>OW964826.1:31513537-32182110 GCA_943142095.1 Ophonus ardosiacus | reverse complement strand
TTTATTAAGTTGTGGATATAAAAATTACGCCAATGAAATATTCATACATCTGAAGCACAGTATAAATACAAAAATATACGCTCTGTTAAATGTTTACACACAAGCTGTGCAGGTGGAAATTATTATGAATTTTTCTAATGTAATAAATTATGTCAGCATATATATTTTTTTAATAAAAAATACAAAATATTTTTTTTATTTATTTTTGTACATGAAAGGGTAAAAACATGCTGCTTCACATCCCTTGAAAATATTTAACTTTCAATTATAAGGCATTTGACCTTGAATAAAAAAAATTTTCGCCTGCGGCGCCTTTTTTTTCAAAATACCCAACCCCACCAAAATTTTGGCCACTGATGAAATGTACGTTCCGGCACCTTTTTTTCTACAAAAAAGCACTGCTTTTGCAATATTTTTAATATCTACATACAGCGAACACAAGCGAATAGTACTGAACACTGCAAAATACCTCCGAACGGCAGGGTTGTCCAAATGTTATTTTCATTCGAATCCGCTGCTGCGAATCCGCTGCCAGGTTCACTCTGATCTTTCAGTTGCAGCCTCGCCTCAAGATTAAAACCACAGTATAGGTACATAGCTACACGTAGCTATGTACCACGCTATGTACCCATACTGTGATGCAGGGTGTATGAGGAAGGCCAAAGATAAGATGGCAGGACTGTATAGCAGAAAATTTGAGAGAGGAAGTACTGTGTGAAGAAGATGCGTTGGACAGGAAAAAGTAGAAGAGAAGAGTAATTAAACAGCGACCCCTAATAAAATAGAGAAAAGCTGAAGAAGGAGGAAGTGGCAAGTGTAATTTACATAATGTCCGTTCGTGCTATAATTTTATTGGATTATAGAATCTTTTCAAAGAAATTTTTGGTATGAAATTTGTAAAAATTAATGAGTTCGTGTTACAATTTTACAGGATATATAGAATCTTTTTCAAGGAACTTTTGGTATGAGACTTGTACAAAATACATCGAATTGACGGAAGGTTTTGTACTGGCCACAACAGATATTTTTATGTATTAATTTATCGAATTTGTAGGTACTGTCTTTCATTCGAAATAATAATAACCATTTATCATAGCGATAACATAACATAAAAAATAAACTTGCTGTATTTGTGTAATTACTCTAATGACGTCAAATTCGGAAGAAATATATGACATATGATTACTTTAATTTTCTTTGCAAAGAGTGTTTCAGTTTTCTTTTCAAGAAATGTATTTTATACTTTATAAAATGCTAATTAATTTTCATTCCACGAAAAAAGTTTTATTTACGTACTAATTATAGTAATCACAGTTTATAGGTTTTATAAAACAAAAGCGTGTTTCTTACATAGACTTCTTACGAAGTTAAAGAGTAAGAAAGCAAAAGAGATAATTACTTACATATTATCACATTACGTTTTATTTCATAATTATGTATAAAAATAAGTATGTCAGCATTTTTATATTAATGGGAAAGTAAAGAAATTATCATACGAATTCATTAGTACCTACCTATGTACGTTTTATATTTATTTATTATTTACACTGTTATTAATACGTAATTTTTACGAATACAGTTAAGTACATCATCCAGAATTTGTTCGAACATATTTCGCAAAAGTGTTAAATATCTATTGCCAGTCAAAGTTCCTTCGTACATGTGAAAATAAAAATTATTCTCTAAAATCACACACCACACATTTATACTGAATTTATTTTGAAAACATCTATCGCGAACTAATTCGGGATTTTCATCCCTCCAATAGTGGTTATTTTTTAAGTTAAACATTCCATTATTGGAGAAATTCGATTCACCACTCCATATTATTAATTATAAAATAGCAGGACCTTCATTTATCAACAAATGACAAAATTCTAATCTTTTCTCTTGATCACCCGGTTGGAGATGCTGTACTCGGTGAAATTTGTATGGCTTGTATTTATGTTTTTTTAAGTATTTATGCGGGGTTCCTACACTCAAATTGCATTCCTGTGCAGCCAGTCTTATCGAAGCTCTAGGATGTCCTGAAAAATATGCCAACACATCAGTCTCAGCGTTTATATTTTCAAGTTGTGTACGTCTTTTTTTAAATGTTTCTGTATTAGCTCGCCGCCGTCGTTCTAATTTTCTAATATTTTGCGGCTGGGAATATTCCTGCAAGGGTATTGTTCCCTGTACATGTTAACTGCATCACGAGAATTCTTATGACATTAAATGTAAATTTCGAACATACCTACCTTTTCGTCGTGTATGAATTGATCCATTTTTATTAAAAAAATGAAAAAATGTTATGAAGAGGGCAATTTAATATTTGGCAGAAGTAGCAATAAACAAAATATTCATTATTTTCAGTCATGGCACACTTAATAACATATTTTGGGGGGAATTAATTTAAAGCTTTATTTTTTCTTTTCGAAAATTTTGTTATGTAAGGATATGAAAATAATATATCGTTGGATTCAGAATAAAGAGCTCTAATGAATGAACAAATAAAAAATATATATTTCCATTTAAAATAAAAAGGTTGGTATCCATATTTTGAGAACCACTGGTTGAATATTTTCAGTTTATCATTGAAATTCGGAAATATGTAAAATAAAAATTCTTTGCCAATTTAATCAACTTGAACAAAATGAACACCCGGTATAATTATTTGTTGGATATACAGGGAATTTATTTTAACATGCAACATATGGCGAATCACTTCCATGGTTACTTACTATTGTCAAAAAATGACAGCAATGTAATATTTGTCTATTTTAAAATGCAACATACAAAATTTCTAGTTTTGTATTATTAAAACTATTGTTTTAGAAATTAGCCTACATACGATTAACAAATAATGAAAACATGAATGTTGCACATTTAAAAAAAACTTTAGCTTACAAAAATTCATAACTTTCATGTAATAAATGTTAAAAAATACCAACAATACTCTGAGGCAAAATTCTAGTCGGTCGTAATAAGAATAGATACCATTTGTGATGTGTTTTGGAGGTATCTCCTGTGCTGCAATACTATTTATAATGTTGCATTTTAAAATGGACAAATATTACATTTTTTGACAATAGTGAGTAACCATAGAAGTGATGAACTATAATGTTGCATTCTAAAATAAATTCTCTGTATGTAATTATATATATTTTGAATTTAAATTGTTTCGCGCCGTTACTGCTAAACTAACTTCATGCAATACAAAAACATGCAAGATGAAATATCACGGTACGTAGTTGTACTTAAAAATGTCTGTCAATTGTTTCTTGATTATTCAATATAATCTTATCATTTGAGTGGAAGTATTTTTTTTAAAAACCCGTACAAAAACTGATAAATAACAACATTATTATGTCAATAATAATCACAGGTATTAAATTAGATGCAGGAGCATAGTGAGACAATAAACAATTAACGAGACAATTAATGAAAAAAAAAAAAACAATTAATGAAGTATTTCTAGTGTTCTCCTCTTTGCTCTAACAATAAATTTTAACGAATTTTAGCAAAATAACGAGTGACAACAGTTAACAATCACAAAACTATCAATGGGGTATTCCACCATTTTTCTTTTTTTTAATTTCATATTATGGAAGTATGGAAGAATTATTGTATATAAATCATAGTTTCACTCAAAAATAATTTGTAATATATGAGAAATTAATAATTAATTAACAGTACAAAATTCAAATTTTGTTAAACGTCATTCTCCCTGAGACCGGAAAGAGAGAAAACTGTGACAATATAATATATTGAAAATATTACTACAATACAAACTTACCAAACTTATTCAATGAAATAGTTACATAATAAAAGTCGAATTCATAATAAATACAATCTCTGCCAGATCATAATTAGTAAACATAACCTCAAACCAAATGTCAAAAGTAGTTAACATGGGCTGCGTGCTGCGTTCCAAAATCAAGAATACCGAGTTTTGGCGTACAGTACCATATGTTGCGTATTGGAATGAATGAGAGTTTTGTTGAAGTAAAAAACAAACTAAATTAAAAATAATTTTAAAAAAATAACAAAACTACTTATAATTACAACATTAATGTAAAGCCCGCATTTTTATAATAAAAACGCTTTTATGGAGCAATCTCCTCAATATAATGTGAAAGTACGCTCCATAAAAACGCTTTTATTATAAAAGTGTGCTCGTAATACACGCCAACGTGTTTACTTAAGTTTATTTTGAACCAAAAGCATGTTTTCTTCCTCAAAAATGCAAATTTCTTTCATATGTTGAGAATCGTGAGTATTTACGATTGAAAATATTGTGGAGTAATTTTTATACCTTCCTCGTTAGTAGGGTAAGTAGAACATCACTTTGGAGTAAACTCTGGCTGTTTTGGAACAGGTTGAGTAAACTCTGAGAGTGAAGTTATTAGTTTTGAAACTACTTTCGTGCTCTAAGAGTAGAATTTTGGAACGCAGCCATGTTGGAATTATTCAACAATATTTCTCTCTCTTTCATTAGAACTATAATTGTCTCAATTTCCTATTGCAGGGAGCGTGACGTAGTAACCAGAAGCCGGGAAATGAGTGAATTACTTATAAATTAATTGTAAGCTTATTCGAATGCGGATAACATTGTTTATATTTTTTTCAGAACTATTGCAGTTTTTATAAAAAGTAATTTATGCCTAAATATTAAAAATCTTATAGTGGTGGAAGACCCCATTGTCAGATGGCCGTAGGAAGGGTGATCGCGGAAGAATTAAAATATACGTGAATAATTGATTTCTAGTTCTGTGACTGGCCGAGAACAGTGAATTAAGAATTTATAATTCAAGGCAGTGAATCTACTATAATTATTTGAAAAAATTAAGTTAATAGGGACATATTTTTACAGAGTAGAAAACAGCTATTTGTGTATTAAGAGCGCAAAATGCGACATTGTCGGCTGAGAGGCGACGAAGGAACGCGACATTCTCTCGAAATCGAGAATGTCCATTTGCGTTCGAAACACACAAGATTTTTTCTACAGTCACCACAATGGGGTTCTCCACCATAACAAAGAATAATAAAATGTACACTTTGTACTTACAGTACAGTACTACTCAATAAATAACGATTGGCTGATATAGAAAATACGGTTTAAACTCAAAATGCTTTTAAATGATTATATCATTACATTAGCCTTCTATTCCATAAGAAAACCAAAATTAGAGCACGGAAACAAGGATTTGTGATGATTTGATGAGTTTTTGTATAGCAAAATGTGTTGTTAGTTGTCATGCCTGAAAAAATTAACAAATATTTCAAGGAATTTGTGATTATATATACATGTATGTTACCTGGTGTATTGACTGACTTCTCGCAATTATTTAAGTAACGGAATAACTAATAACTTTATTGTAATTAAAATAAATACAGTAAACTCGAGTTGAGAAATGTCACAGTACGTCTCGCAACTATCCGCCACTATATATACATCTACCGCCATCTCTGTACAATCATTCCTATTACTAAACAAATTTGTTCACACAATTTATTTTATATTTAATTTTATTTCATCGTTATTGCCCATTCTTCTTGAGCTATTGCTTCAATCTAATTTAAGCATTTTATACTATTTTATTTTCACAGCAGTGCGACATTTTGTTTGGTTATGTAATATACAGACAGAGCATATGTCAGATTGACTTGTGAACGAGGTAAATGTGTAACTACAGTGCCATTAGTTTCTAACTAAACGTTTCCATTAAGAATGTAGAGAAGTGATATTTCTCAACATTGTAAAGTTAGAAATTTGGACAGCGAGCGTTTTTTTTTTCTGCAATGTTTATACAAAGTAGGCATTTGCGCTCGATTTTGTCAACGCAAAATGTCACTTTACCGCTCATGCGCGGAAAATTAGAAAAAATGCTCGCTGTTCGAATTTCTAACTATAAATTATTAAGAAATTTCACTTGTCTACATCCTTAATAGGAACGTTTAGTCAGGAACTAATGCGTGTAGTTACTTACACATTTACCACCTGCACAAGTCAGTCTGACATAATATGACTGCTCTGTTGGTATATTACATAACCAAACAAAATGCCATACTTCTGTGTAAAGGAATGCAAAAATAAAATAGGGCATTCATTCACAAAAACGAAAGTAAAGATGCCTAGATTAGACTGAAGCAATAGCTAAAGAAGAATGGAAAATAATGATAAATTAAAATTAAAAATATAATCGTTATTTGTTGAGTAGTACTGCAAGTACAAAGTATACATTTAATTATTATTTGTTATGGTGAAGACCCCATTGTAGCGACTGTATTTTATTTCGTCAAATTTAGGTTTCGGATCTTAACCGCTATTGCTCTATGACGCGCGATCCCCTCCATTGTTCGGGGACCACTTTCATTTATTAAAATGTAACTCCACGATTCCGAATAGTTGTACAACTCGTTGAAACAGCAGCGGACCTGTGACCGTGCCTTTTCAGCTCACAAACTTTTCGGTTAGAGTTAGTGTACAGTGATTCTTGCCTGCTCTGTTTACCATTCAACCGGTAAGTAAAAAATATTAGGTATATACCTACTACATATTTAATCATGGGTTCGAATTTTCGTATTGTTGAATATTTATTTAGGTACAAAATATGTATTACACAAATAATTTATAAAATAATAAACAATATTACGAAAATATGTATTCATGAATTTTTAAATTAATCTAAACAAATAATTGCTAAATACAATAGTATAGACTGTATAATATAAAATAAACATAAAAATAGTACCTACTAAATCAAATTAATACATCATATGCAGAATATAAAACTATTTATTTTTGCAATATATTAAATTCACAAATACTATTACTGCACTAATACTCCTATATTTTATTTAAATTTAAAAACAATAATATGTACAATTATTCAGCCCGATTCTCAAAAAAGTTTTTAAGCTAATCCTTATTTTTGGAATAGTGAATTTTATTCCGGTACATATTTAAAATTTAATCTTAAAAATATTATCAAAAAGGTAGATATTAGGAATAGATAGACTATATTTTAAGATACAAACTATCAAAATTGGAGTAGAATTCACTAATCCAAAAATGAGGATTAGCTTATACGTTTTCAAGAATCGAGCTAATTATGTATAGTAATATTTTAATAAAAGGGATAATATTCACGTGTTATTATTTATATTATTTTTTAATAAATGCTTGTTTGTAAGTTAAAAAATATATTATTATAAAAATCTTTTCAATTTATTTTCTTTTGGTTTTCTAAAAAAATTCTTGAAATATTTTTATATTTAAACGGTCAAACAGGTTATTTAAGAATTTGGCAGAATAATAAAAAATACGTAATATTCATAATCAAAAAATAGTGAACAACCAGATGCCGGATATAAATATATTATTTTATATAGGTACCTATTTAAAATTACAAATATCAAATTATTAACTGGCCACCGGGAATTTAGTAGAATTCCTGGTTGGCCGATTCATTTCAGGGCTGATTTTAATAGCAATTTAATTTTCCAGTGATTATTTTTCGAAGAAAAGGCCGTTTACTTAGTAATTTTCTGATAAGTGAGGTCCCAATCTTAAACGTTACAATTATTGTAGTTTTGCACTTCGTAGAATAGAAATATACATTTAATTATACGTATTTGAGTAATTTATTAACATGATAAAGAAATTTTGAGTGTCATTGAGTGATAAATAAATAGATTAAAAATAATTCATTATTATACATAGACTTTATTTTAGAAAATCTACTGTAAATTTCTTTTGGAAATTACTAGTTTTACTTCTTTTAGATTAAATTATATATAAAGCATTTCTCTATTTTCCCTTGTATTATACTTAGTTATAGGCTATAGAGTAGGTTTGATAAAGAAAACATCATTAACGAATTTTCCTTTGATTCGCTTTTATATAACCTGTAATTTAATGATAATTCTCGTTGTACCACTCAATGGTAGTAGAAAATGATTGTTTTCATGGCACAAGCCAACAATAGCATTATCTAGGAGACAGTTGAAGTTGCAACAGAGACCCGAGACTTCAATTGTCGTCAATGTTGTTGCAAAATAACTGAAAGTGATTTTTCTCTTGCTATTTTCCACATGCGATATGTAGTAAACGATTTGTGTCTATCAGTATACTAGAAAATATCTTCTGTGAATGTAAAACTGCAAATTGTACTTTCTAAATTTTGCTGCCGAAATATTTAATTGGATAGTTAAAATAAGTAGCTGGATTGGAACGAGAACCTTAATTTATATTAATGAAATCATTTTAAATCCGTTATATAATATGTACGAAATTTGATGGTTATTACTTATTATTACGACTTATTTTAATGGGAAAATGTGTACCTACCAGCCGTAAATTTATGTATACTCAACTTTATAAATTAATGATGTATTTTGTATTATACTACATTAATAGGTTGCCTGGTTGCATCACCGTATGCACTAAAATAATCGGTTATAATTATTATAAAGTATAAATCAGTTTTGAATGTGTGATGCACTTTCAGCACTAGACTTCGTGTAGTTATGTCTTCAATAGTGCAATTTATGCCCGGTTTTATGAAAGCTTGTTTAAATTTAACTCTGCTTAATTTAACAGCGTGTTAAATTTTCACATATGACAAATTTACAATGTTACATATAAGAGTTTAGAAATTATAGAAATTGAGTGGAAGTACAATTTAAATTAAATATGCGTTGAGTTTGAGTATGTACAATACATACTGTGTACACACTGACTTGACTTGACACTCTGGCTGAGCTGATTACCCTATAGTACTCAATCCATGATACGCCAAGCCTATCCAGGCAGAGGTTTTTTTTTTAGACACATACTAAAGCCGGCCCTGCACAGCGCACGACGCGGACTAGAGAAGGGCACTCTAGTCGTCTATTCAACAAACACAAACATAAAAAAAATTACGTCCAGTAGACTCCACAACTTTTCAAATGGAAATCTATGTTGGGTAACTCTTTTAACGTGAGATTCTACCACATGCATGTATTTGAATTCTGCAAGAATGTTATTAATTTTCCTAAACCATTCCAATTATTGTCATAAATGGATACGAGTTTAAAACATATCTAGTTGAATTTAATATCTCGGATAACCTGCATAATTTTAAAGTTATCATTTGACATCTACATAAACATGGTTTCCAGTTGTTCTTATTGCTCCTTGCATTTTGGTGTAATCTTCCGGCTCTGCATTATTGCTGATTTCTTTCGATATTGTTGATGTTACAATTAGACAATAAACCTGGAAAGTAAATCAATATGCGAAAGCGAAAAAAGTCCTTAGAAGAACTATGTAAATAAAATATATTTACCTACTATTTTAACTTTAATGTTGTCTTTACTTATTATGTAGATGAATGTAATGCCGATAATTTCAAATTTCAGTCCTCTTATATGTTAAGTTTAAGTGTTCATTTACTCTATTAACCAATTTCGCTTTACCGTCTGTAAATGAAGCCTTTCCTGTCTTATGTTAGTTGCTATAATCTGCATCTAAATTCCTTATTTCTGCCAGGACCCTAATAATTCCTTGATATATTGGTTATTATATTTTCACTTCTCCTCACTATACTTCATTTTGCGTCACGTCACTATCATATTAATATAATAAAATTACACAATCGCAATGGGGCTCAATTAAAAACGTTCGTTTCCTATCGTAGTTGGAACAAGACTCGGCAGTGTAATTGATTTATTCCTTCATAAATAATATTATAGTATTTTTTTTTTTTCAAAATTTGACATATGTATATCAAAATTTAACATGTTAAATTTGGCAATGAGTTAAATATTTATGAAACCGGGCATTAACCTCTAATTCTTTCATAAAACTATCCCACGTGAAACTTTGCACGCTAAAACAAGTCTCTGTCACGCTCACATTCATGAATATTTTGCTGTTTTATTAATTAATAATAGCTGCTAAATATAATTTAAATAAAAAATAAATTATAATGTTTCTTACATTTCAAATTTAGACTGGTGTTTACTAGTTCTAGTACATAGGTATAATTATAAATTACAAGTAAATAAATAAAAAAATTGTGCTGTGTCTTTTAGTGCTTGTGCCAATTTTTTTTTATTCTACGAAAACTTGTACGCCAAATCACTTGTGGAAATTTATATGCTAAATGGCAAATAAGCATTTGTACGACTGTGTACGTTATACGACAATATATTTTGTGATTTACCTCAAATAAAATACATTTTTATTTACAACTCAACTAGCTGTACCCGTTACAAATATTTGCAACAGTTCTCCGCTACACTGGTTTTTTAAAACTACCCCCGCTACTTTTTTGATTATATAGGGAGAACTCTGATTAATTATTCAACACAACACTCAGTTAGTAATTAATATATAATGTAGGGCTGAATGCAAGGATAAAAATGCCTGACAACAATCTTCCAGTTAATAGAAACTTTTAAATAAATTATATAACTGTTACTCTTTATCAATATACATTCTATTGCCAGTTTGTATACTTGCTGCTAACTCTATATTAGAAACTGAAACCACAGAATAAATAAATGTAAGTATTCTTATACTGTGCTGAAACTGTAAAACCTTCAATGATTCGATGTTAAATTTCAAAATATATGGCCAGCACACAACCTCCCGCCAATTCCATGTTTAAAATAGGAATGAGCTTTAAGAAAAGTATCATTTCCAGTTGGTCGTTTGTAAATAAAATCTAAATTGTTGTTCTAATAAATAGAAAAGTCTGTAATACGAAATTTTGGATTATATTTTTTATGTTTGTCCTCGAAAATTTGTTAAGAGCTCCAAATTAAGTGCCACTTCGAGTATATCATATATAGCCAAAATCTAATAAGTTGTTTCAAATTATATATGAGTTTTAAGTACCAAATTAGAGAAGTTTTGGATCATATTTTAATACATTTTTTTAGAAAATCTGTTCAGAGCTTCAAGTGAAGTACCACTTCTGGTTTCTCAATTTTAGAAAAAATCTAATATGTCGTTCTCATTAATACAAAAGTTTTAAATACTAAATTTGAAAAGTTTTGAATTATATCATATTTTTCACAAGCATCTGTTCAGAGCTTCAAGTAAAGTATCACTTCAGATGTATCAATTTAAAAAAAAAATCTAATATGCTGCTCACCTTGATATGTATATGGGTCATATTTTAATATAGGTTGTTTTTTTATTATTAAAATCTGTTATGGGCTTCAAGTAAAATACCACTTCCTAATTCGTGGTTATTCACTGAAAACTCACTATCGAATTTTTGGGCCGAAAACATTACCTCCCTTTTCTACGGTATGGCGGGAACTAAAAATAGAGAACTGTCTTAAAGATCTATCATAATAGCACTGGAATAGGATGGATTTTATTGTTAATTATTTGATGAGGAATTTTATATATTGTACAATGTACAAATTTTGTTCTAATAGATTATCAATATTATCCGTATATTCTAGATTCAACGTCTTTCGGTGTTATATTTTATAAATATAATTATATCATTTTATAATCTATAATATCTATATAACTTTTTATCACTATCACCAACAAATATTTCTGCTACAATTCATATGTGCCATTTAAGTTTTCAATTTTAATTACTTTATTCATTATTTTAATGTGCGGGCAATAAGTACTTACTTTTCAAATTAATATTTTTACTTGGTTTACCTAGTACATATG
Organism: Ophonus ardosiacus; assembly: GCA_943142095.1. Taxonomy (NCBI): domain Eukaryota; kingdom Metazoa; phylum Arthropoda; class Insecta; order Coleoptera; family Carabidae; genus Ophonus; species Ophonus ardosiacus. The sequence continues at coordinate 32,170,433 of OW964826.1, read as the reverse complement.
TTTCATTGGTATCTAGTGAAAAAAGATTTTTAAGTTGACCCCCTTTCCCGCCCCAACTGAGAGGGCAATGTAAATTTGCTAGAAAAAAATTAACCGATTAATATTTTATTAATAATTTGATAAAAAAATACGTTTTTTGTTAAATACACAAAATTGTAGAAATATTACTCCTCAACACTCAGGGGGAATTAAAAGAAAGAAACTTTTTAAAAACTGACTATGGACAACTCGATTTCATCAGAAATTAATTCTACATTTTTACGATTGCAGCGCCACCTGATGGGCGTACAAAAAAAGTTTCCGAATAAAACCAACATATTTTTTTACGCTCTTTCCGAATCTGCAATAAAAAATAGGGGGTCCCATTTAAGATTTTTAAGTTGACCCCTTTTCCCGCCCCTCCATTTTTTGTTACGATGCATTGTTTTCGAGATATTCAAGAACGTAATGTTATATGGGACACGCTGTATATATACAGAGTGAGTCACCGAAAGGGCCTTCGATATCTCGCTTATCGTTAGAAATACAGCAAAAATTTATTTACCGAATTTACTCGACTACGCAAGGGGCACAACGTAAAATTATTTTCACATATACAGGGTGTTTCATTACAGCTGAGCGAAAATTGTTTGTCTATTCTTAAATGGAACGGCCTATATATTTTTATATATTTTGAATTGCATTACATTCCTCTATACGAATATATAAAATTTGTTTTAGTTTTCCGCGGCGTTGCCAAGTTATTCCGTTTTTTCTCTAAAAAAGATCTAAAACACGCACTGCTTTATAAAGGCATACTGAAGTTATTTTAATAGTAAAAATTAAGATTTTTTTCTGTACAACTATAAACTATACTCTATGTGTTCGTATACTTTCTTTTACATATTATTATACAGGCTGTTAAATAAAGCGAATCAAATTTAATGAATTTCAAATGGTCATAACTCGTCATTTTCAAATGTACATTCTATATTTTATTATTTAGTTGTGTTCCATTTTGTATTCTCTTTAAATGTTATTAAGGGTATACTATGCCTAAAACCAATAATTTCGGAGATTTTCACCATTTTTCTCTAAATTTGTGTTTGCTTTAAAAATTAAATCAAGTATTCCATAAAAATTGTGTTTTTAATAAGAAACAATTGCATTAATGACAGTTGCATTAGCAGTATCCAATAAATAAAACAGGTTATTATTAATATTATTGCGATTAAGTAAAATTTATTTATTAATATGAATCTTTCGCAAAAAGAACTTACGAATATGGTGTACGCACTTGGAGAAGCGCAAATAAATCCTCTGCTTGCATCTAGAATTTATGCACAACGGGAGAAAAGTTTGAAAGAACTGGTCATGTTCAATACGAAAAAATCTGTGGCCAGCACAAGACCTTCCGTCAATTCCATGTATTTTGTACAAATCCCATACCAAAAGGTCCTTGGAACAGATTCTATATAATATCATGTAAAATCGAACACGAACACATACTATTTTTTTACAAATTCCATACCAAAAGTTCATTTGAAAAGGTTCTATAAATCCAATAAAATGACATACCAATTTTAGATCCTATACTTTTTTCCATATTTGGTTTTGCACTTGCAACTGACATCTGTCAATTAAATTTTTTTGAATAATTATGTCAGCTGTTTCCATGATAAATGGCAAAGCTGACTAATTTTTCAAAAATTAATTTCTTTATAATGCTTTAACTCTACATCTATTGAATATGAAGGAAAATGAATAATCAAACCATATAGAGAAGAGTATTTTCTTTAATAAATATAATAACAAAATGTCAAAAAATAATATTTAACTGCGTTTTTTTAAGAAAAACTGTTAAAAACTTCAAATAAGGGTACTTCCGGTGGATCAATTATAACCAAAATCTAATCAACTCTTCATATGAATGTACAGAAGAGGAATACGAAAGAATTATAATTTTTAGAATTATAGTATAGAAAAATTTGTCACACACGGACACACATACACACACACACGGACACACACACACACACACACGGACACACACACACACACATACATACATACAGACATCATCTTAAAAATAGTAAATTCGTATTGTAGGGACCCTAAAACGTGCTTATTCTTAAAAACTCACCACCGAATTTTTTGACCAAAGACAATACCTTCCTTACCTAAAGGTGACGGAAGGTAAAAAGAGAACGGGCCAGAAATGAAGATACGGAGTTTATTGTACTCGCAAGTGTTGTCGAAGATCCCCATACAAGCACGCGAAAAATCAGCCGTGAATTAGGTGTAAGTCAGTCTACAGTCTCAAGAATTATTCGAAAAAATAAATTTCATCCATATCATATCCAAATGGTGCAAGAATTAGACGAACGTGATTTTAGAAATCGCCAAAATTTTTGTGAATGGGCTATTGAAAGATATAGGGACGATCACGATTTTTTAAATTTCATTTTATTTACGGATGCTAATGCATTTGTCATTATTGCAATTGTTTCTTATTAAAAACACAATTTTTATGGAATACTTGATTTAATTTTTAATGCAAACACATAAATTTAGAGAAAAATGGTGAAAATCTCCGAAATTATTAGTTTTAGTCATAGAGTACCGTCAATAACATTTAAAGACAATACAAAATGGAACACAACTGAATAATAAAATATAGGATGTTCCATTTGAAAATGAGTTATGGCCATTTGAAATTCATTAAATTTGATTCGCTTTATTTAAACCCTGTATAATAATATGTAAAAGAAAGTATACGAACACATAGAGTATAGTTTATAGTTGTACAGAAAAAAAATCTTAATTTTTACTATTAAAATAACTTCAGTATGCCTTTATAAAGCAGTGCGTGTTTTAGATCTTTTTTAGAGAAAAAACGGAATAGCTTGGCAACGCCGCGGAAAACTAAAACAAATTTTATATGTTCGTATAGATATAGAGGAATGTAATACAATTCAAAATATATAAAAATATATAGGCCGTTCCATTTAAGAATAGACAAACAATTTTCGCTCAGCTGTAATGAAACACCCTGTATATGTGAAAATAATTTTACGATGTGCCCCTTGTGTAGTCGAGTAAATTCGGTAAATTTTTGCTGCATTTCTAATGATAAGCGAGATATCGAAAAAGGCCATTTCGGTGACTCTTCCTGTATATGTATGTATGAGTACGGTGGCGAGTATTATTAAATTTTGGAACCCTTTCAAAGTTAGTTTCGTTTTATTTTGTCACCCACCACTCACCACTCTGACATGTTTAAAGATGAGATAACGCGGTTTAAAAATTTGAATTAGGCATGAAATTCTTTTTCGTATCATGTATTACACAATTTTTTCGGATGAGCTTTTCGCGATTTACTGACAACTTAAACTCATGAAATTATTTAATAACTTAAATAGTATCTGTGAATCGACCAATTTCTCTTTCTCTTCCACGCGTATTATTTACGGAATATTGTTTATTTTTAATTTTCAGATGTTTAAAATATTAGAAGAATTTCATTAAGTTAAATTTACTTGCGAATCGCCCAACGGTAAAAATCGTGTAATATATGTACATATGCGATATGAAAAAGAATTTCATGCCGAATTAAAATTTTTAAAACGCGTTGTCCTATTTTAACATGTTAGAGTGGCAGGAAATACATAGACAAAAGTAACTTTAAAATCATCGAAATATTACTTAATTCGATGCCACGACGAATGCAAACTGTTATAAGTATTAAAAGCTATTAGAGTAAATATTAATTACGTAATATAATTTTTATAAACGACTGTAGAAACTATATAAATATTATAATAACATTTCTAATACAAGACTGAAATCCTTTTTATTATAATATTTATATTAATTACTTAATATTGCAATTTTCCGTGTATTTTAAATTTCTTTAAAAAATTCTAATTTTGGTTCATTTTTTTAACGTAACTCTGATATTTCTTCTTAGGTAAAAAATGTAAAAATTTTTTTTTTTTGTATAAAAAATGGCGAGCGCCAACTTCGTTCTCTTATACCTTTTGTCTAGAAGATACTAGAAAGAAGATATTATCAAAAAACTGATTTTGGTCGCCATTTTTCCAATATGGCGGATCGAGCTGCAGCGCCCAAAGGTCGCAAATTTAGCATTTTATTCAGGATATGAAATTTTTTAATGTTTGGGGAGGGGGGGGGGGGGGGCGCTCTAATCTAATTTGGCTCAGGGCGCCTATATTCTTGAGCCGGCCCTGTATGAGGATATGGAAAAACACGTTTAAATACAAATATAGGTATAGTCTGGACGATATTACTTGGCGAGCTGAAGTAATAAACGATTTCCCTGTGGTTACGGTAAAGGTATAAAAATCATAGGCGCGCCGGAAAAAAAATCAATTTAATAAATGTACAAACAGTACAGAAAATAATAATTTATTTATTACATTTAAAAAATAATAATATAATAATGTCAAGTACGAAATGCAAATAAAAAAAAAATACAATACATAATATGTACATTACACTATATAAATACAGGATGTTTCTAAAGTTATGGATCAAACTTTAATGGATGACAATAGAGCCAAAATTAAGTCAAAAAGCATTAATCCGCAGTCCAATTCTCAAAAAAAAATTAGTGAAAAATCAGCTGATTGTCATATTTTGAGTAATTTTTGGACATACGAGAAGTCCTCTTAAAGATAAACAAAATTCTTCATTTGACCAAAGTTGTAACTCATAGTTTTCAAGATAATGAAAAAAGACGAAAAATCAGTAAATTAGATGATCTACGAGTATATCTCGGAAACAGTTGAGAATTGGAGTGCGGGTTAAGACTTTTAGACTTACTTCTAGCAATATTATCACCCGTTTAAAGTTTGATCTATAAGTATAGAAATACCCTGTATACTGTATATCAGCAAGTCATAGATATTAAAAATTAATGAAAAATATGAAACAATATAAATACATACAAAGAAAAAATGTAACTACTCACTTTCTACATCATCCTCACTACTAGATTCTGATTTTGTAGTAGAATCATCGTCGCCAACATTTATTATAAATGTATCGAGAACTTCCTCGATTTGTCCATCTGTTTTCCAATAATGTTCTTCTATGGATGTTGTGTGTTTAACATAATTTTTCCATTTCTCTTCAGTAATATTGTAAATAGCTTCTCCAGTAATCTTTTTTAAATTTTCTGAATTTAAATCGCCAGAAGTATTGTTATACTTTTATACGTTTACTTTACTAACATGCATGTTATATGTAATATCTGAAATAAATATTCAAAAAATTGAGTCATTTGTAGATTTCTTATTGCCAGTAAGAAAATTTATGCACGCCTATGTGCAAATAGAACTGCTTGAATATATGTGTCATAAATCATGCGGTTCGGAATGTTTTTCTATTGTGTTAGGCCATAAAAGGTCGTAAAGTCACTATTTTACTTTTAACGCAGTGCGGTATCTAAGAAAAAGTATGTATTTAATATACCGCATCGTAGGAATTGTGAATCGACCTGCATTCCTACAGCTTGCCAAGTAAAATCGTCCAGACTCCAGACTGTACATATAACTATTAACCAAATCGTACAATTGGATATTTTTAAGTTTTAAAAACATACCGTGCTGCTTGCTAATTGTATTTAATAGTGATTTAAATTATTCTGGTAATTGAGTACAAATCGGGGTAGAAATATATTTTTTCAAAAACTTGTCATAAAAAGTTAATATAGCGGGTGTCTGAAGAAAGCGGGGCACCCATATTAACATTTTTTATCTATAAAGATATCTAATTGAAAATTTATATGCGTATACTTAACATAGTGGCATCATTTTTATGTATAAATGACAGGCATATCACCAGTTAACCGGAAATTGTGGGCCATAGACGCGAAGTCCTTATTCTTTGAACGTATCCATAATTATCCCGCTATACGGGATGATTCACAACTTCGAGCACAAACTTTTATGTCTATAGTACCGAGGATAGTACTTACTAAAATGAGTAAAAAAACTTAATCATCAACATGGGTTCGATCTTCAACTGTCTCCGAGAAAGAGGTCATTATACTCGCCGGCAAATATGGACTGAAGCTCAATTTTTTCCATCTCCCCACCATGTCCCTTGCTCTGCGGTGTTGCCGTTTCTTCATAACTTTAGCATTTTCAACATGACTAATGGAACTGGCCATATTTATTTTACGGCAGGAATAGTATTAGAAACGAAGAAAAACTGACAAAGACAGTGATCGAACAAAATTTTGTCTAGGCCAGTAAATACACTATAAATATACAACGAAATTAAATATGAAACATTTTTCTCAATTTATAATAGTTAAGAAGTTATTTGAAAATTAAATATTAGTCAAGGTCCCTACAGCATGTTACTTAATACAATTATTTGATTTTGTCAAAGATAAAAAAGTCTCATTTAATCGAAGTTAGTTTTTGTTAATTAAGCTGTTTTTACTAATTTAGTCAGTACTATGTATATGCCCTTAAAGTTTGTGCACGAAGTTGTGAATCACGTTTTTATTCATTTTGGGATATAGTTTTCGAAAAAATGTTTTTTGATACTTGATTGCGAAATGCGTTTGCAATCTCGAATGATTTTTTTTGTCATTTCGCCCGCAAAAAAAATTTTCATTCTCAAATGGAAAAAGTCATTTCACAATCTATAATCAAAAATATCTATTTACATACGCATGCACAGATGATTAAAGAAGGTCACTGTTCACTTAATTACTGTTTTCTTATTAATGACAAAACATAGTATTATTTTAACAGCAAACTCTGCTTAAATTTTACGTTAATTAAAATTATCTGGAGAAACGATGTAATTATCTTTAGTTATATAGTCATGGTACAAAATGAATAAAATGTTTCCCTTGATTGATTTTATTTGAGCAAATGACTTTACCATTTTGGAAAATGCATAACGTTATGTTTGGTTCTAAACCCTGATATTTATTTTGTAAACAATTATTTTTTTGTGTGAACGAGACTATTTTCCTTCTTAGCCGATAGTTCTGCATTTCTGGCAAGATTGGTACTACTTCATACAGATATTTATAAGATGAAACTGAAAAATATTTAAATTTTGAATAGATGCGTCGCTCCGCCTGACGTTTAAGGTGTGTAATATATCTTTTACAAGGCAAACTTGAATGACAATATTATCAGTTGGAACCATCGATGTATGCTCATCCTCGTTTTAATCATACATTTCAGTGTCATTTAAATGCTAAATAAAAGGGAAATATTGCAACAATATTACAGCGTAAATTGACAAAATTACATACATGTTAATTATATGATGCGATATTTTTAAGTCACAACTGACACAGATGGAAAAGCCGGGCCTTAATATAAATTGTATAAGTAGACGTAGATGCAGAATTAATTACGATTATAAACATAACACCTATAACCTACAAATATAGAAAAAATAAATGAAAAGTTTATTTGGTTGTTTTCAAACTAATGATGTATTGAGGATTTTATTATTACAGAAATAACAGCTTTTATTTGAAATCGCCACTAAAGTGAACAAAAGTAGTCCTTAAAAGTTCAGAAATCGGAACTAAAGTAATGCATTATACGGCGATTTTAAACACATGCAATGTTGTAAATATAATACTAAATTTGTACGTATAATGACAAAAAAAAATTGTGCAACAAGAACGAACCAAACAATTCCGATGAAGAATATTGAAATAAAACATAATTTTAAATAAATAAATAAATATATCATCGCGGCATATTGCCCATTTCTGGGTGTACCAATCTGCTTTATCGCAGATATCGGTAATGATGATGACATATGACAAAATTTTAGGAAACTAAATTCCATATTTGTGATAAAAACTAGAGCTTTAGTATCTTGATATATAAATAACTATTTCTTGTTTCTTCATGCGTAATTCTGACTTTTTTCGGTATGATGACGCAGTTGAAAAACAACCTAATCTTTTCTTAGAACGAATCAAAAGACATGGTTTGTTCAATTTATTTATGAACCTGTTTCACAAATATTTTTTTCTTAATTAGGTACTTGAAAGTTATTTAATATTGTAGGTGCCTATTTAAGATTGTATACAAACTATATAATTATAATTTCTTATTTTCTTTATTTATAGAAGATGGGGAGGAATTCCGTTGTACTTTTTTTCAAAAAATTTATATTATAACTATTATAATACAAATTATTATTCAAAGAATTTAAAGTTACTTTCAAACCAGTTATGCTGACATTTTATCATTTTAACGACTATGCATACGTACTTGGTTGGCCGGTAAATTCGAAACGAGGAACCGCAGATTCAATCAGAACAGGCATAGCGCTTTAATTCTTTATAATACTTTGTGATATAATATATAGTGTGTTTCAAACAAAGTGCAAATTTTTTTAAGGGCATATAGTACTGACCAAATTGAGTAAAAAATGCTTAATCAACATGGGACCGATCTTCAATAGTTTCCGAGATACAAGGCAGTGAAAAATGAGTTTTTACGGGGTTTACCTCTGTTATAAGAGTTGCGACTTTAATTAAATAGGACCTTTTGTTTACCCTTCACAGGTCATCTTAGATGTGCTTCTGTTAAAAAAAAATCAAATAATTGTACTAAGTTAAAAGTTGTGGCGACCTTGGCCAATATTTAATTTTCATATAACTTCGTAACTATTAGAAATTGCGGAAAAATGTTTCATATAAAATTTTATTGTTTTTTTTTTATAGTCTATTTACTGACATAGACAAAATTTTGTTCGATCACTAGTATTGTCAGTTTTTCTTCGATTTTTCATTTATCATAATCTCGGAAACAGTTGAAAATCAGACCTATGTTGATTAAAAAAAAAAAAAAACGTAAATTAAAATTCGCAATTTATAGCAAATTTCAGAGTGTCATTGAATGTTTTTTTTTAATTGACATCTCATAATTCTACTCTTGTGAATAAATAATTTTATATAATTATTAAAAGTGTAATTAAACACAAAAAGAAAGTACAAAATGATTCATGAATGGTAAGAACATTCAAGTACTTGAAATCCGTAAGGAATACAATGTTGTTTTTTTTTCATTTTGTTGTAGTTTCTGACATATTAATTTTAGAGAAAAGTTGTAAATAAAAAAGTTATTCAGAATTAAAATCTACACAACATGGGCTAAAATTAATCACAATTTCATTGATTTTACGAAAAAAAAAACGCAAATTAAAATTCGCAATTTACAGCATATTTCAATGTGCCATTGAATTACTGATGTTTTATTTGTTTTTATTTCTTTTCACATATTATTGTTATTATAATTAATTTTGGATGTTACAATAATATACCATTCATGAATCATTTTATACTTTCTTTTTGTGTTTAATTATATTTTCAATAATTATATAAAATGATTTATTGACAAGAGTAGAATTATGAGATCTGTAAAATAAAAAATTAAACAGCAGTAATTCAATGGCACTCTGAAATTTGCTGTAAATTGCGGATTATAATTTGCGTTTTTTCGTAAAATAAAATGAATTGTGTTCTATTTACATATTGTCTAGTTTCTAATTCTGTACAACTTTTTTACTTACAACTTTTCACTTTTCTCTGAATTTAATAGGTCAGTAACTATAGCAAAATGAGAAAAATAACATTGTATTCCCTATGTTACGGATTTCAATATATATATCAATAAGCTTGCTCACAATTGGTAACTTTTTTATTTGAAGAGATACGAGGTTGGTTAAATGAGCAAAATTGTGCCATTTTGTATTAGAAAATTGGTCATGTAGACAAAATAAAAATTGTGTCAGCGGTTCCCAAAATTTGGGACAGAAAATATATTTTTTAAATGGATCTTTATATTGCCGGCATATTACCCATTTCTGGATGTGCCATTATCTACACATATATGTAGACATCGGTTATGAAGTCGATATATTTTACCGTGTGGGCGCTTACCAGGCGTCACCTCACGGGCACTCATAGCTGGTGTGGAGAGTGCATCACAGGGGTCACTGTATATATATATATACAGTGGCGTGCAAAAGTTTTGAGCCGCACATATTTTATTTCTTTTAAAAGAATATTTATTTTTGTACTATATATATTTACATAACTGGGAATGTTAAGGCCAGGTACATACGTCAGGTTTTTAAATGTGCGTGCACGCTGCGGCAATGGAGTTCCGGTCATGTACGTCAGTCAGATGACCCCATACCTGAAATCTCTCTAAAACTTCATAAGAAGTTAGTGCTAGGTTTGTGCTGGTTTGTGCTAGAAACCTAAAGTTTGTACTGTTTATTTACGCCTATTATTAACAATTGATATGGGGAATCTGGCGTGACACTAAGAGTAATCTTCTTTCGTTTATAACAATAATTAGATAACGACACTAACCACCCATGCCTCCCTTACCTACGTAGTGAGAGGTAAAAAATGTATATTTGCAACAACTTTCAAAGACTTACCAGGACACTCTGATAAATATTAATAGAATTATTGCCAAGTATGAATAGCCAAAATCTTCAGCTGACAAGCAAAGTTGCGACAGACCCCCTAAACCAACAAAGCGAACAGATAAAATAATGAAACTAAAATCTATAGCAAATCCAAGAAAACTACTGTGGATATCTCAAAAGAAATTCAAATAGAAAACCTTATTAATGTCAGCCGAAGTAGTATGTCTCGAAAGCCTTAAGATGAAGAACATATTGGACATGTTATTATTTAAAGTTAGTAGAAGAAATAAAAAGGCGAGACTAAATGTTGCAAAACGTATCAACGTTGGAATGAAGTCGACTAGTGACAAGTATTATTTTCGAATGAATCAAAATTAGATTTTTTTGAAAATGATGGTACGAAGTATTTTCGGTGACCAACAAGTGCAAGATACAATTCTAGACACCAAATCCCCTCGGTTAGGCATAAGAGAGCATATGCAAGAAAAAATATGCCACGGAGATGGGTTTTTCAACAGGACAACGAAACATTCTTCAAAACTAGTAGAGGAGTTATGGAACTATTTGGAAAATGAATAGCAAAATTTACCTCAAGATTCTATTACAAATTTAATCAAATCAACGGTGAGCTACAGTGATTGCTTCATGAAGAATGTCGACGAAGTGTTAAATATAGAATACAAAATCGCGGGTTCAAAAAGGTTGTACCATTGCTTTACTATTTTTATAGTATGCATATATCTGGCGCAATACTTTTGAACATCATAAATTATTTTATTATCACATAAGTTTATTTATGTAGTTTTGGTATATAATTTGAAAATATTTTATGCACGAATACATATTATTATAAGGCCCGGTGCACACGTCAGGTTTTTTAACGTGCGTGCACGCTGCGGCTACGTAACGGTGCTGGAGACGTTGCGAGCACACTAAGCATACGTCAGGTTTTTAACGTGCCTGCACGCTGAGACGACGGAGTTCCGGTCTGTGATACTAGTAAGTAAATGTAATGTAGTAGTGCACACGGAGCTCTGGTAACGTTGCGGTAACGTACGGTCGTGATATGGTCGTCTGCGTGCCGTTTTCGCAGAAGCTCCCCATGGCACAGCACGGCAGCCGCACAGTGCCGTAGCCGTAGTACATTTAAGCATAGGCTCGGTGCACACGTAAGGTTTTTAACGTGCGGGTTCGCTACGACGACGCACCGGCGTCGTAGAAGTTGCATGCACACATATCCGTTCAACTTACGGCAACATTACGATAGGTAGCGCAGAACACAGGAAAATGAATACAGTACATTTTGTAGAGACTTTTGAAATATACGTATATAAGAGGAAACAAGTAATTTTTGTATACGTGATCCACAAAAATTTCATCGCTAAGAAAAGAAGACGGCAATACTGGGTTCATCCATTTCTAGACAGTACATTAAAAGAATCTGATGTGGCCAACACAATACCTCCCGCTATTTATTTTGTATTAATTTAAATACATACCTCCATATTTACTAATGCTACAAATTATATTAAGTCCCTTTCCTAATTTGAAACGATTAGTTTTTTGCAGTAATATTTATTTATCTGTCAGTTACATACATACAATTGACATATGAACTGTGTAGTAAAGAAATCGTATTTATTTTTAAAACATAGGCTTCTGGATTTATAAAAAAGATTATTTTTAAAATTATTAATATAAACCTATATAAAATTCAATTATCTTTAATTTTCATAATGACAAAATGCGAAAAAATTACATTTAATGCTATTTTTTGATGAAAAACTATTATGAGTAAAGTGCCATTTCCGATTATCCGATTTACACCAAAATCTAATGAGTTCTTTCCATATTAGAAAAGGGTCGAAATATAAAGTTTGCGTTGACACACACATAATCGTGAAAATATTAAAATCTGATTCTAGGGACCTTAAAACGTGGTCATTTACCAAAATCTCGACATGCGATTTTTAGCACGATCCCTATACCTTCCTCACCAAAGATAGTGGGAGGTAAAGCGGTATATTAGCAACAACTTTCGCAGACCTATGAGAACACTCTGATAAATATTTTAACTATTTTCGTAAGAGTGTATATAATCATTGGACGAGTTATTTTTATTCAATGTCCCACTCTTCAATATTCATCTGAGCCATATTTGCGTTCTGAGACCAAATAATGTAGGTACTACGGCACCGCACGCAATGGAGGATTACACCATTTTTTTTTTTTTATATAATTTCATCTGAAAATATTAGGAAAACTAAGACTATTGATGAAAATCCGGTGAAAAAATTCCTATTAATAAGCGAGTTATGGTCTCCCGAATTTTGAAAAGATTGACGTGACGTCACATTTATGTGTTTTTATATCAAACTGTTTTCATCATGGACCTAAATGTTCTTGAAATATATGCTATTTTAAGTTATATTTACATAAAAATAAATGAATATTATAACACTGTATAAGTATACATACTTTATAATTACAGGTGTATTTAAATTATTAAGTTTAATGCAAGAAATTTATGTTAAAATAAAAACTGTTTGGAAACTGTAGTACAGAAATGTTAGCCCCTCCTTTCGAATTTGAATTTCTTAACTTCCATTGGTAGTAATCCCACCTCCTAACACGCTATTTGTAATACATGTATAGGCGGTTTCTCGGTCGCCAATCAAAATATTTTCATATTAGTGTCGAAGCGTTATAACAAAAAACCCTTTATTTCCGAAATATCTCAATTATACCATTTCATTTTTTTATTAATATTCGTTACTCAGCATATACATTCTTATTTTTTTACTATTTTCCTTTAATTCGATTGAGCCGTAATCCCCCATTGCGCGGCTGACGTGAGATGCCATGGAGAGATGCAGCGAAAAACAACACGCAGACGGACCGCAACGTTGTCAGAGCTCCGTGTGCACTGCTACATTTACTTACTAGTATCACAGACCGGAACTCCGTTGCCTCAGCGAGCACGCATGTTAAAAAAAAATGAAGTGTGCACCGGGCCTAAAAATAACTGTTTCATTGCTTTATCACTTTTACAATTTATGATATAGTGTAAAAATGAGAATGGATCAAAACTTTTGCATGCAACTGTATATATATATAACTCCATACTAATATAATAAATGCGAAAGTAATTCTGTCTGTCTGTGTCTGTTACGTTTTCACGCCTAAACCGCTTAACCAATTTTGATGAATTTTGGTACAGAGATAAATTGGATCTGGCAGAAGGACATAGGCTATCTTTTGTCGCGAAAATAAAACTTGAAGAGGTGAAATAGAGGATGAAAGTTTGTATAGAGAACCCATCATTTCTTCCGCTGAACTAATTTTGGTATAGAGATAGATTGGACCTTGGAGAAGGACATAGGCTACCTTTTGTCGCGAAAATCAAACTTGAAGGGGTGAAATAGGGAATGAAAGTTTGTATAGAGAACCCATCATTTCTTCCGCTGAACCAATTTTGATGAATTTTGGTGTAGAGATAAATTGGACATTGGAGAAGACATAGGCTACCTTTTGTCGCGAAAATAAAACTTCAAGGAATGAAATAGGGGATGAAAGTTTGTATGGAGAACCCATCATTTCTCCCGCTGAACCAATTTTGATGAATTTTAATATAGAGATAGACTGGACTTTGGAAAATGACATAGGGTACATTTTGTCGCGAAAATAAAACTTAGCAGCGTGCATGCACGTTAAAAATCCTAACGTGTGCACCAGGCCTTAATTTTTAAATAACTTCGTAACAATTAGAAATTAAGAAAAATGTTTTATATAAAATTTTATTGTTTTTTTTTTGTTTTTATTTATTTACTGACAGACAAAATTTTGTTCGATCGCTATCTTTATCAGTGTTTCTTCGATTCTAATACAAAATGGTTTCTTTCTCGAAAACGGTTGAAGATCAGCTATCATGTTGATTAAAATTTTTGTCAATACTACATAATATACCTACCTTCAAAATTTTTCTTTTTTTAACTACCTGTATATTATATGCCTCTCTGATTAAATCCCTTCAGTTTTTTTTTTTAATTTTTGTTTACAACAAAGTAATGTTTAGTAAAAAATAACGAAAACGGCAAATACAAGATCCTCTTTTTAAATTTACCAACTTGTCACAAAGATGCAAGATGCCAGTTCCAGTTCGTACTGGTTTGGGTGTGGCATCAGTCACGTTATTTTTATTATATGTACTTATAGTTATAATTTTTATTTACATAGATTTTCCATTTGCAAAAAGTAATAAAAAGTGATTTTAAATATGTAAATAAGAGAAATATTTGGCAACAAGTAAAAATCTCAATTCATATTTTGAGAAATGAAAACTTGTAGGTAACTTGAACATGCTACATATAACAACTTGTATTTCATAACTGCAATTTGAGAAAAGAATGAGTACGTTTCAAAAGTAGCACAGATTTTTAAGGAAATGGAATAAAGATATTTTCTGCTTTCTACAAATTGCTAAATATTTAACAAAATTACACAAATGGAAATTTTTATTTGATTTAAATTTCGATCATTTTAAATAATGCGCCATTGTTATTTGAAAATTTAAGTAAAGGTAAATATTGCTTTTAAATTCTTGTCCTCAATAATTGTGTGATCAATATATAACAAATTTAATGATAATTCAATTACATACAGTTCTTGACTAAATTTTAAATAGGTAGGTACATATAATGCAAATTTTATATAATATTTTATAATACGAGACATACATATATTTTAGAAGTAAAACTGTAAACAACAAAAGTTAATTGTATTGTTTATCTGAATTTAAATTTTAAATTTATGAATAACCTTTATTTTATTACGAATCTTGAAACCTAGCATATGTATACATATTTTTATTCAATTTTGACGTTTTAAACTGTCATTACTAACTCCATAGCGACAAATATAAATAACTTTTATTTGCTAGTGAACAAACTGAAGAATAATTTTTTTTATGTTTATAAAATATTTATCATTATGATTTTCCATAAGCTACTAAATCCACGTTTTGCATTTTAGTTCGAAGTATGTTTATAGGGGTACTGCAAACACGGTAATACGATATTATTATACGTGACATATTTCAGTGTAGTGGTCTGTGTTTCATAGTGAATTAAATAGTAATTTACGTTATAAGTTTGGTAAATGAATTTTGACAATACGATTTTCGAAATGAGTACCGTAAAAATCATAACGGACGTATGACGTATAACATTTTACTTCATACCTGTGTCGCATTTTTGGACGACAGTTTGCTATAATTCCTGATTTCTTTCATTCTTAAAAAGATCACGTCGTCTTGGTTTTAATAAAAATAAAACACTAATGACAGCAACGAATTTTTTAACATTTCTAATGTTTGCCAAAAATAAATACGAAAACCGATATTCCCGATCAAATCCTATTAAATTCTTCGGATACAAATTTAAATTGAACCCAGAAGAATCCTCTAAAAGATATAGGAACGAATATTGGCTTTTTTGGTATGTGGAAAAGAATTTAACCCACTCGCACTACGGGTTCGTGACTTAAACTTTCTTGTCATGAATACACATTACTTTAACTCACTTGGTGTATACACAGGGTTGGCATGATTTAAATCATGATTTAAATCAACTGATTTTTTTAATAAAAATCGTTGATTGTTATCAAAGATGAAAAAAATATTCAAATTATAATAAAAATGTATTTATTTGCTACAAAAGTATAAATAACAAAAATATTCTAGCAGATTACTGATTATATGTTTTAACCTGTTTGATTTAGTTACAAATGGTTTAAAAAGACGTCCGCGGATGGACGCGTTATATGTATACTACGTATAAGCAAAAATTCAAATCCGCCCTTTATTACAGATTTCGATTTCCTTTATGATATAAATTATTTACATTGTTTTTAAAACAATTAAAAAAAGTGCAGTAATACCAACAGGTCATTAAAAATAAAAAAAATTAAAAAAATTATGATTTATTTAATTTTTAAAAAAAATCATTGATTTTTGATTTTTTTTAAATAAAACATGATTTTTGCCAATTCTGTGTATAAATGTGTATTATGTAAAATATTACAAATTATTTTTTGTTCTAGTGTAGAAAAAATCTGATGTGGCCAGCACATTACCTTCCGTAAATTCTAAAGTTTCTTGTAAAAGATTCTACATATCCAGTAAAATTGTAACACGAACATATACTATTTTCTACAAATTTCATATCTAAAGAAATTTACTAAAATTATAACACGAACATAAACTACGTAAATTGCAGTTGACACTGACATCTGCCCAATTAGAATTATTTGAGTATATCAGCTGTTTCCATGATTCTAGCAAAGTTGGTTGATTTATGAAAGTTAATCTCTTTATAATTCTTTAACTCTATATGTGTTGAATATGAAGAAAAATGTATACGTAATCAAACCGTATAGACAATAAGATATTCTTTCATATTGATAATAACATAAAATGTCAAGAAATAATATTTAACAGCGCTTTTCAAGAAATCTGTTTTAAGAATTTCAAATAAAGGAACTTCCTATTAGGTATAAACCAAATCAAATCAGCTCTTCATATGTATGCATAAAAAAGAATTATAATTTTTTGAATTGTAGTATTGAAGTTATCGTCGGAGAAACTTGTATTCTATAGACCCTAAAGCTTGCTTATTCATGAAAAACTCACCGCCGAATTTTTTTATTAAAGGTGTCGGACGGTAAAGACGGTTTTCAAATCTGAATTCATCGTGAAAACTCATGTAAGATCCACACATTGGCACTCCATTTGCAAAAATAGTGTTGACTAGTATAATCAGACTTAAATGGTCAATAATCTTAGTAATATTTTTTCATTGTAATATACCTAAAATTTAAAACAAATTAATAGTTTGTTTTGTGGTGCAAGCTCTTATGTGGTGCGGGCAAAGGCTACAGCCTAGATTGACTGCGCATAAATACGGCCCTGTACATACCTACATATATTGGAACTACCTAAATCGTAATGATTTACTTCATGGTAAATATCTCTGACTTTTTTTTTCTTTTTTCTAGAATCACAATGGCTTCTGTTCAAGAAGAGTACCCTGACAGGGTATCTGAAATATTTAAGGGTAAAAACATTTTGCTTACGGGCGCCACTGGGTTTATGGGCAAAGTGTTCTTGGAGAAAATGTTACGAATTGTGCCGGAGATCAAGTGCTTCTACCTGGTGGTTAGAACAAAGAAGGGCAAGGACGCTCAAGAGAGACTGCAGGATATTTTCAATAACCCGGTAAGAGAGTATATATTTCTAGATGTTATACGGTGCGGTGTGTATAAACTCGTATATATGTTAGAGCAAAAATAGCTATTATGAATTTTGCAAAATATAAAATTCTCTATAACTTTGATCCAAAACATTTTTATCTCTCGCTACCCTTGGTAAGGGAGATATATGGATCGTGCTAAAAATCATATATCGAGATTTTAGGAAATGACCACGTTTTAAGGTCCCTTGAATCAAATTTTAACATTTTATCGATGATGTATGTATGTGTGTATGTGTGTGTACGGATTTTGTCAACGCTCTAACTCAAATATTATCATTGAGAAAATTCATTTTGGTGTAACTGCGATAACTAAGCGAACTAACCTAAAAATTTGTATTTAAAAATTTGACAGTTGCAAATAATTTGCTGAATTTACACAGATTAAGAAGGTTGGACCCTGATTTATCAGATTTTAACATAATTTTTGGTGAATTCTGATAGCAATGATGTTAACATAATCTGTTTTAATATTTTTATGTAAATTTTATAGTTTTTTTTTGTGGTCGTCGGAAAAATATCGTGTACAACACGTGCTGAAAGGGTATTTCACACTCACGTGATTAAACCACTCGCCTTCGGCTCGTGGCTCAAACTTTACGTTCGTGTGAAATATTCAACTTTCAGCACTAGTTATACAATATACTATTACGTAGTATAATTGCATTAAAATAAATTTTCGCATTACATAACGTTAGAGTGTATTAAACGCAAATATATTATTTTTTGTTTAATTGTACATTATAACAATAATTTACACGCGGTTAAATAATTATTTACCTACGCCAAATGTTTTCGTACCTACATTGAAATCTAATTAATTTAATTCATTTAATTTGAAATTAAAAGCGAGTTGCATTGCCTTTTGCCTCAAGTACTGCTTTCATGCTTGTATGCATTGTATTTAATAATTAAGTGGGTACAGATTGCCAAACAAATTATAATGTACTCTTAAAAATATCTAAATCATAATATTTTTTTCTTTTTTCATACCCCATAAATTTTATATTGGATTAAGATTAGGAATACTAGGTCAGACTAATACCCGTATATTATTATCTCGTAACCATTGTTTAATGCTTTGTGCCGTGTGACAACTAGTCCAATCTTTTTGGAATATGAAGTCATTAGTTTCGACCAACAACCCATTGAATGTCAATAGCATATTTTCTAATATGTCTTGATATTTTCTGACATTTAAAATTCTATCTACGAAATACATTTTCTCGATTCTTGGCTGGATATGCAACCCCATATTATCAGTCCTTGGGTACGTTTTACAGTTCCTTTAAAGCAGTCTAGATGAAATGCTTCATTTTAATTTTTGAATATTCTGATGCAATGGTCACCGACACAAATATCAAATTTTCTTTCGTCACTAAAAATTACTCTGTTCCATTGATTTTAGGTCCAGTAATAAATTATTAGTTCTATTCAAGTTTTAGCTTTTACCTAATAAATTTGAATTAATCGGATATAATTAATATTTACTTAAAATTATTTATAAAATCCGTAGCCCAATTACTTTATTCTGCGACGGTTTATTGTGAAAGATTTATATTTCCGAATATCATTTTCCCACTCGTTCTTTATCGTAGCTGTTGTTTCACGGCTATTCTGTATCACTAATCGTCTCAAAACGCGATTATCTTATGGTTAAGATTTTTTCGAGCAACCACATTTTCACGTAATATCAATATTTTCTTCTGTATTATACATTATTATTATGCATTAGACAGTACTCTTAGGAAAATAATAATTAGTCGAAAGATATACGCAAGATTTACCACCATTGTAGGTTTTAATAATAATATTATGTAAATTTACACTAAATGCTTTTCCACGAACCATAATGTAAATATTTTTCAACAATATTATTTAAAAATAGAACGCAGGACAAGAAAAATATATGCATTTGTGTATTAAATACATTTTTACCTGTACTATTAAATAAGCTTCATTTTAATGGACATACAAATTTATTTGTCAAGATTGAAAAAAACATTTGGCTTGACTGATAATTATTTAAACACGCGTGAATTATTATTATAATGTATAATTAAATAAAAAAAAATAATGTATATACGTTCACTATATTCTAACAAAACATAAAGTTTGTGCGAATATAACTACAACTAAAGTACCTAAATGATTTTTCATATTTATTCTTAGTATATTTTACGGGTGATACGAATACATTTGGGGTTGGGTTCGTAGACGTGAAAATGTCATGTACGAAAAACACGATTTTGCAACAAGTCACATAGGTACTTGGTTTTTCCTAATTCTGTTTAAATTCAACAAGAAGTAAATAATAAATTAGAGGTTAGCTGACGCTTTTTGCATTAAGTGCAAAAAATGTCAGATAAACGCATTAATTTCAATGTCATATTTAATTTTATTATTAATTGAAAAATATAATATCATGAAGTTTATAATAAATATCTAATAAAGCACAAAAAAAACACTGGGTTGGGTTTAAAAAAAACCTGGTTTTTGCCGGCCCTGTAATAATAGTACAGGTACACAAGTCAATTACATTTATTTGCAAAATAAACAAAACATGCTTGTTTTATTTTTATCGTGAAATAGATCACTTTCTTGAAAGTATAAAAATTTCAGTGCTAATAATGTTATCATAAAATCTTAATACTCAAGTACCGAAATTACCTGGTGACTAAGCACTACAACGTAATTAGTAAGTCAAGGACTATATATTTTGACAAGAACTATACAATTTTATGCTTGGTTTGCTTGATTTTTTCCATAATTCTTCTGGAGTAAATTCGATTTAAAGTTTCTTAAACACGTAAGCCACAATGTACATTTACATTTACAGTTATATGTTTATAGCTCAAATTTTGATTCTAGTGCCCTTTTGTCAGGCTTATAGCTTAACAAATTCGAAATTTTGGTTTTTTAGATCATTAACTTTCATGTGTGAAAATTTCAGTTTGTAACACTGATTCCCCCACAAAAGTAAAAATTATTGTTCTCTAGCACTCTACTACAACAAGAAACAAAAGAATAATGTATGTATAAGAAACAAGAGTAGATAAAATATATATTTTTTCTTAACAAATATTCATATTTAAAAAAAAAAAAATGAAGGAAACCCATAGAGAATTAAATATTCTTTAGTGTTCATAGCTAAAAATAAATTTTAAGGAAGTTTTTCTAAAAACTGTGAATTTCAAGCCTTGTGTACTTATTTTGTCTTTTTATTTTACTTTTATAAAAAATCAGCTGAGGGTATATTTTTGAAATATATTTTTGCTCAATTTGTATAATGAGCCAGTTTTACATTTTTCAAAGTCTTTTAAATGAAATTTATGCAATAGTAATCAAAATAATAATAATTTGTTGCTATTTTTGTAAATACTTAAATAAAAAGATAGGCGTCAGAAATAGTTATGAAAAAGAACTCCCCACATACCGCACACCATGCAAAGTCCGTAGCACCTATTGAATAAATAAACAGTTTGTCCATCACCTACGTTATTTATATAAATAAACGTAGGTGATAGTTTGGCACATGTTAAGCTGCCTAAACTTTGACGTCACACTCTGTTTCAGATCAAGTGACTTTCTCAAAATATTACACAAATTTCAATATAATAAACTTAATAATAATAATATATAATGGATATTACGAGATATTTTTAAATTTAAGACTACATATTTAAGGAATACTAAATATTTCTCAAAATATAATGCTAAGAATATTTATGCTATAATACTAATAATAATAATAATAATAATAATAATAATAATAATAATAATAATAATAACAATAATAATAATAATAAAATGTTCGCAGTTACAAAATAATAATAATAATAATAATAATAATAATAATAATAATATGTTAGCGTACTTGCTTATATACGTTACGTATGTATCAGTATAATAATAATATAGTCTATATTACTAATTATGAAATATCCAATAACAAAAGGTTTTAATTTTTATGAGACTCCATAACTTTTACAATATTTTTTTTTGTACGAAAAATTGTCTGTATTGATTAATATAATAATTAACGAGAAATTATATAACAACATGATGGAGTATTTAGTTATAACAACGTGTGCATGTAATTTTTATACACATGCCAGATAGCAGATTGCAATTATGCATTATTTGGTTTTTATATATAAAATGTTGCTTTAACATTTAAAATTATGATGAAATAGAAAACTATAAATGTGAGTTTCTCTATTACAGCGATTAAGTTATGTTTTCCTTAGGTTTTATGTTTATTAACAAAGACCTATTATACAAAAAGTGGTTAAATAAAATGAACAGTTATACAATTGATATTTCAGCTGATATTATGCTATTTATTTATGGTTAATGAACGTCATGAAAGTACGATCTATTATTTCTCTTAAATAAAATAAAGAGAGAAACAGAAATTATCGTAATATAAATAACTTGGAAATTTTACACAATATACAGATAAAATTATCATAAAATCTTGATATGGCCGGTACATCACCGCTTGTCAATTCCATATTATGTATATTACATAAATTCTTTTTTTTTTGTTGGAATTTTTACGGGTATATAACTATAGTGTCATTTATACCCCGGTACAATAAGTATATAGGTTTTAGTTAAATACATTTCATTTCATAGTAGTACAGTTTATAATTTGTTATATATGTTTATTGTTTTCGTGAACTTGATCATGTTGTCTTCGGTTGTGGTACTGTGGTTTAAGGCCTCGCTGATTGTGTTAGGAATGTGGTGTTCTCTTCTTTCCGTTGTGTAAAGGGGGCATTCTTCAATTATGTGTTTTATTGTTATTTGTTTGTTGCATTCTGTGTATATGGGTGGGTCTGATTTTGTGAAGAGATGGCTATGCGTTAATCTTGTGTGTCCTATTCGTAATCTAGTTGGGATGACTTGCTCTCTTCTACTGCCGTATTGCTCTCTTTTTCTTACATCTTGTTGTATTTCTCGTAGTTTGTTGTTGGTTATGTTTGTCCATTTTTGTGTCCAAAATATTTTTATTTTTCTCTTCATTTCGGCTATTATATTGTATGTTTGGATTGGCGTGTCTGTTTCTGGATATTGGAGAGCTGTTTTGGCAGCAGCGTCGGCTTTCTCATTTCCAGCAATTCCTACGTGGGATGGTGTCCAAATAAATATAATTTTTGTGTTTTTATTTTGGAGTCCAGTAATTAGATTTTGGATTTTTTGTATAGTGTAATTTTTAGGATATTATTTGCTGATATTTATTATTACTCCAAATGAGTCTGAACATATTGCTATGTTTTTGTTCGTTACGTTCTTTTTGTGTATAATTTCCAGGGATCTTTTTATAGCTTCCGCTTCAGCCGAAAATATGCTTGTTGCTGAGGGTAGACGGTAGTAGTAAGTTTCATTTTTCATAACGACTGTCGCTGCTGTTTGGTTGTTTTGTTTTGTGCCATCAATGTAGATAAAATCGTGGTTGATCATTTCTGTCTGTAGCTTGTTGAAGGATCTTCTGTAGTATTCTGGATTAGTTTAATCTTTTCGGGATGGGTTTGTGAGTTCGAGGATGATACCAGGTTTTGGTATGGTCCAAGGCGGGATTTCATTTTGGTGGTTGTTTTGTATTGGTGGTATATTTAGGTGTAGATTGTCTATGGTAGATTTAATGTTTATGGTAAAAGGTGTATTTTGTTTTACTTCTAGGGATTCTGCGGTTGAGTTGAAGAATTTGTTGTAGTTTGGGTGTTCTGGATTGCTAGCTAGTTTTAGTGTATACACACAGGGTAAGATCTTGTCTTCGTAGGTCTAGTGGGTATTGGTTTGCTTCTATAAGGAGTGAGATAAGAGGGCTAGATCGGAGTGCTCTAGTTATTATTCTGATAGCCATATTATGAATTGGCTCGATTATTTTTAGGTGTTGTTGTTTTGCTTGGGAGTATACTATGCTATTTTGGAGAGTACCAAGGCTTTATACGTTTTAAGTAGGGTATCCCTGTCCGCTCCCCAGTAGTGGTTTGCCAGTATTTTTAATATGTTCAGTCTTTTGTTTGCCTCAAATTTTAGTTGTTGTAAGTGTGGTTACATAAATTCTTTATACAAAGTTTCTTGCAAAACATTATCTCGAATACAATTCTATGACGATCATACTGGTTACTGTGACACTGACATCATGCAGTCAGTTCCTATAATGAATACATACAGAGTGAGAAAGTATTTGGGTTGAAAAGAGAAAGATAGTACGCTCGAAAAGTACACTTCGTGTAGCAATTTGCTTCTTTACTTCATGATGACTGATGAAATTGAAAATAAAACAAATTCTTATGTAAATAATATTTTTTTATAATTTCCACACGAATTAAGAACAAAATCTTTTAACTTGCAGTATAATAGATATTTACACACCAAGTGAGCTAAGGTAATGTTTATTCATGAAAAGTTTAGCTCACGAGCCCGTAAGGGCCTGCTCTCCCTTTCTTCAATAGTACAAGTTGGGGTGTAAGCAAGCGTGTTTGTGCTACTGATAGACTAAACGGTTCCGCTTTTGGATTCATTACGAAGTTTCACTTCATCCATGAGACCTGTTTTACAATAAGTCGTTTGTCACTGTCGCATATCGTACGCGTGCGGTGCGGACTACGCTGAAACTTGGCAGTAGGTTGTCGGATGTCGGTGTCAGATCGCATGCTGGTTATATCCCATCTTTCTACGACAACACTGAATCACATGACGACAGTAACGTAAACATGGACGAAATGACATTAGACGAAATAATTATGCATTAAGAAAATAATAGTTCATATGATAAAAGAAACAAAATATACAAAGATAAAAAAGATATTTGGGAACAAATTTCCATTAATGTACAAAATGGGTATAATATTTGTATAGTATAGAAAGTACTTAACTGTAATATGAGGTTTTATTCACCATAGACTTGTATGTTTACGTCTTCTGTATTGTATCAGCCGTCGTATTTTCATTTTTTGAAACCGTATGCAATTAAATTAAAATAATTTGGAAAAGATATAATATCCATAAACTTACTTAAAAGTGACAGTTCGCTACGACAGCATACGACTCTTGCGACATTTGTAGAAAGCAATGTCATGTGCTTCTAACGTCAAACGACTTATGGCAAGCGACAACCCACAAACGATTCAATTATTGTAGAACAGGCTTCAAGTCTAAGCAGACAATTTTTTTTTTTAATTTTTAATTTTTGATACATATTTACAAAAAATGTATAAATACCATGGCTCGTACCACGATCACGGTTCTAACACCGGTGTTAGCTAGAACCGTACTAACGATTTGACACATACTTTAGGGTTAAAAAGAAAATCAGTCATGCCACTATACTGATTAAACCGAAAATGTACTGACAGGTATATTTAATACATTTGGCTTAATTATTTTAAATTGTTTAATAAGATTTGTCTGTTGACTTGTTTGTAGAATAAATAAATAAATATATCATCACGGCATATTACCCATTTCTGAGTGTGCCACAATCTGCTTTAACGCAGATATCGGTAATGATGATGAGATATTTGTACTGTGCGGGCGCTTACCAGGCGGCACCTCACGGGCACTCATTGCTTGCGTGGAGAGTGCACCACAGGGGTCACTTGTTTGTAAGATAAATTATTTAGAATATTGAAGCCAAATGTATTGAATATGCCTGTCAGTACATTTTCAGTTTAATCAGTATAGTCGCATCACTGATTTTTGTTTATAACCCTGAAGTATATGTCAAGTCGTAGTCAAGGTTTTAACAAATACACTCAAACACCGCCATTTAAAACCGTGATCGTGGTACAGGTCTATGTGAATAAATTGTACATATTTCAAATGATATAGTTATTAACGTCATTAGGCCGATATGAGGCAAATAACGGACGCAGCTGAGGTTTATAATCAACCGAGTTCGTTATTTGCATATCGGCCGTCTGGCGTTCAAGATTTTTCGTATAACATAAAATTTAAACATTTAGGAATAATAATAAAATTCTTCTCTTTCTGGCATACTGAACAACTTTTTTGTTGATTTATAACTTCTCCGTGACAACGGTCCATCAAGATGCTATTATTGTTCTAGGAACACTTGATTTTTAATTGTAGGTGAATGCTATAAAAAATAAAGCCGGCGTCCGTTATTTTTATCTTTTCACTTTCGTTTTCAGTCCTGTTATATCATAATAACAGCATGGCATTACGAAAAATTATTATCTAGCAACTATATAATTTTCTTATTAATTAGTAATATAAAATATCACTTTTCGTTAAAAGTTTTATTTCATTTTGACTATATTTGTAAACCATAGTAATTTAGTACTTTCGGAAAAAAATCTTATCTTAATATCTTGTCCAAACTTCTTGCAATTATGTCAACAAAATGGTAAATGGTATATTAAGGAACATAAATATAAATAGTTGAAAAATTAGGACATTAACATTAAGTCCACAAAATGGTAAAATATTGGTATGCAACCCTTAAAAATGGTTAATAACACATAATTTATCTATCGGGAATATGCTGTCGTGTTAATAATAATTCTTCTTATTATTATTAATAATAATAATAATAATAAATAATAATAAACGTTACAATATTAATGAAGAATAATAATAAAATAAATAATAATATAAATAATACTTTATTATCCAACAGCGAACCAATTACAGGGTATATTGAGAAACATTAATAAATAGTTGAAAAATTAGGACATTAACATAGTGTACATACATTCACAAAGTATATAAAAGAGATGTGTTACATATCTTCATACATTGTTGAAATTTCAGCACGTTAATGCACATATAATATTAATACGGTGTGTTACCCACCGACTACGCGGGTGCCAGGGGTGCTCATGCACCCATAACTTGACGCTCACTGGTGCAATGCACCCGTAAGATTTTTCTCCATTTTAAATAACTATAATATTTCAATATATAATATTTATAATCTATCTTCATCTTCGATTACACCAGTTGCATTATAATTTAAGTGGCACCAGTGTTGCCAACATCCATATTTGAAAAATCTCTAGTTCAACTTTAATTATTCCTTAGAATTTCTTAAAAATATTCTTTACCACAACCGTGTGTAAAGTACATACTTTACGCACTCTTTACAGTGTGTACAGGTGTCTCATTTTCGATGTTTTTTTAGGGTATCGCGGGAAATATTACTGATACAGCAAAATCGTTTGCACATTCCAGGGTCAACTTTCTGAGAAAAATTTAATAGTCACCACAGGAATTTTCAATCTTTTTTTGTTTCGAAGCTATAGGTAAAAACTTGTTTTTCGCTCATTTCGAAAATATCTCATAACTTATTTATTATGGTAGTTAGAGAAAAATTGTTTTAATAAATTTTGTTCCGTTTTTTAAGTGAAATAAAATGGCGTATTTAGATTTTTAGAAAATTTCATAATTTTCGAGATATCACACGAACTTATGATTTTTTAAATGGCAACCTATGCTGAAAATAGTCTCATCTTTTTGTTCATTTTATAAGCTTTTCAACGATATATAACATGTCTACATTCTTTTGTTTTACACATGAATAAAAGATGATTTATTAATTTTTAGGGGTGAAACACTTGAACATTATTAAGAAATGAAAAAAAAAATATAATAGTTCATCATTTGTTTATTTACAATATTATTTGCTTCAGTTTTACACATATTTTTAATTTATTTATTTAAAAGCATATTAAACCAATTTTTTTTTTTGAATTATATCAAAGCCAACTGTGACGTCGATAAATAATAATTTAACTAATCCGAAAATAATTGTTTTATAATAATTTTGAGAACTTAGTTAACAGATACGGAATCAAAATAAACAAATGGTGAACTATTATAGTTTTTTTCATTTGTTTCATAATAATTTTAAATTTTTTCTCTCCAAAAAATTAATAATTCTTCTTTTATTTATGTGTAAAACAAAAGAATGTAGACATGTTATATATCGTTGAAAAGCTTATAAAATAAACAAAAAGACTATTTTCAATATAGGTTGCCATTTAAAAAATCATAAGTTTGTGTCATATCTCGAGAATTATGAAGTTTTAAAAAATCTAATTACGCCATTTTATTTTTCCTAAAAAACGGTACAAAATTGTTAAAACATTTTTTCTCTAACTACCATAATAAATAAGTTATGAGATATTTTCGAAATGAACGAAAAACAAGTTTTTACCTGTAGCTCCGAAACAAAAGAAGATCGAAAATTACTATGGTGTCTATTAAACTTTTTTCAAAAAGTTGACCCTGGAATGTGCAAACGATTTTGCTCTATCATTAATATTTCCCGAGATACCCTAGAAAAACATTAAAATGAGACACCCAGTACAGTGCCATACTTTTCAAGAATTAGTGCGTGAAAAGTAAATAGTCGTTGCTATTTATCAGTCAAGTAATTTGTTATGAAATATGAATGTATAATGTAAATGAAATAAATATGATAGGTAATTTTTATTAACAGATTGAGTACTAATTGTTGCGAACATTAACATTTTTTGACAATGAATTCTAACTTAACTTAATTTTTAATATTAATATAACATTAGATGCACAATTCTAGAAGCCTAATCCACCTGCCTCTGAGATTATTTTTTTCGAATGTTTAAGTTTGTAATTTTGTATAGTTATGAGACAGAGCAGTAGTTGTAATTAAAAATGCGTGCATGTACGCACGTATAAGTGTAACTTTTCAAACACTAGTGCGTGAAAAGTACTTTTCAGGCACTAGTGTATGAAAAGTGAATACTTTGCTAGGTAACTGTTAAACTGTTTACTTGCTTGTCAACTAACACACAATATCTGTAGATGCCTGTACACTCATCTCATACTCAATATTATAAGAAATAGCGCTAACATTTCGCTTGTAGAAAAATATTGTTCGCAACTCGTGTAAATAGTATTTTCGTACTCACTGCCTAGAAACTAATGTTTCCCGCAGCAAACTCACAATCCGAAAGACCATATTCCCGCGCTATTGTTTTACTTCCCGCACTAGTGTCTTAATGGAAACTACTTTGATTGAGTAGCTTAAAAGTGCTATTTTATTTTTAATTTTTTTGTACATAACAACAAATTTAATATAAGAACATAATAATTTAGGAAAATGAGTTGAAAGAATAAAAATTATTTAAATAAAATCAGAATCATTGCTAATTTTGACATTTTAATACTACTGATGCCATCTATTAGAAACTAATGTAACAAGAATCGAGAATGATCATTGAGTTACGAATATAGGTGTATAATAGAGGGAGCCTGAAGTAAGGTTGTAGGCAAGCGAACTGATTGCATGGAACGGAAGGGGGATACAGCTGGCGGCCATCTTGGGATGAACCAAGTTAAAATTATCTAATGCTGATAGACGCTATGTTAGTTATTTTATTTACTACAAATTATAAAACAATGTCAATATATTCTACATAACAAACTCTATAAAAAATTATCTTACCAACCTTCAAATAATATTAGCTTATGTAGTTGCTGTCTTTTATTTTTTGAAACATCTGATATATTTTTTACAATATAATGTAAACGTATTAAAATATACTTTTCTGACACAGCACGTATTAAATTAAAAATATGATTTTCAAATGGACTTTGGTCAAAAACATGTATATTTAACTCTTTGAAAATATTACGGTCCAAATAATATTTAAGTACAGATGACACTAAAAACAAGACTGAATATTTTTTATTTAAAGAAGGACCGCCGCTTTCATAGATTGCTTGCTTTATAACTTTTTCGGTAGTTGTACAAATATTAATAACATCCTGTGAAGGATAAATTAGCCCGCCAATATCTTTACGACTAATAAATGTATATACTTTTTCAGTTGTATCTGCATATTGTTCCAAAGCATTTAAACATTTTTGACAAATAATTTTGTTTTTTAAATATTTAACAACAAAACCAGCAATATATGCAATAATATAAGTACTATATTCTGTTAATTCTTGAGGATTTGCTTCATAAGAGTACATATGATCTGTAATTTCATTAACAGAAATATGTTCTTCAAGATTTATTCTACTTTTATTTGTGGATTTATTGATATCTATTGCATTAGTTTCGTGTTTTGAAGAAGTTACATGCAGTATATTTATTTCTTCAAGTGGAATACAATTACCACTTTTAGTAGACTTAAGTTCTGAATGAACTAAAATTTTTTTGTACGCAGTACAAAACTGTCTGGTTGTAGGATTATTGTTGAATCCTCCTTGTGACCTTATTACCGAAAATAACATTTCCAGGTGGTCTTGATTTAATTTATATGTTGGTATATAAATTAATAAGGATTTTTCAACAATTATATCAGCATATATTTTTTTTATACTATTAATACAACATAAAAATCCTAAAAAACCAACTTTTCGATTTGAAGAAATAATTTTAGTGCCATCATATAATTTTAAATTTTTTATATAACTTTCAGTTGATTCCAAAGTGGTCAAAACACTAGCAATATTTTGTTGACAAAGGGCTTTCTTGAAGCCAAATTGATTCAGATTTTTACTATTTAAAATGTCAAATAAATTATTGAAAATATTTATAAACTCTACCGTTCCTTCACAGTTTCGAAATTCAGCCAATTTCAGATGGTTACAACAAAATTCAAGCGCAATCGCTGTTGATTTACTTAACAACTGTGCTGCTAAACGGACCTTCATAATCTGTTTCTTGAAGTTTATATGCACTTTCTTCAATCGATTTGCCAAATTCAATCCTTCACTATCTTGCAGTTCTTGCAACAAAACAATGAAATTCCAGTCAATTCTACGATTTAGATAATCGAAGAATACTTTTTTATCCCCAAATGCGTTGCGTACATTTTTAAGCATGTGACACGGATCTGGATACAAGTACACATTTTCTTTGGAATCTGGATAATTAAACCACGATACTGATCCGTTAATATGACAACCCAACTTCGACATCATTGTTATATTTGACGCTGCTCCATCAAATGTAATAGAAATAATGCGAAGTCCAGCTTCATAACATTTGGATAAACATATATTAATTAAATTACATCGCTGATCTGCATTAACACCATCTACCAGAAAATAAGCGACAGGAATTTTCCATGCTTGATTGATGCAAACAATCATAAAGACGAGAGCGTCTTTAGCTTCAGACATTGATTCTTCGTCGTCTTCTACACCAAAATCTACATATCCGTGGTACTTTTTCCCATCAAATTCAATCTTACGTCGTATCGACATTTCGTCTATACAAAGACTTGCTAACAAAGGTCTATCTGAATATTCACAACGGATCTTGATAGCACGAAATGCTTCTGCTGTGAATCCTGGGGCACCATCAATCGAACTATACCACTTGGAAATGGTCTTAGGATGAGGAAGACAAGAATTAAATGCCGTACGCACATATTTGTAAGCAGCTGGTGAATAATAATGCAGTGTTACTGCGAATTTTCTTAATTCTGCACTATACTGACGAGAATGTTTAGAATCTCCACTTTTGCCAAGTTGTCGCTTTAAAATGTCGGAATTTGGACTCCCAATATTCTTTAAAATTTGTAGTTGTTCATCTTGCAACAAATTTTGGCTTTTTATACTTTTTAACACAGAAGATAATGTCGCTATTCTTCTTAAATTTCTTCGTTTTGTTTGCTGTAGCTGGTTAACTTTTTTTCTGTATTTACTTTTTAAATTTTGTATTTGCCTAAGTAAAGAAGCTTTGGCAGGTGATATATCACGATGCATTCTTCGAGCTGGCGAAAAAGATGTAGTTCGAGACATCATTCTACGCACAGACGATTTTTGTTGTAGTTCTGGTAATAATGTGCTTGTCAATATACTTGTATTTTCACTAATATTTAGCGTTTGAGAAACATCATCATCTGCAGTGGAAGTTTCGAAGGTATTGACATAAATTTCTGTTACTATGGGCGTTATTCCACTGACTGTGCTAAGTTCTCGCCTTTCTAGTTTGCGGCGTGGGGTTTTAACTGCCTAAAATTATAAATTAAATTAGTTTAATAATTAACTGTATTCAAAATGAAAGAAACGAATCACTATATTATTACCAATTTTCCTAAATTTGCTCACCTTTGTAAATATAAAGGATATGATGGAAATATTGAAGGCATAGCGAAATCCCTCAATCTTACACATGATAAGGATGTTCTGTCAAAACAATCTTCTGTGAAATGTTCGGAACACAGAATACTGGTATCTGTCGGCTCCCAGCCAACTCTTCTTATCGCTTTTATCCAATTTGCTCGCCTCTCCGGGTGTTTTGGAAATCTAAATTTAAACAACAGACATTTTGCCAATTACACGATATATGTAAATAAAAAATAACTTACTTGTGATATGTAATTACAGCTCTTTTTTTCTTTTTGTTTAGCACTTTTTCTCGATGTTCTATTACTGCATCCAAACGCACAACACGCCGGCATATTTGAGGATAAAGTATTTGTCAAATTAAAGTTACTAATAATATCAAAAGATACAATGTTTCCAATAAAAATATAGCTCTTAACAAACATATAAAGTCACAGAAAAGACACAAACACGCTACGTTCAGTGCACGATAACTATGTTTAGGTTCATCCTAATATGGCGGCCGAACAACAACATGCGATCCCCGCGTGCCATCAAACACGTAGCTTAGCACTCCCTCTACCTACTTCTTTAACTCAATGAGAATGATAAACATGGCGGCCATACTGTATGCTGCACACTTGCTGCACACAATATTAAAGATAATATATTAGTAGGTATTAATATACAATAAAAACAACATTATTATTATTAATAGGTATAAGAATATATTTTATTTAAAGATAATTTAATATGTATTCATATTTTTATTTGTTTTAGGTAGTCATATGTTCCTAAATTTATAACCATACTACTATACATATGCACTATCAAAATAAAATAAGACCTTAAATTTAAGAAATTGTACAGTTTTAAGAATGCTCCTTGGTATTGCAATAATTATTACACATATACGTATATTTTGTATCTGACAATTAGTTAGTGAAATTGATGGCTCTATTTGATGCGACGATATATTCTGCGTAACACTTATCGACGGTAGAACAGTTTTATAATGAGAGCTGTCGGTGGGATTTTGATGAACTAATGGCGCCACTCCAGCAATAGCTCTCTGCGATTCAGAAATGAAATGTGCATGTGAGCAAGTAAGCGCTAGTACAAAATTTATCTACAATTGCACATTCTGGTATCAAATCTGACAACCAACAGCGCTTATAAGAAGTATAACCTTAATTCTTCTTTTAAATTATTAATGGACCATAAATTATAATTATTTTCCATAATGTGTATTTACCCACAGAGAATGCAAACTGAAAATACTGTCGGATGACTCACTACTGTCATTTTCAAATTTGACAATTTGATTTTATTGTTAAGGATTTACGATTGCAATAGAAGCGTTGCAAAATTATTGTTAAATTGTGTACAATGTTTCTTATGTATTTTTATCTAATTATTTTTGCATCAAAATATTCGTAATAACCACCATTATTTTCCCCGCTTTAAATCATTCAAATCGCTTTTACTGGAGTGCTGCCATCTGCGATAGCTTTGCCTGGCAGCCCCCATTAATTCCTTCGTTACGAAAAATCTTGTACAATACTTATGCGGAAATACCTTCCGTGCATTCGCCTAAATGAAATACTCGCTCGCGTTGCTCGCTCGTACTTCAAACAAAGGCTCATGCACGGAAGTTCATGTTTCCGCATTTGTATTGTAAATAACTATTTTGCCCTCCTGAACTTTACAATTGTATACACAGCAAGTGTAACCTACATTTTACGGTTACTGTGTTGTAACTTGTCTAACTATGCGGTAAAATAATCAAAATACACTGGACGTTTATGGGCATTTAGAAAAGAAATCATCTTTACTATAATAACGTTCATGTAAAAAAGTACTACCTACGTAAGTTATTTTTTTACTTTAACATTTCCTATATTTAAAATTAATTTATATAAACCAAAATCACGGCAGCGACAAATGTCATTATTGTAAAAATCCGCCGTTACCGACATAGTCACCGATCAATATACCTGTCAAATACGCGAGGCGAACATTGCTGAAATGTCAAATATCGACACCTACCTATTATTTATTACGAAGAAAACATGAGCAAATAAATATATTATCAGTCATAAACAACGTCTATTATTACAAATAAATTTTCGCTAGAAGTATTCTAATGAAGGTAAGTAAAATCAAATTTGGAAATTGACTTAACCCCAGTATTTCAAACTAACCCTTTCCAGATGTACAACCTATCTCATTAAAAAAAGTGATTTTCATTATCGTCGGCCAAAAAATTTGATACAATTCTTGTGCGTGAAGTATTTTACAGCGCTCCAGCTAATAAGGCACTCGCCTTAAGGGCTCGTGCCTTAAACAAAGCTGTCGCGCTGTAAAATACAACTTACACGCACTCGAATGTAAATAACTATTGTTATCTCGTGCTAATTTACGCATACGCACTCGATCAAAATCGTACTACTTTACGGATTTGTTACATAAATAACTATTTTTTTTTATTATTTTGTGCACCCGTACCCAATATGAAATTCGGCGCCTATGTGTGTTACATATATATGTCTTTAAAAAACAATTCTTTTTCCTAGGGTTATCGCTCAAATGCAGCTGTAGACACGTGTTTCGCTCTTATTAGAGCTCATCAGTACAGCATAGCTAGTTAATAGGTGGACATTAACTAAGGTAATAATAAAAAAAAACTGACACAGTGTACCTCTAGTTAATGTTCACCTATTAACTAGCTATGCTGTACTGATGAGCTCTAATAAGAGCGAAACACGTGTCTACAGCTGCATTTGAGCGATAACCATAGGAAAAAGAATTGTTTACAAATTTTGCGCTCAAGAAAAATTATTGTTTTCGTATATATCTTTATATATGCAGTTGGCATTTCGGCATATTATATAAATAGGTGAACGTTGAAGGATGTCAGTTCGACAAGCAGCAAAGTAAAAAGTGCTTGCTGGAGGACATCCTTGGAACATGGAACGAAATTCGAGATAGAAGGAAAGAAGCATCTACCTTGTTGTGGATCAGCGACCACAGGAATCTGGCACTTGAATTTCATATTAATGATCAATAATAAATGTCAAAATCAGGTAAAAATAGCGACTAGAATTTGATATCATCTTGTATTGAAAGAAAATGAAAATAAGCATTTTATATCATGTATCAGTTTATACATTTGTTAAATTTTTCTGATAATAAATTCGTCCTATTTGCACTTTTCATGTTATTTACAGATTTAAGTTATGTATTCGCAACAAAGCGCTAAGTGGTGCTAGAGACCCATTTTCCTTACCTGATGAAAATTCTAAACAAATCTATCAACGCATTTTTTCACCATAATTGCAATATTTTTTTGCTTTGCATTATTTATTTACATATTTTAAAACTTTTTACGTATTTTAAACTCAAACTTATTTATAATAAACACAAAGAATAGGCCCATAAACCATAACAAAAAATAATAAAATGTACACTTTATCCTTAAAGTACTACTCAATAAATAACGATTAAGATAAAAAAAAACATTTTTTTCACAATTACTTTACGAGATATTTGAATTTATTTCCAGGAATACAGATGACGTCGCACTATTGGTATCTTTCTCGCACAGCCTACTACAGAAACTGGTGTGAGAAAGATAGCTACAGTTTTCTTTAAAAATCAAATGCAGCTATACAAACAACAATTATGACTTTTTAAAACCACGAATTGCTTCAAAATTAAATGAACTTTCATTTAAAAATATTTTTAAAAAATGGTTTATGGGCCTATTGAAATTCTCATGGAAAAATGTTAAATTCATACCAGCGCGAAACCGAAACGTGTAAAACTATTCAATAAATGACAAAGAAAATTACTGTACGATAAAGACGCTTACCAGACGTCACCTCACGGGCACTCATTGCTGGAGTGGAGAGTACACCGCACCCTGTTCCCTAAATTCGTGACCAGACATTCAGGACTCAGGCACGCGGCCGCAAGAGACCCATAATATACTCATAAAGAAAATGCGTAAATTTATCGATCTTTCGTAATTTGAAAGAGTAAAATTTCACTTCTCTTCAACCACACTTCAATAACTATGTTAGATAATAAAAAATATAGAATACGTTGCATAACAACCACTTAAGAGGAATGCTTACTCCGGTATTAGAATATGAAGCGAAAATTCAAATAAATTGTTTCTGTACTAGAACTATTAACATATTTAAAAATTCAACACTGTATGCACAAACATACTTCCTGTAATAACCTACATTTTAAGAAATAATTACCTATTGAAAACTATTAATACTGCACTTTGATTTTAATGGAAAAACGAGAAATGCTGTTGAATTTTGGTTTTACCCAGTCCAGTGTTAATAGATTTTAAGATTTTTTTTTCAAATGCAGGTTAATATCGGAAGCATGTTTGTATAGTGCTGAATATTTTTATAGTTTTAGTACTGGAATAATTTATTTGATTTTTCGCTTCATATTTTAATTTAGGAGTAGGCATTTCTCTTATACATATGTATATTCAATTGTTTTCAACAATATTATATCTACTATCAATAGCTCTGTTCGATGAGAAGTGCTTGAAGTGTAGAGCAGAATAGTGCAGTGCAGTGTAGTGTACACTAGTACAGTCTAATTCTTGTGGTTTCATAAAACACACTAGTGTATATTTGGGCAAGTTTGCTCAGCTGTGAGTAATCAAGCCAAGCATAGCCAAAGGTGTAAAAGGTTAGGTTGTTTATAAACACAGTCATATCATAAAGCTGCAAAAAAGTGACTGCAGAAATGTCTGTTTTAAAGAGCATAGTGAACTAATAAACGATTCTGACGAAGATCAATCATCACTTGATTCTTCATCAGATTCAGAGACAGATATATTAATTAATTCTTTATATAGCAAAACAAAATTTTAGGTTAAATAAATCGTGTAGATAGGATAGAATTAAAATGTCTACCGAACAACATTTAGCTACCCCCACTCCTAGTCTGCACTTTCTACACTACCTGGCGAGTCAGGTCAGAAAAGTGAGCACTAGTTCTTAAAATTTTTGTCATCGAACAGCCTGCCAGAAGCTGCCCGTTTCTCATAAAACATGTTAGTGCAAGAAAGTTAACACTAGGGCGGCCTAGTACATGTCATCGAACAAAGCTATAGTTTTACCAGCTTCAGTTGTTTGTATCTTACGTCACCGGTTACGGTTACCATAGTAACTATTAAACCATTTACTATAAATAAACATTCCAACATTATGTATGTACTGACAAGTAATTATATGGAATTATGGGAAAAATCACCTGAATTATGATTCGAAGATAGTTGTCGTAGTTTCTGTTTAACCTTGTTGCAAATTTATTTGTCATTGCATGAGGTATATTTTCTAATTGATAAACCTAATACAATTATGTTGAAATTCATTTACGTAGTTTGAACGAAAATACGTACATAGTTATTTTTTAAAATTACAATAGTAATTATTCATCATTACTATATTGTTAATATGAAAAAGAAATTATAAAATTAGCGCTACTCAAGGATGGATGTTTAAATAATTGAAAGTTACAAGTAAAAATTTTTTTAATATATTTTTTTTCTTTATACATGCAAGATTTGGGTACAAGGATAAACAAATAAACAGTTAATTATGCAGTAAACAGAATAATTTTAAAAATTTGATGTGGCCAACACAAAACAAAAAATTAATTTAAATACATATCTACGTATTTAGTAATGCTGCAAACTATATTATGTTCTATAGCATAGCTATTGCTTTATTTACGATTTTCTTTATAATTTAATATGTCACTATTATTAATTTGAAATGATTAGTTCTTTAACAATGACGTTTACCTGTCAGTTACATTCATTTGAAAAATGAACTGTGTAACAAAGGAATTGTGTTTATCTTAGACTTCGGGATTAAAAAAAATATTTTTAAATTTATCTGTAAATTATATAGAAAAAGTATTAATGTATACCTGTAGAAAATTCAATAATCTTTAATTTTCACAATGACATAAAATGCGAAAAAATGGCATTTAACGGTATTTTTTGAAGAAAACCATTATGAGCTTTAAGTAAAGTGCCATTTCCGTTTATCCAATTTACACCAAAATCTAACGGTTTCTTTTCATATTAGAATAGGGCAGAAATACAAGGTTTCAGAATTTTCTGAATGATAGTATTTGAGTTAGAGCGAAGACAAAATTCATACACATACACACACACACACACACACACACACACACACACACACACACACACACACAATACATACATACAGACATCATCGTGAAAATGTTAAAATTGGATTCTAAGGACCCTAAAACGTGGTCATTTACTAAAATCTCGATAGGTATGTGATTTTTAGCACGATCCCTATACCTCCCTTACCAAGGGTAGCGGAAGGTAAAAACTGACTGAAAAAGTTTGGCAAATATATGTTAATATCGAGTTTAATATTAAAATAATTACTAATATTTCTCGAAGATACCTTTTACAGTTACATATGTGTACAGAATTATTTCATAGTGAGTAGTATCTATATAAGAAAGAAAATATTTTTCTTACAACCGGGCGTAAAGTACATAGTTTACGCACTCTTTACAGTGTGTAAAGAGAGTCACTTTTCAAGTAAGTGCGTGAAATGTAAATAGATGTTGCTAGACAACATACACATTCGGTTAATTTACGTGTAAATTAGATAAATAAGTAGTATATAATTAAGAAAGTAATAAAATGTATTAAGAAATATTAATGTACACTGAAAATGAAACAAGTGAAATAATACTTAGTAACAGATTGACTACTAATCTAATTCATACGTAACCTAATTTTTAATATTAATATTAAATGTACAATTCGTATAATTCTAAAAGATTAATCTACCTGTCTCTAAGATTCTTTCGAATATTTAACTTACAAGTCACAAGAGCACTAACAGTATTTCAAGATGCCCACAGACCAAAAAACGCAGTATGCCTTTAATTTAGTACTCGTATTATGAGAAACATTTCGGTTGAGGCAAAAATGTTGTATGCAACACAAGTGTAAAATAATGTTTTATATCTTACGCTATAATTTCCACATTCGCTTGCGCCTCATGTGTAAAATATCGAACTTGACCAAAAAAGTACTACTTTACATTACATTCAATTAGAAAATTCAATTTAGAAAAAATGCTAATTCATTAATATTTAATGAAATAGCTTGAAAAAGTAAATGAATTAGTAAGGATTTTAAATGCAGAATTGTACCTAGGAACTTATATTTTATAATTTTAAATATTTTTTCTATAATTTCAGTAAAATAAGAAAATAGATAAAAAAAATAAGTATTTCGGTATAAAGAGCAAAAAAATGTTTATAATTATTTAATATTAACTATTTCACTCATAAATTTATAAACCAATCTAAATTCAGGATGCTACCTACTACCTAGTTATCAAGTTTTATTTCGACAAAACAACGTCACAAAAAAAATGCACCCTTTGAGCTAATAAGATGCTGTATTTTTTACAACTGAGTTTTGATTAGAGATTAACGAGCTTGGCTTGGCTTAGTTTAGCAAAGCTTAAAATATCAAGCCAAGCCTGTCTTTCAAAAAAGCTTGATTTTTCAAGCCAAGCCAAGCTTCTGTTTATCAAGCCCAAGCCAAGTCAAGTCTTTGATTGTCAAGTAGCTTGGCTTGAAAACAAGTTTTTTCAAGCTTTTCATAAAATTGTTGAGGAGTCCGACAAAACTGTAATTTGCAAACTTCTGAGAATTGGGATTCCGAAATGGACCAGCTTCACTACCTGTCAGTTTATTTAGTTTCCAAAATTTGTAAAAAGGATTATTATTAAGGACAGTCTACACAAATAATAATAATAACATTGCAAGTAGTATATTAATATAAAATACGAAGCAATATGTATAAGTACAACACAAAATTTATTGCAAATATCAATCATTACATACCTATTAAATATTTATTAAGTTAAAAGTACTTTGAATAAAATCTAATTAATTAAATCA
The DNA here is from genome assembly GCA_943142095.1 of Ophonus ardosiacus. Lineage (NCBI taxonomy): Eukaryota > Metazoa > Arthropoda > Insecta > Coleoptera > Carabidae > Ophonus > Ophonus ardosiacus. The sequence goes on along the minus strand of OW964826.1, from coordinate 32,130,591 downwards.
GTATGTAACTGGTATAAATTATAAACACATATTTTTAAGAAATAAACTTTTTAAATATATCTCATTGTACTTGATTTTAAATACCTACCAAATAACAAACATCAACAAATATTAAATATTTAAGATTAGTGTAATGCTACAAATAGATAATTTTGGTTAGAATGAAAGGAATAATATCATATTTAAAAATAACACTTGACATGTTTCATAAGATTTCAGTCTCTGAATCAACCTCTCAGTCATTTATCAGAGATTGGGTCACTCAACCAGAACCACAGGCGCGTTTCGCTCTTACTGGAGCTCTACATTGTGGTGTACTGACTCGTTTAGGAGGCAGTAAGGCTAAACGAACGGATGAGAGGTTGATTCAGAGACTGAAATCTTGTGAAACATGTCAAGTGATAGTTTTAAATATCTTAGAACAATTTCAGCAAGTGTCACCATCATGTTGTACTTATATAAACATATATTTCAATACTATTTATAGCAAAATCCCTAATCTACCCTAATAAACTGATCTTGTCTGTGGCTGTAAAACAGACAATAAGAGAAAGAGTGAGTAGTATTTCAAGGAAATTCCCATCTGTATAGGGTTTTATGACTACCAGATGTATTTGAAATAAAAGATACATCCCATTACAAAATTACAAAAATACGTATAACAAATTTAAAAGTTTGTTGGAAGGTTATTTCGAGTAAAAATGTTATTATAAACATACATGTCATGCCTTTTAGTTACCAAAATACAATAGTCAAACTAATGCATAAACATAAACCTATAATGAATGAGTGCAGTAAATAAAATTTATAAAAGTAACATAAAAATTGTAGGGCTAAAACTCGACAATAAAATTTTAAATATCATTAAACATTAAAAATTGTAAAATATTTATCTATGTATACTTTAAGAAAAAATAATAAATAATGTTGATCGTTTACTGTCAAATATAAAATTCAATTAAATATTCATATCAATATTGTTATATTTTACCGTCTTATTTCATTTTTACACATAGTTATTCTTTATTGTTACCAGAATGAATTTATGTAAAACTAAACATGGTACAATGGTATAACAAAACATTAAAGCCGGAGACTGACTGGAGCCAAAATGATGTAATGTAATGTTATGTAACACGAGCATTCGCTACTCAGTACAGGAAAACGAGCGTCGAACCGAGCCGCCCTAGTCGAACAGTAGTACTCCACTGGACTATCGGTTTTTTCCCGAATCACTTTGATTGTTACATTACATGTCAGTGCAAGTCGGTTTGCTCGTTCTGAGTGTACTTTTCACGTCGATTCAATATCATTTAGTCGTCATAGTTCCACGCGTATATATTGTTTTTGTTTATATACGAGCAGATGTTCAAAATCGGTGGATAACATTCGAACAAAATTTTTCTACTGTCCACTAATTTCTTGATTTTTTAAAATATTCAATGATGTCACTCCACCATGAACATTTCTTTGTCGAAATAAATTTGTCTGCCACCACCTTTATGATTTTTCTTGATTATTAAATAGTTGTAGCCCATTGTAATAAATGCAGCACTCGCAACTCCTAGGTCTGATATATAACGAATGAGAGTGGAGCACTGTTGAACTGAGCATTCAAAACGAGCATTCAGGTATGTTATTTGAAATGTTTGTAATGTAATGCTCGTATCGAGTATTATATTCTAAAATTTGGCTCCAGTCAGTCGCCGGCTCTCTATCGATATATCGGATTTATCGGTATTAATTTCACATCGAATATCAATATTCAAATCTTGATACCGAACTAATAGTTCAATTTCATATATCAAGACCCATATATTACTTAATATGCTGTACAAATAAATGACATGAAATAAAACTACCATATTATGTGCGTGCGTAAATAAGTTCGCGCATGAGCATTTACAAAGCTTGAAAACTTGAAAAAGCTTGAAAAGACTCGAAAAAGCTTGAAAATCAAGCCAAGCCTAAAAATTTAGAAGCTTGAAATATTCAAGCCAAGCCAAGCTCCGTGTCCATCAAGCCCAAGCCAAGCCTAACAATAAAAAAGCTTGAATTTTCAAGCCAAGCCAACCTTTTCTATTTCAAGCCAAGTAGCTTGGCTTGGTGAATCCCTAGTTTTGATAAGCTGAAATTTTTTGACGTTTAAAGAGTATCTAGGAACATATTATATATATTATATATATAAGCGTTGCGGCATATTGATGAAAAATGTACTGTCAGATTTAAAATAGTTTAACAATAAAAAACGTAAAAAGCGTAGTAAGAAGTTTTATTGCGTGAATGTAAAACCTCTTACATATATATATATATATATATATATATATATATATATATATATATATATATATATATATATATATATATATATCAAATTATGAGGGCTTATAGTACTAACCAAAATGAGTAAAAAAAGTTTAATCAATATGGGTTCGATCTTCAACTGTTTTCGAGAAAGAGGCCATTTTGTATTAGAATCAAAGAAAAACAGAGTAAGATAGTGGTCGAGAAAAATTTTGTCTATGCCAATAAATAGACTATAAAAAAACAATAACATATTATATGAAACATTTTTTTCACTTTCAAATAGTTACGAAGTTATTTGAAAACTAAATATTGGCCAAGGGCGCCACAACTTTTGTTTTAGTACAATTATTCGATTTTTTTGTCAAAAACAAAAACACATCTAAGATGACCTCTGAAAGGTAAACAAAATGTCTCATTTAATCAAAGTCGTAACTCTTAGTTTTCGAGATAGCAGAGGTAAACACCGAACAAATTCATTTTTCATTGCCTTTTATCTCGGGAACTATTGAAGATCGGACCCATGTTGATTAAACTTTTGATACTCATTTTGGTTAGTACTATATGCCCTCATAATTTGGGACACTTATTTTTTAACACCCTGTATACAGGGTGTTAATACTAAGTCGTTACACCCGAAAATGGTAGTTAGAACTCATTAAAACAAACAACTTTTCTTAGTTCCAATTTTTGATTTGGTGCCCCGGTTCGTAGTTATTGGAGTTCTTTTGTTTTTCAAAAAATCGTCATAACTCCTATATTTTAAAGATTATTGAAATTTTTTTCTTTGAAATTTACCTTTAGGCTCTCTAAAACATTTGGCATTTACAATTATTTTTTATTTTTTTAAATGACAAAATGGCGATCGATCAAAAATTTCAATACATGATTTTTTGATAACCACTCCATCAATTTTCGAAAGTAAAACATTTATAAAATCTTTTAAACTATCTACTACAATATTTGTCATAAACATTTTTTTCAATCTATCAAAAAAAGTATTTATTCTTTATTCATTTACTTGACTTAAAGTATAAGTGCAGTGTGTTCAGAAAAAAAAACCTAATTCAGAGTAGGCTATAAACACAAAACCGTATGTCTGATCATTAGTCAATTCAAAAATCAAGTTGTCACAATTGATCGTGAAATGTAATTTTAAGGAGAATACAGATTATTGCCATTTACCGTTTTCTAATTTATTTCTATTTCTAAAATAAGGATACAAGAATATTTCTTTAGATAACAATATCTAGTGTCAAATTGACATTTAATTAAATACTTTCATATTGATATAAGGCAAGTTCTTTTATTCATCGATAAATTCATCGGTGAAATTCATTGCAATTTGATAATGACGTCACCGACGGATATGTGATAGAGTAGATAGATGGTGAAAATGGGAACTACTTGATGGAAGCATGCTGGTTGCTGGAAGTTATACATATTGGAGGTTAGAGTAAGAATTGTCGCTGTCACTAGAGAAGTTATGGAGGTTTTTTATTGGGAAAATTACTAAATTGTTCAGATTCGGATTCATTTTCCAATAAAGAAAATTTTACTGATTCGAGTAGTGAGAATTTGGGAACTATATTAATAATTAAAAAAAAAATAATAAGTAATAGATAAGAGATACATAGAGATAATGGCAATGAAATCATTGCTATAACATTTATAATTCACGACTTTTCTTCACTGACTACCGGCTAAAACGTCAACAAACTTGTGAACATAACCTGAAAACTATACCCCCACTACTAATTTATCAGAAATTATCAAGTCCATCGACACTTAAACCTGATGGATCCGATAGATTTCTGTTTAACTAATCGATGAAAATAGGAACGCTATATTGGAATTCATTGCTTTTAAACCGCTGAATAAAAAGACCCATTGGTGAATTTCTGCTTCACGCGCACGACCCATCGGTGAATAAAAAAACTCGCCTATACTTCCTTTTTTTTATTATTATATATTGAAATACTTGGTTTTTAGTTTCACAAAATTTATTTATTGATGACTAGTTTCGCTACTACAATAACATCTTCAGATCCAATATATATAAACTTAAAAATTGTATAAATATGTATATATATATATATATATATATATATATATATATATATATATATATATATATATATATATATATATATATATATATATATAATATATGTCAGTAAATGTTTTTACGGTGTTTACAAACTTGATTTATGTATAGATATTTTGTAGTAACTTAGTAACATAAAAAATTAGAAATAAATTATTTTAACATAAATTTTATAATATTTCTAGAAACTTCATTAAGGGTGAATGATTAAAGTTTGTCTGTTCATTTATTATATTTTCTTTATTTTTTATGGCTTTTTCAATTTCGACGGCTTCTAGAAAATCTAATCTTGGTCCTTTGGTTTCTAAATGTAAAATTTTTGGATTAAAATTACTTGTATGATTTTCTTCTAATAAATGATTTGCAAATGTTGAGTCTGTTTTTTTTATCTTTTTATGATTTTTTATGTTCATTCACTCTTATATTGAAATTTCTTCCTGATTTAAATAATTAAAGAAATTACGTTTTTTTGTTCATGGCCTACTCCGAATTAGTGATCTCTATAACATATGTTATAGAGATCACTATTAAATACCCAGCGGGAGGTTATGGGCTGGCCACATCGGATTTTTTACTTAGCATTCCATGTACAGAGTGGAACAAATTCAAGTTCCTAATATGTAAAACTTTCTTATTATGTACCCTACAGAAAATTGATGTAGGTCTTTATGGGCCAACTTTTTTAGACAACTTTAAGAGGAATCCCAACTCTACTAGGTTTATTCTGAGGGACGGGTCGGGTATGCGAGGGGTAACACTGTGGGCGTGAACAATTTCAGCCTAGTAGTACCACGTGATATGTCTGGTACAGTCAAAATAGTAAATAGCCTGGGTTCTATATTCTCCAGCTTTCGTAATTTTCAAGGTCAAGCGCATTCGCAGGGGGAGAACCCCATCGTTAATATTTATTTAGGCACCACAGGAATTTTCCATCGTCTTTTGATTTGGAGCTACAGGCTATAACTTGATTTTCGCTTATTTTGAAAATACCTCATATCTCGCTTATTATAAAAGATCGCGTAAAAGATAAAGAAAAAAAGTTTAGATAATTTTTATACTATTTTTTACGTAGAATAACGTGGTGTAATTAGGTTTTTTTAAACTTAATAATTCTCGAGTTATAAAACAAACATTTTTTTTTTAATGGGAACATAGTCTCATTTTTTTCCTTATTTTATACGCTTTTGAAAGGTGTATAACAAGACTATATTCATTTGTCACATGAGTGAAACATGAATTATTAATTTTTTGGGGTGAAAAAATTAAATTTATTAAGCAACAATTCAAAAAATCAATTGCAGATCATCATTTTTCTATTTTTAATGTTATTTTTATTATTTCTATTAATTTTTCTAATATAAACTTCAGAAAGAATATTACACCTCATAATTTCAAATTGTATCAACGCCAACTACAACGCCGATAAAAAATTAATTAACTAATTCGAAAATAATTAACTGAAAAGAAATTTGAGAATTTAATTAATAGATACAGAATAAAATAAAGAAATGATGATCTATAATTGATGTTTGCAATTGTTTCTTAATAAATTTAATTATTTTTTTTTCAATCTAAAAAATTAATAATTTATGTTTTGCTCATGTTTAAAACAATGTAGACTTGAATCGTTGAAACAAAGCATATAAAATAAGGAAAAAAATGAGACTATTTTCAACTCTCATTTAAAAAATATTATGTTTGTGTTATATCTCAAAAATTATTCAGTTTTAAAAAATTTAATTACATCACATTATTCTACGTAAAAATCAGTATAAAAGTTATCTAAACATTTTTTCTTTATTTTTTTATAATTTTTTTTTTATAATTAGGGTATGAGGTATATGAGGTATTTTCAAAATAAGCGAAAATCAAGTTTTAGCCTGAAGCTCAAAAACAAAAACGCTCAAAAATTCCTGTGGTGCCTATTAAAGTTGTCTCAAAAAACTGGCCCATAAGGTCTTTATGGCCAGCTTTTTGAGACAACTTTAATAGACAACAATTTTCTGTAGAGTGCATAATAAGAAAGCTTTTCATATAAGGAACTCGAATTTGTTCCTTCCTGTATAACAGCATGTGTGAAACGATATTTTTCAATAATGTTCAACAATTGGACAGACACCAAAAATATGTAGAGTAGGTACCTCTGTTCTTTTATTATAAAGTGAATTCTGTCTAACTTTAAATTTTGTCTTAAAGTGCAATGATTTTTAGAATTGTGCTTTTGCAGACCATAAATTATTGTGTAAATGTCAAATCATTTAAAATGCAAAAGCTATTGTACTCGTATGTGTAACTTATTTATATATTTCACTGGAAAATGTAACTTTGTTTTGCGTTTTATGCTATGAATAGGTATTAAGAAATCTACATATGTAAAAGCATTTTTCATTATCTAAAAAAATCTCGTACATATATTTTTATACATTCCCTTATATTTTTACACAGGTTAGCCTATTTTAAAAAGAAATATATCTTGGCAACCCTAACCACATGTGTAACTTTTATAATATTTGAAAATTGGAAATAGTTTCGAATATGACGTCAGATTCGAATCCGGGCAGTTCAATTCAAACCACAACCCACAACCGGTCACTAGGGCCGATATTTTAAACTCTGATTAATAGTGTATTCCGAAATTAAACCACAGTAACCACTGAAAATGGTTACGGTTTAACCGCGGTTACAATGTTACCGACACCGCACTGTAAAAACGAACCAGCTAACTTGACAAATTTAAAATAGTTGTTGAAACTACTACTACTCATCTGTCCTACGCCAAAATGTAACCACACCACAACCGCCGATCTAGCACGGTTAGCATGGTTACAGAAAAGTTACCAGCTTTCAGTAACCGCGTTCCGTAATTATAACCAGTTACTGAAAAAGTAATCGCGGTTAGCGTGATTCAATTTCGGAATACACTATAAATTGGCTGTTAACTGTCAGTTAAAACGAAAATGTCGCACTGAAAAATAAAATTAACCAAGTGTAATTTTTAGAACTCATGCTTATCGATGCTATATGTATCCTTTACTAACAGCTAACAAAAATTTTAACCAGTGGTGAAAATATTGAGTTTTAATGCAAATAACCACGCAATTCCATAAGCTATATAAGTTATAAGAAACATGCAAAATAATTTAATAATAAAAACATAAGAAAAACAAGCAATCAAATACTGTTAAATAATCTCAAGCTTCAATGTGAAACCTTTTGCAGCACGCAGAATGTACTCGTATTCACATCTAGGTTAGAGATTCCAAGGTTAGCATTTCTCTGTCGAGAGTGAAAGACTCGAATTGAGTAAGCTGTGACTGTGAGAGCGTAATCGTGTTCGTAATATACTTGGCCTGGCATTGTGTAACGTAGTCTGAAAATCTGGTTGTGCTTGTGAGATGCCATTCCTGTTGAAAGCGGCATACCGTACACAAGAGCGGCCCCAGATTCATTTTAAGGAGGGGGGCAAGTACACAATTGCATTATTTTAAAATCATTATGTTCAAAAGAATTTTTGTCATTTCCATACTGTGATAATTTGTCGAGTTACAATTTATCTTTCTCTATCAGAAGACAATGTTCAAAATATTATATTATTGTAGATTGTAGGAAATTTTAACTCGCCGATTTAATGATTTTAAAAATATTTCTCAAATATTTCAGTTTCCAGTTTAAAAATCCTTTTGAGGTTGTAATCAATAAAGTTGAAGAGAATTTTCAATTAGAACTTCTTGAGTCAATGATCTGTTGAAGTGACTATATAAAAACGAAAATTTGATTCAAATTTATGCATTATTGAGTAATTCTGACTATTCGAAAATTAAAATTTCACCAGAAAAATTTAATCAAGTTTTGGTATTGTTTGTACAGAATTCTACCGTTATGGCTTTAACTTACTAAGCCTGTGGTCGACTGCGCACAGTTGGGGTAGGGTCGGACTGCAAAATATTTAAATTTGCAAATCTTTGTGTGCTGGCCACATCAGATTTTTTACTATATTAGTTCTCAAGTTTTGTTTTATATATTATTTGTTTCATTATCATTAAAGCAGTTTTTAAAAAAATGTTTCATTATTACAAAATAAAGTAAAATAAAATAGGAAAACATTTAATACGTATCTATCCTTCCTCTGCCATAAATCAAGCTTAAATCCAGAGAGAGAGGGTCATAACGATAGATTTCTGTACAAAGTATAGTACGGGTTTGTACAGAATTCTGTCGTCATGGCTTTGATTTTACGGGGAAGGGGAACCCACTTGTAACACACCACGCCACGCTATGCAACGTCGATCGACGGGGGTTTACATTTCCGAATGAATATGCACACTAGTAACACGCTATAACACGCTATATTACGTCTTGGGAGACACTTACAAAATTGCAATTTGCACGAGCGCCTCTAACGGCAAAGCATAGAAATCAAGGTTGCTATGGTTACCCCGTACAAACAAAGACCTGTCATCAGCCGTAGACTCTACACTCTAGCCATCGTTTTAGTTGAATAATCGAATGATCTTCAATATTATCAAACGAAAAAGTTGCTCCAGACACATCTTCTGGTTTTAAACTCATTTTTATTAAACACAACGTACACATCACAATAAAGAATTAGGTTTAACACTGAATAACAGATGCGAACACAATGACAGATAGGAAAAGGGAACGGGACGCAAGACAACGAGGGGAGGTTTGTTTGTATGGATGACCTTCTATATCTCTCTTGCAGTGACGTCAATTTTGTAAGTGTCTATTAGACACAGACAGACACTGTGTAACACAGTGTACGACACAAAGCGTTTCATTAACGACACAAGCGAACACTGCCTGACACAAGAAAATGTTGTGTTTCACCGTGTGATGGTGTGATGTTTGTTTTGTTAACCTACAAATTTATTTAACTGAAGTATCAAAAATGTCTGGTAAATAACAAATAAATTATACTGATAATAATTACTTATATCGTAATCTACCTCTAAAAATATATTCCAAAATATTTTTCTTTTTTTTACAAATAAATAAATGATATTCATTCTTATAGGTCAATTCCGAACAAATCTGTAAGTCAAAAAGAGCAAAATACTCATGGAGACGCAATATGGTGCACTTTTAGCGAATTAAAATGCGTTCCATTTGCTGTGCAACAGTGTCTGAGTGTGTTACACAGTGTCTTTCTGTGCCGCATAATTGGAAAACCCCCAGTATTAATCGCTTTACAAATTTAGTGTTCACAGTTTTTTGAACGACATGGAGTGTGATAGTCATTTGAGGACGAATGGGAAGAAGAGGAGTGTGTTGTCGCCATGATCATGATTACAAATAAAGGACAAATAAAGTGCTGGGTACACAGCCTAAATAGGCAGCGAGAAAAATATGGCGCTTTTCATACACTGATGAAGGAACTTGAACTGGATAAAAATCGAAGTCGATATCATTATGTATTTTCGAATGCATCCATGTTTTTTTTAATAATGAGATATTTTACGATTTTTTTGCATTATTCGATAGAAAACTAAAAAATATTTACCCCGTATTTTTTTATTTTTATTCAAATTAATCTCTAAAAGGAGAAAATAATTATTTAAAGTGATATTCTCGGGAAAGCAGCAGTTTTGCCCCGCGTCTCCCCTTGAATACATGCTGACGTCAGCGGGTACGAAGTACCAACCGATAAGGTAACAGCATGTTCCGTGGCGTTTGTTGTCATTTTAAACAAACTTCAAACGCGTAGTAAAAATATAGGTAATAGAACCATAAACGTTGCAAGTATGGATTGTTCCTAAACATATCGAAATTTTTAAATTTTAGTATATAAAATATGTCTAATACCGTATTAATTAAATTAATTATATATATTAATTACATTTAGCCATATTCAGACATTTGTATTATTTTTTTAAATTAATATGAGTATTTATTCATAAGACGTAGTGATAGATCCAATCATGTAAGATCTACAGCACAACTTGTTCTTCATTGTGAATGCATTATACTTTAAATTGTTTTTTTTTATCCAAATAAACAAACTTGAATACAAACTGTTAAATTAGATAAAACTTTGAAGTTAAGTTAACATATTTGTATTTACGAATAAAATAGACATGTTAATATTTTTTACAATACCTCATTGCTGGTACACGCACACTTAAAGTTTGCAGTGAAAATAATGTCTAGTGCGGTGATAAAAGGAGAAGGGAGGGGATAACGACATCGCTCACGTCACGTGGTGTATTGCGGTCAGTATCTCTCTATTTTCTATGATTCCGGGATAGCATGGGACTGGTGTGTACGCATAGACCACGTTAGTGTAACGGTCAATTTGTGGCGGCAAATTCAAACTAAAACCCTATCTCGCCTCTGCCGATTTATACTCCCATGATATTCATACGGGAACAAAAATATGCTATTTTCAAAATGTTCAAAAGAACTTTAAAATGCAAATCTTATCTATTAAACTTTATAAATACAAATCTCTAATGTATTGTCTATCTACTTATGTCATATAAATATCTAAGACACACAAAATTATTGAATAAACTGTAATTAAAGCAGTAAGTACAAATTCATTAAAACGTAGGTCGTAGCTGTTTTCGATTCTATTTAATTCTGACAATTTAGATCATCAGCAAAAAAATTATTTATTGCGGACAACTTAATAACCCTTTCAGACATCGTAAAAAACAAAAACGAAAAACTTATAACCACCTGATATTATAACTTTAAAGACAAACATCGTCAAATACAAAATTAACCTACAAATTCAGTTGACCTATCATTGTAGTCATTTCTAACTGCACTGAGTTACGACATATGTTACTATTTGCAATCCTACTTTCTTTAAAATAAAATTATGCTTAACTTATTATTTTGTTTATACTTAAAACTTAAAATAGTACTTAAGAAACACAGAATAGCTTTAATAATATTAATTGAAAACGCGCTTCCATAAAAACTTCATAAATTCTGATTTGATTTTAGGGTTTCGCGCCAAACGAAAATCTTAACCTCACTAATGTGGTCTATTGCAGTTAAACCTTTGTTAAATTTATGGTTACACTTTCGTCACGTAGCGTGGCATGGCGTGGCGTGTTACAAGTTGGTTCCCCGCTTTACTAATCCTGCGGAAGACCGTGTACAGCTGCATATACCTGTCGCTTATAGTCGTACTGCAAAAAATTTAAATTCTCAAATCTCTGTATGCAGTACGTATTTCAAAATTGATATTTAATGTGATATTTTACCCGTTCAAGAAGGTAGTGCAAAACTTAAACGGACGTGTTTGCCGCGAGAAGCGAAAGAAATAGAAATGTTTATAACAATTTAAAAGATAATAAAGTTACCACAAAATATTGGTTCTCTTGCCGAGTTCTATTACTGATTAAATTTAATGTACTTATTTCTGTTACATCCTGTATATCCTTCGTTATCATTGTAGTATCAAGTAGTTTAAGCAATTAGTACATGGTACTAATATTTCCTCGAATATTCTTTGAAAAATTTCTGGCGCCGAATTCACTCCAAACATTAGCCGCTTGTATCTAAACATGCCTTTGTGTGTGATAAAAGTCGTAATAGTCCGACATCCTTCTTCAAGTTCCAGTTGATGATATGCGTTAATCAGGTCCAGTTTCGAAAAGTGTTTCGCAGTTCTTAGTCTGATCATGATGCTATCATGTTGGTAAAGGGTAGTTTTCCCTCCGAATGGCTACGTTAGCTCTCCTCATATTAACACAAATTCTGATGTCCCCTGTTTCCTTGAACATTACCACTATTGGGGACACCCATTCACTTGGTCCTGATACTTTTTCTATAATGTCATTCTATTTTTTTTTTTTTCAACCCGTTCCTCAATGGAGATGGGAACCCGTCTGACAGGTTGCTGAACAGGCCTTACCGATTTATCTATCGAAAGTTGTTACAAATTTCATTCCTTGCTTTGCAGATTCTTTCATTTTCAGTGTGTCATTTTGTTCCGCATCGCCCACATTCCATCTGATCATCGCTTGACACTCTATTAGTGTAACTAAATGATGTTCCCGGTATTGGTATTGTTTGATTCATAGTTTCAGACTGGTCTTTTATTTGTTCGTGCACGATACAGTTCTATTACTTCGTTTAGTGTGTGTACTTTTTCCAGTAGTTTCTTCTTTAGTTCAGTCGGCGCCCACGAGTCGATCAGTTTATCTTTGAGATTCATCTCATTCGCTTCTTGTGCCGTTTCCCCGAAAGAACATTTGGCCGCTTGTTGTCTAATTTGTTGTAGAAATTTGCTGACGGTGTCTTCGGTTTCCGGTTTAATACTGCGAAACAAATGTCGCTTGAAACTGGAATTTTGTACCGGTGAGAAATGATCACTCAGCTTATCTACCAAGGTCTGAAACATGTCATTGTTTTCAGTAGCAACATGATCCACCACTGCTCCCGGTATGTTGCATGCCACTTCTTGTAACTGACTGCCGCCCAGATGTAGTAATTTGTTTCGTTTCTTCACTGCTAAATTTATCTCTTCAGAATCTAAGTACAATGCTAGAGATCTTAGCCATTTTTCCCATTCGCGGCGAAGTACACTTTTATCTATATTATCACACAGAAATTGTGGAATGTGGCTGGGATTATCCATTTTACCTTCGATAACTTATGATATATACTTTTTGTCCTATGCAACTTAATGCACTGCCTCTCTTTGCCTTTGCACGTGCAATTTAATGCACTGCCTATTTTACTTTTGCTTTTGCACGTGCAATTTAATGCACTGCCTATTTTTGTCTATGCATGTGCAATATAAAGCACTGCCTATTTTTGTATATGTACGTGCAATTTAATGCACTGCCTATTTTTGTCTATGCACGTGCAATTTAATGCACTGCCTATTTTTGTCTATGCACGTGCAATTTAATGCACTGCCTATTTTTGTCTTTGCACGTGCAATTTAATGCACTGCCTATTGTAGCCTTTGCACGTGCAATTTAATGCACTGCCTTCGGCACAACTTTCTGACTTTTCTCCTTTATTTTTCAAAAGAAAAGAAAATTTCTCCTCGTCGCCAATTGTGGTAGACTAAGAAATAACACACACACTATGGTTTAACCCTTTTATTCCTTTGTCATAAATACACAACAGTAACCCACTATTCACTCCTATGGCGTCTTAATAACTAATTACAAAAGTTAACAACAACCTCATAATCAATCAGTCTGTTTTGTAATTCCATTACTTCCCACTACTGGACAGGTCTCCACAATCATCAAAGAAGTTTTTAAAAAAATCTGTTTCATTACCACAAAATAAAGTAAAATTTAATAGGAAAACATTAAATACATACCTGTCCTTTCCTCGTCATAAATCAAGCTTAAATCCGTAACAGTAGACCTGTTGAGAGGGTCATAACGATAAATTTCTTTACAATAGTACCTACGTTTACCCCGTGTAACAATATTTGACTCTGGTTTTTGACTCCGTAATAAGTGGTTTTACAAGTTTCGGCAGTGGTGCTAACTACCTGGTAGTCAGGTAGGTAAGGAACAATTTAGTGCGGTGTACCGCAAACTGCCTAATGTTAGTCAGAATACCTGCAATTCCCAGGGTTGGATTCAAGGAAAAATTTAAATATCTTATGGGACAATACACTTACGTAATCATCCATAATCCTACTCAAAGACGCAAAGATATGTATCAAAAAAATAAGAAATTATTATTGTTGTATGACTATGGTTCGAATTTAAGTAAAGTAGCCTGGATTAACTTATGCAGTTTTGAGTATGAATTATACTAACGACAGATTATAATTTGGTAATTTTTAAAAGACTGGTAAAGGTTTCCAAATTATATTAGCATCATTTAATTGTGTAAATAACTTTTAAAATATGTATTATGTATTTTTTGTATGTATAGGTATATGAGTATGTATGATATAAATACTGTATAATTTTTTTTTGGACGTACGCATTTTTGTGTGAATATCTTTTAAAATAAATTACTACTTAAAGTTGTAGTCTCGCTAACATTTTTTCATTTTATTGCATGTAATAAAACCACAATATGCATATATAAGTGTAATATACGAGTACTGTATAATTATTTCAATAGATATTAATGTAAGAACAGTGTAACATGAAAAAAAAGTTTTACTTCATAATATTTTTGTTATGAAAAAGTCCAACTCTGTGCAAAGCAGGGACCGTATTAACATTCTTATTTTAATATTAGGGATGTAAATTTGGGTTTCTTTGTTATCTTAAGTGAGAGGCGTTTCAAAGGTTTATGGCCATCCTCATTATAACATTTTTACAGTTATGTCTGTAGGTGTGTATGTATGTGTGTGTTTGTGTGTGTAGATCGTGTGGCCACGATTATATATATATATATATATATATATATATATATATATATATATATATATATTCCATACGTTGCATTGTACAACTTTTTTGAAAATAAATTATTATAAATGATTATTATCAATCAGAAAATTTTGAAATTTTGTACACCCAATCTATACTAATATACTAATGTGGGAAGAGCTCATTAGTTTTTAGTGTACATCGGATAACCGGAAGTATCAATTTTACAAGCTTTCAACAGTTTTTCTTCTAAATAATTCATTGAATATCATTTTTAGCAACTTTTACTAATAAAAATTGGACATAATGGTACAATTTTCAATGCTACGATAATAGCATTTAGTAAATAACTTGAAATAACTTTAAATATTGAATTATAAAATAATTTATTACCTCTCGCTAAGAGAGATATTGGAATCATGCTAAAATTCGCATATCCAGGTTTTAATGGATAAGCACGTTTTAAGATCCCTACAATCCGATTATAACATTTATACATTTAATCTTTCTTATGTATTTGTAAGAAATACCGCGAATCTTGTTAATGAATTGGAAGAATTTCTGACATTTAAGAACTTCCTCATACAATGAAAAAGAAAAATAGATATAATTAGAATTGTATGAGTGCAGAATGTTAACATGTTAAATACAATAAAAAATAATATTTGGGTAAAATTCTGTAATTTTTACGTCTCGCTAAGATAGGTATTGGAATCATGCTAAAATTCGCATATCCAGATTTTAGTGGATAAACACGTTTTAAGGTCCCTAAAATCCGAGTATAACATTTTTACGATGATGTCCGTGTGTATGGGTGTGTGTGCAGTGTGTATGTATGTGTGTGTGTGTCTGGTTGTGTGTGTGGATGTTGGAACCACGGTTTCAAATACTATAAGACTTAAAAATATTTAACTGCAGTTTCCACATCTGACATTCCTGGGAAGAGCTGATTAGATTTTGGTAACAATTGGACAACCGGAAGTAATAGTTTCTTTAAAAATATCTTCTAAATATAATTTTTTGAAAATTTTTGTTATTACAAATATTGAAGAACATAAAATTCTCCATCTAATACTCTTAAAAATTTTATTATATCTATCTTGTATAGATTTAGAGATAAAGGCACTGTAATAAATAGAATAATTTAATGTAGTACATCAAAGAGGCTAAGGCACTAAGAAAACCAGTTGGCAAATTCAAATGTTTATAACATAGTTTGTAAATGACAGATGTCAGAGTCAAAAATCAACAGTTTTAGTGACATTAAAAGCTTATTCTGGGAAGTACATTTAATCTTTCTTATTGTTTTATTAATTAAATATTTAAAATTTTAGGTAAAATGCATATATCCGCATCAGAAATACCACTAATCTAGTTAACGAATTGCAAGAATCTCTGATATTGAGGAACTTCCTCATACAATGAAAAATAGATATAATTAGAATAGGCTATTCCACCGTAATCAAAAATAGTAAAAGTTTATTGAAAATATGAATGATATTAGTTAAAGGATAAGGAAAATTATATTTCTTTTATTATAAATTATTCTTGCTAGAAAACACGGGGAGTTTTGCTTTTGATGATGCAGGACATGTGCACGAGTGTTTGAGCAAATAGGATTCAAGTAAGACCACCGACTTTGAGAAGCCACGTGCTAACTCCGCCTTAACTAAGAATATACTTCTTCGGGTGTGTCGGATCTGTTCGGATTTCTGTTCGGATGACGTTCTAATTTCTTTGTTTTTATAAAATGACAAAAAAAGTGAAATAAATTAAGTGAAATAATTTATTTTATGTCTCTAATAATGAATTATAATATTACAATTTAAATATACATTATTTTGTAATTTGTTTAACAATTTTTCATGGTTTGTGAACCACTGTTTGTTTACTTCTGGTATATCCACATTACCTACGTCACAAAGCTAATTTAAAATTCGGACCTTAATATCTCGCTTATTTGGAGGAATTTTTAACTCGGATTTTCACATGTGGTCTTAAATTTTTATGTACTTCAAGAAAAAAAATTTAAAAAAAATATCGTGGAATAGCCTATTGTATGTGTCCAGCAGACATGTTAAATACAATAAAACAATATTTGGGTAAAGTTCTGCATTTTTTTTTTTTTTTTTTTTTGTTATAAAACGATGGTTCGATAGCGAAGTGCAATACAATACTTATATAACATAAAATGGAAATGGCGAGAGGTATTGTGCTGGCCACAACAGATTTTTTTTTGTACATCATCTTGCCTATGCGTCAAACAAAAACATAATATTTTAATAGCAATTTTGACATATTTAAACAATTGTCACTACTGTCAGGAAGCAATTACATTAAATTTAATAATGAAACCGTATTAAGGAGATTGCATTGATTCTAATAAAATTACTGTTTGTAAAAATAATATAATTTTTCATCCTACATAAATATTACATGTACAGGTGATCTGATTTAAGTTTGTTATGTTTGCAGCACTATAAATCAAACAGCTATCAATGAGCAAGTGTTATCAAAGTGTCATTATATTTTTAATTCTTACATAACGAAAATATTGAGAGAAATTCACTTGAAATTTAAATAAATATAAACAATACATAAATATAATAATAACTTTATAGTGTTCTATTATTATTATTATTATTATTATTATTATTATTATTATTTTGTTATTATTAGCAAAGGTTGTGTCCGATGTCGCATTTTGGAATTTAATATTTAGCATTTAGATCTACTTCACATTATTAAAACTCCGACTGTCATCCGTTGGTTTGTATAGGAACACTTTAGAACAACAAAACAAAAGTGAATTATACGATTGATTTAATTTGATGCTTTGGATTAAGTGTTAATATTATATTTCATAAAATGGAAGCTATTCTTTGACAATAAACTTGACATTCTGCAGAAATTATGGCAACAAATTTGATTCGCGTAAAGAAAGTAATCGAAGTGTCCCGTATCCATGAAAAACCCTGTATAGTGTATAGTGTTTATCCATTCTACATCGCGTTTATTTTTTCTACACAGCAAAACGATTTTTTTATATTTATAACAATTAATTTATTCTCTATTTTAAAAATTTAATTTAATTCCAAAAATAACTTCATTAGTAGAATTATGGTTGAACATTTCTAAGGTGGCGTATTAGCAACGAGATATCCCATATAATTAACACTTTGTAGAAAGAGATAGTATTGTCGTAGTGTGAGTGCTTGATACCTGATTGAAACAAGTGAAAGTGGCTCAAGCTGTTTCTGAGCCACGGGCTATCGGCAGTTTTGTGTTGTCATAGTATTAAGAACTGCAGCACCATTCTATAGTTAAACGTCAGATATTTGTTTCTTTTACCACCTAAATAGTTGAATAGGAACGTTATAAATTTTATTAAATTGCTACTTGCGCCGTTTACCATATGGCAAATTTTTATAATGGAAGAAATATAGGAAATTGTACATACATAAATCAAATCAATAAATTATATAATACATGTAGGTATATCTATGTATTATCAAACATTTGCTGAATTAATTTTATTTCATTATTAAATTGAAATATCAAATGTTATTTATTAAATACATAATATAAAACAATATTTTATTACATTTTATATTTAGAAGAAATTAACTTATTTAGTTCATAAAGTAGTGAAATATAAAAGTTTCGTATATTTCTGTTGAGAATATACAGGTGTATCAAGATAATGGAACAGTGCATTTTATTTGTGTATGTGAAAAGATACAGAAAAAAGTGATTAGGATATTTTGTAAGGCATAGAGGGGGACACATTTTAGCACAAACTTTATTATCTTAAATCCAGTGGTACTCAAACTACAGGGCAATATTATATTTTTTAAATGGCATTATATATATTGTATTAACTCGTTAAATAGAAAATTTTGTTCTGAATTCAACGATATAATAATATCATACCCTTATATTGCGAAAAATTTGATATAAATTAATTCAAAGTTAATATTTTATTTTTACTTTATCTAACTAATCTGAGCAAACATTCAATCAATAAAACAAAATAAAATTTATTTTAGTTTTATTGATTGAATGTTTGCTCAGACTACTTAGATACAGTAGAAATGATATACTAATTTCGAATTAGTTTTTATAAATTTTTTCGCAATGTAAGTGTATGATATTATATCGTTGAATTCAGAACAAAATTCTCTATTTAATGAGTTAATAAAATATATATAATGCCATTTAAAAAAATATTATATTGCCCTGTAGTTTGAGTACCACTGGATTTAAGATAAGGTTTATGCTAAAATGTGTTCCCCTCTACCCCTTACAAAATATCCTAATCACTTTTTTCTGTATCTTTTCACATACACGAATAAAAGGCACTGTACCATTATCTTGATACACCCTGTATGTATATACATTGTATGTATTTTCATATTTATTTTGCTTTCGCAACAATAATTTCGTTTGGTGAAATTATTAATACATATTACATATGTATACTTTAGAAAAGTTTTTGGTCATTAACCTTATAAAAACTGATATTTAGTTGTTATATCATTGATTAAGTAATGTCAGTAAGAAATTTGACAACGCTATTTTTATATGTGTATACTTTGTACTTCAATTATTAGTTTCAATACTTTTTAATACGTCTTTTTATTACGGAATACATACATTACATGACATTTCTTTCCAGGCTACTACTATTTATTATCTCACAACCAAAATACATAGCAACGGTTACAAATATGTAACTATAACAACTTAAATTTATAACACTCGGCCATCCTATATTTCATCTCGTCCGCGAGATGAGATCTGCTCCGATGCCTTTAATTCTTGTGGGTTGTGTTTGGGGTTCTTTATCTTTATTTTGTTCTTCTTCTTCTGCTATTACATTTTGTTCTTCAGTTGAATCTTCGTCTGTAGTGTTTAACGATTTCCACAATTTAAGTTGGCTAACATGTGCAGTTGTTGCATATCGATGCCCTTTTGGCTGTTCCCGCAATTCAGCTACACAGTAAGTATTACTTGGTAAAACCTTTGTTATTACCAACGGACCTCTATATCTTGCCTGTAATTTGGTAGTCTCTCCTGTAGGTTTGGGTATAGTCTTCATAAATACTAGTTCTCCTATTTCATTTCGATACTTATTTAAATCATATCGTTCTTTATATTTTGTTTGTACTGTTAATATAATTGTTCTGTATTTATGGGAAGATGATCTATGTCCTTTTCTACTTTTGAGATACTGTTGAGTATGTACTTTTCTGCCTTTACAAGAAGGTGATCTTTTCGTTTTCATGCTTCTATGTTGACTTGCTTTTCTGCTTTTATGGTAAGAAGATCTACGTCTATTTGATTTTCTACTTCTTACGTGTTTGTTTTTAATAGATGCTGACCTTTTCATTTTCATACTTTTATAACTTTATATTTTTCTGATTTTAACGGAATGTCCTCTTTTTCTTTTTATACTTCTATTTTGACTTATTTTTTTACTTTTAGAGAGAAGTGAACCTTTTCTTTTCTTACTTCTATCGATTTGATGACTAATTTTACTTGGAGATGAAGATCTTTTTCTTTCTTTGTTGCTTGCTCGACAAGGTTTACTGTATACATGAGTAGTGTTCGGTAATTCCTTTATTATTTTCATAAGATCCGTACATCCTAGTTCTTTGACGTTCATGGCAATACACATCCGATATTCGTTTAGTAACTTCATTAATTCTTATTTTTCTGTTAAAGTGGCTTGTTCTCCAACATTAATGTCTTCTATCTTTATTTTGCTTATATTTTCTGCATGTAACTCCTTTATAACGTTTGCACTATTTACTTCTAACTTCTTTCCGTCGCATATTGTTTCTTTTTCATTGCTTAAATTTAGAATCGCTATGACGATTTCTTCTGAATTTTGTCCAATAACGTTTACTAAATTGATTGAATGTTTGGGAAGCACAAGAGTTTCTTTTACACGTAATGCTGGTTTTATTACTATTACTTCTACGTTCAAGTTTTTAAACGGATCTGAATTGCGATCTGCAAAAATTAATTCCTCACCTATCTTCATATATACAACATGTGGAGTCTCTGTAAAACTGCGCCCAATTATTACACAGGTTGCGTATCATCGGGTACAATTCTCATTTTCACCTTTTCTACTACTACATTATCCACTTCAATTTTGGCAAAAATTACTCCAGGAGAATTCACAACAAAATTTTCTGGACCAAAGCTCTTTAGTTTTACATTTTCTTTTACAATATTAAAGTTATTTTCAATTACGCATGTTGATTTTATTATGCAATCCGAACTGCCAGTGTCCATTATGCTCTGGAATGTTGTCCCATCTATTTTTACTTTCTTCAAATATTTTAATGCAGAATTATTTGAACTTTCAACAAATTTTACTTCTCTTTCATTAATATTGTGTTGTTTCTCTAGACAGTATTTCTTAGTATGTCCATTGCGCTTGCAATTGTAACAAAACATTTTAACTGGCTCTGGACAATCCTTCGCAATGTGTCCGAACTTATTGCAATTGAAACATTTAAATTCTCCTCTGTCATTTCTAATTGCTGTATATCTTGGTTTTGAAATTGTTGTTTCTGACTTATCTTCATCGGCTACTGTATTAGTTAATATTATATTTCCTGCCTCTCTTCTCAATGTTCTGCTTCTTTCTGCTCGTTCATTTATAATTAATTCATATTTCATTAGGTCATGTAAAAGGTCGTCCATAGTTTTGTGTTCTTTACCGATTACCATCGTACATAGTTCTCGCGAATACAAGCCTAACAACACTTGCTCCTTTATTTCGCTTATATTAAGTTGTAGATCTGTACACAAACGTACCTTTTCATGGAAATAAGAATTTATTGTTTCTTTCTTCCCTTGTAGTCGTTCGACCATTTTCCGCCATTTTGTAGTCATACTAGCTTCTCTTACAAATGTACCTTCGAATATTTTTTTAAAATCTTTCCACTTTTGTAATTTCGATTCTTGAGCGGCATACCAGTGACTGGCTCCGTCAACAAGATGTGTTCGCGCTGTTTCAAGGGCGAATGAGTCTGGCCAATGATGTAATATCTGCATGGATTTAATTTTATTTAACCATATTTTCGCTTCTGGACCATGACTTTCACCACTAAAATTTCCAATTGTTTTTGTTAAATCTGGCATAATATGAAAGGATGGGGTTTCTGCGGGTAATACTGCCGGTAATTTAAGACTCTGAATAAGACTATGCATCATGTCATCTCTTCTACGGTTTTCTTCCATCATTATTCGTAAAAGATCTGTCACGGTTAATTCTTTATTTGAATTCTGTTCGGTCGATGCAATTCTAATAGTGTCCTCAACTTCACTACCTTCAGTTTCTTCTGTTCCAGTTTCTGTCATATTTCTTGTCTTCATCTTTGGAGTTTTCGGTTTCTTATTTCGTTATTCCTTAAGCAGAATACTGTTTAATCCCACTTTTGAAGTTTTATATGTGTATACTTTGTACTTCAATTATTAGTTTCAATACTTTTTAATACGTCTTTTTATTACGGAATACATATATTACATGACATTTCTTTCCAGGCTACTACTACTTAATATCTCACAACCAAAATACATAACAACGATTACAAATATGTAACTATAACAACTTAAATTTATAACACTATATTAAATTTTCGTAGCAAAGTTTTACTTCCTCTAGATTCTAGAAGGTATCGACATCTCTGTAATACAATGGAGCCCGGTACTGTTATTATTATTTTCCTGATAGATTGACTAAAATGATTAATTTTAGCATTTGGTACACTTTCCAAATGTGTATTTTTATTTAAATATATTTCACACTGTCTTTCAACTGCGTATTAAGATAACCATAATCCTAAAGGTGCGTCCACATTATGCCGAATGATGCCGATCGGCCTGTGCCGGGCGGCACGTTCGGGTCGGCACGTTCGGATCGGCATGACGTCCACATTGCTTCAGTAGTGTGGACGTCCCGAATGGTGCCGAACCAACGCAATTGTAGTCAAGTCACCGGGTATTGAGTGCGATTAACTCGACCTGGGAATAACTACGTTCGTAGAATATGAGTGATGACGGCAATTTCTATGAATGCATCGTGTCTCTGGTTTTTAATTTTATGATCGAAATTTGAAATATCCCACAATAACGGGCGGGCACGATACATCTCTATGAAGTTTAAAGTTTGCTCTTCATTCCACTCCATAGTACTCACAATTTATTATTCAGTAGTCGAAAACAATGAATATATCACTCTTGACTAATGTAAAACGTAAATAAAATAAAATAGTTAAAGAATACAATACACAAAACAACAATACTACCCGCAATGAGTACCTGTGCCGAGTGTAGAGGCCGATCGGCACATTCGGCACGTCCACACTACACCATTCGGTTCGGCTGTCTTTGATCAGGACCGATCATATTCGGTTTGGATTCGGTTCGGGCCGGCTTTCGGCACGTCGGGACGTCCATACCTATTGGGGTTTGCCGATCGGCCCATGCCGATCGGTATCATTCGGCATAATGTGGACGCACCATAACATCTGCCACAGTGGCTAGGCTAGCCTATCTGCTTCATAATTCAAGCAGAGAATGCGGTTATAGATTCGCCTCCCATACGACTCTATATAACTATAATATATACCTGCTAGTAGCCAGCAATGCAGCTGAAGCTAGGTCTAAGTGATTCGGAGCGAGGTTCGGAGGTCGCTGTGTGAAGGTGGGAACAGACCACGGAGTATAATATAACTACTATAAGAGGAGTTGCAATGAACAACGAAGCAGCGAAAAGCGGCACACTTTCTTATCGCTGAGCGATGAGAGAGACAGAAGATCAGAGGCCTACGCACAGCTGGCGATCATGTAGTTCATATGAAATCATGCATAATATTTCTCAAATAAAAAGACTCAGTCTATATTTTATTGATTTTGATGTAAAGGACAATATATAAATTAATTTTAAGACTAATAGTTCAGTTACATTCATGGAGTACGATATTTATTTTTTTAAAATATTGACGTTTCGATCTCTAAAATATACATTTTAATTGAATGAGAGTTTCTATAGTATATTTACACTCGTAACCATATACTTCATTTCACGGAAGAAAATAGTGACGGGAAGATAATGAAGTGATTACAAAATTACTATAAGGTTGTGATAATAGTAATATTTTAAAAATTAATAATCAAGTAATTTAGCTATTTTTCGGAATTCTTTGCTTTTAGATTATAAGTTTATATTTATTTGATGGAAATATTGTCCCATTGTCATATAAATAAATTCATGAATTATGAAAGCAAATATTTCAGACCTATGTTCTGTACAAATAAAAGAAAACTGATAATTTTACAAAACAGTTGAGACTGTTTCTTCTATAATTACAACTTTTCGTTTTTGAGCATTAATATTCATATTTTTATTTGTTAAATTAATGACTTGGCTACATTTAATATTTCTAATGCTTCTAAAATTTTAGAAATGTCATTTGATAAAACTATTTTGTGTATCTTATTAAATATTAATTGTCCGTAAATAAAAATTTTCACATCTAAAGATTCCGAAATTAATAATTGTTTTTCAAATTACTGGAACTTCTTTATTAGAAAATATTAATTTTAAATCCTAGGCATGGTTTGCCATTATTTGTTGTTTTGCTCAAGGACCAAAGTTCGTTATGCAGTGTGATTACATTTTCATTTTTCAAAATTAAATTAAAAAGTGAAGGAGACGTCGTTGGAGCTTCCAAATTTGTTTCTAAAAAATATAGATATCATTTCGATACGACTACATTTTTTTATAAAAGTACTATGATGTATACGAATACCTGTTAATAAAGATTGATTATTAGCGTCATCGGTATTACTGTTAACGAGCATGGTGTCTGTTTTCTTACGTTTTTGTATCATGTTTAAGTATTTCACGTCTCTTTTTAGGGGTATTAACATTCAAATAATTTGGACAGTTTGAAAATATGGTAGGATAAGCACCTTTCTTCAAATGAAATATTTTGATAGGATAGGATAGGAATTTAAAAATATTCGTTTTACTTCACACTTTATTTCTTACTTATTTTATTAATATAAAAAATATTATTAAATGTACAAACATGGTTGCAGCCGTCAGTCTATTCTTTCAAAATTTCTTCATCTTTAAAATGAATTTGTTACTTTAGTCGACGCTTAATCACCCTTGTTTAAGAGTAAATACTACCGGTCTCTGTCTTTGCGAGGTATTTTTCGTATCCAGATTTTTAATGTCTCATCTTTAGGAGCACCAAAAATATAATCATTTGCTTTGCAAGTCGCGTAGTCACTATTACAGTTCGACATAAAATATTTTTTCCCTATGTTAAGCCCGATCCAGACGACATGGCAAATGTGAACCAATGTTTACATTTGTATAGTTGGCCATGTCGTGTGTACGGGTAACCAATGACCAACCATGACCAACCAACACAAATTTTGTCATTGGTCGACGTTCGCGGTAAACTGTACACACATCAAAGGAATAACCAACGTTGGCTAATACATTGGCAACTCTATCCAGACGACTGGAACGAAATTGTTTTCCAAAGTATTATTTTCATTGCATTTTCCATTCATTCAGTGGTGCAACAAGCAACAAGTCATCATGTCTGAGGGTCAAAGTGAATGGTCTAATGATTTAATCTTTGATGTCATTGCACTGTATTAAAAATATCAACTTTTATGGGATCCAAAAGATCTAAATCACAAAAACAGAAATAAAATTAATGATGCCTGGAATGAAATATGGGATCAATTAGCGGGAAATATCACTATAGATCATTTAAAGAAAAAAAAAAAGAATCTTTAATGACAACTTATAGCTGGAAGTGATGTTCGTCTAAATTTCAAAAACTACAATAGACATATCGTGTGGATGCTACTCATTGGCAAATGTTCATATTTGCCAATCTATAACCAACATTGGTTTATATTACATGCGCCAAAATATGCCAATTATTTGTCATGCCGTCTGGATCGGGCTTTATATTAAAATTACAATACAAAACTCTTCATAAACGTGAAAACTGAACAGACTAAGTAAACATTGTTGAACAACAGTTGTACAACAGTTGGCCATCTGTTGGCGAACTTACACATACTAAGAAATTGACAACTGTTCGGAAACATCGATCTGTCGTTCGGTGGGTGCCAAAATGAGCGAAAAAGCTTTGACTAAATATATTATTAAATGAGTCAGTTTGTTTAGTTTTTAAAAGCCTAATTATCAGATTCCATATATGTATTTGTATAATCTTTTGTAAGTTCGATCAAGGTTATAAATTGCTCTTCATTCCAATCGTCACATAATAACAACGGAAGTATAGACGAACTCTATCGATATCGACATGCTTCACATTTTTTAAAAATAATTTTAAATTAAAGTTTATGGTTTGAAGGAAATGTTACCCGAGTGAAGAAAAATAACGATGAAAGGTTGGAAAATAAAACTCTCAGAGTAGTCCTTTCTTCACATTTAATGGATTATTTCAATAGAATATATAAATTATCGTCGACCGGTTTCGGTTTTGTAAAAACCATCATCAGGACCTGAGACTGTATAATAAAAGAAATAAAGTTTATAGAATATTTTTCATAGTAATAACAAAAAGAATGGCGCCAGAAATTTCAATATTTAATTGTAAAATATCTGATAAATATTTCGTGATATTTTCAAATTTGAGGCTCTTTAAAGAACAATATCTTTTAAAATTTAGTACTTAGAAGTCATATAAAAATTCTTGCAACAGCCCTATTAAACTGAATGTAAATTTCTGCAGTATACAACGTAGACACTAGGGATGCTGTTGGCGCACTGTTGAACCACATTTCCTTTTGCAGTACAGCCTCTGGAGCTAGAGCGAACATAGTGCAACAGATCGTCAACAGTGGTCGAACTGTTGAGCAATACGTCCACATTGTGCGAACTCGTATGTTGCCCAACAGTTGTTCAACTGTTGTTCAACAATGTTTGCTTAGTCTGTTCCCACCTTGACAATAAGCCGTCGGTCGTCGGTCCCTTGTGCTTGTAGGCTGTGGGTTGACGAATCACACCACTAAATGCAAGTAAAAAGTTTGAACAAGAAACCGATGGAATTCCGGCCCTATGTTCCGAAAAAGAAATGATGCGATATTATTTTTATTAATAATATTTTGTACAGGGCTACAGCCCAGCAGCGTGCATCAAACATATGAAATTTCCACATTTCATATTGATTTTATCACTAATGGGAACAGATGATTAGTATTTGGTAACAATTGGAAAATCGGAAGTAGGTAATATGTTTTTTTTTTCTGATCACTCTAAGAAAAACAAATGATTAATTTAAATGTAAATGACCAATACAAATGTCAATGTCAAAATTCGAAAGTAGTTTATACATATTTAAGTTCTTGATATAATTTTCCTGATTCCTAACATTCTAGAGGTTGGGAAATACGTTATTCCTAAGTGTAATGACAATCTGTTGGGTTGTAAATAATAGATCACGCTTCCACCCCACGGGTTGGAAATGTTTATGTAGAATTCACTATTGTCATAGATCCCTAATTAAGTAAGATAAATAAATTATAGTAGGCCTGTCAAAAAAAAAAAATAAAGGTAATAAGTCAATGATATATTTTGATAATTATTGATTTAAAGAGAGGATGATTGTAAATAATATAGTATAGGTACATACATAGGTGGTTGCGTTGTTACAAGAACAAGCATTCGTGACCGAAAATTGCACTTCGACTCGAGGTGCATATGAGATTTTCCGTCATATTTTACAAGAATAGTTATTTATTATATGAGTGTGAATGTAACATAGTATAATTTTCTTTAGTGACTAATATGTACAACACACTAGTGCAATATATATAGGGTGGCCAGAATGTCTCTTTTAAAGAGAACATGTTCTCTTTTTCGACTCAAATCTTTTTTGCTCTTTTTTTCTAACAAAATGTTCACTATTGTTCTCTTTTTTAATTTTTTTATTTATTATGTTATAATTTGATTATATGCATTTATACTGTATTGCTTGTGGTGTGTTGTGTTAATATTGACTACAATTTGAATTGGGACTTCCCCCTGCACTTGTGGCCTGCCCGAAAGCAGTACATTTGTAGTGTATAGTAAATTATGTAGTATTATCAGCTAATTCTCAATTTAGGATTAAGAAATTCTATTCTATTCTGGTATTCCAACATACACTGTGTCCCCGGATGGACCTAACTATACTTCTAACTTCCTTATTTTGCATTTTAGGAAGAATAGTTATTCTTCATAAAAAGTTTTACTTCATCTAGCAATTCCGTAACCACTACCAAAATGTCGAAATAACATACAGGGTGGTTAAAAACGAGACAGCAAAATTTATACTAGCATAAATTTTGCCAACGTGGTTATCGCTGGTATCTAATGAAAACAAATGCAACTGAGAATTTACTCAAATGATTGATTTTGGTCCTATTAGATGGCCTTTTTGCTCTCCAGTCATTATTCCATTAGACTTTTTTTATGGGGATATCTTAAGCAGAAAGTTTACGCGTATAATCTGCAAGATAATGAAAATATTTTAAGACAGGAAATTACAGTGTTCGAAATGTATTATTCACTATAGAATGTTTTCTTTTTTTTATGTGTTCTAAAAATTGTGTAATAAATTGTAACCAGCCTGTATGTTATTTCGAAATTTTGGTAGTGGCTGCGGGCTTGCTAGAAGAAGCAAAACTTTTTATAAAGAATGACTGTTCTTGCTAAAATGCAAAATAAGAAAGTTTACAAGTATAGTTACGTCCATCCTGGTACACACTATATAGGTACATTATACTCGTAAAGATAGGTATTAGCCCAAAATTGTGGATAGATAGCTTAAAATTTGTGAGAGTTGGGCTGTTAAATTTTTTTGTAATGGAAAATCCTTCATATTTTTATGTTTATATTTATAAGAATATATTTATTTATTATGAAAAAATGTTCTCTTTTTTATTTCTACTATATGGCCATCCTAGCAATACATAGTTTTAATTAACCCTTTTTAAAACTTCATAAATCATTTTTATGTTTTCGTTCAACGTTTGACAATGACAAGTCAATGTACTACTTTAAATTACAAAATAGCCATTGAATGGTTGTTATGGTTTTGTTATTATTGTTATTGAAAAAAATTTGCTGTAATAATAATTATTGTATACATTCATTTAGAAGCACAAGCTTCATCACTGAATTTAAATTCCGAAGTTAACAACCACTAACTCGTTTTCGTTTCATCAGCCGTAGATGACAACTGTAATTATGTGAAGATAAATAACCTATCTTATAACAAATGTTAATATTAATTTAAATAAATAAGAGTCGAAAAACCAATATTCGACTGTGTTGGGATGGAGGTAGATACAGGAAAGTAAAAATTCTTCGGACTTGCAGTCAATTAATAAAATTTATTCATACCGATGTTTCGACTATACAATAGTCTTCATCTGGGCTAGAATGGTCTAGTCGAAAAAAAGAAGCCACATCAGTGGCGTATCCAGAGGGGGGGGGGGGGGGTTTGGGGGCGATCGCCCCACCTAGACCTACATATATTTTTATGTATGTACACACACACAATTAGGGGAACGCCAACGCCGAAAAAGCTTTAAATTTAAAAAAGTATGTACACTTTGCCTTTCAAATTTGTGTTGGAAATTCTTGATCTACAACGACAGTCATCTAATAAAGATTGATAATCATTTGTGGTGGTTTTAAATATTGCTCGGTCTTTAGTTTTATTAAATATGGGTGTTCAATTCGTATTCACTATAGATCAAGGGTTATCAATAATATCTCCTTTTGTCGTCGTTTAAATTTTAAGTATTTAAAGTAAAAAAAAAATAACATTGTCTGTTAGAACAGCGTCGCCGGAGAGGAGTTTTTCAACACCTCGTCGATTAAAGACGTATTTACGAAATAAAATGGATGAAGAGAGGTTAAGAGGTTTAGCACTTTAGTTGTTGGAAAAGTAATAGAACGTTTCGCAAAAAGATCCAATGGTAAATTAGATTTCGTAATATAATCTCTTGTCATCTCTATGTGATATAATATACAGGTGTCTCTCAAATTGAGGGGCATGGCTTAGCCACAGATTCTTGAGGCTAAAATGAGACGATTTAACTAAACTTGCTTCTACCGGAAAGTGTACGATTTAGCCAGAATTCTGCTACAAAGTTCTTCGAAAAAAAATTAATTTTGCTTATGATAAAAGAACGTTTTATTCGATTTGGATGAAATGTGGTATGACAGTTCATATAGTTATAAGGCATCTTTTAAGATGATATTTGTTATTATTAGTGAACCACTAGTGTATGAAACTTAGGTGTCCCAACATTGAATAGACGGTAACTTTTTAATGACCACGCCGATAACGTAAAATTATTTTTTTTCAGAAAGATACATTCTATAGTAAACTCTCTCTGTTTAATTTGTGATATCTGTTAAAAAAAAAACTTGAAAAATATATACTTTTCGTATCACCATTATGGCTGCTATAGACTGTCGACTGTACCAGTAAAAATTTTGACTCTCTCATCTCAAATTCTAACTGTAAATAATGTAAGCACTAAAGTACTTATTTGCAAACATGAAATTGTATAATTGGTAACTATACATATATCTCTACATTTTCCAGGAAAATAAAAAAATATAATATTTAAAATAGTTTACTAACAAATCAACTCTTGTATCTTATTTAATAGATTAGGAGTTTACTTTTATAAATAAATGACTTAATTTGTTTTTGTTCTTCAGCTATTTGACCTTTTAAAATCACAACAACCGGCGAACTTCCTTCCTTCCAAGTGCAAGGCTATCGCTGGCGACATGACCGACGTGAACCTGGGGATCTCTCCCGAAGACAAAAAGCACCTGGTGGAGAACATCAACTTCATCTACCACTGTGCTGCCACCATACGCTTCGATGAGCCACTCAAGTATGCCGTGCTTCTTAACGTTAGAGGCACTAAGTATATGCTCGAGCTTGCTAAGGAGTGCAAAAAATTACAGGTTAGATAATCTATGAAACCTTGGACCTATTTTTATATTGCGAGATGGTGTTAAAGTGTTAGTTCATATATGAAGCTTGCTTACTTGAATTTTACTGAAAGTGTTTTTTAAATTCCCGCTGCACTAGGTAATGGACGTAGAGATTTCGATAAATGAGATCCTTAAGCTCCCTAAATCCACTTTAACTTTGAATTTATAAAATATGTCTCGTTATTCAATAAAACTGAATTTTGGACTTCCATTATCGTTATTAAGCCGGGTTTATGCAGCAATAACAATGACCGGTAGTATTTACTCTTAAACAGGGGTGATTAAGCGTTGACTAAAGTAACAAATTCAGTTGTTTTTTAATCACCCCAATGTATTTCTAAATGGTAGTCATGGTAATTAGTTAGTCAGGGTGACTAAAATTTTGAGTAAATACTACCGGTCATAGTCACTGTCATAATCTTAGTCTTAAATTATAATCATAAGAACAGTCTTAAGATAGGTTATCGTTTATGCAGCATTTTTGTTGTGACTATTACTATGTCCCTTTCTAACCTCATTTACTTTTACTTATAATAAATATTATATTTTCCGAATAAATAAATATGAATACCTTAACATATAGTAGAGAAAAAATAGTTATTGCTAGTTTGTTCATAATAAACAACATAACACTTAAAATAGATGTTATGTTTTCTGGTACTGACAGTTCTCAGACATGCGCAGTTTGTAAGTCGTCATAGTCGTAGTCATAAAATTAAAATTAATCCAATTCTGTGATTATACTTATGTTCATGATACTGACTATGACTATGACGATGTTGCATAAACAGCTCTATTATAAATACATATTTTAATTCTTAAGACTAAAACTACAACTATAGGGATTTATTTTTAAGATTCCAGCGCCACGGCGGCGTGTTATGTAACTACTCTAAGAGACATTACCAAGGATTATATTATGAACGAATTGAATGACAAATATTTATATAGCACATTTTTAATGGTTTTTTATATGCTTGAGTATTCCCTGATGCTTATTGTTAATTATAACCTAACATAGAATAACTTAAATTCCATTTTAACTTGACAAATGTTAATATTATCCTTTCTTTTATTAATAATTTATGTAAACGTGTATCTTTATACACTAAATTTACAGAGCTTAATATGGCATTAAACATCTGATGGCTACTTAAACCCGCGAAATTAGTCATTGCAGTATCACTTTTTATAAAATGGTAAAGAGTTAATTTATTTGGAGTGTTCATTTGCACTTCAATATCACGAACTGTCCTTCTGGTCCTTTATATTGTGGATTACTAATAAAGATAGTAACGCAGTAGCAGCCTCAACTTCTACTTCGGAATGTACATCTCCTTCTTCACTGTCAATATGTTCACAAAATTGTTCTGTAATTGGAACGTTATTTAATTGCAGCAACTGATTTCTTCTTGTTAGCCGCTCGACCCTGTTGATCTGGGAGATAGACGGCACCAATGTAGATTTTGAGCTTCCATGCTCAACTACTGGTAAATTTACCGAAGATACTGCAGTGATTTTTAATTTTCCTCTTTTACTGGTCGGTGTTGCTAAAATAAAATTATATAAGATTTTTGCGATAAAATTACTCATCATTTACTTATCTTTGAAAAAGTCATCTTCTACGAAATGCAAGGAGCATACTACCATATAGGCACTTATTTTTTTCCTATTTTTAAACTATTAATCTAAGCTTCTTTCTATTAAGTGTTTTATAACCCCCAAAAGTAGATTTAACTTTGACAGTTTCTTTATCCGAGGGAAAGTGATGGAAGCTTAAATTATGGTTTCTTTTGTCCCACGAATTACACTGCGGTACACAACAATACCTATTTGCCATGATTTTTATGTAATTAACTTTAGAAATATACAAAATTCACAAGTCTCACGCAAAAGTGTAACGGATGGTAAGACAGCGTAATGTCTGTTACTCTGTTAGGCTAGTTCGCTTATAGTCCGCTAGACGGTGTACCGCTGAGCTGCAAATCCCTATAACAATGACTATGATATTGCTGCATAAACCCGGCTTTATTATTTTTAACTGAAAACACAAATAATCACAACGTTTTGGTAGCTAAATATCTGTTGCCGTCCATACTGATAATACTAATTCCTAATCACCTTCCTAATACTACGAATCTTATACCTAGTGAAATGAGGGTGGTGAAGCCTGGTTGTGAGTTCAAGTGTATCCGGTGGTCCATGATTGGTTGTTGTCTCCTATGCAATGGGCTGTGGCGGTTCTTGTATTGATGGTTGCCTGGTTACAATCTTCAGTGATTTATTTTGAGAAATAGTCTTCTTCCAAAGTGCTTTGACTTCTACACTGGCTTGGTTACAGACCTTTTCCTGATTTCTCGAGATATATGCGGCCTCTTTTAATTTTCGTTTGGAAGTGTGATATTCTTGGAGATGATTTTCGCGTTGGCCCATAAAATTTTGTGGTGATTTTCCCAGACTTGGTCTGCAATTCCTGATTTCTATGTTTCTCCTATCGTTGTGTGCCGTTTGTGCTCCTTGATCCTGATGTTCAGTGGCTTCTTAGTTTCGTCAATATACAGTGTGTCCCATTTAGAATTGCCACCATTGGGATCTCGAGAACTATAAGAGATACGATGTCGGTTAAATGGAACTTTTTGTGCGCCTTTGAGAGGCTATCTCAGATGTGCTTTTGTTTTTCAAAAAATTCTCATAGGGTACTAGATAATAACGAAAAACTTAATATTGTTGATTTTTTCTTTTTCAAATAACTTTTAAACTATTAGTAATTGAGAAAAACGTTTCAAATATAAAAGATAGATATTTTTATTAACTAACCAGTGGTGTACGAAATAAATTTTTATATCTGTAAATTTTCAAGAAATAACACAAACTTATATTTTTTTAAATGGAACCCATATCAGATTTTATTCTCAAAAAAATAATTATTTTTTTCTCTTTTCAATAATGTAATGGTTATTATGTTTTATATTTGTTTTGCTTTCAAAATTGTTATTTTTTCCTTATTTTGTATTAAATTTACAATTATTTTGAAAATATTGGTAGATTTCTATTTAGAAATACTCCTTGTATTTAAATAATTTATTTAGTTAGAAAATTTTGCTCAAAACTTGTATCAAATTAATAATATTTTGTATCAGTTCGCCCTTGACACATTATAGTGTAATTTGTAATTATGGGTCTAGAATGAAAATATTAAGTAATAAAGGCATAAAATAAATTATATCGATCAAATACAATATAATTAATAAAAATAATATTTTTTTTTTTGGGAAATAAGAAAATTCAGGAAAATAAAGAGAGAAAAATTAAATTTTAGGAGCGAAACAAATATAAAACATAATAACCCTTACATCATTGAAAAGAGAAAAAAAAAGAATTATTTTTTGAGACTAAAATCAGATATGGGTCCCATTTAAAAAAATTTAAGTTTGTGTTATATCTCGAAAATTTACGGATATAAAAATTTATTTCGTACGCCATTGGGTAGTAAATAAAAATATCTATCTTTTATATTTGAAACGTTTTTCTCAGTTACTAATAATTTAGAAGTTATTTGAAAAAGAAAAAATCAACAATCTTCAGTTTTTCGTCATTATCTAGTGCCCTATGTCAATTTTTGGAAAAACAAAAGCACATCTGAGATGGCCTCCCAAAGGCGCACAAAAAGTTCCATTTAACCGACATCGTATCTCTTATAGTTCTCGAGATCCCAACGGTGGCAGTTCTAAATGGGACACACTGTATACTTTCACACATTCACAATCCACCGATTCCTTTCTCAGATCCCAGGTGCCGTGGAGGATAGTAGGTTTTTGTGTGACTTGTTATAAATGTTTCTGTAAATATAATATAACCAAATAAACTATTTCTATTCTATTTTTAGCGCTGTAGTGGTTTGGAATTTTGTGGTAATTCCGTATTTTTGACTGATCCTTCTAATTTGTTCAGAAATACCGTTGATGTACGGAATATATAATTCTTTCTGGTTTTTTTCTTGTTTCTGCCCTGGTATGTTGTGGTGTTCGTATCTGCTCATGATTGCCTTGATTTGTTTCTCGGAATATCCTTCCCCATTTTGTCTAGGGTTGTTCTGTATTTGTCTAAGTTCAAGTACGTATTTTTCTTCCGTGTTGAACCCTATTGGACAGAACCAAGAGAATTTCCTTTTATGATGGAGCTGGAATCCCTTATTATTTTATTTCTTTTGAAAACCAAAGCACATCTAAGATGATCCGTGAAAGGTAAACAAGAAGACGCATTTATCGAAGTCGTAACTCTTATAGTTTTCAAGATAATATAGGTAACCCTAGTGATTCTGTCGAGACGAGATATTTCTCGATTCTCGTCTCGTCTCGTACTCGAGATTTCTCATCTCGACGAGACGAGACAAAAATGTAAAAAAAATATTTTACGATATATTTCTCGAACACTGCTCCGAGATTTCTCGGTTGTTATTTTTCTCATTAGTTATATTTGCAAACGTGTGAAATTTAAAATATTTTTAGTGAAACCTGTCTCTATTTAGCTATGACATTTTTGAACAAAAAGATGATAAAGTATTTGACATTTTATCTATCAGAATTTGTTAAGCGTGCATTACACGATGAAGTTTTTCTTTTCAAATGACTTGAAAGTTTTCTCTTTCGCACAATGACATGAGTGCAAGAGACACATGAATAGACTTTCAACGAAAAACTTAAAGAAAAACTGGAAAATGCGCTACTTTTTCTTAAAAGTCCCTACAAATTTTGGCTGTCAAGTAACTGTCAAATGTCATTCGTGTTTATGTTTTTGATGTATACAAGTAGTGTTATAAGTGATCGATATTAAACTGAAAAATGGCATAATGGGATAGAGAAGTAATTGAAATCTTGATGGCTATATATGTATGAAAAATTCAAGTGATGAAAATTCAGTGACAATTTAATGTAAGTATAACTTACATTTTGACACTTGGATATTTTAATAGGCTATTCCACCGTAATCAAAAATAGTAAAAGTTTATTAAAAATATGAATGATAAGTGTTATATCATAATATATATTTTTTTTTGTTTGTATATATTTTGTTTCTTATGTAATTTATTAGCTATTGCTAAAATAAATAAAATTTATTATATTATTATTAATAGTTAAAGGATAAGGAAAATTATATTTCTTTTATTATAAATTATTCCTTCTAGAAACCACGGGCAGTTTTGCTTTTGATGATGCAGGACATGTGCACGAGTGTTTGAGCAAATAGGATCCAAGTATGACCACCAACTTTGAGAAGCTACGCCGTAACTCCGCCTTAACTAAGAATATACTTCTTCGGGTGTGTCGGATCTGTCCGGTTGGTGTTCGGATGACATTCTAATTTCTTTGATTTATATAAAATAACAAAAAAAAACAGAAATAAATTAAGTATAATAATTTATTTTATGTCTCTAATAATGAATTATAATATTACCTACAATTTAAATATACATTATTTTGTAATTTGTTTAACATTTTTTCATGGCTTGTGAACCACTGTTTGTTTACTTCTGGTATTTCCACATTACTTACGTCACAAACCTAATTTAAAATTCCGATCTTAATATCTCGCTTATTTGGAGGAATTTTTAACTCACACTTTCATATGTGGTCTTATATTTTTATGTATTTCAAGAAAAAAAAATTTTTAAAAAATATCGTGGAATAGCCTATTCATGCAAAACTTGATCGTATAAATATACTTGTAAGGTCACTTATAAAGACACTTTTCAAGTCACTTGAATATAAAAACTTCATCATGTAATCCACGCTTTATACTCAAATCGTTCAAGCACCCAATGCACGTCATCACTTATTGTTAATGAATTAAAATCACTGAGGGCTGATTTATGATGAATTTAATTTATAAATTTACATTTAGAAACTTTTATTTAAAATTTACCATTTTCTCTCTGGTTTATGTTCGATTTTGAAATTGTGGATCTGACCAATCAGTATCCGTCACGTGACTTGTCTCTGCTTGTTATTTGACGTTTCAACAGTAATCACTTCACATTTTAGGTTACAAATATATTTTAGCCATGAATTTGTTAGACGCTAATGAACAAGATTATTCTTTAATAATATCGGAAATGTTTCTTTTTTACCTCCCGCTACCCTTGGTAAGGGAGGTATAGGGATCGTGCTAAAAATCACATATCGAGATTTTAGTAAATGACCACGTTGTAAGGTCCCTAAAATCCAATTTTAACATTTTCACGATGACGTCTGTATGTGTGTATGTGTGTGTGTGTGTGTGTGTGTGTGTGTGTGTATGTGTACGAATTTTGTTTGCACTCTAACTCAAATACTATCATTCAGAAAATTCTGAAACCTTGTATATCTACCCTATTCTAATAGGAATAGAAGCTATTAGATTTTGGTGTAAATCGGATAAACGAAAATGGCACTTTACTTGAAGCTCATAATGGTTTTTTCTTCAAAAAATACCATTAAATGCCATTTTTTCGCATTTTATGTTATTGGAAAATTATAGATTATTGAATTTTGTACAGGTATACATTAATACTGTTTCTATACATTTTACAGATAAATTTAAAAATCATTTTTCTTTTTTTAATCCCGAAGCCTAAGATAAACACAATTCCTTTGTTACACAATTTATTTTTCAAATGAATGTAACTGACAGGTAAACGTCATTGTCAAAAAACTAATCACTTCAAATTAATAATAGTGACATATTAAATAATAAAGAAAATCTTAAATAAAGCAATAGTTATATGCAATGGAACAATATAGTTTGAATAAAAATTAAATAGCGGGAGGTTTCGTGTTGGTCACATCAGATTTTTTTTATTTGTATAGTACAGAAATAAAACAAACACAAACTTAAAAATCGCAGATGGTCGGTCTGTTAAGCTAAATCAATATGTTCATAGGCTTATCTATGAACATATTGATTTGTTAACGGGCAAAATAAGATTATGAACAATTCTTGAAATATACTCGTATGAGTATACATATAAGGTGGCGCGCTTAAGACGATCCACCCTTAATAACTTTGAAACGAATTGTGATAGACATACCCGGTTTACGCTAAATGTTTTAACATCTAGGGGGCCACATTTTATTAATATTTTTGTTTTTTGAATTCACTAATCTTATCCCCACCACTACCAACTTTTAAATCTTAAATGGCAATATACCTCTTGTGACATATCAAATGAAAGCTCTTGAAAAATGCTATACAGGCATGTTAATAAATTGATTTTTTTTTTTTTAATGGCATACTAAACTCAAAATTATGCTAGACCTTAAAACTAATTTCAAAGTAGGCCAGCTACATTCTCCTCCTCGTCTCGTCAGAGGCTTCTGTGGTGGCAGCTGGCTGTAAAGCAGATCCTTCCGCTCTTAATAATATTACAATCTTCGAAACTGGTCGGCGAAGAACGCCACCCTGTGTAGCGACATCGACAATGCGGACACGACCGTTGCGCCCATGAGTGACGGCAATGTTTCTACCTCGTGGGCGTGGCCATACATTTCGAGGAGCATTACAATCCGCGATCAGAACAAGATCTCCTACGCATACCTTCCGGTTGTTGTCTGACGTCCATTTTGTGCGTGATTGAAGGCTTGGTAAATATTCACACATCTAACGTGACCAAAAATGGTCAGTCAGTCTCTGAGCGATCCGCCACTGCTTTCGTAGGTGAAAATCTTGGTCTGAGAATTCCCCTG
Organism: Ophonus ardosiacus; assembly: GCA_943142095.1. Taxonomy (NCBI): domain Eukaryota; kingdom Metazoa; phylum Arthropoda; class Insecta; order Coleoptera; family Carabidae; genus Ophonus; species Ophonus ardosiacus. Next base: position 32,092,038 of record OW964826.1, on the reverse strand, counting down.
TTCGTGGCAAGGGATTAGATGCACCCAATAAAAAATGATTCGGCGTGAGCGCCTCCTCCTCGTTTGAATCAAGTGAAACGTGTGTCAAAGGTCGGCTGTTCACAATATTCTCTGCCTCCAATAATAAAGTGTAAAGCATTTCTTCTTTAGGTGCCCGCGAATTCAAAGTTGCAAACAGAGCAATCTTTATAGAGCGAATCAGTGTCTCCCATACTCCACCCATGTGTGCTGCTTTAGGTGGATTGAACCTCCAGTCTGTTCCTAATAATGTAACTTGATCGGTCAATCGCTGATCATTCAATATTTCTTTAAGTGAATTTTTCAGTTCCTTGTCCGCTCCGCGGAAATTCGTTCCATTATCGGAATAGATCTGATTAGGATATCCACGTCGTGCTGCCATACGACGGATAGCCATTATTGTCGAATCCGTAGAAAGTGAAGCTGCCAATTCAATATGCACTGCTCGTGTGTTGAGACAAGTGAATATCATTCCCCATAGCTTTTCATGTCTTCGACCGATAGTGACTTGCATTGGTCCAAAAAAATCAACTCCACAATATGTAAATGGTCTACAATGGTGCTGTAGGCGTGCAGGCGGTAATCCAGCCATCATGGGTTGTTCGCAGCGGGCTTGTCGTGCTCTGCAGGTTACGCATTTTGGTATTATACTTTTAACTAACCCTCTCAGTCGGAAGATGTAATAGTTCTGACGTATCTCATTCACCAATGTCTCCATACTATGATGACCTAAATCTTTGTGTTTCTCTTCACGATTAGTCGTGCAATACGGTGTCGTCCATCAAGGATTATCGGTCTTTTCAACCCTAAAGGCAAGTCTCTTCCTGCTTCAAGTCGACTTCTAACACGCAACAAATCTGTTTCGTCTAATTCGGGATTTAACTCTCGTAATTTACTTATAGGCTTCAAATGTTGTCTATTTTTTATCAAAGCAATGTCATCGGGAAAGCTTTCTGCCTGAACTCGTAAAATCAAGATCTTTGCGCGTTTTACATGTTCTGGAGTCAATTGTTTACTTATTCTCTTGCATTTTTCTGTAAACAATATAACTCTGGTTAAACTTCTAACTAAACGACGCCAATTAGAAAATCTAGAGTCCTCAATGATCTTCTGTTATTCTATGATCGTCAAAATCATTTCCCGTCTAGGCTCCTTCTCATTAGCGGGCTGTGGATTTATTGAAGGCCAGTTATCCTCAGAGAGACGAAGAAACTCAGGACCAACGACCCATCTTGAATGAGTTAAGTCGATATTACTATCAGCTCTTGTTGCTTCATCAGCTACATTCATGTTTCCTGGTATCCATCGCCATTCTTCTGTTCGGGTCAATTCATCTATCTCAGATAGTTGATTAGAAACAAATGGTTTGTTTTGTCGAAGATTATTGTTGATCCAGCACCAAACTGTCCGAGAATCAGTCCAAAAGACACGCTTTTCTATTTTCACGTCATGCTCCTTTTGAATTACATCACCAAGACGTAAACCCATCAGTGAGGCCTGAAGTTCTAATCTTGGTATTGTTGACGGCTTCAATGGTGCTACACGACTCTTCGCAGCGACAAATGCTACTTTATTACTGTTGTGGTAAGACGCTAGGTCTGTTTGAAGCCCATCCACAAATATTAAATCCACCTGCTTCGTGAATTTTAATTACGTCCGTTACTAGTTGTTTCATTTCATCCTCAGTGTTAACGCTATCTAAATAATCATCTACGTAATGTCTTTTCTTAATCGTCATTACTGCGTGAGGATGTGTAGAGGCAAATTTTTTCGCGTTATGACGTAAAATAAAATTCGCAATACATGGAGATGATGTTGCACCGAATATCATGGAAGTCATCTTGTAGATGCGAGGGGGTTTCTGTCGGTCTGATCCTCGCCACAAAAATAATTGGGACTTTTGGTCTACTTCTAATATCTTCACTTGAAGAAACATCTCTCTTATGTCAGCTGTGACTGCTACAGCGCGTTCTCTTAATCATAGTAAAACTCCAATCAGTGAATTCAAGAGATCTGGTCCAGACAATAGTTCGGTGTTGAGAGATATTCCCTGAGTCTGCTTTGGCATCAAAAACCAATCGAAGTTTCCCTGGTTTATTAGGATTTCTTACTCCGAAGTGCGGTGAAACCAAATTCTCTTTCCTGTCAAAGCGCCAACTACTTCTTCGGCGTAATTCTTTTCTAACATGTTGGATACCTGCTTTGAATAGTCTGAGGCAAAGGTTGAATCTGAGTCCATCATTTTCTCAATAATTCTGAGTTTATGTTCTGCGCTACTTCTATTATTTGGTAAATGAATGTCGTCAGCTCTCCATAATAGGCCTGTTTCCCATCGATTGCCAATCCGTTTGGTCTTTGTCTCAAGAATATTCAGTGCACGTCGTTCTTCAGCCGAATGTCTTTTACTGTCATCATATTTAATCCCCATATTGTCGAAACTGAAGAAACTTTTTACCAACTCATGTAATTCAGTGTCTCCCCGTACATGCAAAGTGAATTCAGGGTAAATGGTCGTAGAGTTCGAGACGAAGCCATGAAGTACCCATCCAAGACGAGTAAGCGATGCAACAGGCTCGTTTTTTCTTCCTTCTTGGATCTTCCTGCTGACAATCAGATGCCAATAGTCTTGACCGATGAGCAAAGTAGGTTGTCCTTTAAATGTCTGAATAGGAATCTTCTTTAAATGTTCAAAACGAACCAAATCAGATTCATCAATGGATTGTGTAGGTAAAGATAGGCTGTCTACCGTGCGTACTCTATCTAATCGATGGTCTCCTTCAGAGAATCGTAGAGTCAACGCCACGATTTTACTAGTCCATTTGCTCCCATCTCCTACAGCTCCTTGAAGATGAAGTTCAGTTTCTGATCCCTGTGCTCCAACTTTGTCGGCAATTTGTCGTTCCACCAAAGTGACAGTGGAGCCTTCGTCGAAGAGAGCTTAGGTACTCACGCTTCCGGTTGGACCTTCCACGACGATTGGTAGAACCTTCAGAAAAACTTGCTTGTTCTGTGTATCCCAAACGTTAGCAGTGACCTCGGACAATTGTACTTTCTTCTGATTTTGAGATTCAGGCCAGTCATCACGACGAAGTAGGAAATGATGGCCTCCCTTGCAAGTTGGGCATCTTCTTTTCGACTTCATCTATCTCGACGATGTTTCGAGCTCAAACATTTGAAGCATAATCTCTTTTGACAGATCCACTCCCAGCGTTTGTTCACCTCTTCTTTGTGAAATGCAGTACAGTTATCTATGCTATGATCCTTTTTCGCACAGAAATAACAGCTCTGAGTACTCTTCTTATCACGTGTCTCCGAAACCATGTTAACCGAGGTTTCTTTTATTTCAAGCGAGGAGTCAGATCTGTCTTCATTTTTAGTCATCATGAAGACAGGTCGTTTCGATGTAAAAGGAACTACAGGTTTCATTGTTCTCTGTGGCAACTCTACCGCACCAGATTTGCAGATACGTTGGGCCTCTTGCATGAGATAATCAGCCAGCACGCATAATCTAGGCTGGTATACGTCTTTTTTAGTGCTATAATTCAGCCAACGATAGATAAGAGGTTCAGTTAATTTCTTAATTATCTCAGAGATGAGATCGTTGCTGTGCAAATGCCCAAGATGATTTGTCGCTTGTATAGCAGCGACACAGTTGGAGACTTTAGTCGCAAGCATCACTAGTTCAGAGCGAGTGCCTGTAAGTTTCGGAATTTTCTTCATCTCGCCAATTAATTTATGTAGTATCAGATCTGGTCTTCCAAATCTCATCTCGAGTATCTTCATCGCCTCCTCAGCTGAAGTCAGAGTAATCAATCGGGCAGCGACTGCCTCCCAGGCCTCACTATGAAGGCATCTCTGAAGCCGCGCAACATTCTCTTCATCCGTATACTGCCCTATTCTAGTTGTTGTATCGAAGGCATTCTTAAATCTTAGCCAGTCAAGAGGATCGCCGGAGAAAGTTGGCAAATCTCTAGCAGAGAGACGTTCTAGGAGCTTCTCCCCCGAATTAGAAGAAATCTTCAGTGCTGATGTGATGGCTCGGGTAAGATCGGCGATATCGTTGTTCTTAGGACTGTACTGGTTAACTTCAATATGCTCAATTTCTTCATTAACTTCTATATGATCGTCATTTACAATCTTGCTGCCATTGATCCATTGCTGCACCCTCGATCGATTTGACAACTGAGATGACGTTTCTGCATCTTCTAACTGCGCAAGCTCTTCATCTAAACGTGCTTCAATTAGTGCTTTTTCGGCCTGTTGTCTTCGTTCTTCAAGAAGCTTCTTTTTTTCGATCTGAATCTTCTCTTTTTCGATCTTTTCCGCTTCTAACTCTGCCTTTTCCCTCGCAGCTCGCGCCTCCAATAGTCGTCGTCGGGACGACGCGGTGCTGCGGATGGTACTTCCGCTTTTTGCTGAACGTGAAGAAGATTTTGATTTCTGGCTAATTTGATCGGCTATCTGACCTTTATCATGGTGGGCATCCGAAGTTCCACCTGGTCAACTCTTTCCTTGGTTTTTCTGCACTAATCTCTCACTTCGTCGAACATTAGCCATTACGTTATCCATATCCGGCTCGAAGGACCATATATTTCAAGAAGAAAACTAATTTTCTTAATTTTATCAATATTATATTTATATTATTCAAATACAGACATGTGTAAATATCAATTTATTAACATGCCTGTATAGCATTTTTTAAGAGCTTTCATTTAATATGTCACAAGGGGTATATTGCCATTTAAGATTTAAAAGTTGGTAGTGGTGGGGATAAGATTAGTGAATAAAAAAAAAAATATTAATAAAATGTGGCCCCCTAGATGGTAAAACATTTAGCGTAAACCGGGTATGTCTGTCACAATTCGTTTCAAAGTTATTAAGGGTGGATCGTCTTAAGCGCGTATATTTATTTCCTTGCCATCCCTCGTTGCATTGAAACTACGAAAACTTTTTATTTTGTACAAAATATCAATTTGTTTATGTGATTTCATGTTCAAAATGTCAACAATTCACAAACAGAAAAGAAAGTTGTCAGATGAAGCAAAGTTATACCTTACCGCCATGTTTAATAGTTCTCTGTTGTGATTGGTCGAATTTGAAATTTACATTTGAAAATATGAAATATAGTTATATTCCAAATCTAAATTTCAAATTTCTAAATTTGTAAATCGTTCATAAACCATCGAATACGTTTCACGTGAGTTTATATTTTAAAATCTAAATTACAAATTGCAAATTCGTAAATTAAAATCGTCATAAACCAGCCCTAATAGTGAAAAATGAAATAAAATTTCAATAATTTTTAACCGTCAAAAAGTGTATGGCCTTTATATAATTATTATAAAGATGAATAGTAGAGTTCATTACTTATCGTATATGGCATGAATAACATATAAATAATGTACATCTACTTAATATTATTCGTTTATTTGACAATGGGGTATTCCGACATTTTTTAAAAATATTTTTTTACATTAGTACAGACCAGTAGGACTCTGAATATCTAACTTTGAGTAAGAAAATGTATGCATCACATGAGATATGAATTTTAAAAAATTTCATCGCAATTCAAATTTTCTTATCATGGCGCGCTTATGACGTCAACTCGATGGTGACATCTGCAACGAACTTCAGCGCCTAAATCCACATGTTCATGACAGCCATTTGCTTGTTTACATATGATTTTAGTAGCAGCGTGTATTTCGGTGTTTGTCCTGTGTTTGTTTATGGTAAAAATATGAGTAATAATTATAAAATGCACGAAATGTCAAACAAGAAATATACCCGCGCGTGGTTGTTAACTACTGGCACCATCTGTGTTTTTAAACAAAAATATTTACTTTGAAATGAACAACAGATTATCAACTTGACGTCACAAATTTCAAGGACGTTTCTAGAGCTGTAAAAATTCCAATTTTGTAACATTAAATTATGAATTAAAACTTTATTAAACATGTTTTATTATATTTTTCTACTATATGAAGATGGAAACTATAGAAAAAAGTTATTATTTTGCATTAATTCCATATCACCGGAATACCCCATTTGAAAAATATTTGCATCGTGTTTGAAACATTTTTGTGCGTTGAAAAGGTTTATTTATAATAAAGTAATGTTAAACGCAACGCAACGACGCAACGTGATCGTTAAGGCAAACACGAAATCTGTGAATCTGCCAAAGGTAGCACTTCTAATCTATCAGAAGAATTCGGCATATTTCTTTGAAATTCGGCTCACATTTATTTATTGTCTTTAAATAGCATACATAAGTATAAATAAGGTTAGTATTATAAAATAATTTAAATAGAAATGGACAGTGACGAAAATATAGTATATTTATTTTGTAGATGTGACAGATCATTAACATGTCGATAATACAGATTGCAATCTGTATAACTCCTTTCATAGAATCTAAAACCCATGCAAACGTACCAGTACATGACGTCACACATCTAGGTACTTTTATTCAATTTTTATTAATGACGTGCATTGGCTGCTTGAACGATTTGGGTATAGCTAAGATTTTTAGAGTTATTTTCTTCTTAATGTTTTATAACAGATTAGAAAATGCTAGATAAATATTAAATTAATAAAATTATAACAACAAAATTTTGCACAAGTTTTAAGTTATAACAAATTTTGATAGATACAACGACAAATATTTATCTTTTTGATCAAATTACTATTAATACAAAATTGTGTAAATTTAATAAAATAATTTATGGGACAAAAATACACATATTAAATTTCCGTCGAGAAATCTCGGCCTAGACGAGACTCTATTAAACGAGACGAGACATAAATTTATGAATTTGAAACGAGAGGAGACGAGACAATGAGTATCTCGTTTCGTCTCGTCTTGACCGAATCACTAGGTAACCCCATAAAAACTTATTCTTCACTGCCTTATACCTCGAAAACTTTTGAAAATTGGACCTATGTTGATTAAACCTTTTTACTCATTTATGGTCAGTATTATATGCCCCTAAAGTTTTTGCAAGTCGGGGCTGTAGGGTGCGTCTGGAAGCGTTGCAATATTTTTGTTGGTCAAAACTTCGTGGACGGTAAGGAGGTGTGGCAGGGAGCGTTGTCATGGTGAAGGATCCATGTAGTGGTGATCTGGGGGCGAACTCTCAAATATCTTTTTCTTAAATGCCCAAGAACCTCTTGGTTCTTTGATTCACAAAGCGTACTTCTCGTACTACATACGTGGAATTTCTTCAAAATAGATAGAGAAAACAGACGGAAGGTATTGTGCTGGCCACAAGAAATTTCTTTTAGGTGGATATAGGAACATCTCCATAATAATGAATTGTTTCATTATCAGCACCTTGTTATCGTATATTTTCTTTCGCTTTTGCTACTTTAAGAAGTAATTATCTACCAAGTACAAAAAACGTAGTTTCTGTTTGAGATACATACATTTTTTTTCAGAATCATGCAAAATTGTGTTAATTTCTTCTGCAAAATTTTATATATAGTGCAAATGAATGACATCATTAAAATATCAATCTCTACTTACAATTATCATGGAGATAAGAGAAATGTTTATTGACAACGATAATAATAATAAAAAAATGATTTTAGACACATTTTCCAACAAATTGTGTTTAATATTGTAAGCTTTTAAAATGAGTTTACTTTCCAGTAATAGTACCAAAATACTTGATTTTTTGTTGCTGTTTTGATATCTTTTTGAATATATTTTAATTAAAAATTGACACCAAGGGCTCTATATTATTCATTCCGCACAATAATTTCATGGTTACTATACCACATAAGGTCTGTAAGATCCCTTTTAATAATTGGAAATGCTCATTTTATATCTGCCAATTAAATTATGCATCCAATTCCATAATTACATTTTCTTTTCATTCCGCACAATAATTTCATGGTTACTATACCACATAAGGTCTGTAAGATCCCTTTTAATAATTGGAAATGCTCATTTTATATCTGCCAATTAAATTATGCATCCAATTCCATAATTACATTTTCTTTTGTATGTAACCGAGCAAATTGAGTTTAAAATTTTATGTGTGTTAGCCATGGTATTGAAATAAAATTTTAAACAAATTTTATGACATTTTACCTGTCAGAAATATAGTTGTTTATGTAAAAAATACTACTCAATAATAAATTCGTATCTTCTCTTTCTCTAATTATTATCCCATTATCAATAATGCTAACTCAAACAGAGCGTCTCTCACAGTTAAAAATACAAACAAATGTTTGAGTAATCATTATTGACAATGGAGAATTATTCGGAGGATTAGAAGACATAAATCATTAACCAATATGATGAAAACTATATGTATACATATTAAGATTTGTGACAGGTAAATGTCATAAAATTTGTTTTAGATTTCAATTCAATTCAATACCATGGCTAATCCTCTATAAGGGAGTAACTTTTATAGAATTTTAAACTCAATTTTCTCGGTTAGCAAACATGCAAAAGAAAATGTGATTATGGAATTGGGTGCAGAATTTAATTCTCTACAACGGGTCATAGGGCTATAACATAGAAAAACAGTTTTTTAGATGCCAAAAGTTTCGATATTAATTTATTGAAAAAGAATTAGTGCATATTATAAAGAAAAAAATTACGAATTTTTTGAAAACCAAACACATTACATGTCCGTTTCATATAAAGCCAGAAAATTAATTTAAAAATTTGCACAATTAAAAAAAATATCAATAGCCGTGAAATTGACAGAAACAAAACAATTGTTGAGTTGAGACGCTCATTAATAAACGTTTCATGCACATTATTTGTTAAATTATTATTATTTTCGTTTTAATAAGAAGAAATCATGGATAATTTGTCCCATGAAGAAAAATTACAAATTATTAAATAGTTTTAATTGTTCCCTTGTAGTTTGCAGTTTTTCTCGTTTCTAATAACTTTACTTATTATATGTAGATAATCTTTAATTTGTAAATACCTATTACAATATATAATAATTGTTTCTTAAATAAATATCATAGTGTTTACTTTATTTTGTGTTATTTTGTATTAGTTCATAAAATAATAACTTTAATCTTTCATTGTCCCCTATCATGTTAGTAAAAAATGACAATGTTTTGTTACTGTCAATTTCATGGCTAATGATATTTTTCCTTATACAAATTTTTAAAATTTTTTCTGGTTTTATATTAAACAGAAATGTAAGGTGTTTGGTATTAAAAAAATTATAATTTTTTTCTTTATAATAGGCACCAATTATTTTTTCAGTAAATTAATATAGAAACTTTTGGCGTCTAAAAAACTGTTTTTCTATGTTATAGCCCTATGACCCGTTTTATAATTTACACCCTGTATATAAAAAACATAATTTTGGGAAAGTGTTTTAAATTGTACATATAATTATATATACAAAACTATCATTATGTATATTTTAACCGTTAATACATTTAAAATTGGGTTTTTAAATTTTTGTTTCAAATTTCCCGCCAAACGCTCATGACGTCACAGTATAGAAGTTTAGTAAATAATACTATGAAAATAAAGCAATTCTTTTATTGGGAATTTATTTTTAAAATGAATTCTAAAACTTATAAGTGGTGTTCAGAAAAGAAAATACAAATAAACACTAAAACATCTTATGTTTAAATAGTATATTATGTGGCAAGTGTGTGAAGCTGAAATTTTCATGAGGGTGGAGATTGCGACACGAGCCGAAGGCGAGTGTTGCAAACCTCCCGAATGTAAAATAAGCTTCACACACGTGTTACATACTATACTTTTTCTACGACCTTGCAATAAAATATAATTTTTCTTCACATTGTCATTCTTTTAACTTAAACCCTCTGTATTATCGATTTGTGTAACCATGGTTACCAACGTTACGGGTGTTTAACAGCTTTGGTTTATTAAAATACAATTCAGTTTGTAATATTTAAAATAATGAACGGTGCGTGAAGTGCTACTTCACGCACAGTGTTTTTAATGTTTATTCAGTAGGTACCGAAAAATTTGTTATTTATTTTATTCTTTTTTTTTTCACTTAAATTTTAAGATAATTTATCATTTTTAATATAAACTGAAATGTTAGTTCAGTTAAGTATTATTAATAAATAAAATAAATAAATAAATATAATAAATATATCACCACGGCATATTACCCATATCTGGGTGTGCCAGTATCTACAACACATGGAGAGTGCACCACAGGGGTCACTTATGAGCCATTTAAAATTGGAAATATTTGACGTCTGTCGGAATCGAACCCGGTTCCCCCAGGTTCGCGACTAGACACTGTGTTTACATTATTATAATTCAGCATTAAATATTTAAGTAGGTATCTTAATTGATATTTTGTTTTATTTGTTTATATTCCGATAGCTCTGATTTTCGACGAAAATGACATATTTTACTTTATAAATACCTAATGCTACATATATTCTATTGCGTTTCGTCACCTTACAAAGAGCCACAATAGTAAAATTCATACACTAAGAGGCGGAGCTAATTCACTCGAGGTCAAATATTTCGATAACTAAATATATACGGAGTGCAACTACTATTTATATTTTTATATTGTGGCCTAGCTTAAAATTTAAGCCTTGTTTATGTTAATATATAAATTAATGTTATGATTTCAGTTGTTTTGCCACATTTCCACTGCCTACGCTTTTTTGAAAGAGAAGATTCTTGAAGAAAGGGCTTATCCACCGCCTACCGATCCTCATGAGATCATCAAAACTGTTGAATGGATGTCGTCAGATATAGTAGAATCTATCACAGATAAGTATGTTCTTCATTTTAACTTAGTAATGGCCTAATGGCCCTATTCAGTGACTCAGTGGTTAATTTTTAGCAAGTGGCTAAAAAATTTATTATTATATATTATATTATATATTTATTTATATTTAGTTCTCAAATTTATATATACATAGTAATTTTAACCAGTTGCTAAAAATTAACCATTTTGTTATATAATAAACCCTTAAGGGCCATTTCACCAAGCTCAATTAAATAATTTATCATTAAGTTTAAAATAACCAAAGGAATAAATACTTCATAACTATTGAGTTTTATTTCTCCAATGACACTTAGCTTTAACAACGGTATAAATGACACGGTTAAATTAACCCCCTCGATTTTAATGCGGATAAATATTTGGCAGATGGATTAATTGTGCGTTTGACAGATTACAATAATTGACATTTCCTATATATATATATATATATATATATATATATATATATATATATATATATATATATATATATATATAATACACAGTGATTAAAACACTACACTGAAAATCACACATTCTGTAACTGAAAACTGGTACAGAATGAGCTCATTCTAAAACAGAATAATATTCTGTAACAGGCTGTCATAGCCCTCTTAAACCTTAAAATACATGGGAAAATGCAATTGTTTTTAAAATCAAGTTGGTTTTGCTTGCCCGCTTGGCGCATTGTTTCTTTTATTTTGTCACCTCATCTGCCCCAATTGTCAAATTATAAAAGAAATTTTTACAAAACTAATTAATATGCCTTGTTTTACGCTTTTTGAAGTTTTTTGCAGGGTAAGTTAAACAACAAATTATTGCTTTTGTAATATACCAATAATATTTTATTATTTTTAGTAAAAATGTCAAGAGATTATTTTTTTTTTTTAAATTAGTGTTAGAGAAAGTATAGTCTAAAACTCGTGTAGAATAAAATTTCCGCCACTCTCAAAATCATAGACCTCGCCCACGGTTCGGCTTATAAACTTTTCGCTAGCGCAAAAAATATTTATTTCATACTAGTTGTAGAACATACTATTCAATTTTCCATAATTCATCAAAACTAAATTCCATATATATGCCAGATGGTGACAGGTGCATTGCATGACATATGATTAATATCATTGCGTACGTTGATTCATTTGATATTTATTTCGCCTACCTTCGTGGAAAATCTCTATGTAGAACGAGTAGTAGGCCTTAATATCCCATTGATTTATTTAAAAATACGTACAGTGGGGATTTTTGCCAGAGCTTCACCTGTCGTTATGGTGAATACTACGTTGTATTTTATTTTTCGTTCCTGCTATGATTTACCAATAAAACCTGGATTTAAAAATGAAGTATTTATAACCATATTATTCACTGGATTTTGTAAAAGAAAAATCTCTTTATTATTGCTGATGATGAGCTAATTTTTGCCCGAAACGTCCACACTGTCCGTATTTTTAAATAAACAGATGAAACATTATGGTGTACAACTCATTCCACATCAAATCCTAAGAAGGTTCCCAAAGAATATTCCAATGGAAAATATTTAAGTAATTTCTTTTCATTATGAGTTTTAATAAAGAGCATGTTAAATATCTTCTTGATGCAAATTTTCGTTCGGGTGAACGGAAAGAAGACGGGTCTTAGAATTATTCTTTTGACAACTATCAAAATTCCAAAGGAAATGGAAATAGTCATGCTGTCATCTCAGATTACCTATACTACCGTAACCAGGTGCAACAAGCGACACTCTCTGTCGGTACCTTTGAAGTTAGTGTCTCCAGAAAATTTTATTGGCGGTCATGTTTTTAATGAAATAATTTACTACAGCACAATCCTACGAATATGAGGGCAGCCTTGTAGCCGAGTTGGTTAGCAAACACCGAATATATGTGTGAGGTCGCGAGTTCAAATCATCCGTATAAAGGAATATTTATTATTCAATTTTTTTTTTTTATTAATTAGTTATTAGATATCATTTTATTTAAATATATTACTAATATAAAAACAAAGAATTAAATAATACAATACCTATTATTTATAATATATAAAAATCAACTGCTACACTATGCACTATAAATAACGATATAACATAATCAGTTAAGAATCAATTAAGCCATTACTTATTATTTATAATAATAACAACAACAATAATAATAATAATCATAATAATAATAATAATAATAATAATAATAATAATAATAATAGATTTTTTTCCTTTTATTGTATTAAAGTTCCTGTTTATAAACTTTGCTGACAAGGATGGGTAAATTCATTTTCTTTACTTTACAATATTTTTAATATTAAATTATGGCTACAATTTCAAAATTTTGAAAAAAAAAGATATTCCATTTTTATTTTGCAAACGATAACGACAAACTAAGAACACGCCATTTTATTAACGAAATATGCCATGCGCAAACAACCTGCGCAGTTCAAAATTTGCCCCAACGAAATCGGCGAGTGTCGCATGTCATGTTAAGTAAGCTGCAAATGCAAATGTCAAAATCGTATGGAGCGGCACGCTTCAGCCATATTTGATAACTCTGTATCATTTACTTTGTTACATTTGCATAGGGCTGTTGCAAGATATTTTATATGACTTCGAAGTTTTAAATTTTAAAATATATTGTTCTTTGAAGAGCCTCAAATTTGAAAATATCATGAAATATCCATTAGATATTTTACAATTAAATATTGAAATTTGCGTAATATTTTGAAAAAATCAAGTAATTTGAAACAGAATGTGACGTCAGAGTACATACAGTTTAACATGTGACAAACTATCGCCTACTTTTAAAATAACGTAGACTGTTTTCCTTGGCCATGAATAACGTGTTTATGTACACCGATGACACAGAAGTGGGGGGATGTTTCTCATGACTCTTTCTGGCGTCAATCTTTTTATTTATTTACGAAAATAACAAAAAAATATTATTACTTTTGTTATTACTGTGATAAATATTGTATAAACTTTCTTTTAAATTACTCTTTAAAAATTGTGAAACCAGCTTATTCCTTCGTTAGCCAACCAAACATTTATCCTTACTTTGGTGAAAACGACCCTAAATGTATAAAACTTATTACTCATATTGATTTTATTTTCTTTATAATTTGTTCTAAATTAACTAGACTGATTAAATTAAAATTTACACACTTTAAATTCTTCTGAAATTTGGACACGATTAAAGATAAGCTTTACTGTGCATTTAATACCTGCTGAAATTTCAGAAGAAAAAATGAACACTAAGCTGATTTGCAGATGTTTAAAATTTTAGTGAAATTTCATACAAGTTTAAATTGTTAATAATTCGTTAACCGCTCATCGGAGCAAAAATCGTTTAACATGACATGAAAGAGAATTTCAAACTGAATTAAAATTTTTAAACCGCGGTGCCGTATCTTTAACCGGGCCAGAGTGGTTGATAAATTTGTGAAAAAGCACTGACAAAAATTATTTAAAAATCATCGATAATTTACTTCTTTTGATGCCACGACAAATGTGAACTGTGAACTATTACAAATAACAAAATATATTAGACTAAGTATTAAATAATTAATATTGTGTATATATTGAGTGATTAAATCTTCTTTCATAAATTGTTGTTCTGGTTACATATTTTTGATCATAACTCTTTGAGAGTTTATCCTAGGTAAAAAATGCAAAAACCCTTTTTGTACAAAAAGTAACAAGCTTTAAATTTCTATTCTTGTAAAATTTTGATACGGGCCACTGTTTTCGAGATAATAGCGAACAACTCATTTTTTGAACCTTTGATCCAAGATGGCGGCTCACGCCGAGCCTCCCCAAGGTCACAAATTTGAATTTTTCATCCCCGTCTCGACCCAAACAACATATGTTAAAATAATTTTTTCCCCACCTTCTGTAAGGCAAAGGTCTTTTTTGGTCTCCATTGACTGGACTATTAATATATCAAATTGAGTTTTAACAGTTAATGCCATATTCAACATTTTGAGAAAAACGTATTCTTTTAAACTCCAACGAAGATATTGTTAATATTAAACGACAAAAAGTATATTAGCCACGAATTAATAATATAAATATAAATGTGGAACAAAAATAAGTTTCGTAGATTTAGGTAAAGGAAAAATACATTATGGAAGAAATAAAATTATCAACAAATAAATACGTCAAATTTGTTATGTATAAAAGTAAAACACATAATAGTTTATTAACATTTTTAAAGGAGGTTATATATCACATATGAATTTAATAATTTCAAAATTAAAACTAATAAAGGATTGTCATTTATTGCTGGTTGACACCACTAGTTTTCTTTACACTATTCTGTTTTTCCAAAATATGTTTTCTAGCTGTTGTTTTTAAGTTATGGTATTTTGATATGATTTCAACTGCTGTTTAGATCGATTAAATTTTTTGCCAAGCTGAATCCTACAAAATTTTGTAAATAAATATTAAAATATTCATTAACCTAACATGTAAAACTAAGCAACTAACAAATGAGAACTGCTAGTACCACCTAACTTTACTTGTCATTTCGTGAAATATACGCTTTGACATTAATTTCGTGAATCTGACTATCAGTTTTAATACAATACACAATTTTTAATCAAATATTTTGTTCTAAAATTATTTTTATAACTTTAGAACTACTTCACTTAAAGTAAAAAAAAAAATATGAAACGTACATATTTTAAAGTGTATATAACGTCATTTAAAATATAATTTAACTTTAACTAACGTTTAGAATTATTATGAAACCGGCCGTAAGGTCGTTCACGAGATTATTACATACATATTATTTTCATGTTTATTACATATTTTTTGAAGTAACCCAAAAAATGTCACTATTTAAGTTTCACATCGTAAAATAACCAGTAGGTATAAATTATAAAATCAAATCTACACAAACAGTTAGAAATTTCTACAAAATTCTTTCGGCTACTTTAAATACAGACTTAAAACTTTTAAAAAACTGTGGGCCAAATGACTGGTGATAATAGTTCAACCGGCAGTTTAAATATCATCTTCCAGTCCAAATTTAGCTTCTACTGAGATCCTTTACTTTTGGCACAATGTAAAACAACTTCATAAAAATCCAGTGTGTACAGTAAAACCTACCTTGCAAAAACATAAGGCACAATACTTACAGAAAAAAATTCGGGGCTTAGGGATACAGTGCCTAATAAAATTACTTAGAGCTGTTATTACATACTAATAAAGGCGATGTAACCCAATATTAAATGACGGAATACTTGAATAACATATTCAGTTTTTGTAAGTTTAAAATCTATTTATATTTTAAACTAGTCGAAAGATTTTTTTTTTAAATTTCTCACCATTTGTGTACGTTTTATAATTTGTTTGTTGAAATGTAAACCGGCCGAACTATTATGAGTTTAGGTTCGTACATATAAAACAATATAGCTAGATATTTCAAGTTTTATTCACTAAGGTTGAAATTTAAAAATCTGCATTTTTAAAAGAACAAACAAAAATGTTAAGAAACAGAAGTAGAGTATTTTCGACTTATTCATTTAATTATTACACATATAAATGAATTTTAATTCCAACAGATTATTAGCTGGTTTACCAAATACGTACGCCTTTACCAAAGCCCTTGGGGAATGTTTAGTCGTAGAACAAATGGACACACTTCCTATTATTATCTTACGCCCTTCTGTAGGTAAGTGGTATTAAATTTTTATTATAGTCTTGTAGTACTTTTTATCTCCAACTACCCTTATAAGGGAATGGAGCTTAGAGATCATGCTAAAAATCGTATATTGATATTTTGATAAATAAGCACGTTTTAAGGTCCCTAGAATCCGAGTTTAACATTTTCAGGATTATGTCGGTGTGTGTGTGTGTGTGTGTGTGTGTGTGTGTGCGTATGAATCCTCTTACACGTTATCTCAAATACCATCAATTCAGAAAATTTTGAAAACATGTATTCCTGGTCTATTCTAATATGGAAAAAGCCCATTAGATAAGTTTTTAGTTACTCCAAAAATTTAAAAAGATTTTTTTGTAATTAGTAGCAAAAGCCGTGACTGTTTTCTGTTTCTCATAAATTATTCATAGTCAGAAATAAAATCCGTGGCCCAAAACCATGTCCACTAGCGCCACTTTGTTGATGTCATATGCTCCTCTACGGAGTAACGGGAAATAAGTCAAGTCGTCACAAATTATTTATAAACGTCAACCACCAACCTAACTTATTAGTTAAAATCAAACAAAACATATTCACTAATGGAAGAATGGACGATACTCGGACACGCAGTCAAGCAAAAATTATTTATTTTCTGGACTACGTTTCAAACGGGAAAAAAAGTCAAGGCTTTTGCTACTAATTAACAAAAAAAAAAAATCTTTTTAAAATTGTGAAGAAATCAAAAACTTAATTAAAAAAATGTAGAAATAGTTTTGTATGCAACATTTAATTATGAACAACTTTACACCCTACAGTTTTTGTCGTAAAAAGAATAGGAGAGCAGAAAATCGAATAACACTAAATTTCCATGTTAAATCCCTATTCGAGCCTGGCAGTCAACATCCTGTATAAAAAACAAATGGTATTTATTAAAATAAATAAAAATTTCTGAAAATATGAACAACAGCTATATTATTATATAAGAAAGTTAATGCATTTACATTATTGTTAAGTGTTTATTAAAATAAATAAAAATTTCATGACGGGAGATAATGTGTTGGCCACATCAGAATTTTTATACTCGCCGTCAAATAAGTATGGACTGCTGCTCAACTTTTTCTCTTCTCCGCACCCTGACCCTAGCCCTGCGGTGTAGCCGTTTCTTCATCACTTAGCATTTTCAACAGCCAGTGAATTAGCAACAGTGTAGAAATCTCCAGGCCATACTTATTTGGAGGCAACTATAAAAATACATTCATATTCCACATTTTTTTTATTGAAGACTCTCTTTTCGGCAATTTGTGTACCTGTGTTTTGATTACTTAAAAGTATTCAATGATATAAACACGAAAGTGTAAACATAAAAGAAACTTTCACCGAATTTATTTACTCAATGCTCAAATATTTGCATATGTCTTCATGTTTAACTTTGTAAAGGAAATGGACCGTATTTAAAAATAAATGATGACAAAAAAAAACACTTTTTAATATAATACGTAACAAATTGATAAAATGTTTAGAATACTAGAATTATTATTATTTTAATTTTTTTCAAGACTTGTAATATACTAAAATTTATTATAATATTTTTTTCTAGTTATACCAATTTGGAAAGAACCTGTACCAGGGTGGACAGACAACATAAATGGCCCTACAGGACTTCTAATTGGAGCTGGAAAAGGCGTTATTCGGACAATGTATTGCGACAGTTCTCAATATGCTGATTTCCTTCCTGTTGATATTGCTGCCAATGCTATGGCTGTTTCTTCTTATGATTTTATCGTAAATACGTAAGTATCGAAAAAGTTTACAGCATTGACACTTCAAAGACATAGCAGATTTCCTAATATTGTTACCTCAGATCATATACCTTTACCTTTATTTAGCTATCAAGCTATACATAACAAAACATTTAGTAATTTACATATAATAACTTTTAATTTCTATTATAAATTTTTTAACATTTAATTTCTTAATTCTATTCGGTAACTTGTTATATATATATATATATATATATATATATATATATATATATATATATATAATAAGTGTCTTAAAAAATATAGAGTTTTGAGTTTTTGAATATTTTTTCAACGAAAAAAATTTCAGCATGTCTTGTTTCATAATTGTGTATATCTTTAATTTTTTTTAATGCATTATCGAAATATTTAGGCATTACTCCTTTTTCAATTTTATGAATGAAAATTAAACTTTTCATCTCTAGAAATTGTTCCACTGGCAGCCAGTTCAATTCTCGCAACATAGATTCAATAGTTTGGTATCTATCATATGATAATATATTTCTCATTGCTCTATTTTGAAGGAGCTGCAGTCTTTTTTTATCACTAGAATTGCTTAAAAACATTATTGTACTATAGAAATGAAAATGAGGTAATATGATAGTATTGTAAATTGTTAAATGTGTCCATTTACTTAGAAAAGTACTGACCCTGTATAAAAAACCTATTTTCTTTGAAATTTTTTTACAAATATAATCTACATGCTTATCAAATTTTAAATCTGGCACTATCATAACTCCTAAATATTTTATTTCTGTTACTATTTCTACAATTTCATTATGTATTTTGACATGAAATCCATTATTTACCCACTCATTTCTCACTGTTTTCTTCCCTACAAGCATAGCCTTTGATTTATTTATATTTAATTTTAATTTATTTCCGTTCAGCCATTGTACTATATTTTCAAGATCACTATTGACATTATTTGATACTAATTGTTGATTTTTGCCAGCATAATAAATTACCGCATCATCCGCAAACAAGTGAATATTGCAATACCTAGTAATACAAATGTCATTTATGTATATTAAAAAAAGTAGTGGTCCCAATATACTCCCCTGTGGTACTCCACTATCTACAACTAGTTCTTCTGATAGTACATTGTTACATTTAATTCGTTGTTTTCTATCACATAAATAACTTTTAAACCAATTTAATACACTACCACGTATTCCATATACTTCAAGTTTTCGCATTAATATATTCCTATCTACTGTTTCAAACGTCCGTTGAAAATCAAGAAACACTATTGCTGTTATCATAGCATTATCTATATTCATCTGCCAGTCATTTATGACATACTGTAAAGCTGTCTCGCAATTATGCTCGCTTCGAAAACCTGATTGACATGTACTTAATATGTTATTTTGCGTTATATATTCAACTAGCTGCATGTATACAACTTTTTCAAGAATTTTAGCTAATGCTGGTAATGTATTAATTGGTCTAAAATGCTCAGGTAAAGATGCATTATTTACTTTTTTTACCGGGATAATGGTAGAAACTTTTGCACTTGTAGGTACCTCACCTCTTTCTAGAGAAGAGTTTATAAAATTTAATATTGGGCTAGCTAATTCCTCAAAACCGAGTTTTAGCAAATTGATTGCTACTTCATCCGGGCTACTTTTATTTGGCAGAGAAAATATTACTTCTCTCAGCATTTCTATATCTAACAGCTTGAAATCATTGAATTTACTTCCAGTGTCACAAGTTTGTATGTTAATTTTAACATTTGGTATACTATTAGATATTTCTTTTATACTATTTATATAAAATTTATTAAAACTATTTGCTATTTCCTTAACATCAGTTACTTTTTTACCTTCAAAAATCACATTATTATATTGCTCTATATTTTTAGGCGACACACACTGTTTTAAAGTCTTCCACATTTCTTTGGGATTATGTTTATTATTATCTATTTGTACTTCATAATACTGTTTTTTAGCATTTCTAATTTCCTTAACCACTAAATTTCTATAATATTTGTACTACTGCCAGTCACAGTCTAATTTAGTAAATTTAAATCTCTTATATACTAAATCTCTACATCTAATTGCTTCTAGTACAGAATTATTAAACCAAGGTTTATAATTATGTCGTTTCTTTAATTCACATTTACTTGCATGCGCATTTAATAATTGTAGCAAATTGTCTTTTATTAAATCATATTTCTTATTTATGTTATGCAATCGATAATCAAAATTACTGAATTTTGTTGATAAGTTTTCTCTAAAGATGTCTATGTTTTGTATGCCAGGTCTATAGGTGATTGTACTGTTGTCAGTATTATAATTTAAATTTAATATTACTCTTATAAGTGAATGATTACCAACAATCGGATCATTTACTTGACAATCAAGAGAAAAATCATTACTTATAGCAAGGTCTATTAGGGTTTGTTGACCCAAATATGATATATTTGTAGGCTGTTCTACATACTGTTTAAGCCCATAATTATTTAAACATCTTTTTAGTCTATTTGAATAAGTTGAATTATTAAAATAATTTATATTAAAATCACCCATTAACAACATAAAACATTTTTGCATCATTAAATAGTTTTCACACAAATCTTCTATAAATTCCATAAATACCATATCAGAACTACTAGGCGAGTGATACAAGACTCCCACTACCACAATCTTAGACTCCACTTTGACTTTAATGAAAATACACCAGTAGTTCATTTGCAATAGAAATGATTTTTCAATATTGTATACTAAATCATGCCTTATATAAACTAATACACCCCCTGTTGCTCTGCTTGTCGAGTCTAATCTGACAATATTGTAATTATTCACATTGATCTCTTTATTATCAATATCTGATGTCAGATGTGTCTCAGTAAGACAAAGCACCATGGGCTGTTTACTAACTAGAAAATGATCAATTTCATCAAAATGAGCCGTAATACTTTGGGAATTCTGAACACAAATACTATCTTTATAGTTAATAAACATTAATTGCTATTTATCATATACAAAGTTAGTTTTTCTTATTTGCGTTTCTACTTTTCTCTGATATATTTGACATTCCTTATCAAAGCTGGAATGGTTCACACTTAGATTTAAGTTGAATTTCTTATTTGCACTAACACAATTTATGCACTTTTTTTCACACTCTTTACAGTCCTGCGTTTTGTGGTTTGACGAGGCGCATTTACCGCATGCTGGATCATTCTTGCAGTTTTTAGCTAGATGTAATATCCGCAACACTTATAACATCGAAGTATACTGTTATACACAAATATTTTGCACGCTGCCCAACCAATTACCTTTATTTATAATTAGATCAAAAGTTTTTGTATCAACTTTTACAATTGCACTATTTCTGTCCTTCACTTTGTAAAGCACTTTGACGTCATCATGATTTAATTCTCTATATAAAAAAGTAAAAAACTATTCTGCTTGTAAATACACTCTTTTATTTCTTCTTTGGTGAGATTAGGGTTTATTCCACAAACTTTAATTGTTGGATCAAGTTTAGTAGGTATTTGAACTTGTACATCTTCACCAATTTTTTCTTGTACATTTTCTTTTAGTCTTATTACTTCTTCATTACTATTGCACACAACTTTTACATTACCATTTTTAAGTTTTTTCATTTTCATTACACCAATATTAATTTCAGACGGTTTGATTTTCTCTTCTAAGATATTTGTAATATTCACATCACTACCCTTATTATTACTACTTAACAAGAGAATATCTTTTGCACTTTCTTTACTCTTTGTTAGGAGTTCAGCATAAGTCATTTTAGAGGTTATGTTCTCACTTTCATGTGTCTCATTGTTTAATTTGTAAATGTTTGACTCTTGTTATTATTATTACTCATATTATGTACTATGGTATCAAGGCGATTCATCACCTTTTCTGCTAGATCTGATTCTCCTATCATTTTATTTACTTTTATAGTACAAATGTCACAATACTACTTTACCATGGATCCCAGGTCTAATATTGCTTTGTATTGTTTATTACTAACATTACAACAATTACTATGCATCCACTTCTTACACATCCCTTCACATATCAGTATATTATCACCTTTAGCAAAGATTTTTACACAAATTGCACAACGATTCTCAGAAGAGTTCTCGTCTTCCGCCATATTGATAACACAATAGCTTACGAATTGGATGGATTGAGGTACTTACATCTACGTCACTCAAGGCGCTCGAACAGCTAATCGCGGGCAAATAAACCAAATTTTAACATAGAGCCAAATGGAGAATTCGTGTTTACATTTCATAAAATGTTAAATAATTATTTATGTGAACGTTTGTGTAAATTATATATACAATTATAACGGCTAAACGCTAGTACGAGTACACTGTTGAAGTGAAATGACACAAAAATTCACGGACATCATCGTAAAAATGTTATACTCGGATATAGGGACCTTAAAACGTGTTTATCCACTAAAATCTGGATATGCGAATTTTAGCATGATTCCAATACCTCTCTTAGCGAGAGGTAAAAATTACAGAATTTTACCCAAATATTGTTTTTTATTGTATTTAACATGTCTTCTGCATTCTTATATAACTCTGCAACAATCCTATTTTCTCCTGCGCTTTTGTTGTTTTTTTAGGTGTCTCTACTAATTCTTTGTTTTCCTCATATGTTTCATATATGTTTGGCAGCTCTTCCTCCATTTCTGTTTCACCATTGAGCAATTCATCGAAGTATTCTCTCCATCTATTCACTTTCCTTTCTCCTATCACCAGATTTCCATCTTTATCTTTACAATATACAACCTTTTGTTGGTAACCGGCTTTCTTATTTTTCACTTCTTGATAAAAGTTTCTTATGTACTTGTTTCTATAATTTTCTTCTACTTTTTCCAATGTTTCCTCCATTTGTCTTCTCTTTTTACGTCTGCATACTGTTTTATAGTTTTTCTTTTCCTTTATGAAAGTATTTTTATTTTCTTCACTATTGTTTTGATTTAAATTATTTTGTGCTACACTTTTTCTTCGTAGTGCATTTTTACACTCCTCGTCCAACCAACTTTCAGTGCTTTTCTTTTTTCTTGTCTTCAAAACTTATCTTGATACTGAACATATTACTTTTACTACCTGTTCCCAATTCTTTTCCACGTCATCTGTGTATATGATTTTCTCTAATTTTTCTTTTATTGCCTGACTAAATTTCTGTTTTCGCGGTTCATATTGTAGTATATCCGTATTTTTCTCCATACGGCCTTTCATTTCCCTAGGAGTATGCGGTAATTCTTGTACTAAGAAATGGTCACTATCTGCCGTTGCACCTCTTCTAGTTTTCACGTCTTTAATTGCATGTGCATGCTTTCTTTCAATCAATACATGGTCGTTTTGGTTTCATATGTTACTTCCTGGCATCTTCCACCCTTATAAATTTCTTTTCTCATAAACGATGTACTCATTATCTTCAGATTTAGCTCTGCGGCAAACTCCACTAATTTATTTCCATTTTCATTTGTTACTTCATGCATTTTCATGTCGTATTTTGGTATTTTATTGAAAATTCTAATTTGATCTTCATAGAACTTATTTTTAATCTCATCTTCCTTATTATTTATAGGTGCATGTACATTTATTATATTTATTTTTCTATACATACCTCGAATTCTTATCCGACATATTTTATCCGATATTGGGTCAAATTCAATTACCGATTCCTTCATCCCAAAATACATTGTTTGCCACCCACTGTTAAAAACTATATAGTCCTCCATTTCAAAGATGCTATTTCCCTTTTGCTTAGTCTCTTGTAAGGCCAGTATATCCATTTTATATTCAGTAAATACCTCTTCTAAATTTTTATACATCCCTGCTGCATTTGTTCCCTGAACATTCCACGTACCCAAATTAATATATTTCAGGTTTTTGACACCAACTTTTGTTCAACAAGCACTTCATCTCTATCGTTCCATACAAAATACTTTTCGTCTACCATTAGTTTGTTATATAAGATTTTTGTTCTCTTACCCTTTGCTCGTTCTTCATTTGCTTTCTTCCTAATTGCCATTCTCATTTTCCTTTCATCCTTCGTATAATCGTTATCTATATAATTATATTTTCTTCCCTTTTAGCTTCATTTTGTTTTTCATAATCTTTAGTTTTTCTTCATAATCTGCCAATTCTACTAGTAATATTGTTGATGATTCTGTCTTTTTAATAAGTGAAACTGTCTTGATATTACATTGTACGTGCAATTCAGTTTCTATAAATTCGCTTATTGATTCTTTTATATTCTTTTCCCCTATTTGTAATCCGGTAACAATTATATTATTTGCTCTCTTTTGTTTATCGTAAGTCTCTAATCTGGCATGCACAGCCTGTATTTCCACCTTCATTTCTTCTTTTTCTTTTTGCCATTTATTTTCCTTTTCCTCAAAATCTTTTCTGATACTTTCTATTGTCTCGCTATTTTAGTTCATCCATTTCGTTCGCTTCTTTTTCTTCTTCTTTCTTAACAGGAGATCTCGTTGTCCTTTATTTTTCTGAAATATAGTCTCCTCTCCTAATATTTCTTTGTTAAATTCTTCTCTTTATCGTTTTTCTAGAGAGATACATCAGAAAGATTAAATGTACTTCCCAGAAAAAGCTTTCAGTGTCACTAAAACTGTTGATTTTTGACATTGACGTCTATCATTTATAAACTATGTTATAAACATTTGAATTTGTAAACTGGTTTCCTTAGTGTAGTTTAGCCTCTGCGATATATTACATCCGATTATTCTATATATTATATTGTCTTTATTTCTAAATCTATACAAGATATAATAAAAAATTTAAGTGTATTAGATGGAGAATTTTATGTTCTTCAATATTTCTATAATAACAAAAATTTCCTAAAAATTATATTTAGAAGATTTTTCTAAGAAACTACTACTTCCAATTGTTACCAAAACCTTTTCAGCTCTCCCCAGGAATGTCAGATTGAGGAATTCATAGTTAAACAGGTTTGAAGTCTTATAGTTTTTGAGGAATCGTCCCTCCAATTTCCAGACATATACACATAGAATTTTAGCATGAATCCAATACCTCTCTTAGCGACAGGTAAAAAAATGTAAAATTAATTGTAATGAATAAATCAATGATGCCATTAGCAAATATATTTATGGAACTGGCGAATCATGATATGAATTTTTAGTCCAACTAAATGAATGTAATTTTAATAGGATCATCGGAACGAACTAGTGAAATTAAAATTAGACATTTACACAAGTCTAAGAATATTTCATTTATGCAAAGAGAAATGGGAGAAAACTGACATAAGATATAAATAAAATAAATAAATAAATAAATAAATATATCATCACGGCATATTACCCACTACTGGGTGTGCCAGTATCTATATTACATGTAGACATCGGTAATGATGATATATTTTTACCGTGTGGGCGCTTTCGGGCGTCACCTCTCGGGCTTTCATAGCTTGTGTGGAGAGTGCACCACAGGGATAACAAATCGTCGCACGTGTGCACCGCTCTATAAAGCGGACATCACATGTACGCAGGTACCTGCAACTGATTTGACGCATTTACATATTTAAGGTTGGTAACGTTTTTCTACAGGTCTTATATCCCATAACTCGGAAACATCTCCAATTAAATTAATCATTGTTTCCAAGTATGTATCTAAATTGTCTGAACACATTTTAAAATTTCACATCAATAACATCAAAACGGAACAAAATATCATGCATGAAATCAGTCTCTTATCATACGCAAAAAGTTGCATGAAATAGACAAAGTTGCAGAAAATCTATGACAAGTTGCGTGTATGTGCTTGCGTGTGATATCCCCTTAAGCGACCAGGCCTTATACATCCTTCACGGTAACTCAACTTATAAGAAATAAATTTAATAAATTAGTTTTATTCAGAAATTCTTCTATGTATTATATTGCGTTATAATTTGCAGCATGAAAAACAAATACAATAAAGTACTTTTTTACTACTCCTGTAAAAATATATCTCCATTATGTCAATTTTTTCGATTAATTATAGTAGGCATAATTCACTATATTATGAATTCATAATTCAAGCTTCTGAGCCACTCACAGAACCAGAAATCAATTATTCACGTTAATTTTAATTCGGCCTCAATCATCCTTCCTGCTGCCGTATGATAGCTGACAGTTTTGTCATTCTCACTGTTGTCATTCGTCATTTTATATTTTTAAACGTACGTTATTCAACAGATTTCTATCGTTTTGAAAAGTGTTAAACTACGTTTAAATGGACAGTGAGTGCGACGAGGAGAACTCTAACTCGCTAGAAATATTTCAATGAGAATATAACAATGGATAGGATATACCACATACTACCCCATGTATGAATCTTACACCAATTGTACAAATTTTACAATACATCTTCACGCCAATCGCCAATTAATAGGCAGTTCCCTTAATATCGTAAATCAAAAATCTGTTGTGGCCAGCACAAGACCTCTCGCCATTTCTATATTAGACTATGGGCTGTGAGATTCATTACAACGAATTATTTTATACTAGCTGTACCCGTTGCAAATATTTGCAACAAACAATACGGGGTAATGTTATTATAAATTTTCTCTGTCTCGGAATTAGAACATCATATTCTATTGATGCTGGAAGAAGCTTTTTTCTTAAATGAATTTTGGTGATATTTGTTATTTGGGATTGGTATGACTGCACTAAATATACAAAATATTTTGGCAACGGACAGAATAAAAAAGCAAAGTAATGTTACCAATCTAATTATTCTGTCAAAAAAAATCCTCTAATAGAAAATATTAAATATTTTTATTAAAAAATAATGTAAATGAAAGCCTAAACAGAGAAAATAGTATAAGCCCCTCGTTACAGAAGGCTATTCAAGTACTCGTTCGTTCTCATACTCGCTGTTGTGCGCTCGTATGCGAGTTTCAAACTCGTGCTTTTTAATACTGCTAATTGCTACAAAATTAAACAAACTTTCATTTAAAACAATATAAAAAAAAAATAGAGTGGAGGACCCTATTGGAAGAATCTTTGACATTTAGAAACTTCCTCATACAATGAAAAATAGATATAATTAGAATTATATGTGTGCAGAAGACATGTTAAATACAATAAAAAACAGTATTTGGGTAAAGTTCTGTATATTTCTGTTATAAAACGATGGCTCGAAAGGGAAGTGCAATACAATACTTATAGCCTAATATGGAAATGGCGAGAGGTCTTGTGCTGGCCACAACAGATTTTTCACTTATGTACTTGAATAAATCTATCTCACTTGATCCTAAGCGTTCCTCAGAATTACATTGTAAGGCTGTTTTCTCATATCCATTTCATAAGCTATATGATAGAGTGACAAGCCTGTGCTAATTGCCAATGTGCCGTACTCCTGTTCTCATTTTAGAAACAGTATAGCCAACTAAATCGAGGTAGGTACCAAGAACTATTTCCGAAAAATATTATACCTAGGTAACGAATTCGACAACTATAAAGTGTTCTTGGATTCTAAGCAAATAATGCGAATGCCGCGTTTATGATGTGCGGACTATTGAAAGTCCTTCTAATCAGGACTCCAAATTGCGAAGTATCTGAATTATTATATGCAGCGTGAAACGCCTAAAGTTTGACTAAATGTAACCAATTAACCGGTACGTTTTTTTTTCCATAGATTGGCATTCTATATACATTACTCCCTCAACGCTAATACGTACCAACGAGGAGAATTCTTCGAAAAGAAGTCCTTCAAACGTAAATTCTACAAACATGAATAATTTTAAATGAGTAATTATTTGAAAAAAATATTATAGTAAACTTAAAGCCTCGTACAGATTGGCACAACAAAACAGTGAATCAAACAGCGAACCATTCGCCGCTCTCGAATCGACAAACGACAAATGATTCGCCGAACGAGCAGTAGCAGATATGGATGAATGTTTCACAATTTTCTATTGTTGTTGCATTTGTTTGTAGTTTTATTTTAAAATGAATATCCAAACCGCAGCAGCAGCTTATTTACCTTTTAAAACAAACAAAAAATTGAGTTGGCCCAACACATTATCTCCCGCTGTGTAATTTTTCTTCGCCAAAACATATACCGGCTGTTTTTTCTACTTAAAATCCGTTATACCGAGAGTTTTTTTCTTATCAATGAACATAGGCATAGTATGTTATTACCATTACATTTTAAATGATTGACAGCAATGTAATATAAGGTTTTTTTATTTAAAAAAAAAACAACTAGGGATTAGGGGTTTCCAAGTTTTTTTCATTTTTTAATATGTTAATCTCTATATAAAAATATTAGACCCGTGTTTTTTATTTGCGCCGAAGTGTCTAATAAGCCAGAAAAAAATTATTAAAGTTTCTATAAATGAGGATCGAAAAAATCATCGGTGCGTGTGACGTCATCGACACCGCGAGAACATACGTTTCTAAAGCTGAGTGAGACGGATATATAACAAACACGGTGGGTATGTCGTTTGGCACATGAACATGTAAACAAATGATACATAACCCAAGAAAGTAACCACTTGTTGAATTCTGTTCCTCAACTTATTTTGTAACACTTATCGAAGATATTTTTAAAGAAATTGTGATTGTACATGCAAATCAAGTAAAACTTGAGTACTTATAGTAATTTTGGAGATAATTAAATATTATTTTTCTATTTTAAGAGATGGACGATTTTTTTAATTTGCTATTCTGGTTACTATACGAGCCCTGCGTCAAAAGAATTCGCCCACATCTATTTATTATCATTATTCATATAAAAGGAAATTATTTACACTTATTCAATTATTATTCCTAAACTTACTTTTATGTTATTAGAGTTAATTAATAGCTTACATAAAATGCGCTATCATAATTAATAAAAGTGTAGCTACCTTGTAAAGAGAAGGGATGTAGGCGAATTCTTTTGACGCAGGGCTCGTAGCTCTAATAATGAGCATTTTTGTGGTGATGAAATACTGTTTCGTACCGGGCTGCTATAATTCCTCAGCAAATAATCCAAAGAAAATATATGTAACGGTTCCAAAAAATGAAGAAAAAAGTGCAAGTTATAATGACTAAAAATAAATATTCCATATTATAATGATATTAAATATAAACATGTTAATTAATTCACTAATTTAATTATTTGTGTATTCGATTTACAGCCAGAAAGTAAAAACGCTGTTCCTTATTCTTGTCCTATCCTGTTATCATTAAAATTATAAAATTAGCACATGTTTAACTTTCTAATTAATAATAAATTAAACTATTGGTAAAATGATGTTTTATTTAAGTCAAAAAAATAACAAACAACTATGAAACTATTTATTTGACATCATAAATTTGAGGAATACTGCAATTTTCCAAAATGTTGCCTCCTCCATCAACTGCTGACACAAGTCTTTGTCGAATTCAACTTCTACAATAACAGCTTCGGCTCCATACTCTTCTTTAGTTGCTCTGTAAATGTTGTTGCATTAAATAAATATTCCATAAATCTGCGTACAAAACATTACATACTTCTGGGCTTTCACATTTCTTATTTCTGCACTAACAAAACTAGGAATGTCTTTGTAAAACAAATGCAACATGACTGTATCTAAATACGACAAATTTCGACTGTCTGCTTTCACAAATTCAGGATCCATATTCTAAAGAAAGTGAACAGTTTTAATATAAACAGCATTATTGGTTATTTACTTCAACTTACTTGTTTTTGCAAAAGATTCTTCAAAGAAACTAACAGGAAATTCAGAAAAAAAATCTTGTAACCTTAAATTTCATCAAAATAACAAATGTTCTGGCTTGAATGTCACGTTAGGTCACAGCGCGAACATGATCTGCGCGCTCGAAAAGCCATTAGCCAATCAGAATTTTCAGAGTGCCGTTGACGTCACAAAGATGGCCGATACTGAATTTTATGCACTCAATTTAAATGCATTAAATTTTAATTTTCATTTTAGAGTAATAAAAATTAGCAAATTAACGATTATATACATCTTAATATTACTTATACATGATGAACACTGATATCCAATAAGTATTTCTTAAAAAGCTGTAGCCTTGGAAACACCTGTTGTCACTGTTATCTGTCATTTTCAAAAATTCATTTTATCGAAAGGATTTTGTCATTTTCTTTTAAATGTATGATTAATGGCCATTTGCTCTGCTTCTAAGTAAAGGTTAACTATTGGTTAAATTGACAATATTGTATCGAAATAAAATGTCAAATGGGTTATTAAATGTTACTGTCAAAATTTCGATATGCGCTTATTCTGTTAACCAGTAGTTAAGAATTTAACTAGAAGCTGTGCAAATGGGCATTCATTACCTTGTTCTAATTTTATTTCAATGCTATCCATTGACGCCTGGCTTCCAAATCGATAAGTAATCACAATCACTACTGATCCAATAAATTAAAAATAAAAAATAAAACTCTTATTACAAGAAGAAGAAAAGAGATAGAAAATATGCGCAATGGGATCTGCACATAATAAGCCAACAAGTGGTGGGAGTCATGGTTACGTGCTTATCATAAGAGATTTTAGACGTAAAATGTGAAGAAATTCTTTGGCAACTTTTAAAAAACTTAAAAGAAGTTACAAAAGCTTTTATTGCAGTTAAAATGTCAAACAATGCAAATTTTTACTGAGGTTGTGTCCGATGTCTCATTTTTGTATATAGGATATTGTATTTCTTCACATAAATACAACACCGAATGGCACACTAATGATATCCACTTGTTTGCAAGGCACCACTTTAGAACAATAAAAATGAATTGTACAGTTCTATTTAATTTGATGGTTTATTTAAATTTTAATATTGTATTTCATAAAATAAAAGCTAAGACCAAATTCTTTGACAGTAAATTTGACATTTTTCACAAATTATAGCAACGGACATGTTTTGTTTAATTAGTGCGCATCAACTTCAAGGCATAGTGTGCCCCTGCAAAACCCTAAAATCTAATTCTTAAAATCCTAAATAATGATGTTATTTAGGGCATATAAATTTAGGATTTAGATATTAGGCTGATAAAAATGTAACATCGGTCACAGCCTGAGAATACAGGTATTTTACTTAAAGAGATTACTGTTAAATTGAAATAGTTATTTGTGTACCTAGTACGGATAGAGCATTGTTTGTTGCATACGGCAAGAAAATTGTTCAATCGAGGCAAAGCCGAGATCGACAACTCGCGAAGTGCAACGAACAAGCTCTATCCGATGAGGTACACGTAGTATTTTTTCTACAATCGCAAAAATACAAATATATTCAAAATTATTATATTTCGTTTTTAATTTGGTTAAATCGCGTTACCTTGATTGTGAACAACCATGACAACGGATGACGTTTATATATAAAACAAACAATATTATAAACAAACTGTTAAATCGTGAAAGATTTTATATTTGAAACGTACAAAATGTGTGATAGTGATGGTTGCATTGTCTCGTTCTCTGTTGAAGAGTTTGCTGCAGCTGCGGTAGCAGGTTTATTACCAGAAAAATCAAAAGAAAAATATAATTTAATCTAAAAATAATTTAAGCAATGATGTGAAGATAAAAAGGTTAACAAATTATCAGAAACTATGCTTCTACCTTATTTTGAATATAAGTCAATATAGACATCAGCAAATATATAAAAGTAATTACATTTTTGTACATCCGGGCGTAAAAGTCGGAAAAAAAGCATTATTTTAAGGGCGAAATGACACTCTTTTTCGACCGAGGGTTTACGCGTCGGGCTTCAATCTTGCACCGCGGGCCAAAATGTATATCATTTCGCCCTTAATACATAAATAGCTATTTTAAAACGTAAATCAGAAGGTTACAGGGCAAAAAAAATCAAAAAAAATCTGAAAAGATGAAATCGACAAGTTTTTAAAAGAAGCCAATGACGAAGATTTCTTACTGATGAAGGTTGCTCTTATTATTGGAATAGCTGGAGCATGCAGAAGAAATGAACTGGTTCAAATGTGCGTTGATGACATTACAGATAGGATGTTCCATACAAATTATTTTACCGGATACCAAAACAAAAATTCGGAGAGAATTTGTATTGACTACTGGGAATGTCAAAAATTTAAACTTATTAGACATTTTTCGTAAATACGTTATTCTTCGTCCACTACATACTCTGCATTGACGCTATTTCTATATTTTATAAAAATGGCAAATTTTTTACGCAACA
Organism: Ophonus ardosiacus; assembly: GCA_943142095.1. NCBI lineage: Eukaryota > Metazoa > Arthropoda > Insecta > Coleoptera > Carabidae > Ophonus > Ophonus ardosiacus. The sequence goes on along the minus strand of OW964826.1, from coordinate 32,059,692 downwards.
AATTGGTGTGAATACATTTGGAGAAATTCCGAAAAAGATAGCGTCGTTTCTAGGTTTAGCAGATCCAAATAAATTCGCGGGGCTCTGCTTCAGGCATTCCTCGGCTTCATTACTCCTAGATTCGGGCGCAGATATTTTAACCCTTAAGAGACAGGGATGCTGGAAAAGTAGTTCAGTAGCAGAAGGCTACATCGAAGATTGACATGAAAACAGGAAACAAATATCTAGAAAAATTTTAGGTGCACACCTACAACTACAGCTGAATTATCTGTAAATAATACTGATGAAAGTTCTTTATTAATAATTAATTTATCAAAATGTAAAAATATTACAATAAATGTTTATAAGTAAAAATGTATTTATAATAAATAAATAGTTAAATTTAACAATTTTATTTTTGTCTTTGCGACAAAATACTACTTTGTCGTACAAGGGCGACAATTTCAAACATTGTTTAATTCAGAACAGAATAACAAAGTCGCCATTGTGCAACGATAACGATTGTAGAAAAAGGTCTTTTGTAACACCTGTTTTTGCAATATTCTATTGTCAATAGTATATTGTGCAGTGTGGGTTGGCAGCCCGAATGAAGCGAGGGTTGCCACCACACGAGTCGCGAAATGCTTTCGTCCCGTAGCACACACGTAATTTTTTTCAATACCTGCGCCAAAAATGCCGCCTTGTGTGTCATACATCCTATTGCATCCCGCTACGTCATTACTTTGAGTCACTAGGGAAACAAAGACTCGTTCAGCTGAAACTGGCCACTTTCGTCCCTCAAAATGGGCACGAAAGGTGACACTTTCGGCGCAGGAATTGAAAAAAATAATTTTTCCATTTTTTTTTCGTTCAAATTCACATTTTTTTCGACAATATAATATTATCTACTTTGCATCCATAAATTCAATTTTGCGAGAGGTTTCTAGTAGAGTCCCTGGTTGTTACAATACATTCTAATATTGTACTCAATAAATTTAAGCAATAAAGTTAAAAATTTTCAACGTTTGTTTTTAGAGAACGTCGCATCTTTAATTTAACCTCTTCACATCTCCTTCGAGTTACTTGGAGAGAAATTATTGAGATTGGACGTAGAATAATTGAGGAACGTATTCCTTTGAATGGTGTTGTATGGTATCCAGGAGGCAGTATGAAGCAATCTCGCCTTGTACACAACATCTGCATGTTCTTGTTCCACACCATACCAGCCATACTCGTCGATACATTGTTGGTGTGCCTCGGATACAAGCCAGTGTAAGTAGAGAAAAGAAAAATAATAAATTTATGTATGAAAATATTCCATTAATTTTGAAATATGATGTAAGACATCTTTATCTAAACAAAAATATAAAAAATGATCCTTTATTCAAATACTTAACAAACATAACTAGATAATATACAGAATGGATTCTTTTCAATTGTCAGCATTACAATCTCGGGAACTAGAAGACCTACGACTTCGGTTAAATCTCTTTAGATATTTGGTCGGTGGTTATATCTCAGATGTAATTTTCTTTTTTTATATAACTTCGACTATCAGTAAATATTTTTAAAGTGAAAACTTCTTTAGGCGCACCTTGCACACTTTTTCCTGGGCAGTGAACAAGACTGATCCACCTAGGTTATTAATACAAAGCCGAGAGACCGATATTTATATATAAGTAAATAAAATATTAAGTTTGTATTTGTTGTAGATCTTATTTGTTTATAATTTTGAAAAACCGTATTAGCAGCGATACAACATTATTATCGCTAAATTGACTTTTTGAAAGTCTAAAAATGACATTTAGATGAGAACGGGAATAATTTGCGCCCTCGTTCGGTTTTAAAACTAGAGATTTTGGGGTATATTTACATATATTTACTGTACGATGCCCGGATTATACAATGACTTTTAACTCGACATGTTAGCACGGGAATGTTATGTATACTTGCCGTCAAATAATTATGGACTGGAGATTTCTACACTGATGCCAAATTTTTTAAGTGTCTATCTGTACAAATATCTGTAATCTGTCAATATCATTTTATATTCTGACATTTTCGTTAGTACTTGCGTGCGCTTTTTATTCCCAATCCTATACATTGCATTATATTTAGACTTTTGAAAAGAAATGAATTAAATAGTCCTGGTTCTTATAAAAAATGTTTAGGAAAACAAAATTTAAATGGACAGGCAAAAACAATTATTGCCAATGTACACAATTTTCTCAAAAAATTGGCGTTCATCCTGAAAAAAATTATAATTTATTAAATAACAAGAAAAGTATGGATTTCACTGCAGAAGCATGTTGTGTTGGCAGATCTACTGTTCACCTAATAATCAATTATTCTTACCTTTTATTTAGATTTCACCGGTTATCGTATTTTATCGCAAACGCAACCTTAGCTTGATGTTTGGAAACTTTGGTCAAAATATAAATATAAATTTTCCACAGAGACAATTTTTATATTTTATATTACGTATTTACCTTACTTATTTGTCATAATATTTTCTTCATTTGCGATGTATTCAAAATTTTAATTAGTTTTAAATGTATATGACATTTGCGTTCATTCCTAGTCATGTCAAGTAACAAGCGGCAACACCGCTGGGAAGGGACAGGGTGCGGAAAGGGATAAAAGTTGAACATCAGTCCATAATTATATGATGGCGAGTATACTACTCTACCACATAACCACTGGTAGATCACATTGTGGAGGCGCTACATGTGAGGTTAGTAACTCGGCCTGCTTATGGACCAAAACCAATAAGTAAAAAAAATTGGAGAGTTGTCACACCTCTATATTTGTACACCGTGATCGTCAGTTATATATCGCCTTTGGTATCAAATGAGAGGTCTCATTAAGGACTGTCAAGCACAAGGGTAAAAAAATTGACAAGTTGATCGGCTTATATTTTTTGGTATACAGGATGATTCTTGACCTATACGCATAAATGGGAGGAATGATAGTTTGTGATAGGCAATAACAGATAATGAAAAAAAAAAAAAAATTAGTAAAAGTTGTTTATTTACGGAGATAACGAATAAAGTTTGAAATTATTTTAGTAGCAATAAACTAATAAAAAATTAATGAACTAGGCTGCTGTGCATTAGTGTCATAGCAATTGTTTTCAATCGTGTCTGTCATTATTTCGTAATCTTTCGTGTATTTGAGTTTTTATTATGGCGCATCATTTCACTAACGCAGAATTTATGGATATGATATTAGCGTAGGTACGGAGAATGCACAAAGGTTTCCCCAAAGACATCATCCGGGACGAACAGTTTTTGTACGAGTAGTGCAGCGTGGTAGAGAAAGTGGTCATTTGCAACCGAGGCTCGAACAATTGCTATGATACTAATGCACAGCACCCTAGTTAATTAATTTTTTATTAGCTTATTGCTACTAAAATAATTTCAAACTTTATTCGTTATCTCCGTAAATAAACAACTTTTACTAATTTTTTTTTATTATCTGTCATAACCTATCACAAACTATCATTCCTCACATTTATGCGCTTAGGTCAAGAATCACCCTGTATTATCAGATAAGTTGCTTGTGAAAAGAGAACTTGGGTGTCTGAAAACAAAAATGTTAGTGTTAGCCACGATTTAAAATATAAATTTTAAATCGTGGTGTTAGCACTATGAGTGAATTGTATGCATAGCTAAATTAAGTATTAGTATTGCGTATAGATAATTATAAAACACTATTGGCGGAGGCCTAGGGATAACTCGGCGTAGCAATACTATTTCGATCCAGTTCGACTTGAGAATTAATGCTGTGCGTATACGCATCTGTGCATTGAAATTTCAAGTTCAAAAGATGAAGTTTCAAGATTTATTCGTGAATTAGTAACATTAAAATATTTTTCCGACTACCACTACGAAAAGTACATAAATTCACACGCTAAACTATTACTGAAAGTTGGTCATTGCACATCACTACCAAAGCTGTGTGAAATGAAAGCACGTTAGCCAATCAGATGCGTCCGCAATTGTGTTATATGATTTTATCACACGCTGCAATAACTGAGCGAACTAACCTAAAAATTTGTATGTAAAAATTTGACAGTTGCAAATAATATGCTAAATTTACACGGATTAAGAAGGCTGGACCCTGATTTATCAGATTTTAACATAATTTTTGGTGAATTCTGATAGCAATGATTTAAACATAATCTGTTTTAATATTTTTATGAAAATTTTATATTGTTTTATTTTTTGTTGTCGTCGGAAAAATATTGTGTACAACACGTGCTGAAAGGGTATTTCACACTCACGTGATTGAACCACTCGCTTTCGGCTCGTGGCTCAAACTTCACGTTCGTGTGAAATATCCAACTTTCAGCACTAGTTATACAATATACTATTGCGTATGGCCCTTCTGCGCTTCCATAGAATCGTAGATCTGTGGTACTGATGAAATAAGAAAAGAAAATAATAAGATTTTTAAGGCAAAAGTCAAATGAAGATTCCATTTAAAAAATATAAATGTGTATTAAATTTTGGTAAATAACTAATAACTATTTTAAAAATTATTTTCGTACTCTGTTGACCAGATAATAAACACTCATACTTACAATAATTTTATTATTTGAAAAATGTTATTTATTTGAAATCTTCGTCAAAGTGCCCAAAAAATCGTCATTATGAGTTCAGAAATTGACACTAAAATATATATTACAGGGCACGAGCAGACACGTGACTCGAGCAACCCTGAAGTACTTGGAATCTGCTGATTTGTGTGCGCTTCTCACTTTGACACGAATAATGTCACTTTGACAACAATGTTTTGACTTATTTTAATTTGGAACTGTTAAAAAGTTATTATTTTACAATTTTCAGGCAATAAACCACATGAAAGTAAATATAACTTTTTAACAGTTCAATATTAAAATAAGTCAAAATATTATTCTTGTCAAAGTGACATTATTCTTGTCAAAGTGCCGTGCGCACACAAATCAGCTGATTCCAAGCACTTCAATGTTACTCACACCGTATACGTTTCGGAGCACGATACCTGAAATTTGTAGTAACGTTAGTAACCATTGTATTGTAATCGCATACAGAGACCGGTGCTTGTGGTAACTTTCGCAAAGACCTTGATAAAATGAAAATGGGGGGAGCATTCGCGACATATATGTATTTTTGTGAACAAAACTTCATTAATATGGAATAATATTTAATAAATCATACAAGTATTATATTAATTATTATAGGCACAAGGTGAGGGTACTGTGAGTTCGAATTTGGGGCTGCTTAAGGATGTAACCTTAAAAGTACCTAACACAATTGTCTACGAACTTACAATAATATTGTTATAAACAATAATGGGATTATATATGTACATTGAAGACCAAATACCATCAGAAGAAAATAATAATGAGTCTGATGCTTCCATCTTCTTCTTTTGCGCATGAGTACCCTACCCGGTCGTCACAACCATAGTGTTTCACAACGTCCCACAAATTTCATTTGCCAGCAACGTGTTAGCGGTTTCTCTGGTTAAGTTTTGAGACATAGGTATTATTGTGTTGCCAACCCTAAGACAATTATTGTACCTATAAGATAATTTGGGAAGCTGTATGATGTACAATAGTAAATTTGTACGTAAAATAGCAAAAAAATATGTGCATGAAGAAGGAATTAAATAATTGCGATAAAGAAGTTTGAGATAACAGAATAACACACATAATTATCAATGTTTATTAGGATAACTTCATTGATCGGAGGTTCGCAATACTAAACATAAGTTCGTTTGTTTCACTGACAGTAATTAACATATTTATCAACATAACCTATCAAAATAAATATTCTTTTCATTTTCACAATTTTTCGATTTCAAATAAAATTTAATACGGAACTCGGTACTAAAGTTTTCAATCATATATGGTTTATTTTCCTCGGCAAGCGGCAACTGAATTAAACTTCAGTACCTTGATACATAAATATCTATTTTGTTTTCAAATGATTTAAAAATAAAAATCGACAATTTATTATATGCTATTTTTTTCATTCTTTTTATAATTGTGTGGGAAATAAGTATTCTCACACTCAAAATGAGAGCGGGAAATATTTTTTTATTGTCTTGAAATCTATAATCACTCAAAAATATTATGTATAGCCGCAAAAATAGGTAAGTGATGAAAATTTAGAATACATTTCGTATTTTTTTTTTATTTTTGTGGACGATTGGAGATATAATATTGTTTGCGACATATGCGGAAAATTTTGTTTAAAAAATAATTTTATTTTCATTATTAATTAACCCATGAAAATTTTTGAACAAAACAAATCTCCATATACGATGGTTTTCAAAATACGCAAAGTAAGGGATATTTCACCTAAGTTCATACAATTTCTGTTTCTAAAATCCAAAAAGATGTAGTTTAAAGTAGGACACTGTTTATTTTTTTGGTTTCATCATTTTTTTTTTCTTAGTCTTTGTCATGTACAACGTCGGATTACTAAAGGGTTTGAGATTTTCGAGTATTACGCCAACAATCAGTGGCACTTCGAAAACAAGAATCATTCGTTGGTAAGCCATATCTTAAATCCAAGGGAACAGAAGATATACAAGCTGGATAGTGAAGGACTAGACATGGATCAATATTTCTATGACTGCACACATTGCGCTAGACTTTACATCCTTAAAGAGACAGATGATACGATACCTGCTGCCAGGAGACACATGAAAGTGTAAGTAGATGAAAAAAATGTTTATTCATACGATAGAAACTATATGGCAATAATTTAATGTTTTAATCATTGATAGAAATATTTATTGTTACATTTTTTCTTATGGTTGAAAGTTGGAATTATAGTCCAGCAATTTGTAAAAAAAAATTCAGGGTGTAATTTCGGGGCATGTATAAATGGAAGTGACAATTATTTCTAGTGTATTTGCGTATCACTATTTTCTTTTTATTTATATATATAAATATAATATATGTTATAAAAATAATAGAATAATAAATATTGTGGTTTTAAAATTACATTGCAGTACAATTTTACAGTAAAAATATTCAAATAAAAACGGCTGAAATGTAGCCATAATAAAATATTATGTTATGTATGTTTCAATTCACTTCTCTTTATTAAAAAAAAATATATTCGGGTTAAATTCGTTAGTAAATATTCTAATTGTTTGAAATTGTAAAATAGATAAATATAACAATTACTTTTTTTACATATTTTGTGTATTTTCAGGATGTGGTTCGTCGACAAAATTACAAAACTACTCTTTCTAGTGGGATTTATTTATCTATTATACATTTGCATCATCGCACCCATTTTCGGTTTGTAAATTTATTTTATTCATAATAATAGTATTAATTGTTGTACACTTCAGCCTTATTCGCAGCTATTTTTTAATGCATAACGTTAATACATGGTGCTAATAGATAATGCGTAATGAAGTCTATTATTTAATATTAACGCATAATGCATAAACACAAGGCGTAGCAACCAAGGTTTACAAACTCCAAACTTTTATGCATTAAGCAAATTTGTGTCAGCTGTCAAAAAGTATTTTCAAAAAATATCAAAATCTTCAATGTCGAAGAAAACAAATAGCTACATTTTATGCTATATTTGTAATGCAATGCGCTCAAATAAAATTAAACAAGAAAATGTACTTCAGCAATCCTTTTCTGCCATGATTACAAATATGGATTTAAACATCAATGTAATTTTGTGACAGGAAATGCTATATTTTTCTTAATGTTAGGCATTAACATTATTATTACGCATTAAAAAAGTGCCTAGCTGTGAATGTAGCTTTAGTGTATTTAAATTGTGTTTTGCAACAGTTTAATAAATGTTTTGTTCATTATAATTTTTATAAGAATCTAAAACAACTCTGTATATAATTATTTGTAAAATTTAATTTTAAATATACAATAGTGATTATGTTTTCATATTAGCCTAGTTTTAATGAGAATATCTATATTTTTATAATCATATTGTATTGGATACTGTATTTTGTACGCGGAAACGTAAAAAAATAAATCATAACTATGTTAAGAGTGAGGAATATTTGCTGTATGATGTATAGCTGAGCTCTTATTCTTATCCTTATTGTTACTATTGTTTTCGGGTATGTGCTAACCTACTAAGTGGGCACGCGTGATATGTATAAAGTAAACGTATAGAAACAATTTTTATTTTGTGCTTATAATGTGTATGAGTGTATGTAGTATTACTGATGCAATAAATACATTAATTTTATTCAACGAATAAAATTATGCGAGTAAATAATATATGACATGCTTAAAGTAAAATTGAAAGGATTATATCAATTTTAATATATGAGGTAAGTGGAATCATATTTATTTTAAACAATATTTTAATAAATACATATATGTGCTTTCAAACACAACATTTTAATTTTCTATCCTAAAATTTGTAATATATCACATTTGATTTCCCTAGTCAGTGATTTATTTTTGAAAATATTAATAAAAAGTGCATTTTTACATCTATACATAAAAATTTCGAAAAGATTAATGCTAGTTAGATCTAACCATATTTTCACATTCAATGGAGATATTCAAAGATTCACAGATTCAGCCAGTTTTTAAGACAGAATTATGTTATAAGTCTAAAGAATTTATATACAAAAATATACATATATAGCGAGCGTAAAGTTAAAAAAACTAGTAAAATGTTGTTCGTAGGGTAATCGCTCAATAGCAGCTGTAGACACGTGTTTCGCTCTTATTAGAGCTCTAATAAGAGCGAAACACGTGTCTACAGCTGCTATTGAGCGATTACCCTACGAACAACATTTTACTAGTTTATATACAAATTCAGATTTTTTAGCTATGTATTTTATTTTTTACCTGTTGAACTACACATTCAAATACGTTGACGGTAATTTGATTTCGATTATGAAACCTGTTAAAAATACTTTAAAAAAATACAATTTACAATTGACGTTTAAATAACTATAAAATAATTTTGAAAGCAAGTTTTTCAATAAATTTTTGTTTGATAAATTTCATTCGCTCTGACATTCACGTCTTTAGTATAATGTAGCACGTATTAATACTTGAATCAAATGTTATATGATACACATATTGATTATACATTAAATATCACCTATAAAGTATAAATTACATTCAAATTTAATTTGGCACGTCGAATTCACGTTTTCCTTAATAACTAATGATTGACATGAATACACATACTCTAATTGTAAAATTTACCCTAACAATTTCGTAAATTGTTTATTCTACATATTATGAATTTTAATTTTGATTACCATTTTATTCAAACCAATCATTTTATTTGATTGATTTTCTAAATCATTATGTTAATACCAATAATGTGTTAGTAATAAATTAATATTGCTTGTGAAATAGTATACAGGATGATTAAAAAATGAAAAAGAGTTCAAAATAGTTTTCAAATTGTATAGAAAAATAAGAATTAGTGTAGTATAGTAGTGTAAATATTCAATAAAATAGTATGTATTTATTATATATCATCATAAAGTTTACTTGTATGTAAAAGCAACATGGAACATTTAAAATTGTTTCAGCAAGATTAAAAAAAACAATATTATCCAAATTGAAATTACGAGTATAAACATTAATATATAAATTGGTAAGAAAAAATTGCGTCACCTCCTGGACACTCCAAGCTGGTGTGTAGAGTGCACCACAAGGGTCCTGTTGTTATAAATTTGATTCTTCAGTTACTCAATCATTTATTAACGCATATTTTCATAGCCATAACCATAATAAAGTTTATAAAAAGTTCTGTACCGTGAGGTTTTTTAACGTGAAACATTGGATTTGTCATTTCGATGGTTACGGTTACGACTTAACATTTGATTGACAGCAATGTATTTGCCTGTCTCATTTAAAAAGAAACATAGGGAACGAATTTGACAGAAATATTATATTTAAATATTGCGTAATAAAAAAAAAACGAAGAAATAAAAATAATTACAACCAATTTTCAAAAAATCCCTCCATTAGCTGCTAAGCAATGACCCAATCTGCTATAAAACTCTTGAATCACATTCGGTACTTGTGCAACTGTACTACTTTGACAAATGTTTTGAATTTTAACTTTTAATTGATCCAAATTTTGAAGATCCCCGATTTTACACGTTAACTTTTTAGGGTCGTTGATTGCAATCTACAATTTTGTGTCCGCAACGAACTCCTGGTGATTTGGAAATTGATATGATCTATAATGCTCCTTTTTAAATAATTTATGTACAGTAGCTTTGCTTACATTGGAAGTTTGCTCAATCTCTCAATGTTAATCTATTGTTATTATGTGTTAAAGTCATAATTTCATGTTTTTTCTATACTCGTACACTAGAGGGTCTATTCCTTGTATTATGTTCATTCTAAATGTAACCATTTCCTCTAAAGTTATTAACGATTTTTAAAATTGTTGCTCCATTTGGTGTAGGCCTGTAAGGAAATGATGAGCGGAACAAATCCGACACGCCTTAAATTTGGGATAAAATCTGCATAGTACCACCACTTAATAATTTGCACTTTCTCTTCCTCAGTATATGCCATTAAATCTCAAGTTGGATTTTTTTTATAACACTGACAGTCATGACAGTGTAGTAAACAGATGATGTCAAATTCGTTGCCTATGTTTCATTTTAAATTATACAGGTATATATGTTAAAAAGTTTACATGAGCATGTAAAGCGGATTAAAATATGATCTGTGGATTGCCTTCATAAATCCAAATCTTTCTTGAAAAGGTAACACGTCTGGTATAATTTTTTTTCAGCGAAATCCAATTTTATTTAATATATTCTGAACGATACTGCTTACGCCGTTATAAATACTTCATTCTTGTAGTATGTGATGTGCAACAAACTATCTAGTATTATGTGAGATCCTTAAAAAAAAACAGAATACTGCATACCATACAATTTCTCACTGTTGTACATTGCGTATAGCGTTTGCCACACGCTGCACATATACATAGATTTAATTTTCAAATTATTACTAACAAATAGAACGAAATATTACCTTAATATTACAATTCAGTGAAAGTAAGAGCTCACCAATCTATTTTTCATTTTCAAAATAAGTCACTAAATTAACTACAAGCTCTTGAAATTGCATGACAGAGCATTTGACATTTTGTCAATGAACAACGAAACCAAAAACAAAATGAAATCACAATACAGGTTGAAAAGTATAATATAGACATAGACATACAGGGTGTTTCTATACCTCTGCACGAAACTTCAATATTCGCAAAAATAAGGGCAGTGTATTCGTTGCGAACATTTTTAGTGCCACTGGCTTGATAGTACATTTAAATATTTATAATTATGTTAGTAATGAACCAAACTAATCAAATTAAAGGTATTACATAATTTTCAGGAACAAGTGAATGTTTTGATTGTTTTGGTAGGTCAAGGAAAAAATAAAAATGAGGATATCAATTTTTTAATTTCACATCAGAATAAACTGCAACAAGTCATTGTTACAAAAATTTAGTCCAGTCATTTGGTAGAAAAATAAGGGTTTATTCCACAAAAAGTCGGGTATTTTTGATTTTTGGATATATTATATATTTCGGGTCTTAATAAAAAATGCAAGTTTTCCCCCTCGGGGTCCTTCGGGAAGCACCGCCAACTTGGGAAAAAAGGCGCAAAAAAGCAGTTTTTTCTAAATATCTCCTCACCTATTTGCATTAGGGCAAAATAGCAATTTATGAGTTGGTTAAAAATAAAATTCCCTACAACTGTCTTCTAATACATTTTTTTCTGTAACCAATAGATAGCGAGCTACAGCGCTTCAAATAGAGCAAATTTTTAAAAATTTACCTATTGCTTCATTTAGATCATATTTTATTATATATTTTTACTTTTTTTTTCAAATTATTTATTATTATTCATTAATTATTATTATTTAACTACCATACATACATATTAGTTATTGTTTATTGTTTTATTTTCATTCTAAAGACGTTTTATAGTCCAGGAAATTTATGATTTTACCTCAAAGAAATTACAAGAAAAGCTTTTAAACGGAATCCTGAATAACATATCAAAAATTTTCGGATATCGGAGCACGGGAACCTCCCGCCAATTGCGAAAAATGGCAGCATATTTATGTTTTTGGTCATTTGCTGAAAACAATTATGAAAGATACTAAAATTACTTAAAAAACAAACAATATTACATATTTAATACATAGTCTAATAGGTTTCACTATTTATAACAGTTTATATCCGTCGTGGCATCGAAAGAAGTAAATTGTTGATGTCTTTTTTTTATAATAATTGTCAATGTTTTCCTGCAATTTTTTATTTTTTCATCCACCATTCTGATCTTGTTAAAGATACGATAACGCGGTTTGAAAATTTGATTTCAGCATGAAATTCTCTTTCATATCAAGTATTACACATTTTTTTCCGATGAGCAATTTGCGAGTTACTAACAAATTAAACTCACATTAAATTCCTCTAAAATTTTAAACATCTGAAAGTCGGCTCATTTCTCAAATTGTCTTTCAAAATTTCGACGCGATTAAAGATAATAGATATTTACACACCAAGTGAGCTAAGATAATGTTTATTCATGAGAAGAAAGTTTAGCTCACGAGCCCGTAAGGGCGAGTGATTTAATTTCTTCGAGTGAATAAACATTCTTAGCTCACGTGGTTTGTACAATAGTTTATTCAATTTTGACGAAATACTAATAAAAACCATTAAAATATTTAATTTTGACAAAATAAAAAACTGATCAGTTAGTAGGCCGAGCATGACAATCGTCACTGATAGACGTCAAGTCATGTATTTAAAATGCTTTATTGTCTGTCATTTTTGCCGTGAAAAATAATGAAAATGGTTGATAATGTCTGATAAATATTATGGTAATTGTTATTTTCGTACCTGATGTTATTATTTTAAATGCATTATTTGTTGCAGAGTGAGTTAAAATCTTGTGAGTGATTTTGATAATTTACTTCTTTCCATGCCACGACGAATGTAAACTGTTAAACATAGTGAAACCTATTAGACTATGTATTAAATATATAATATTGTTTGTTTTTTTAAGTAATTTTAGTATCTTTCATAATTGTTTCGAGCAAATGGCCAAAAACATAAATATGCCGTTTTTCCCAATTGGCGGGAGGTTCCCGTGCTCCGATATCCGAAAATTTTTGATATGTTATTCAGCGCATTTTCTGGATAGGATTCCGTTTAAAAGCTTTTCTTGTAATTACTTTGAGGTAAAATCATAAATTTCCTGGACTATAAAACGTCTTTAGAATTAAAATAAAACAATAAACAATAACTAATATGTATGTATGGTAGTTAAATAATAATAATTAATGAATAATAATAAGTAATTTGAAAAAAAAAATTAAAAATATATAATAAAATATGATATAAATGAAGCATTGGGGAAATTTTCAAAAATTTGCGTTGTAGCTCGCTATCTATTGGTTATAGAAAAAATGTATTAAAAGACAGTTGTAGGGAATTTTATTTTCAACCAATTCATAAATAGCTATTTTGCCCTAATGCAAATAGGTGAAGAAATATTTAGAAAAAACCGCTGTTTTGCGCCTTTTTTCCCAAGTTGGCGGTGCTTCCCGGAGGCCCCCGAGGGGGAAACTTGCATTTTTTATTAGGACCCCTAAATATATAATATATCCAAAAATCAGAAATACCCGACCTTTTGCAGGGTAAATCTACCTAATGACTGGACTAATTGTTCAAAATTATTTCCTCCTGCAGCCAAACAAAATGCAGCATATTGTATCAAACTCACACACATACGCCCGATGCAATGAATTTTGTTGTGCCGCTTCTTCATAAACTAATAACATTCACTAATTCACTGTAGCTTGCTATACATTTTTCTCAAATTTCTCCCACAACACCTTATACGAAATCAAACTAGGTACTCAAAAAAATAAAATATATTTGTTTAAAAATCATTACGCAATAAGGTATTAGATATAATAAATGATTATTTTTAAGCAGTGTTTATACTTCTATTTCATTAGTAACAAAATTATAAATAATTAAATATACTATTAAACCAGTGGCACTAAAAATCTTCGCTAGGAATGAACTACCCTTACTTTTGCGAATTTCCAAAAAAATCTTTTTGTTCTATAATCAGTATATCAAATTATATATGTCATTAAAGTTTCGTGCAGAGGTATAGAAACACCCTGTATAATATTTAGTAATATACATGTTCAGAATTACCAATATTAAAAAATATAATCAAACGTAATTTTGCAAAATTTTACTTAATAATAATAATAATAATAATAATATACAAATATAATTATTTCTATTAAAGGTGTCACATAATAATAATAATAATAATAATAAAACCAATAAAATACCGTTAATAAAATATATTTAAAAAAATAAAGATAATGTCAAAAATTCCTAAACGATGACGTAAACCGCTTGATTCGCTGGATGGCCCATATACACATTGGTGTTAATTAAATGTCAAGTCGTTACCATAGATATGATATATCCAATGTTTCACTTAAAAAAATACTCACGGTATACCCAAATCGGTGAAGCAGCCGATGCACGTCATTAATAAAAATTGAATAACTAGATGTGTGACGTCACGTACTGGTACGTTTACATAGATTTTAGAATCTTTATGAAAAGAGTTACACAGATTGCATACAATCTTATTTAAAACTATTATGGAACTACAATAACTTAAGGACTTTTAAGGCTTTTAAAACGCATAAAAATGTTTCAAACACGATGCAAATGTTTTTCAAATTGTCAAATAATAACTTTGACGGTATAAATATACAAATTATCAATGTTGCCAACTATAGCAACAAATAAACGAATAATATGAAGCTTCGAGCATATACTGACTAGAGAAGTAATTCCCTATACCAATGCATAGGATGAAGTGATCGGAAGATACATAGGCGGGGGGCCGGAAGTCATGGTGAATTGCGGGCAGTGTTTTGTTGTGTTATATGTCACTGCTTGTCATTTTACTGTAACCAAACCTTATTTTTTGCGTCTAGTTTGTGAGTATATCTCGGAGTATATCAAATTGTAATGAAAAATTCAAAGAAAGTAAGGATATTTCGTTTCATGTGTATGTAACTGGGATTTGTTTTACAAATAATATATTAAACAAAGTGTAACATTTAGGTTTCCTACTAATAATGACGTAAGAGTAACGAGACTGAAATTTATTGGAAATAAAGGTGATTTACATATTTCAAAAGCAGAAATTAGTCATTACTTTGTAAAAGAGGGTAGTACAAATATTAAGATAATACGCAGTCTGCAATACACCACGGCTTCAATACGCAGCCCGCAATACACCATGGCTTCCGTATATGTTCCGATCACAACAAACACCGTAAGCCGGCCTCTAGTAAGTATATGCTCGAAGATATGAAGTACGAGTATATGTACATTATTTATATATTATTCATGTCATATACGATCAGTAATGGACTCTACCATTCATCTTAATAATAATTATATAAGGCCATACACTTTTTGACGGTAAAAATGACTGAAATTTTATTTCATATTAGTGATTTTAATGCAGTAAGGTTTTTACATTAAGTGATGACGTGCATCGGCTGCTTGACCGATGTGGGTATATACGTAGATAATTTATTAAATTTTGTAAATGATTTTCAGTTACATAAATTTTACTTTGGCGTTAACAATTTTAAATGCTATGTTTATCACACTATCTTATAAGAAAAGTATTACTACAGGGGTTTTTATATTTTCTCATTTGGAATATTGTAATGTTAATTTACCAGGGATTCTTAAAAAAAATTCTCTTAAAGTTATAAACACCTATCTCAAAATTCTGGAAGCCTCCGTTGAATAGGTTGAGAATTAAGAGGAATGCTGTATGCACAGCAACAAATTTCCTGAAGAACGAGTATGATATAAACAAGTAAGATACGATTAAAGGCAAAAGAGTCCAGAAAATAAGAGCGATCCAGAGTTCTACTTGCGAGTTTCTTTCAAGCTTAGGTCCAGTCAAGAAGTTACCGTTATCGTAATGATCTTTTAAAGACTGCTCCTTACGTTTCCAGAGTTCTTCAATAAATAACTTCAATCCTGCTTCGGTTCTGGGAAGAACTTCTTTGTTGTATCTAAAACAGAAAATTTTATTAATGCTTTTAAAATACATGTAAAACTTAAAACCTAAATTGAATGTAATATACAGGAATACAGGGCCGGATTAAGGTATTTTCGGGCCTGAGGCGCTAACAATTTTCGGGCCCCTAGAATAAAACATGAGACCCCAAAAATTTAATTAATTTCATAAATTAAACAGAAAAACAATTACAACAGAAATAAACTCATAAAGTAAATAAAATACAATTCTAAAAAAAATAAAAACTCGACCAAATGTTGCCGTAGCCGGACCCCTAGAAGGCCCGGGCCCTGAGGCGCGCGCCTAATGGTTAATCCGGCACTGCAGGAATACAGGGGTTCCAAATAACGCGCCACAAAGTGGATTTATTTATACTTTAATCAAAAGTTGCCCCATTGGAAACACATTTTAATTAGGTACGTTACTTGAAAAATATGCAAAGATCACTAGAAATACGCGATGATTTTACAATTTTTAATTTCTGTAAATAACTTCCAAATGTGAAACAATTCTAGATTTTGGTTTCACCTTCGAATTTCGAATTATAATGTCTCGTGTTTTAATTTTTTTTATGGACGCCGGATTTAAAAAATCCACCACTACTGAAAAGATTTGTTTTCTTATAAAATGTAACTTATCTATATGTTCATTCCTTCAAACAGTAGAAATGCATCAGTTATTAAATTTATGTTAAAAACAATTTTTGTGGTAATGAAATAAATGAAAAACTCAAATAAAAATTAAAAATTTGGTTAGGTACCTGTTTCATTGCCAATTTCCTCAGATCTCAGAATTTTATAATCATATACATTTTTATATTGACGTCAAAGTAGACTATGACATTTAAAATAAAATTATTTGTAAATATTCCAATGTTGAGTTGCTGAGTATATTAAAAAAATAAAATTAAAATGAAGAAAGTAAACATAAAAATAAACAATGGGAATTTCCACGATTTATTATTTTTGTTTACGTCAATCTGAATAAACAAATATATGCCTATATTCATAATAATACTCGAGAAAAAATTAATTAAAATTGTTCAAGACTGTTTATGTCGTAATGTCTCGAGAAGAGGCAGGGCAGATAATGAGATAATTATTCACTATGAGACATATGTAGAATGACAACACACGATATAAAATATACTGATTAAGCCGAGATGAGGCCAAATGAAATTTGCAGAGAACAGCAGTACAAACTGATGATCCATGTAATTTGTGATTTTATTCTTATAATTGAATTATATTTTAATTTTTCATATAATTTGTTATGAACAGAACAGATGCTATTTAGAAATTTACGTTATAAGTCTGGTAAATGAGTTTTTAAGGTACGTCGCATCGTACAATCTTTCGAAATGAGTAATGATGAAAGATGTCAAATATTTATGTCAGTTTTTGTCATGAGTAACTGATTTCTTTGTTAATAAGTTTAACTAGTATATTTTAAATTTATCACTCAATATTTACCAGGAAAGGTTTATAAAAGTAATAGCTTACTTATTCAAAAAAGTTTTGTCGTGGAATATTAATACCTATTTCATATTCCACACATGGAATATGACTGATCTATTATATCTATGAATACGAGAAAAATGTATGTATATTATTACAATTGTAGATAAATTAATTTTTCCGTTGACCGTGTATTAATAGGTTACATTAATGCCTAGAAAATCATACATTAATGACCCCTACTAAGGCTCACTCACAGCTTCAAAAAATAAGAAATATAAATAAAATTATAAATAAGACTTTAGGGTTGATGTTCACAGCTTCGAAAATAAAACATCAACTGTCATTCAATATATTCATAATTGACAAGCAATAATAAATTACAACTTCATACCTTTTATAGCACTGTACTCGATCATATATGCTAACCTTTGTCTTAAACAGCTTTTTAAAATTATATTTAAATTGAAATCCTTTTGCTAGAACTTAAATTGACACCTCAAATGACAGTTGTTATGTATGTGCTTATGTTTGTGTAATAGTTATTTTCATACAGAGGGTCGAAAGAAAAGGTTTACGCCTGCGGAAGAAATTTGAAGCCCGACGCGTAGCGGAGGGCTTTTATTCTTCCAAGGGTGTAAACTTCTTTCGGCCCGAGGTATGTACAACGTTTTACGCACAACTGCAATCAAATGAAATGATTTTAAACTATTTTTTAAATACATTTAAAGCTTGTTGCTATATAAAAATATTATGTGGCCAGGTGGCCATGCCACAAAATAATTAGGCGATGCGTTGCATTGCTAACTTGAGTCTTGATTATATTTCCAATTGTATTTTTGACTTTTTGTTTACCAGTAAGCGGGCTTTTGCTGTAATTTACCACCCGCATATGTTACTTTACCGCCCGCAGGGTATAATCTTTCAGTTTCCGCCATGGTAACTATGATGTAAACAAACAATTTTAAAGCAAATGTGCGTAAAATATTTAACATTTGCAAATCCTTATGTTTATTTTCGAGAGGTGTGAACACATTCATAATAATCTATTGTTTATATCGGTATTGTTATTTTTGTGTATAATTTTATTTTTATTCAATTTTGAAGTTTAAACTGTCATTATTAACTCCATAGCAACAACTACAAGTAATATTTTATTCACAAGTGAATTAAATTTTTACTTCCCGCTACCCTTGGTATCGAGATTTTACTAAATGACTACGTTTTAAGATCCCTAGAGTCCAATTTAAACATTTTCACGACGATGTCTGTATGTGTGTATGTGTGTGTGTGTGTGTGTGTGCGTGTGTGTGTGCGCGTGCGTGTGTGTGCGTGTGTGTGTGTGTGCGCGCGCGCGTGTGTATGTGTATGAATTTGGTCTTCGCTCTAACTCAAATACTATCATTCAGAAAATTCTGAAACCTTGTATTTCTACCTTATTCCTACCCTATTATAAAAAGATACCATTAGATTTTGGTGTAAATGGGATTAACGAAACTGGCACTTTACTTGAAGCTCATAATGGTTTTCTTCAAAAAATACCATTAAATGCCATTTTTTCGCATTATGAAAATTAAAGATTATCAAATTTTGTACAGGTGCACATTAATACTTTTTCTATATATTTACAGATAAATTTAAAAATCTTTTTTTAATCCCGAAGCCTAAGATAAACACAATTCTTTTGTTACACAGTTCATTTTTCAAATGAATGTAACTGACAGGTAAACGTCATAGTCAAAAAACTAATCACTTCAAATTAATAATAGTAACATATTAAATAATAAAGAAATTCGTAAATAAAGCAATAGTTATATGCAATGGAACATAATATAGTTTGCAGCATTACTAAATACGTAGGTATGTATTTAAATTAATAAAAATTAAATACCGGGAGGTTTTGTGTTGGCCACAATTTTTTTTTTAAATTACTCTCACAATTTTTTTTAACTCAGTCTGCTACAAATAATGCATTTAAAATAACATCAAGCACGAAAATAACACTTATCACAGTATTTATTAGATATTATCATTATATTTTAATTATTTTTCACGACACAAATGACAGACAATAATGCTTTTTAAATAGATGACTTGACGTCACAGCGACGATTGTCATGCTTATGCTCAGTCTACTAACTAATCAGTTTTTACTTCCTTGTACGAAGTAAAGGAAGTATTGTAATCGCGAAAAATTTCGGTTTCAAGATTTCAACGGAAATATCCATTTTGACCATCCCTGAATCCATTTTGACTAATTTCGTCGTGACGTCTGTATGTACATATCTCGCATAACTGAAAAACGGTAAGCCGTAGAAAGTTAAAATTTTGTATTTAGGACTGCTATAATATCTAGTTCTGCACTATCCTTTTAGGTCATTACATGACTTCCGGAAGTGGTACTTTACTTGAAGCCTATAATAGATTTTAATGAAAAATTATATTAAAATATAATCCCAAACTTTTCAAATTCGGTATATAAGACTTCTATATCAATGGGAATAACATAATAGATTTTGATTAAAATGGTCTAACCGGAAGTGACACTTTACTTGAAGCCTATAATAGATTTTAATGAAAAACTATATTAAAATATAATCCAAAACTTTTCAAATTTGGTATATAAGACTTCTATATCAATGGAAACAACATAATAGATTTTGGTTAAAATGGTCTAATCGAAAGTGATACTTTACTTGAAGCCTATAATAGATTTTAATGAAAAACTATATAAGAATATAATCCAAAACTTATTAGATTCGGTATATAATACTTTTATATCAATGGGAATAACATTATAGATTTTAATTAAAATGGTCTACCCGGAAGTGGTACTTTACTTGAAGCCTATAATAGATTTTAATGAAAAACTATATAAGAATATAATCCAAAACTTTTCAAATTTGATATATAGTACTTTTATATCAATGTGGAATATACCAGATTTTGGTTAAAATAGTCTAACTGGAAGTGATACTTTACTTGACGCTGTTATCGGTTTTTCTTGAAAAAATTCTGTTATTTTGATTTTAGAAATAAATGCTTCAAATAAAAGTTTTAGAGAATTGAATTCTGCGTAAACATCAAGTATAATTAAATTAGCTCTTTGTATAAGCGAGATATGTAAATTTAAAAATTATGTACTTTTTGGTGTCTGTAATTAAGTTTGCTATAAATAGAATAAAAAATAACAAAAAAATAAAGAATTTAATGTCAATGTCAAATTATGTCAAATACGTGCAATTTTATGATTGAGTCTGTTATAATATATGTATATTTTAATTATTAACAAAATATGTATAGTTTAACAGGCGTACAAGGAAGTCATGTGGTGTCCACATCAGATTTTTTAGGAATACCCACCCGTGCTAAATAAAGCAAAAAATATGTTCTAGTTAGGGTCACGAAATTTACACTATTTTTGGTCCGAATTGACTAATTTTTTTTTTAATAAAAAGCTAAAGGATGCCTTCATGACTGTATAGTGCCATTTTTTTCAATTTTTATTTTTTTATACGCTTTATAAAGCTTTGAATTTAGTATAGTTTGGCTACCATATATTATAAAAACTAGAATGAAAATAAAAAAATTATTACTATAGAGACCTAGTACAGACTTTTATCTTTCGAATAAATGAAATATATATATAAATATCTTAAATTAGTGTCTGTTTCATTGGTTAAACAAAACCCCTTTTCTATGTAAAAGTTGCTACTAAAGTCCCTAGATATATAAAGTACCGCAATTGGCCGCCATATTGTGTCGAGCTTCGGCGCCAAATTTAAAATGGATTATCTTGAAACTAGTGCGTTATTACAAAGAAAAATAATCGGCAGTGAAATAAATCTATGAAGGTAATTAATTAATGTTGATTTTATATTCATAATTTTTATAATATGCATACATATAAATACAAAACATAACTGATCAAAATTATAAAGAAAATAATAAAAAATAAGTACAATTAAGGTTAATTTTTTGCAGGTCGTTTGACATGACAGCATTGATGCTAAAGTCCCCAGATATAGTGACTTTTATAGGCACAGCCAACTACAACTAGACCCTGATTGGCCTGATTCCGCCATATTGTGTCTAAAAAACGTTCTTCTCTCTCAAACACATTGGTACAATATGAATTGCGGTACTTTATATATCTAGTGACTTTAGTTGCTACTGCTAACTAGCGCCACAAGCGGAATTTATTAGTATCAGCCTTAAGCCACGCCTAATACAGTGCTGTGAAAGATATTCACTCGCTAGTCTATTCTGTATGCTTTACAAGAAAAATAATTTTATAATAATGGGCAATCGGAAAGGAAGGTATTTCTTTATGAATATATGCATTTTACCTACAATTTTAAATATTTAATTAATAAAACGATAAGAAAGATTAAATGAATTCCCAGAAAAAGCTTTCAGAATGTCACTAAAACTGTTGATTTTTGACACTGACATCATCATTTACAAACTATGTTATAAACATTTGAATTTGTCAACTAGTTTCCTTAGAGCATTGGCCTCTGCGATTAGATTATTCTATATATTACAGTGCCTTTATCTTTATCTCTAAATCTATACAAGATATTTTTTTTTAAATGTATCAGATGTAGAATTTTATGTTCTTCAATAATAGTAATAACAGAAATTTTCAAAAAATAATATTTAGAAGATTTTTTTAAAGAAACTATTACTTCCGGTTGTCCAATTGTTACGAAAATCTAATCAGCTCTTCCCAGGATTGTCAGATTGAGGAAACTGCAGTAAAATATTTTTTTAAATCTTACAGTATTTGAGAAACCGTGGTTCCAACATCCACACATCCACACATCCACACATCTACACATACACACACACACACACACACACACACACACACACACACACACACACACACACACACACACACACACACACACACACACACGGACACGGACATCATCGTAAAAATGTTATAATCGGATTATAGGAACCTTAAAACGTGCTTATCCACTAAAATCTGGATATGCGAATTCCAATACCTCTCTTACCGAGAGGTAAAAATCACAGAACTTTACCCAAATATTATTTTTATTGTATTTAGCATGTCTTCTGTACACATAGGTACAATTCTAATTATATCAATTTTCCATTGTACGAGGAAGTTCCTAAATGTCGTAACTAGATTGGCGGTATTTCTGATGGATATATGCATTTTACCTACAATTTTAAATATTTAATTAATAAAACAATAAGAAAGATTAAATTGTACTTCCCAGAAAAAGCTTTCAGCATGTCACTAAAACTGTTAATTTTTGACACTGACACGCAAACTGTGTTATAAACAGTACTATGTTATCAACTATTATCATCGACCTTTAAACTAATGGACCAAGTGTCTCCTATTCTTTTATTGTTAGAATAATGCTCCAACATAAAAGGATAGAAATATATATTCTGTCCTTCAACAGTGCGGAAGTTCTCAGTTAAAGTATACTGCGCATGCATTCGTACTCATTGTACATCTTTTTCAGTCATATGTAAACCTCTATACATCGCTCTCTATCACTAAATAGTTGTCAAAATCTACATTTGACGTTTCATGACTGTATTATTTACTTTTTTGGAGAACATTAAAATTATTTCTGTCAATACATACGTATATGTGTTGTGAGGTGTGTATGCGACAAAATAATGGGGAAACGGTGTATTTCGTGCAGTCAGCAGTAGGTACGCGGTTCAGCTATGTCATTTCATATTAAGTCCTTATTAATTATTACTTGTTCCCTATAATATAATATGTATATAATATATTGTATTAAAAATATATAATACAACTAATTATGCACAAAAAAATTAAATCTATACTCTCAGCAATTATGCACCAAGTATAACAAGTTAGGAACAAATCAATTTTTTTATTTTGCCGCGTTTTCTTAACTTCCGTACTGTTGAAGGATAGATATACTATAGTTGCTTTCCATTTAGCAGAGCTCTTGGAGTAGGTAGCACCGAACTGACCCTAAACTGAACTGATCCGCAACTACTCAAAAAGGAACAGTATTTTAACATCTGTGCGCTACGCTCAAAGTAATTTGTAATTTGTGTTAGATGTTGCGTCCAATACATGTATTTCAGATAAAGACATGTTTAACGTTAATAACTTCATACGAAATGCGCCACTTGACAAAACAAAACAATATCAATATCCAATAGCGCATGCGTCACCAAACGGAGTAGTCTACCCCAAAAAATTCAGGGTGCTTGAAGGGGGAAGGGACGAAGAACTCGAGTAGCTCCGGATCATTTAACTCTCGCTAAATGGAACGCGTAGAAACAGTCATAGGGGTAGTAAAGTGCTACTCGGTGCTACTCCTTATGATAAATGGAAAGCGACTTATGTCTGCACCGTTATGGCGGGACAAGCGTTTTGCTCGTACGCTGCGTCTATTAGTTTAAAGGTCGATGGCTATAATATTCCGAGGACATTGATAATTACGAAATAATTTTATGACAGTTACCGAAAGCGCGTTGCCTGGTAACAGCCCGACGCCGAAGGCGGAGGTGGTGTTACCTAAAAGCAACGTGCTTGAGGAATTGTGATAAAATTATAAGTATTTATCAATGATCGAGGGGTATTCGGTGAGAAATTTTTTTGCAGTTTTAACATTAAATTTGCCTAAAATATGTATTTGACAGAATTTTTGTGTCTAACATAGCCCAGTAGATGTCACTAGTAGCTATGAACGTGAATGTGGCTATGAATATGTTCAGTGTGAAGTGTGCAATGAGAATGAGACCTCTTTGAGTGAGACCAAAGAGAAGAAGATAAGACATACAAAAGTCTATAAATATTCTCCACATTTAGTTTTTTTATTTAATACAGTATTTTTTGATGTGTGTTCTTCTATAATTTTGTTAATTAAATCGTCATTTTCATTGACAGCTTGAAAATGACATTTTCAAATTAAAACAATTAATCTTTAATTATATGTCAAAAAGTCTTTGTTACTTAGCAACTTAGTGACATAAGTGATAATTGTCTTAGGATAATTATCAGTGTAAGTTTGTTTTGATTGGTTACTTTCGCACACGTGGTCAGCAATGATGGGATTCAATTGGATAATTTTTTAACCAAAAAATTTTCTTATAAATATTTAAATTTGTCAACTGGTTTCCTTAGTGCCTTAGCCTCTCCGATATATTACATTAGATTATTGTATATTTAGTATAGTGTGTTTATCTCTAAATCTATTTAAGATATAATAAAAAAATTAAATGTATCGGATGTAGAATTTTATGTTCTTCAATATTTGCAGGAACAAAAATTTCCAAAAAAAAAATATATTTTAAAGAAACTATTACTTCTGGTTGTCCAATTGTTCATAGGAATGTCAGATTGAGGAAACTGTAGTTAAATATTTTTTTAAGTCTTACAGTATTTGAGAAATCGTGGTTCCACCATCCATACACACACACACTCACACACACACACACACACACACACACACACACACACACACACACGCGTGCGCGGTGCATCATCATACAAATATTATAATCGGATTATAGGTACCTTAAAACGTGCTTATCCACTAAAATCTGGATATGCGATTTTTGGCAAAATTCCAAAATTCCGATATCTTAAAAATAGTTTTATAAGTTTTTTTTTTTATATTTTTACATATTAAGTAGGTAACCTTTTCTACTAGGTACGTTGTTATACATATATTATATAATGTAGGTACTCAAAATTAATATTTCCTGCTTCTATGATTTTTGTCCTGTAAATGCCTAGGTGTATAACGGTAAATTTACAAATTGTAAAATTACAAATAGCCAAAAATATCTTGGAATTTAGATAGAACAAAAATCATTTTATTTGTAAGAATTAAATTGCATGGGGTATTCCACTCAAATTTTTTTATTATTTTAAAAATAACCATTCAGTTTTGAAGCAATTAATAGTATTAAAAAATCTTAATTGTTCCTAGTTTATCATTTTATTTTCGAGAAATCAGTGTAACGTCACATTTCCCCTATACTTGTCTTTCTCACACGCACTGCCCTGAGTACGCTGCGAGAGAAAGTTAACAATTGTATGACGTCAATTTTCCCTTTTAGCAAATGTGAAATATCTCGTAAAGTATTTATTTAAAAAATGTTTTCATTGTTTTAACTATTATTTATTGAGCCATATTTTATGTTAAATTGATTTAAAAATATTTTTTTTTTTTGTTATAGTGGAATACCCCATTATACATCTATATGTAATAAATATTTATAATGAAGAAAAAAAGGCTCCATATAAAACTAACCATGCACTGAATTTATTTCATGTTGTCAATTTTATTTTCTACCAATTTTATATTATCAAGCCGAATTTTTATTTCCCTTAATTATCTGTAATAGGGGAGAGCTATTTTGTTTCAATTTCTTAAATATGTATAAACATTTTTATTCTTCGAAAGTGAAATAACAAATTTGTAATAGCTAAGAAAGTCAAAAAGGATCAATAAGGTATGAGTACGAGTAATAACTACTCATCTCTCCACTTTTATACTAATACATTTATTTTGTTACAATCTGTACTGCTGTCGTATATTGTAACCCCTCCTGAATAGTCACATGTTAAAAACAAGCCCAACCTACTAGCCTTCCCCTCGCCGCCACAGTTTCTCCGCAGATTTAGGCATACCAGTAGGGATTCCTCTTAATTTACGATTTTGTACGTAACCATAGATACCACATACCTTTGCTGAACAATGGGGGATTACACCATTTTTTACCTCCCGCTACCCTTGGTAAGGGAGGTATAGGGATCGTGCTAAAAATCTCATATCGAGATTTTAGTAAATAACCACGTTTTAAGTTCCCTAGAATCCATTTTTAACATTTTCACGATGATGTCTGTATGTGTGTATGTGTGTGTGTATGTGTGTGTGTATGTGTAGGGATTTTGTCTTCACTCTAACTCAAATACTATCATTCAGAAAATTCTGAAACCTTGTATTTCCATCCCATTCTAATATGAATAGAAGCCATTAGATTTTGGTGTAAATCGGATAACCGGAAAAGGCACATTACCTGTAGCTCATAATGGTTTTTCTTCAAAAAATACCATTAAATGCCAATTTTTCGCATTTTATGTCTTATGAAAATTAAAGATTATTGAATTTTCTACTGGAATACATTAATACTTTTTCTATATATTTTACACATAAATTTAAAAATATTTTTTTTTATTAGTCGCGAAGCCTAAGATAAACACAATAATTCGTTTGTTACACAGTTCATATTTCAAATGAATGTAACTGACAGTTAATGTCACTGTCAAAAAACTAATCACTTCAAATTAATAATAGTGACATTTTAAAAAGAAAATAGTAAATAAAGCAATAGTTTTCTGCAATGGAACAGTTTGCAGCGGTAGTAAATACGTAAGTATGTATTTAAATTAATAAAAATTCAATAGCGGGAGGTTTTGTGTTGGCCACATCAGATTTTTTTTTATAATTTCATCTGAAAATATTAGGAAAACTAAGACTATTGATGAAAATCCGGTGAAAAAATTCCTATTAATAAGCGAGTTATGGTCTCCCGAATTTTGAAAAGATTGACGTGACATCACATTTATATGTTTTTATATCAAACTGTTTTCATCATGGACCTAAATGTTCTTGAAATATATGGTATCTTAAAGTTATATTTACATAAAAATAAATGAATATTATAATACTGTATAAGTCTACATACTTTATAATTACAGGTGTATTTAAATTATTAAGTTTAATGCAAGAAATTTATGTTAAAATAAAAACTGATTGAAAACTGCTGTACAGGAATGTTAGCCCCTCCTTTCGAATTTGAATTTCTTAACTTCCATTGGTAGTAATCCCCACCTCCTAATATGCTATTTGTAATGCATGTATAGGTGGTCTCTCGGTCGCCAATCAAAATATTTTCATATTAGTGTCGAAGCGCTATAACAAAAAACCCTTTATTTCCGAAATATCTCAATTATACCATTTCATTTTTTTTATTAATATTCTTTTTCAGCATATACATTCGTATATTTTTACTATTTTCCTTTAATTCGATTGAGCCGTAATCCCCCATTGTCAAAACTTAAACTTTCAAAGAGTACAAACAAAATTACCTTACCAAAGTTACAGTAATTTTGTCATTTTCATCATTTTATTTTCTTCTTAAGCTTAAACTGTAATGCAATTGCTTCCTGACAGTAACATTTGTTTAAATATGTCAAAATTGTTATTGTAAAATATTATATATTCATATTTAAAGTTATTTAGAGTTATTTACTTGAGAACTGCTAAAAACAAATTGTAAAACTGCGCAAATGCTGTCAAGGAATTCTTTAAATTTGAAGCATATATCTTATAAATAAATATCTAAACTTATAAAAATCAAGAACAGTATTACTGTAGTATAAGAATAAAAAAGTAAGTCTGCATGAAAACTTCAAACTATTAATAAAACATTAAATATATTGCCGAAACCACTGAAGGTCACTATAAGTCAAACATCTCACTGAGTCGAAATTGCTAAAGGCAGAAGCGCGCGCACAAACAAATAATAAATTCCAGTGACCGCAAAACTTTTTAAATATGAATATGGATGATTACATAAATTATTCGATAAACTTAGATCAGAAATAAAACAGGACATAAAAAATGAAATGCAAGAAGTTGTAAAACAAAACCGAGCGCTTAAAGATAAAATGAAATTACAAGATGAGAAAATTAAAACACTAGAAAGAGAAATAAAAAATAAAAATATTGTCAAACATGGTCTCAAGGAGAAAGATAACAATGAAGGAGAATTAGAACTATATTTAGAAGACTTCTTTATGAACTTCTTACATATAAAAGTAAATAGGAACGAAATAGAAGATGCGAAGCGGTTAGGAAACAAAAATAATAATAAATGCAGGCCGATACTGGTGAGTTTTACAACTTCAAAAATAAGAAATACTGTTATGAAAAATAGAAAAAAATTAAAAGGGAAAAACATCTTTATCTCAGAAGAATTTCCAAAGCATGTGATAGAAGAAAGAAAGCTACTGATTTCTGAAATGAGAAAAAATAGAATGGAAGGGAAAATATGTTATATAGATTATGATAAATTAATTATTAAACAAAATGAAGCAAAACAACAAAAGAAAAGAATACATTCTGATGAAGAGCATACCTACCAACAAGGCAAGAAACCAAAGTCACATCAGAAACAGTAAAAGCAGCAATAGGTAATATTGAAAGGAAAAAATCAGGATCAGTAAGTGGAAAAACCTCATCAACAAGTAATATGGACAAAATTACTAAACAATATAGAAAATAATTAGCAATCAAGTACATAAATACGGATACAAAACAACTCTATTAAAATCATTGGTAAAGAAAATAGACCAAAAGAAAATATTAAAGATCTCAAACTACAAACTCTCCCAGTACGGTTGGTCCCCGCGGGAGAAAATGACCGAACCCCCCAAAAAAATAAACTTTATATAGGTACTCTTAATGTGAAAACCCTCCTAGGAGAGGACAGAATATGGGAGCTTGAAAATGCTCTTAATAAAATAAAATGGATCGTAACAGGACTAAACGAAATAATGTTAAAATAATAGACAGAAAAACTGGCACTATACTTTGCCATTGAACAGGAGAAAAGGGAAACTACGGTGTAGGTTTCATAATAAAAAAATCCAGAGAATATGAAATCATTGAATTTAAAGCTTATAATACTAGAATTGCTCGACTTACAATAGAAGTACAAACGAAAAAACTCATAACTCTAATCCAAGTGTATGCACCTACGAAGGAGTCAACTCAAGAGGAAATAGAAATTTTTTATGATCAGCTATATGAAATAACAAATCAAGAAACTAAGAGAAATGTACAAATAATTATTTTGGGAGATTTTAATGTTCAAGTCGGCAGAAAAATCTAGGAGGATGGAGATACGTTAGGTAAATACTACTATGGGAAAAGAAACGATCGAGGTCAGATGTTGGTCGATTTTGCCGCAAGTCTGCAATTGAAAGTAGGTAATACATTTTTTAAGAAAAAACATGAGAAATATAAATGGACCTGGATATCGCCAAAAAATGAAAAATTCGAAATGGACTACATTTTATACAAAAACAAAGATATTGTAGAAAATGTAGAGGCAATACAAAACATTGATTTCGACACGGAACATAGATTAGTGAGATCTACAATAGGGTCCTCCACCATAACAGAAAATTGAGTAAAAAGTTAGTTATATTGAAAGTAGATAAGATAAAATCATAATTGAGACGATAAAACTTTTTAAAAAATTGCTAGTTTTTGAAATATTAGTGATTTTAAGCATGTATACATCTACGTCACAACGATTGCTATCTTTTTCGCGCAGCGTACTACACAAACTGGTGCAAGAAAGATAGCTATAGGTTTCTTTAAAAATCAAATGCAGTTGAACTAAAAACAATTATGACTTTTTAATACTACAAATTGCTTCAAAATTAATCAAAGTTTCATTTAAAATAATAAAAAAATTAGAGTGGTGGACCCTATTGTATTAGGAAAGAGTACTAGAAGATTTATTAAAGGAAATAGAACTTATAATATTTCTATAGAACATGAAACGTCATTCCAAGTAAATTTGGAAAGAAAAGTATCGCAATTAAAGGAAAATCGGGAATTGTACAATGAAAGAAATCTTAAAGATTATTATCATGCTCTAGAGAAAACTATACTCAGTGAAATTCCTAGTGCGAGAAGTACGAAGCAAAATCGATCCAAAAAGATATCACCAGAAACAATTAATTTGATCAGAAAAAGAGAAGAATTAAAAAAAAAATGAGAAACAAAACAGATATACAAAAAGTGGAATTTTGTGAAATTAGAAAATTGATAAAGAAAAAAATCAAAGAAGATTTAAGAAGATACAATAATAAGAAAATTGTAAGCTCAACAGGCACAATAAAGAAAATGAAAAAGGAGTTAAATAACGGAAAAAACTGGATTGTTAATTTAAAAGATAATAACAGTGAAGTAAGTACTAACCGGAAAGAAATACTCTCCGAAGCAACCAAATTTTACAAGGCACTATACACAAGTACCATCCCAGATGGTAATAAAGAATATATAGAATTAAAGGAAAAGGACGAGGTACCGCATATTTTAAAAGATGAAATCATAAAAGCAGTAAATGAATTAAAAAATCTGTTGTGGCCAGCACAAAACCTTCCGTCAATTCGATGTATTTTGTATATATCCCATACCAAAAGTTCCTTGAAAAAGATTCTGTATATCCTATAAAATTGTAACACGAACACACTTTTTTTTACAAATTCTATACCGAAAGTTCCTTTCTCTATTTTATTAGGGGTTGCTGTTTCTTACTCTTCTCTTTTAATCATTCCTGTCCAACGCATCTTCTTCACACAATTCTTCCTCTCTCAAATCTTCTGCTACACAGTCCTTCCATCTTCTTCTCTTTGGAGGGACACTCTATCACATTTACACATAACTTTCTGACCCTATACTTTCAACTTTGGTTTTGCATTTGACACTGACATCTGTCAATTAAATTTTTCTGAATAATCTGTTGTTTCCATAATTTTAACAAAGCTAATTTTTGAAAGTTAATCTCTCTTAATGTCTCTATAACTATCTATTGAATATGAACGAAACTGTATAATCAAACCGTATAGAGAATAAGATATTCTTTCATATTGATAATCACAAAATGTCGAAAAATAATATTTAACTGCGTTTTTTCAAGAAAAACTGTTAAAAACTTCAAATAAGGGTACTTCCGGTGGATCAATTATAACCAAAACCTAATCAGCTCTTCATATGGATGTAAAGAAGAGGAATACGAAAGAATTATAATTTTTAGAATTGTAGTATTGAAGTTATCGTCGGAGAAAAATATGTCACACACGGACACATACACACATACATACAGACATCATCTTAAAAATAGTAAATTCGTATTCTAGGGGGCCTAAAACGTGCTTATTCATTAAAAACTCACCAACGATTTTTTTGACCAAAGACAATACCTTCCTTACCTAAAGGTGACGGAAGGTAAAAACAATAAAAGTCCAGGCAATGACAATATTACGAATGAACTTATTAAATATGGAAAAGAAGAACTCGGAGAACAAATCCAATACCTCTACAACACAGTTATAAAAACAGAAAAAATCCCAGCTCAGTGGTTACATTCAAATATTATATTGCTGCACAAAAAAGGAGAAAAAGAAAATTTAGACAACTACAGGCCAATAAGTCTATCTACATGTTTGTATAAAATATTTGCTAAAATTATAAACGCAAGAATAGGCAAAATATTAAGGAATTTATAACAATAGAACAAGCAGGATTTAGAAATGGCTTCTCTACTATAGACCATCTACAAACTGTAAATCAAATAAAAGAGAAAGCAAAAGAATATAATATACCATTTAATATTGCTTTCATAGATTACCAAAAAACATTTGATAGTATCGAGCATCCATATATAATAGAATCTCTTCATCAAACCGGAATCGAAGATAAATATATAATATAATATATATAGTACAATATATAAGAGCGACACATTTGTTAAAGACTCGAAACATTTCATAGACATTGCGACGTCAATACAACTGGAACCAGAAGACCGTTTAATTAGTTTCGATGTGGAGAGCCTTTTTACAAATGTACCCGTCGATGAAGCTTTACAAGTGGTAGCGAAGAAATTAGAAGAGGACACAGAATTACACAGTAGAACAAATTTAACAATCAACGCAATACTGGAACTGTTGGAGTGCTGTCTGAAAACTACTTATTTCCATGCTCAAACCGACTTCTATCAACAAACAGATGGACTGCCAATGGGATCTCCACTTTCACCAGTTATCGCCAATATCTACATGGAATACTTCGAGAACACAGCTTTAAGCACAGCTCCGATCAAACCAACAAACACGGGACGCTTTTTGAACTATGAATCAAACCACGCCGAGAACACCAAGATTGGCGTAGCCAATGCGCTACTAGACAGAGCTAAGTCACACTGCAACACAGAACAAGGTTATGAGGCAGAAGTCAAGGATGTCATTAACACACTCCAACGAAACGGATACGAAGAAGAAATAATCAAGAAAATACTAAAAAAGAATCAAAGAACAAATGCCAAACAGGTAAACAGAGACGAAGAAAAGAGAAATGAATTATACATACCTGATATAAAGGGACTCTCTGATAAAATAAAAAGAATCAAGAACATCTTATCAACAACAAAACCGGAACAGTCACTAAAATTACAAACAGGCATCTACCAAGTGGATTGTGAATGCGGAAAAACATATATAGGTGAAACAAAACGACCGTTGGATGTCAGAATAAAGGAACACAGACGACACACTGAGAGAGGAGAGACATCAAAATCCGGAATTGCAGACCACGCATGGGAACACCATCACTGTATCCAATGGGAGGGAGCAAGGATCCTCAAGAAAGAAGAACACTGGTACAAGAGGAAGTTCAAAGAAGCCGCCATTATACAGAAGAACAAAAATGTAGTGTTCAGCCAACCGAGTGTGGAAATCCGACCAATGAGGAAATATATCGCAGCAGACTCTAGCCTAACCATTACGACCCAGGCACCCAAGACGCCCGACCCACCCACTTTCGTAACTTTGATATATCTTGGAATATTGGCGTGTTAACCTAAAACAGGCAAATATCTTGTACTTTTAACTCATTTATTTAATATAAATTACCTTAAATAAAACGGGCTGTAATTCAAAAAGAGCTACCAAACTTTTAATCACTTCGGGTGTCCACTTTTTAGATGACATTATGAAAGTATAAATAATTTAAGTGATTATATGGTATTATATGTATGTATATGGTATCTAGTTCCAATTTAGGTACTAGATTTTAGCCAGAAAAAGTGTAATGTAATTCAGGCTTTAGAATATGTCGAACACTACATTTATTTGGGACAAATAATCTCATTTAATAACAGACAAACCGAAGAAATAAATCGCAGAGTATCGCTAGCTTGGAAAAAGTACTGGTCCCTAAAAGAAATTTTTAAAGGAGAATTTCCGGTAGAACTGAAAAAGAAAGTGCTAGATACATGTGTGCTACCAACACTAACGTATGGATGCCAAACTTGGAGTGCAACACAAGCTCAATTGAAGAAAATTGTAACGACACAAAGAAGAATGGAGAGAAGCCTGCTAGGTGTAAGTTTAAAAGATAGATTACATAACACAGAGATCAGGAATAAAACAAATGTTATTGATGTAACAAATACTATTAATAGTAATTTACGATTCAGTATAACGTAAAAAATTAAAACGGAACTGGGCAGGACACATAATAAGAACAAAAGATGAAAGATGGACAAAAGAAGCTACACTGTGGATACCACAAGATAAAAAGCGAAAAAGAGGAAGACAATTCAAGAGATGGCAAGATGAAATTAAAATACACGCAGGAGCTACATGGACGAGAAGTGCTTTGAACCGAAAAGAATGACAAGATCTGGGGAAGCCTTCGCCCAAAATAGGGTTGAGTAAATTCGTATTTGTGTAAATTACTTAAATGTAATGTAAAATAATCTAAAAATACTTGAAAATATAGTAGGAATCTAATAGGAGTTTACTAAATAAAGGGCTATTATTATTATTATTATTATTATTAGAGTTATTTACTAAATGTTATTATCGTAGAATTGAAGATTGTACCATTATATTCAATTTTAATTAGTAAAAGTTGCTAAAAAATTATATTCTATGAATTTTTTACAAGAAAAACTGATAAAAGCTTGTATAAATGATACTTCCCGTTATCCGATATACACTAAAAACTAATGAGCTCTTCCCACATTAGTATAGAATGGTTATACAAAATTTCAAAATTTTCTGATTGATTATTAGAGTAATCGTGTCCACACGATCTACACAAACAGACACATACACGCACAAATACACACACACACCAATACATACCTACAGACGTCATTGTAAAAATTGTAAAACTACATAATTGCTTGATTAAACGTGTACTAGTACAGCTGTAGTTTTTTTTTTGCAAATTCTAATGTTATAAACTTTATTTATTTCTGTTCAGTTCTTGTATTGAAGTGATAAAGTGTGCTTTAATCTAAAGTGATCAGTTTTTTGGGACATTAGTGATTAGAAAGACTATTTAAGACACTAATTTTTTTCACTCGAACTGTCACATTGTTCACTTCGGTATTGTGCGCACCTGGGGGGCTTTGAATGAAAAGGGTTGCATAAGGAAAAAAAATCATTTTTTGTACGTGTCCCCTCGCAATTGTAATAAAAATAATAAATATTTATTAAAATTTTGTAAATTATATGATTATGTTTGTGTCCTGAAAACATTTTGGTTGAAAAAATACAACGGACATGAAAAAAAATAATTCATTTCCGGTTTATAACTTGAAATACGTAGACCAAATTATATTCAGGACACAATTTATTAAAAACCATAAACAAATATATAAATTTTATAAAAGTGTATGCAATAGGTTTTTAAAACGACGCGTACGAAAAATTTATCAAAACAGATTCATTTGACTGCCGCGGCACTGAAAAATAGTTTGGGCATTACCTTACAGATGTCAGCACTAGAAATGTCGGTAATGCAGTTCGGAAAGTAAACATTGAAGTTCTACCAGACAAAGCATGACATTTTTGTAATTTGATTTACAATCTTTTATTACTGCGGCTATTTTCATGAATGGTTTCTTAGAGAAAATAAATGTAAGCTAAAAATGTAAGAGAAATTGGTCTCGAAATGTCCTATTGTGAACACATAACAACATATATTATTAACAATTAGTGATTTTTATTAAAAGTACTGTTTCACTAAATACAAGAAATCAAGTAATAATAACAAACAATATAGTTTAAGGCAATTGTAATTTGTTTTATGGTATCAGCTCTAACATGGTGAAACTTCATTCTTGAATTTGTATGTTAAATAAAGACTCAGTTTTTTTAGTTTTAGAAAAAATATTTATATCACGATGAGAATATAATTCATTAGTCACGTGACATGTTTTCCGCCAATCAACATTCAGAATTTCCCTAGTTACATGTCTATCACAGCGATGATAAAAACAAAGAAATTGTCACCTTATTTACGTTCGTTACTAAGGGATTTTTACTACATTGACAGTTAATTTTAACAAAAATTCATTATATTCTCTCATTAAATATAAGCTCGTGATATGATTAATAATCGAAGATATTGCTCGTGAAACCGAAGCAGCACATTTCACTCGTCCTTCGGACTCGTGAAATCTGCAACTCGGTTTCACTCGAAAATATCATCGATGATAATCATATCACTTGTTATATTACGTATGACTATAGTTTCGCTACCACAGTAATATCATCATAAATAAAGTTTAAAGTTAAGTAGTTTTTCACTCAGTTAGTAATTGATATTAGTGGAAGAGCCAGACCTCCGTATTGTGTAATATACCCCGTACTTTTTGCCCTAAAGTTAAAAGTTACATGATCTTATAGGAAATTTTCCGACAAATTTGATAGTGTTTGTTCTATCTCATTGCGAACATTCGAAAATTCACATTTTTCCAAAAAATCAACTCTTTTAAATTTCTTCACAATTTTTAACTTCTTTTACTACTTTAACTGCTCATATCTTTCTAGTTATTAAAGATATCGTTCTGATTTTTTCAGATTATGATTTATTTTCGTTTTGAGAATGTGTTTTTGTAATAAAAATTTCATATTTGTTTCTAAATTGATAAGAAAAATAATAAAAACTAACATTCGAACACGTTTATTTTGGATTTTGCAGCACAAAATATCTTCAGCGAGAAACTTTTCGTCCTTACGAGATAGACCTTAATATACAGCGACAAAGTTGTAGTAAATGAATCAAAGAAGTTTTTCTATTTGAAAAATATTTCCAAAATAATCACCGGTTTCGAAAAAAACGAACATAAAAAGTAAGTACATCGTAGAGCGCGACTTGGCGCGTAGAGTATGCGGGACTTGTACCTTATACGTGCGTTTTATGTAATAATCAGAGTAAAATAATTATTCGTTTTACAAAACAATTTTCTTTTTATAATTAGTTTAACAAAATTTTAAAAATATAAGGGCAATTTATTTTACAATAAATTATACTTATATTACAAATTATTTTAAATTTATATTTTTACCATATATTTGCAACCAGCGAATAGGTGTGTACGTAAATTTTCATCAAATTTACATTATTATTATTATTATTACTATTATTTATATTATTATTATTATTATTATTATTATTATTATTCCATAATTTTTAACACACATTTAGTAAGTTCATCATTCATCGGAACAAATATGCAACAATAGATTGAATAAAGCTATCTATTGGTATTACGTTTATTTTATATCTATTCATTCGAACCTTTAATTTTTTCTCTACGATTCTGATATACCTAATATACTATACTTTTTTCGACATGATATAATTTATTGTTTTACTTTACAGGCAAAGCCGTATTTGCAAAGAAGGAAAACAAGCGGTGAATTTAGAGAAAAAATGTTCTTTGAATGAAAATATATATTTAAAGAAACTAGTGTTTTATCTTTTTTTTTTATTTTTTTTTATTAGAATGTACTACTCTGTAAAAATACTATAGTTATGTCAACTTTTCAAATATTTAACCTGTAAATATCATGTTTACGAAGTTTCCGCCAGATATCTCAGCATAAAGTTTAATTTTAAATCATCCAATTTTGTTGATTTTGGCCTTTTAAGAATACTGGTTAGCCATTTTCATTATTGTAATCAATTATTTTTCATTGTAGTTGAGCATTTTGCACGTAGGACCGGTTTAGAGTAAAAATAGGAACTAACAATTATTATTACAATCAATTTTCTGTTTGATTAGTCATTTTCTTTATTGTAATCAAATTTACATTATTGTAATTAAGCATTATTTTTGTTGTAATCAAAAATATATTTTTAAAAAACTAGAGGGATATAATCAGAGGGACACATATTTATTAAAATAAAAATTGTGGTCTTGATGCACATAACACAAGGGCATGTAATTTATCATTTATTTACAGAATATTATGTGGCAGAGCAAATTTTGGTGGCGCTGAATGTAAGGTGTTTAAACACGATCCACATATAGCTGAAATCTTCATGTTAAAAAAATATAGTGAGTTATTGACACCTATAGCATTTTTTATACAATACAATATTATTTATTTCAAACACCTTGATAAATCATACATCTTCAACAATTTAAATCTAAGACACAATATAATTTATAATAAATAATTTATTGCAAAATAAATCGACCTTTAAATACTCTACGAGCACACTTATTCGCTAGCTGTAAAAATATGATACCTATACGGTAAGATGTGTACGATAATACTTATTACAAAATAAATATCCCTTAAATTTTAAAAATTTTGTTAAAGTAATTATAAAAAGAAAATTGTATTTAAAACGAATGATTATTTTGCTCTGATTACCGGTCGGAAACTAAAGAATTTTCTAAATGCAATGCACGTATAAGGTGCGTACAAGGGTACAAGCAAGCACAGATGACCAATAAACCTACAAGACACGCATACTCTACGCGCCAAGCCGCGCTCGTTACCTTGCACTTACTTTTTGTGTTCGTTTTTTTCGAAATCGGTGAGTATTTTGGAAAAAAAATTTAAATAGAAAAACTTCTTTGATTCATTTACTACAACTTTGTCTATCTCGTAAAGACGAAAAGTTTCTCCCTGAGGGTAATTTGTGCTGGAAAATCCAAAATAAACGTGTTCGAATGTTAGTTTTTATTATTTTTCTTATCAATTTAGAAACAAATATGAAATTTTTATTACATAAACACATTCTCAAAATGAAAATAAATCATAATCTGAAAAAATCAGAACGATATCTTCAATAACTAGAAAGATATTAGCAGTTAAAGTTAAAAATTGTGAAGAAATTTAAAAGAGGTGATTTTTTGGAAAAATGTGAATTATCGAATGTTTGCAATGAGATAGAACATTGCGAATAACACCATCAAATTTGTCGGAAAATTTCCTATAAGATTATGTAACTTTTAACTTTAGGGCAAAAAGTACGGGGTATCTTTTAAAATAAGCTAGCTAGGAAGGTTTGGATCTTCGGAAAATTCTGACACCTTGTATTTCTACCTTATTTTAATAAGGAAAGAAGCCACTAGATTTTGGTATAAATCAGGTAGCCAGAAATGGCACTTTACGTGAAGCTCTAAATAGTTTTTCT
Organism: Ophonus ardosiacus; assembly: GCA_943142095.1. Lineage (NCBI taxonomy): Eukaryota > Metazoa > Arthropoda > Insecta > Coleoptera > Carabidae > Ophonus > Ophonus ardosiacus. The sequence goes on along the minus strand of OW964826.1, from coordinate 32,020,820 downwards.
TCGAAAAATACCTTTAAATGTACCTATTTTATTCGCGATTCATGTTATTAGTATTAAAGATTATTAAATTTGCTACTGGTGTGCATTCATAATTTTTTCATATATTTTATAGATATACAAATTAATCTATTTTATAAATCCCTGAGCCTATGTTTAAAGATAAACACAATTCATTAATAAGGTCATACAAAAAAAAAAAAATGTTGTTAATATTTTTATAAAAATAGAATCTATGACACTTATTATCCACATTACAACCAGGGTTGTTATAAAACCCGGGTTTTTTTGAAAATGCCCAGCCCACCGGGTTTTTTTGAAAAAACCCAGCCCAGATCTGGGTTTTTTCAAATAAAGTTAAATTTATATATTCTCATCCCAATTTATTATATATAGACGTTGAAAAAGAAACTAAACCGTGTTTCAAAATATCGTACAAAAAAAATTACAAATTTTTGTGATTAACAATTTGAAAAGTACACGTTTTCCTTAAATTTTATTATTATATATCACTTTTTGTCAGTGTTTTAAATAATTTTAAAATTACTGCTGAATCACAAATTAGATTCTTTCATACTCATACCGCATCACATCACCCTGTCGATACCTTTGATGTCACAGGCAGGATAATACTAGTGAGTGAGCTTGTATCAACTTGTTCAATAAAGTCTGCATTGTGCATTCGCTGTTTGTATTGGAATAAGCAGTATTATAACTTATAACTTAGTTCTTGGTGAGTGTTAGTTGTTAGTACAACTGGTTTTGTTTAAATATATACGTATATAAAATACCAAAAACCGAAAATTCCGGAAGAAAACAGTCACTAGACTGGTCAAATACAATAAAATCAAGTGATGGAAAAATAAAGTGTAAATATTGCAGTTCTATTCTTAGTCCTAAAATTGAAAGGATTAGGAAACATTTGGAAATTTGCATGAAATATAAAAATTACAAGCAAACCCAAAATAAAGAAAAAACTAGTGCCAGTTCTTCATTATCGTCAACAGTAGTGAGTGATTCAGACTGTGAATCTGAATATGAGAAAAGTGACTCTTGTGATGTTAAAAAACGGCAACGAAGTCTGACCACCTTCGTAACTACAACATCAAAAGATGAAAAATCTAAAATTGACAATAAAATCGCTATATTCTTTTATGCAAACAACATCGCTTTTAATGTTGCACAGAATGAAAATTTTAAGAATATGATTAAATGTTTACGACCTGGCTATATTCCTCCTGATCGCTACAAATTAGGAGGTGAATTATTAGATGAGGCGGAAAAAAAAGTTGATGAAGATTTATGCAGTGAATTGAAATATGAAAACTGTTCTTTAACATTGTTGTTAGATGGATGGTCTAGCATAAAAAACGATCCAATCATTGCTACTAGTATACATACAGGTAAAAAATCGTTTTTATTGCATGCAATAGAAAGTGAACCGGTGAAAAAAACTGCAGGATATTGTGCAAATATTGCGTATGACGCCATAAATATTTGTAAAGAAAAATTTAATAAAGATATTTTTGCTGTTTGTACTGACAATGAGAACAAAATGAAAAGTATGAGGGACATATTAAAAGAAAAACACAAAGATTTAATAACTTATGGGTGCTCTGCACAATATATAAATTTAGTGGAAAAAGAAATTTTTCCTAAAGATCTAACCAAACATATTATAGAAGTTCAAAAATTTTTCCGCAATCATCATATGCCTCACGGATGGTTAAAAGAAAACAAAGGATTAATGCCACAACTTCCTTCCGAAGTACGATGGAATTCTCTTGAAGAATGTTTATCTACATTTATTAATAATTATCACATATATATCAATATAGCCACAGAACATGAGGATGATATACCTTTAATTATTTTGAATATATTAAGAAATGTTGCAATATATCAACAAGCAAATTATCTAAAAAATCATCTGCAAATAGTTTCAATTGCACTGAATAAACTGCAATCAGATTCGACAAGCATTTCAGATGCTGTTGAAATTTGGTTGGATTTAATTGAAAATCCAAGTTTGGTACAATATAAGGATATATTTCTTAGCCGTTTTAGTGATGCAATTAGTCCTGCACATTTAGTGGCAAATATTACAGACTCAAAATATTTGAGAAAAAAATTGTCTTCGGAATTGGACGACGAAGCAGAATCTTTTTTGATATATTACAATCAAGATTTTTTAGCTCCATTTATGACATTTAAAATTAAAGACAATATTTATCCCAAATCACTATTTTTGGACTCCGTAATAAATGAATTATCAACCACTCAGTGGTGGCAAGTAATGAAAGTTAAAGTAAAAAAAAACAGTCATCACTTAAGTATATTGAAGATTTCTGCAATTTTGTTACTAAGTTACACAACTGTCCTGCAAGTTCTGCGGGAATTGAAAGAATATTTAGTTCTTACGGACATATCTGGTCCAAAACAAGGAACAAACTTGGTGTGGAAAAGGCTACTAAGTTGGTCAAAGTATACAAGTACTATAGATCACATGATTGCAGTAAATAACTTACAGGTAAAAGTTATAGTTTACTGAAATTATTTGTAATTCTAAGCATTTTTGTTTTTACAGATTCTTATTTACAATCAGTGAATAATTATATGACAAAAACCTATTATTTGTTAGAATTTCTGTATTTTTTTTGTTCTTGTATTTGTATAATGAAAAGAAAAATATACTTTTTTTTAAACAAATATGATCCATCAATAATTATTTATATGTATATCTACATTTTCTGCATTAAGTGGGTTTTTTCAGGGTTTTTTCAGGTGGGTTTTTTTGAAAAAACCCACTGGGCTTTTTCGGGCTGGGCAAATTCACAACAACCCTGATTGCAACATAAAACATCCCAAAATATAATACTTTTCATTCATAATTTACTTAAAAGATATTCGCGCTACGATTTTCTGTGACATCATGTATCGGCTACTCACACAACGACACTAGTCACACGTACATGAAGGTCACAATGTCACAAACTTCAAACGCGAAGTTAAACAGAATAAACTAACCAAATATTTATAAAGCTGTCAGAGGAAAAGGGCGCTCTATTCAATCTTTTTTGTTTCATAAAGATTTAATTATTTCATTAGAGAAATATTATTTTTAATTGCAGGTTTGTGTGCTTGATTTATAATTTAAAACATAAAAGTGCAATAATTGTATATTTATAATGATAAAACATGGTGAAGAAGAACTGTGCAGTTCCAACTTGTGGAAACAATTTATTAAAAAACCCAAAAAAAACATTTATAAGCAATCTTAATTTACATTTTGTCCGCCAGGGTGAACTGGAATCGTTCAGATACATGACGTATGCGCACACGTGACCTCATTGAGATTTGAAATTGACCCCTATTTTAAAAAAAATATATCTACAAAACAATGTACACAAATGGCGTAAAAATATTATTTACATATACTGTGACCGGTAGACTTACAGGAAAAAAATAAAACAGAAAATGTGGCATGACCCCATTATACAGTTCAGATTTCAAATGTACGTGACAGATAAATGTCACTGTCAAAGAACCTATCATTTCAAATTATTAATGGTAACATTTTAAAAAGAAAATTGTAATAGTAAAACACGTACAGTATAAAACATTTCATAATGAAAACTTCGGTACCTACCTTTTAAAGTGCATACGCACAGTTCGTGGAAAATTTCCTTTCAATATTTCCTTTTCAGTTTGAGGTACAAAATCCGGATACAAAAGTGTTACATCATAAATACAATCCAATGCATTTTGTTCAAGGAAATCTGATGCCAAGTATGTAAATCCTCTCGTTCTTGGGTGCAACACATACTCATATTTCTACAACACATAGTTTAGGTATATACTAAAATGAAACAATATTAACGTTATTTTTTTCTGAATTTAAATTATTTTATTATTACTCGTATTTGTTGCTACATCGTTTCTTACTTACTTGCAGACCATAGTTTTCCGCGTGCCTGTTACTGCTGTTATGTGTATGAGGTGTAAGATCCGTACCTTCTGGAAAGAGCACTAGGGTAGATTTATAATTCATGTTTGTGAAGTAGTCCACCAGGTTCTCTAAACGGAACCTATCTGTATTCCACAGGCGTTTGATGTAAACAAAACATGCTAGTTGCATTACCCAACCTATAACAAAGAATTTACCTTATTAGCCATCCCAGAGATTGATATAAAATATAAAAAATAGCTAGAAAAAAATTGCGTGTGAAATCATTATTTCCTTATTTCTTAAAATTGTTGTGTATTAAAAATATGGAATTATCAATTTAAATTGCCATAATATGTATATTTATTTACGTCTATTAAAAAAAGTACACTTTTTTTCATTAAAATGGATTTATAAAGTATATCTTTTTTAACACAATAAAAGTGTGAAAAAAGTGCACTTTTTTAAACGCAAACGCGTGAAATACTGAAACGTTACGGCACTTTTTTTCACACTTTTCCTGCAGACGTAAAAAATATTTTGTATGCAACTCGAATAAAAAGTGTCTTATTTTACTCATAGGATTTGACGAAGTCACCAAGGACTCGTTCAGTCAAACTTTCCTATTCGTGAAATAAGATTATACTTTTTTCTCTTGTTGCATAAATAACTATGAAATATTAAATATTTATTCTCTTATTATAGATATATAAGTTGATTTGTATTCAAAAATATTCATTTGAGTATACAGGTGTCCGGATTTCGGAGACCATTATTGGGATCTCGGAAATTACTTAAAAAAGATACCACTTCAGTTAAATGGGACATGTGGTGCGCCTTTGATGGGCCATCTTGGATCTGCTTTTGTTTTCCCAAACATTCCCATAGGTTACTAGATAATGGCGGAAAACTGAATTTGAACGATTTTTTCATTTTGAAATTACTTCTAACCTATCAGTAATCGAGAAAAATGTTTCCAATAAATAAAAAAATGATAAATTTATTGTCTATCCAGTGGCGTAGGAAAATACTTTTTCTCTCGGCAAAATTTCGTGATATAACGCAAACTTACATCAGGGACACGCCGCCCATGAGTGCAATGTGTGTAGCGCATAAAGTCGCCAGGACGCCAAAGGCGCCGAAGCGTCTTAAAAATTTATATAAATTTGAAATTCGTTATACATTGCGAAGCACTTAAAAATCATTCAATATCGCCTTTATTATTATTTTAGAAATTTCTTTAGGATCTCAATCTCAATAATTATTCTTGTCATGATTATAATCGCCTTCAAATGAGTATGGATTGATGCTCAACTTTTTTCCTTCTCCGCACCCTATCCCTTACCCCGCTTCTTCATATACTAGGATTTTCAACATGGCCCCTGGAATGGAAACAGTATAGAAATCTCTGGTCCATACCTATTTCACAGTAACTTTAGTACGAGCAGATTTTCAAAATGAAGCGTTTGAATTAGTTTATGACAAATTACACCGCTTATAGTTAAACTGTTAACTATTGGTTAAATTGACAATATCGTATGGAAATTAAATATCAAATGAGTTGTTAAATATTAATATCAAAATGTCTATACTCACTTTTTTGTTAGCCTGTATTTAAGACTATAAGCTGTGCAACTGGACATTAGTCCTATCAAAAAATTTATAATGTGTTTGAAATTTTTTAATGACTACACAAGAGTCGACGAACAATCTAAACACCAAGCAAATGTCTAGGAGAAAAAAATTCTGCATTTACATTTAATTGCTCCATTAAATAGTATGATATTTGAAATCAAGTAAATTTTTGTGTGTAAAATGTTTCAGTCTACAACTATAAATTTGTAACTTGCTTATCAAATTATTTGCAGAAATCCTAACAAAGAAACGGTAGTGTGAGAGCACCAAGGCGTCGTAAAAAAATACTCAATTTGATTATGAACATATGAGGATCATGATCATTCTATATAGTAAATCCTGAAACTTCAATCAAGGTAAATTTTTATTTCTGCATAGTAAATCAATCTTTAATTTATTTATACACTCTTCTTGAGTTTTTACCTTCCTTACTCCAATACTGGAATTCTAAAAATTATAATTCTTCGTATTGCTCTTCTTTATATCTATATGAAGAATTGATTAGATTTTGGCAGAGTTGTGTTTTTTACAAATTTATATAGTTTTATACAAAATTATTGTAAAAAACTGTAATTTACATATGAAAAATCTGTTGTGGCCAGAATAATACCTCTCGCCATTTCCATTTTATGTTACATAAGTATTGTGTTGTACTTCGCTATCCAAGCGTCGTTTTATAACAAAAATATCTGATGTGGCCAGCACATGACCTCCCGCCAATTCCTTGTTTAAAATAGCAATGAGCTTTAAGTAAACTAAATCACTTCCGATTGTTCGTTTGTAAACAAAATCTAGTGGCCTATTCAGAGAAACACAGTCATAAAGGTTGTTACGGATATAAAGATTGTTACCATAAAGACATTTGTAACACTAACAATCTTTATGAATTTGTCAATTCAGAACCTACGTCGGTATTATTGCCAATCTTTACAAAATAATACTTGTGAATGAACCAGATTATTTGACAATAGCTAACTTCATTATACATATATCAACGTAACCTAACCTTATATGTCAACGCTTCATTTTTTTAATAATGTGTTGCCAATAATCTGACCTATTCAGAACTCAATATTTGTGTAGTCGTTATGGTTGTTATCTACTATAACGATTATTAAAATCAAATTTGGTGGCCTATTCAGAGCAACACAGTCATAAAGGTTGTTACGGATATAGTGGCCTATTCAGAGAAACACAGTCATAAAGGTTGTTACGGATATAAAGATTGTTATCATAAAGACATTTGTAACAATCTTTATGAATTTGTCAATTCAGAACCTACGTCGGTATTATTGACAATCTTTACAAAATTATACTTGTGAATGAACCAGATTATTTGACAATAGCTAACTTCATTATGCATATTTGAACTTAACCTAACCTTATATGTCAACGCTTTATTCTTTTAATAATGTGTTGCCAATTATATTTAAAATGCAAACATTCTGCCAAAACAACTAAAGAAGAATATGACATTTCTGTCATATTTGAAAACTTCTAAATTATTTAGAACGGATATGTTAATTCCTACCACTGATCCCAAAGTTTTTTTTTTTATTTTGATTGAAGAAAAAGCACACATTAGCACCAGAATAAATAACTAGGTTTTCACTAATACCTACCACAGAATATAATATTTTCAAAGAAATATGTATTTACGTCAAAAGTAACTTTCGTTCACGACGGTTTTTATCGTTCTTATTATCATTATTTAAGTCGAAGCAGGATCCATGCGAATAATCAACTGTCACATGTCAAATATTAGAAATAACAACGTGATAACAACCATAAATACATAGTTTTATCAGTCGTTATGATAAAGACTGTCAAAACACGTAACAATTGTTGACGGTAACCACCTTCAGTTCTGAGAATACCAAATTTGATTTTAACAATCTTTACAGTACATAACAACCATAAAGACCATAACCATATATGATATGTTATCTTCGTTGTAAACAGCGTTTAGTCGTGTGAGCTGTCAAAGTTGTGTTTTTCTAAGTTAATGATTGTTTTAATTGTTGCCATTGTTAACATTCGACTACAGTGATTTGTGTGGTAAAGTGTACTAAAAGCTGGAGTAATTCTCAGCTCAATAATCTATATAATTATAAAAGTATAATAGCACATGTTAAACTTTAAAGTCGAGAATCGCTTGTTTTCAATCTCCACTAATTATTCATACATAAACATTGTGAATCTGTTGTTTATAATAAAGTTAAGATCTTTCTTCGTCGTGCTTCGTCGGAGCTGTTCGATTCCACATGGCGTCCTGTCCCAATTGCAATAAAGTAATTCTTCAAGATCAACAAAAATATATAAATTGTGATGGTTGCCATAAAATCGTCCACCTCTCATGCATCGATTTACCTGCTGACGTTGTGAGTAAAATAACTCGTGCAACCACGAAGTGTGCTCGCATCAATTGCAATTTATGTTTAGCAGAAACAAATCCAATAAATTCTTTAAAAAAACTTATTCTTGATCTACAAGAAAAAATATCTAATTTGGAAAACACAATTTCTCAAACAAGTAAGACAATTAATACTAATGATTTAATTGAGTCAGTTATAGACGAAATTAATGACAGAAAACGTCGAGAAAATAATGTTGTAATAGGTGGCATTCCGGAACAACCCAGCGAAAATTTGGTAGCTGTAATCAGTGTTATTACTAACAAAATTGCACCAACCATCAATTTGCAAGATGCTAAAATATTTAGAATAGGTCAACGCAATAATATTGAATCGGCTCGCCCACGTTTGATCAAAGTTGTTTTTAAAAATTGTGATGAACGTCACTCTTTAATTAAGAAGGCTAAATTTTTGAAAGATTTTGAAGAATTCTAAAGTATATTTATTAATATAGATCGCACACCATTACAACTCGATCAGATAAAACGCCGACGTTCGGAATTGCAACAGAGAATTGATAATGGCGAAACTAACTTAAAACTCAAATTTATACATGGTGTCCCAACAATTGCAAAAAACTAAATTTATCTGGCGCATCCAAAAATTCTGTGAACTGTTTGAATATATATTATCAAAATATACAAAGTTTATGCAATAAATTCGATCACTTATACTCCGCTATGCATGCACTTGAACATGACGTTATTGCACTCACTGAAACCTGGTTGAATCCCAACATCGTGAATTCTGAATTCAGTGACGGTTCCTACAACATCTTCCGGGCTGATCGCAAATTTAGTGTTTTCACAGCAGTAAGAAATACGTTATGTGCAAGTGAAATAAATTTGTGTGATAGCCTAGATTTACTGCCTATCAATGTTGATGTGTCTTGTGTAAAAATTCTTTTGAACCACTGTGATCTATACATTTTGAATGTTTATATTCCTCCCGGCATGAATTCCGATTGTTATATTAAAATCATTGAATTTTTTGAATCTTTAACATTTTTGATAGATAAAAAAGTCATATTCTTGGGTGACTTCAATATACCCGAATTTGTAACACAATCTGATACTCCTGTTGTTAATATTATAAATAACTTTATTTCCTTTTATGACTTTAAACAATTTAACGAAATCGTAAACTCAAATGGCCGATTACTAGACTTGGTAATCTCAAATGTGACTTGTTCTGTCACTCATAATGAATTGTCTCTCTTTAACGTTGAATACTCTCCCCATCCAACACTGAACATAGCTGTACATCTTGAAATTAACGAATTAAAAAGATTATCCCGACATATTACCTTCAAGAAATATAATTTTAAAAAAGCGGATCTATCAAAACTGTATAGGTTAATAAATGATTTTGATTGGTCACAATTATCTATTTTTTCAAATGTAAATGAAGCTTGTAATTTCTTTTATAGTACTTTATACAATTTTATTGATCAGTGTGTTCCAGTCTGTCCTACATTTAAATCCTCCTACCCCCCGTGGTATTCTAAACAAATTATTAAAGATATTAAAATTAAAGCGCATTATTTAAATTTATTTAAGCATCATAATAAATTAATTCATTGGGAAAAATTTAAATACTACCGTAATAAGATTAAAAACGATGTTAAGTTAGCTTACAAAAATTACATAAATTCATGTGAGACTTCTATTAAAAATGAGCCCAAAAAATTCTGGAGCTTTGTAAAAAGCAAAAAATCTACAAATGAATCACCAGTTACAATGATTTCCAATGACATTCAGCTCAAAACACCATTAGAAATTGCTGAAGGTTTTGCTTCATTTTTTCACAGCGTCTATACTCCGCAATCAATCAATCCCACTATTTCTAATACGTCAGTAACTTTTCCTACCGTTTTCCTCAATGAAATTTCGTTGTCTGATATTCAGCAAGCGATAAAAAAACTAAAATCTAAATTTACTTCTGGATTTGACTTAATTCCATCTTTCTTAATAAAGGATTGTAGCGGACCATTTTCTCTTGCACTTTTTGAAATATTTAATTTGTCATTAAAGACTTCCACTTTTCCGACCATTTGGAAACTTGCAAAAATTATTCCGACACATAAATCTGGTGCAGCCAATAAAATAATTAATTATAGACCAATAGCTATATTATCCAACTTCAGCAAAATATTTGAAAGTACTATATATCGAACGATATACTTCAAAATACATAACTTAATTTCTTTTTCGCAACATGGTTTCATGGAAAAGCGCTCCACTGAAATGATAATGCATATTGTTTTAAACCGAATAAAGATGTTAATTTGAAAATAGAAACATAGAAATTGTCGAATTTACCACTAGCATCAAATCTTCAAATCATATACTGGCAATACCTACTGTTGTTCCTATAAAATATTTATTATCATTATTTTTCTATATAAATAGCATATTTTTATTAGGTATGTTTATCTGTTAGAAAATATAACAATGCTACAGTTTGTTGTAAAATTTGTACAATATTATCCAAAGTTCCTCATCAAATAATAAGCAATAAAATCCATCCCGTGCCTGTGTTAGAAGACCTATATTATTTATCTGTCAAAACAGTTTCAGTTTTCAGTTCCCAATTTTCAGTTAACTATAAGTTTATAAACTGATACATAGACTGTAACTATTTATTTATAAACAGTCAATCAATCATTTAATTTACCTAACAGTTAGCAGTACTTCACTTTTAACTTGCATTAGCAAACCGACCCTAAATAATTTACTTATTATTACCATTGTTGTGTCAAATAATCGTTCCATTCCTATGTGCCGAACAAAGCACCGGTGGTTAAAAAACATTGAATATAAGTACAGATAATTTATAATGTATTAACTTTACTCTTTACCCCATATTTTTCTTGCAAATATTTGCAACGGGTACAGCTAATATATATATATATATATATATATATATATATATATATATATATATATATATGTATATATAATCTGTAACCCTTGTTGTACCTTTTGGTGTAATGGTGCCGGGCGCACAGAGCCGCAGTGTGATAAATTTATGTTGCTGAGCGTTCACCCATCCAATATATCACTGCTGTGTAGCCTGTCGATCACACAGCTGACACTCTAACCACATTGCCGTACTGCCGACGCAACTAAAGTTAAGTTTCGTAAAAAACCGTTTGCTAGACGAACAAGCCAAACTACAAGGATCAAAACCAAATTGGCGTCCTGAAAAACTACCCCCCCACTCCTGTGACGTAAAAGCACATACATCATTAATAGCCAATAGGAAAATAGTTTTTCCATCACCTACGTGTATTCGTATTATTTATACAAATAAAAGTAGGCTAAAGTTTGTCACATGTTAATAACAAAATCTTTTAATTTGACATTTGACGCTGACATTGCTCATTGTAAATGAATAATAAAGTAATAATGGCTAATTCAAATTACACTCAAGCTAAGTCGGAAAATTTACCGAAGGTCGATATTTGGATGATGGCTGAATTTATATCAGAAAGATTGTTTTACTGCTACCGAAATAAGGGGTGTTAAAGAGTTGAGGTAAAATAAAATATAAAAACTGAATTTACTAACAGTATTTTTGTAAGAAGGCACAATACAATATCGTAAATTACTCATTTCATTTTAAACTTTTTATTACCTACATATTATACAACTTGAACCAATCTAAAAATTTGACACTTGTTTGACAACTTTGACAATACACTTGACACCTTAGAACCGCTGAAGATGTATGTACTCTGACGTCACATTCTGTTTTAGATCACGTGACTTATTCATAATTTTATCCAAATTTCAAAAATTAATTGTAAAATATCTAAAGGATATTTCGTGATATTTTCAAATTTGAAGCTCTTTAAAGAACAATATCTTTTAAAATTTAATACTTAGAAGTCATAAAAATTCTTGCAACAGCCCTATTGGTACCTAGATTCAGGTGTATCCGAACATTTGGTAAGTTCTGACAAATATTTACTGAATGAAAGAGAACTTTAAGAACCAATTTATATAAAAAGTGCTAAAACGGATTAATCCATGACAGCAAAGAAAATTGGTGACATTTATGTAAAATCATTTGTGAATGGTAGTCCAAAGTATTATATATTTGGTTTATTATTATATCAAAAATCGGTTACATGTGCGTTGGACGTTTTACAATACAAATACATCTGATCGTGGACCATGTATGCCATCTAGTGGCAACCAACCTAACTAACATATATATGACACGCCCCTTATAAAATGGGTACAAACAAAACAAACTGTTTTTACATACACAAATATAAATTGAATGAATCTCTTATAAATCTAATTTGACAACTGGTTTTATTAATCTTCCACTTCGTGTTGTAGCTCTAAAAGACTCGTTTAACACTTGAGGAGATTTTGGTATTTCAGTCTTGTTTGGGGATTTTACACTTTCTGTTATTTCAGGGTTTTCGTTTTCCGTACTAGTAGATAGTTCCTCTTCAACATCTTTTTCTTCTGTCGCGTTACGTAGTTTTCTTATATGAATCCTATTTCTTCTCGTGATGCTACCTTTCTCATTTTCTATCCTGTAACTTCGCTCTCCTTCCTTTGATAATATTTTTCCCGGAATCCAAGATCTTTTTCCTTCTTGTATCAATATTTTTTCATTAGGCTGTAGTTCTTCTAAATTTTTAGATGATTTATTATAATATTTTTCCTGTAGCTTTTGGTTTTTGACAAACTGTTGTTTGTATTGTTTAATGTTAAAATTAGGAACTAGTAGTTTAGTTGCTATGGGTATAGTTGTTCTTATCTTTCTACCTATCAATAATTCGCTTGGAGATGGTAAATTTGGTTTAGGAGTTGAATTATAATTCAAAACTGCTACTAGCGGATCTTCTGATTTTTTCAACAAACTTTTGGCTGTTTGAATGTGCCGTTCTATCATCCCATTTGACTTTGGGTAAAGCGGACTCGATGTTTTGAGATTTATTTGGTATCTTTGAGCAAACTTTTTAAATTCTGCTGAATCGAAAGGTGGTCCGTTATCCGAAAATATTTCAGAAGGTAGTCCAAAACTTGCAAAAACATTTTTTAATGAGCTTATAACGGAAATTGCGTTTTTGGTAACTTATTGACGATTAAGTATTTACTAAAATAATCAATAATAACAATAAAATCACTATTGTTAAGCTTCATAAAGTCAATGTTAATTTTTTTGCCACGGGTGTTGTGGAATTTCGTGATGAATTAAAGTTTCTTTTTGTTGACTTCGCTCATTTCTCTGGCAATTTAAGCAACTTAAAACCAAATCTTCAATTTCTTTTGACATGCCTGGCCAATAAACTATAGGATTTGCTTTATTTTTACATGAAACTACTCCTTGATGTGAATCATGTATAAGTCTCAAAAATTCATTTTTTTGTGATTGGGGTACAATAATTCGTTTCTTATAAAATAAAACATTTTTATGCAAGTAAATGTCACTTTTTACGTGCCAAAAGGGTCTAACATTAATTGGTACGTCTTTTTTATGGTTAGGCCAACCAATTTTGTATATAATTTTACTTGACTAAAAACTTGATCTTGATCAATAGCTTTATGAAGTCTTTGTGCGTTTTCAACAGATGTACTAAGTACTGCATGCATAGCCGGATTTACGCACAGGCAAACCTAGGCAATTGCCTAGGGGCGTCAATCATAAAGGTGCGTTTCATAAATCAAACTTTTTTTAAATCAAATTCCTAAAATAGATACAAACTGTTGTCGAACAGTATAAATCTTTAATTTTATTTGTAAATTCATTATCAGAGTTGTACAATGTCTATGAATCTAAGGCCAAAGAAATATCGTTTGCAAAGGAATTTGAAAAGAAACGAGGAAGAAAACGAAAGCAGTTTTATTATGAAATTTATGACGAAGCACAGATAATATCGTTCAAGATTTTAAATCTCAAACTTTCGAAGCAATAATTTCGTGTCTTCATACTGAATTAACAAAAAGGATTGAGGCATATGAAGTAATTTATGAAAATTTTTATTTTTTGAACAAATTAACCGAGTACTCAGCAGAGAAGATTTACGAAAATGCAAAAATTTTATATGAGATTTATATAAATGATTTAGATTAATGTTTTATGGAAGAATGCGTTCACTTCAGCTCGTATTTAAAATCTAATGATATAAAAGACTACTATTACGTATTAATTATTCTCTGCCTAGGGGCAAAAATAAGCCAAATCAGAGACTGACTGCATGTACTTTTAAGTCATTTAAGTAATCTATCTTTATAACTGTTTTGTTAGGAGCTCTACTTAATGTGTCTGCTACGGCTAGATATTTTGCCGGGAACGTATTTTAATGTTGCCTGGTACCTCATTAGACGAACTACCAATCGTTGCAACCTCGGCGATAGATCATCAATTGATTTCTTGACAATTGCTAGTAGGGGACGATGATCTGTTTCTACTTCAAATTCTTGAGCGTATAAACAGTAATGGAAACGCTCACATCCGTAGACAATTGCGAGCAGCTCCTTTTCTATTTGGTTGTACCGCTGCTGGGTTTCTGTCAGCGACACTGATGCGAATTCTATGGGATGATCGTTCTGCATGATTACGGCTCCTATCCCATACTTGCTAGCATCTAGTGAAACAGTAATCTTCTCACAAGGATTAAAAAACTTTAAAACAGGAGAGGATGATACTAAATTTTTTAAATCTTCAAAACACTTTTGTTCAGTCTGCCCCCATTTCCAACAATGTTTTTCGCTCAATAGCTTTTGAATAACAGCTGTTTTTTCGGACATATTTGGTAAGAACTTACTTAAATAGGTGATCATACCCACCCACATAGCACAATGATCCAGAAGACGTACTAAAGACGTATAATTACACAAGTCTTAAAGACTTTGCATCAAGACGTCGTATTGACTAAATACTGATTGTCTGTACGACGTAAAGTTAAAGAAGTCCGTAAGACGTCTTATTAAAAATGTTTTGATCCTGTTAACGTCTTTGTTGCTTTATATTGGACGTCTATATACAGAAGTCTAATTTACGTCTTTTGGATGTCTCATATTTGCCACTTCGTTTTAACATTCTAGATGTAGCCGGTTAAAACAAGTGTTGTGAGTTTTACGTAGTAAGACGTAGTATGTATTGTCTGAGTGAGAGTGCTGAAGTTTTTCTACCTTAAAGAATTGCATTTATTTACCGATACCAAACTGATGCATCATAATTGAATAAATACAACGTAAGTAAATTTTGTTATACTTTCTCAATGTTTATACGCTTTGGTTATTGTTTGAAAACATAACCTAAATTATTAAATGTATAATTTATTTAGAACAAAGTTATAAACCAAACTATACTCAACCATATTGTAATGCAATTTTTATTTCAGATGTTATTCGTAGCGAATATGAAAAAATAACAGATAATGAAATCGAAAAAATAGTCAGAGAGTGGTTAAGACATGCGTCCGACAGAAAGAAAAATGAAAAGTAATTCAAATTTTCAAATATTTTTTTTTGTTATGTTTTAAAGAAGACTGATTATATATACATACGAAAGACTGAATGTTATTTCTTTTTTTTTTAGTTAATTATACTTTGTTGAATACATTTTTGCAGTTATTATTCTAGAAATTCCTTAAGAGTGAAATAAAATAAGGCAATAATGCCGCGTATGTTCGCAAAATGTGGAAACTTAAAAGTACTTATTTTGGTATATGAATGTCAATTTTCAACTTATCAACATATTCAAATTACTATACCATGTTAAAGATATGTTAATTGGGCATGTTTATTGTTGTAATTTGTATTTATTTAACAATTACTTAGAACAATAAATTCACATTTTACGAATAAACTGGCGACATTGCTTTATTCTATTTCACAAGTAATCCTTACCAGAACTATTACTTTTTAGACGTCATTTAGTCATTTTTCCTAGACATCGTATAGACCAAAAAATGTGACGTAGTATTGACCGAAAAATGTGACGTCGTATTGACCGAAAAATGTGACGTCGTATTGACCGAAAAATGTGACGTCGTATTGACCGAAAAATGTGACGTCGTATTGACGTCAGATTTAGATGTCGTAAAGTCATCCTAAAAAGCGACAATTTTACTGACATAAGACGCGCTAAAGACGACTTTTAGTTGTAATTCTGGATGTCTCAAAAACGTCTTTAAGACGAATTTGTGCTATGTGGGCAGGAACCTTTGAAGTTCATTTTTGTTTTTAGGTGCTTTACATTTATTTATAGCTTCTACTTTAGACTGGTCTGGTTTTACTCCTTCTTTACTTATAACATGTCCCAAGAAACGAACTTCTTCAACAGCTAGTTTTAATTTCTCTTTAGATAGCTTTAATCCGCTTTCCTCAATTCTTTTAAGAACTTGTTGTAGTCTTTGGTTGTGTTCTTCAATTGTAGCTCCATAAATCAATATATCGTCGAAGTAAACAACAACACCTGCTAAACCTTCAACAATGTTGTTCATAATCATCTGAAAAACTTCAGGAGCACACGATATACTGTACGGCATCCTAGTAAACCGATATCTACCAAATAGAGTTGTGATCGTACATAATTTTGAGCTTTCTTCATCTAACGGAACTTGAAGAAACGCTGATGAAGCATCTAGTTGAGTATAATATCTTGATTTGCTCAATCTTGAAAATACTTCCTCATGGGTAGATATCTGAAAATGTTGTCGCTTGATTTGCTTGTTCAGTGGCCTAGGATCCATGCAGATCCTAACGTCTTTGTTTTCCTTCTCAATCACTACAATTGGATGCACCCAGTCGGTTAGTTCTTCTATAGGAACAAGGATACCACTATTAACCATTTTATTTAATTTATTACGTACTCTGTCGTGTAGTGCTAATGGTATTTTTCTTGTTGCACTAACTTCTGGTACACTATTTTCCTTATTTTGCAAACTTTAGCAACTTTTCCGTCACCTTCAAAAACGTTAGAGTACTTTTTAATTATCTCTTCAGCTGTTTCACTCAACGTTACTTCACTTACATTTCGATCACAAGTATTACTAGGTATTTTTATTATTTTTAATAATCTTGCACCTTCATGTCCTGCACTAGAGTTTGACAGTACATGAAACTTTATCATTTTTTCACAACTTTTGTATTTACAACTTAAATTCGCAGTACCAATAGTTTAGTTACATGTCCAGAGTATGACACTAGTTTTTCACTACTTTCGTGAATATTATCTTGTGAGTTAATTTTCAAAGTCACTTTTTGTTAAAATGTTTACACCCGATCAGGTATCAATTTTCAGCGTCACTTGCTTTGAATTAATATGTACAATTTCACGCCACTCAACTGAGTTTACTTCACTTGTAACTGTACATACAACTTCGTTGTGTCGTGTTTGTTCATTTGACTGCGCTGAGTCTTCAATTACATGAAACTTCTTCGTCCTGCAGCACTTCTTCCAGTGACCTAGTTTCTGGAATTTATTACATCGGCTTTTGTATGCTGGACACTGTCTTGGTAGATGTTTTAAATCACAACGACTACAATTAGACGAACCTTCATTCTTCTCACCTTTCTTAAACGGCTTATCATTATTTGTTTGTTGCTTCCTATTCCGAACTGCATCTACACTACAGCTTTCAGTATCGTTACTAATTTCTTTCTGTTTGTTAATACTACTTTCCATAGCACGACAGATATCTATTACTTCTTCTAATTTTAAATTCGGATATTGCAACAACTTTTCTTGACATCTTTGGTCCTTTATACCTAAAACAATCCTATCTCTTATTAGAACATCCTTTTCTTTAAACTCGCAACTGGTAGAAAGTTTTCGAAGTTCAGTAAGAAACTGATCAAACGTTTCTCCGACTTTCTGGTCTCTTTTGTGGCACTTATAGTGCTCAAATACCAAGTTTTTTTATCGGATTACAATACTATTTAAACTTTTGCAATATAACCTCAAATTTTGTTTTATCTTCATTCGTAGTATATTCAAAAGTGTTATACAACTCCAGGCCTCCATCACCTACTAAATTTAAAAGTATTGCTATTTTCTGTTCCTCAGACTTATTATCCTTGCCGGATGCTATTAAATAATTGGACAATTTTTGCTTCCACAGGCGCCAATTTTCTGCTACATTTCCTTGTAGGTTTAACTCACTTGGGACACGAGTTTCCATTTTTTACTTTTGTTTTGTGGAATTACTAGTCACCACTTTCACCTTTTTAACTCGCTGTCACCATATTATATATTTGGTTTATTATTGTATCCAAAATCGGTTACATGTGTGTTGCACGTTTTACAATACAAATACAAATTATATGATCGTGACCGATATATAATAAAAAAAACAAATTTTTGATTTTAAGACAGGCTTTATTAAGCAGTTATAACTTTGAAATTACACAGTAAAAAGAATAACATTTCATTGTCTAGCACGTATTTATAGCGTTTCTTATCATAAAGATTCTTGTTACAACGTGAGAGATTCCGTTAGGGATTCATCACATATTTATTATGTCATCATCTAACAGGGTTACATAATACCTCCCCTTCTAGATGATGGCTAAGAAATAGTGGATGGAAAAGAAATCTGATGTTCTACTTTATTAGTTGAAAGTGGTAATTGAATAGTTTTTGTTTCGTCAGATGTCTTTCCCTTACATATTTTATTCTTATATTTATTTATTAATTTATAACATATTAAAGTTAAAACAATAATAGATAGTAGTACATACAATATAGTAAAATGTGTTTCATGTTTAGTATCTAATTCTTTTAATGGTCTTGGTTGTGAAAACTGGAGTTTTATTTCTTTGTATTCATTTACAAAAGGTTTAAAGACATAGTCATTAATTTTACATTGACTTGTACTAGAAATCTGAAATATTCCTTGTATGTTTTTTATTTCTTTAATATTTTTGCAATCAATTTCAACGTTCTGTTTATCAGGGCTAAATATAATTAATTCATTAGAATTTGGTATACGAATTATATTATTATGGGACGTTATTTGTTTAATTTCACATTTACTATTATTGCTGTACAACAATTGGTTAATACATTTATTTATTTTTATATTGTTAGTTCTACAATAATATTGCTTATTACTAATTAAACAATCATCAACCTTAATATTATTATCAATATACATTGTTGTCTCTTGGTCATATAAATAGTACTTATTGTTATGTTTAAAGGGGATCATTGTCATTTGATATAGATCGTGTGTTTTCTCTGACATAATAGGAATAGTTATTATAAAATATATTTTATTTTTATCATGATTACAATTGACTGTTAATAATTTTGAAATTTCAACTATATCATACATGGGTAACATTTGTTTTAAATTTTCGAAAGATATTAGACTAACATCGAAAGTGTGAAGAGAACAAAAATTTATACTTTCGTTTATTTGAGAAATGATCATTTGAATATGATTTAGCAAAGAAGTTATTATCTGTAATTTTGAATTGAGTAATAATAGTGAATCATAATATTCTCGTTTGTTAATTTGTCCTTTTAGTTGTTGAATTTGGTTATAAAGCTCTTTTTCATTAATATTTATTTTGTTAATTTGTTTATTAAAATGTTTAGTGAAATTCTCCAAATAATGTAAATTATTTTTTATTTCTTTTTGTAAATTTTGTTCATTTTCTTTAATTTGTTTAAATAATTGTTCATAGTGTTCTGCGTCATTTTGATCTAAATTTCCGGAAATAGATTTTACAACTGAACCTAATCCGTTTATTAGTCCTCGTTTATTTCTTTTATGAATTTTTAATTTATTAATTTGATTTTCTGTATTTTCATAAATCATATTCATTACATTAAATGCATCAAAGTTTAGTTTTTGTAATGGTTTAGAGTAATTTTTAAGGGAGTTGATTATGTCAGTAATATTTTGGAAATTTGAAAATAAGGGTTGTAAGTCATAGTTAAAATAGGCGTAGATATCATATTCATTAATATGGGTTTTGCCTAATTCTAGTAATTTGTATCCGTTGTTATCAGAGATATCTTGAAGGAATTGACTGTGAGATAAGGATATTAATCTGTAACAAATTATAATTTTAATTTGTCAATTTTTACCTTTCTTTTATGAACTTTCCCTTTTACTTCAATGGTATTGTTCCTGTCATTATAATTTTCAATTTTTACCTTTTCGAACAATGGTTTTTTGAATTTTGTTATCAATCTAGGATTTTGTTTGAGAAAGGCTTGTGAAGCATTTTGGAATTTTGTATGGGTTTTATTTGGTTTGAAACGTTTTAATTTTTCGTTCGCGATTTTATTTCGTAATTTATCATGTTCATTTTGTTTATTTTTTTTGAAATGTTTCTATTTGTTGTTCGTCTGTTAAGGTCATTCTTGGTCGAATGTGTGAGTAATCTCTACCGTATAGTATTTCATTCGGTGATAATTTCGTAATAGAATGTATGGTGTCATTGTAAGCTAGTATAGTTATCGTCAATATTTCATCTAAATTTTTATTTGGGTATTTTTGGAATAAAATTCGCAAGTGTTCTATTAGAGTGGAATGTAGTCTTTCTATTGCGTTTGATTTTGGGTTACCAGCGGATGTAATATGTAAATTTATTTGGTTATTATGACAGAAAGTTTTGAACGCTAAGTTATCGAATTCTTTCCCTGAGTCGCAAATAATTGTTTGCGGTTGTAATCTTTCTCTAATAAAATTTGAAACTGTATTTATGATATTATTACAGGTTTTATTTTTTATAAAATATATTTGAGCATATTTCGAAAATTGGTCAAATATTGTTAAATAGTATTTTGAATCTAGGGTTAATATATCTAAATTTATAATTTCAAAAGGTCGTTGAGGGGTTGGTGTAAGTTGATCTTCTAATTTTGGGGGTTGTCTGTCATATTTACATTTCTTACAAGTTTCGCATTTATTTATGAATGATGTTATAGATTCTAACATTTTTGGCCAATAATATTTTGTTTTTAATTTATTGTAAGTTTCTAATATACCCCGGTGGTTGGTTTTTCCGTGGTGGTAGTTAAATATTGTTTCGTCCTGTTCATCTTCGTTTTCTACGTCCTCAACTTGTTGATTAACTCTTATTATATTTACTGTTCCGAATTCAAATTTACTCTGTATTACTTTATTTAAAGTATTAGCAATTTCGTCCGTGCAGATACAGGAATATCGTATTTTAGGTATTACGTAATTTTGAATAAATTCAAATAGTTGTGTTTCTTTATATTCTGGTTTTAATGAAAATAGAATTCTTTGTTTTTTATGATTGAATAATCTTTTTATTTCTACTTTGTTTTCTTTATCTTCCTGAATTATTATTTGATTGTCAGCTACATTGATTCGATTTTCTAAAAATTTTAAACCATTTATGGGTTCTTCTGGTGAGGAGTGGACAGTATCGGTTGTTAAACTTTCTAGTTCTCTCTCTATATCTTCGACATTATTTAATAAACTATCTACCGATTCGCTTGTATGATTTTTTAAAAAATTATCGATTTCTTGTGAGTTTGCAAAGTTATGAGGTAATTCGTAAATATTAATTTGGATATTTGTGTCTTTAAAGATATTATTTAATAATTGGATTAATTTAGGTTTTTCTAATTTGTCTAGCCCACATGATAAGTATGGCATGTTGATTTCAAATAAATCATTTTTGATTAAGTAATCCCTTAAAGTAATAAGACAGGATTTTAATTGTTTCAGGTTAGCATTTTCTTTATAGGTGTCTTTTGTATACAAATGTAAAATTATTTTATTTTCAAAATTTTGAATAATCATATTTTGGTTTTTGTAGTTATTCTCACAGTATTTTTTACTTGTAAATTGTTTATCTATTTGTAAAGCTAATCCTTTGCCAAAACGATTATCTTTAGAAACACAATGACAAAATATATCTGTTTCAGTTACGTCTCCGGTTACATAATTAATTTTGAAAGGTTCTCTTATTCGCGATAGATAATCAGCAATTTTATTTGTTCTGCCTGGTAAATACTCAATTTCGAAGTTGTATTCACTTAGTTCAATTTTCCATCTCATCAGTTTTTGATTTCCATTTCTCATATTGAATAGCCAAATTAAAGGTCTGTGATCCGTTTGAATAATAAATTTTCTGCCGTATAAGTAAGTTCTAAAGTTTTGTACTGACCAGACGATAGATTTTAACTCTTTTTCTATTGTAGAATAATTTTGTTCGTGGTTATTAAGAGTTTTTGAAGCGTATGCTAGAGGTTTTTCTACGTTATCTTGTACTTGTGAGAGTACTGAACCCATTGCGTAATTTGATGAGTCAGTTGTTAAGATAAATGGTTTAGAAAAGTCGGCGAAGCTTAGTATAGGGGGGTTACTAATTAATTCTTTCGATTTTTGAAATGCTTCTTGATAGTCTTTATTAGTTATATCGATTATTTTATTTTTCTTTAAACATTCGGTAAAAGGTTTCGTTAATTTTGAAAAATTAGGTATAAAGCGTCTATACCATGATAGCTTGCCCAAGAATGATTTGATTTCTTTTTGTGTTTTCGGGATTGTAATTTTATCAATGGCTTCTATTTTTTTGAGATTAGGTTTAAGACCATGTTCTGATATAACAAATCCTAAATATTCTATTTCTGTTTTCATGAATTCACTCTTATCAATTTGTATTTGTAAATTTGCGTTTTTCAGTTTTTCGAGAACAAGTTTTAAATTTTGTAAGTGTTCTTCTTCTGTTTTACTGAGAATTATGATGTCGTCCATATAGACAAGACAAATTTTGTTAATTAAATCTCCTAAAACTTCATTCATCATTCGTTGGAATGTCGCTGGTGCATTAATAAGTCCAAACGGCATTCTGACAAATTCATAGTGACCTGATGGGGTGCTAAAAGCCGTTTTTTCTATATCGTCTTTTTCTACCGAAATTTGATGAAATCCAGAATGTAGATCAAGGGTCGTAAAAAATTTTGGTTTGCCAATTTTGTCTAACAGTGTATCGATGTTAGGAAGGGGATATTTATCTTCTCTAGTATTTGCATTTAATTTTCTGTAGTCTATTACGAGACGTGTTTTCCGCTTTCCTGATGCATCTGTTTTTTTGGGGACAATCCAAATGGGGGAATTATAAGGGCTGTTTGATTTTCTAATTACACCGGTTTTTAATAAGTTTTGTACGTGGTCTTCAATGTCATTCTCAAATACCTGTGGAAGTCTATAGTTTTTCGTATATACAGGGTGTCTCTTAAATAGGGGGACATGGCTTAACCACAGATTCCTGAGGCTAAAATAAGACGATTTAACCAAACTTGCTTCTACCGGAAAGTGTACCATTTAGCCAGAATTCTGCTTCAAAGTTCTTCGAATAAAAATTAATTTTGCTTATAATATTCGGATGCTTTATTCGATTTGGATGAAATTTGGTATGACAGTTTATATGGTTATAAGTCATCTTTTAAGGTGATACTTGTTATTATTAGTAAACCACTAGTGCATGAAACTTAGGGCTCCCAACATTAATTAGACCGTAACTTTTTAATGGCAATGCCGAAAACGTGAAATTATTTTTCTTCAGAAAGATACATTCAATAGTAAACTTTTCTCTCTCTGTGTAATTTGTGATATCTGTTACGGTTCACACAGAAAAAAATAAAATCTGAGTGTCTGCACTGCTAAATTTTTAAAATAAATTTAATCTAGCAGTCTATCCAAATGTCAAACAAGTAATTTTTAATGACAGTAACGAGTTGTCAATCTTTACAACTTGTTTAGGAGTAAGCTAAGATATGTAATCGTCTTATTTATAATAATGGTAGTAAAATACTATTAGGCCGAACACACGGATGTTACTAATTTTAGAATATTGCGAAGAAAATTTTTGACAACCCGTAAAACAATTGTTACTGTCATTAAAAATTACTTGTTTGACCTTTGGATAGACTGCTAGATTAAATTTATTTTAAAAATTTAGCAGTGCAGACACTAAGATTTTATTTTTTTCTGTGTGAACCGTAACAGATATCACAAATTACACAGAGAGACAAAAGTTTACTATTGAATGTATCTTTTTGAGGAAAAATAATTTCACGTTTTCGGCATTGCCATTAAAAAGTTACGGTCTAATTAATGTTGGGAGACCTAAGTTTCATACACTAGTGGTTCACTAATAATAACAAGTATCACCTTAAAAGATGACCTATAACCATATAAACTGTCATACCAAATTTCATCCAAATCGAATAAAGCGTCCGATTATTATAAGCAAAATAAATTTTTTTTCGAAGAACTTTGAAGCAGATTTCTGCCTAAACGGTACACTTTCCGGTAGAAGCAAGTTTGGTTAAATCGTCTTATTTTAGCCTCAGGAATCGGTGGTTAAGCCATGTCCCCCTATTTAAGAGACACCCTGTATAGGAGTATTGTCTTTGGTCAAAATTTTGTGTTTAGTATGGGTAGTACATGATAAATTTTCGCCATCTTTTGGGAAGAGTTCAGGATATTGTTCTAATAATTTGTTAATTCTTTGTTTTTGATTATTATTTAAATGTTCTGACCGAAAATTTAATTTGCAAAAATTTGACTCTGACATTGGAATAAATGGATATTCTATATTTTTTATTTTAATTTTTTCATTAGCAAAATTTATTTCACATTTCAAGTCCTTTAATATATTTATGCCAAATAATAAATCACAATCTTTATTAAAAGTGTGAATAAAAAATTTATGAGGTTGATTAAAAATTTTTAAAGTTATAGAGTTTTTGCAATGTACTTTTGAATTGGCTGTTTTAAAGGTCAAATTGTCACTTACAATTTTTGATTTATATAATTTTGACATATTTTCACTAATAAGATTTACGTCAGATCCTGAATCTATTAATACTTTATAATTTGATAAATTAATAATAGGAATTTTGTTTGTGATTGAAGTCATAACTATGTTTCTTGGTTTGAAGGTTCTATTGGCTCTAAAAAATTATCATTTGAGTGATTTTCAGAATTTTCGTCAAGATTTTGATTTTCTTGGAAATATGTTTCAAAGTTTTCGGGTTCATCATCGATATTTTCTTGTAAATAATTTTGTTTTATTGTTTGTGTACTCATAGGGATTGTACTTTTTGTTATTCCAGACATGGGTTGAGGTTTAAATTGTTGTCTAGTTCTAACAGCGTTATAAGCGTTTTGTCTAGCAGCAAAAGGCGTGTTTGGTTTATTAGAGTTCTGTTGAACATTTATGGGTTTTGAAGAGAATTGTTGCCCTGGGAATTTTTGTGGAGGTATATTGTTATGCAATGTTTTTTGCGATTGTTGAGGGTTATCGGATCTTAACAATGGACTTTTAAAAGTTTGAAGTGCATAGTTATAGTCATTTGTTAGTAAATTTTCACACATTTCTAATGTAGTGGGGTTGTTGGTAATAAAAGATCCTCGAACGTGAATTGGTAGTAATGTAATGAAATGTTTTACGACTAATTCTTGTATTTCGCTTATTAATATAGTTTTCTGAGCTGTATTATAATTTAATAAGTGGACTTTTGATTTATATTTTGCAAAATCGTTTTTAAATTGTATTAAAGTGTCGTATATTTTATTTGTACTTTTCGTATTTAAAATTTTTAATAAAATAGTTTCTTTAGTGAGTTTATCTTCGAAATTTTCAGATAAATGTTTTTTTAGATCTTCCCAATTTTTAAACGTGTTTTCGTTAATCAGATTTACCGCTTTGTCTGTTAATTTACTTAATACTAATGAAAAAGCGTATTTTGTTTGTAATGCATTAAGAGCTGTTGATAATAAAATTTCGTAGAACAAATCTACTTGAATTATGAAATTTGGCAATCTATTTACATCACCGTTGTATTCGGGGATGACACTAGCAAGATTTTTAATATCTGCGTAGGTAGTCATTTTGACTTGTGAATTATTTGTATTATTTATATTATGAGTTACAGAGTTTCTCAACCTGTTTGGTTGTAATGTAATATTGTTTAATAAGGTACTTAATAATTCAAGTTCCCGATTTATATCAGATGACTGTGGTTCGTTATCTGACATGTGATTTATAAATTAAAAGAAACAATGAGACTTACAGACTTATTATGAGTGCCTGTATTGTTGACATCTCCTTTGTTGCGAGGGGGCTGATGACGTTCAGTTGACGGATATCTTTTCTGCGAACTGCTTGGCCTGGTGAATTCGGTGGGTCGTATGAATAGACCTCTGATGCAACCACTGTTTAGGTTGATCGCTGATCTCGATGGGTCGTATGAATAGACCTCTGATGCAACCACTGTTTAGGTTGATTGTTGATTAAAGCGAAGGCTTATTGGTATAGCTTTGCTTTTACGAAGGCTTCTTGCTTGTTAGGCTTCGAGTTTCTTCGCAGTAATAGTTATTTGGTTCGATCACACTAAGCAACAATTAAAATTGTCGAATAAAGCGTTGTACAGATTTACGGCGAATTTTTCGAGCACACTGACTTCTTTATTTGTGATCCTACAGAGACTGCGCCAATTATATGATCGTGACCGATATATAATAAAAAAAACAAATTTTTGATTTTAAGACAGGCTTTATTAAGCAGTTATAACTTTGAAATTACACAGTAAAAAGAATAACATTTCATTGTCTAGCACGTATTTATAGCGTTTCTTATCATAAAGATTCTTGTTACAACGTGAGAGATTCCGTTAGGGATTCATCACATATTTATTATGTCATCATCTAACAGGGTTACATAATATACATATACATCTGATCGTGGACCGTGTATGCCATCTAGTGGCAACCAAGCTAACTAACATATATATGACACAAAGAACATAAAAATCAAGGATGTACTCTATGTACCTGGCCTATTATTTAATTTACTGTCAGTTTCAGTTTTAGAAAGAAACGGTTTTTCAGTTATATTTGAATGTGGAAAAGGAATTATTTATAAAAATAATTGCAG
The DNA here is from genome assembly GCA_943142095.1 of Ophonus ardosiacus. NCBI lineage: Eukaryota > Metazoa > Arthropoda > Insecta > Coleoptera > Carabidae > Ophonus > Ophonus ardosiacus. Next base: position 31,993,917 of record OW964826.1, on the reverse strand, counting down.
TAGCCCATAGAAAATGTAAATTATATGAGCTTCAATTTATATTGCCAGAAGATTATGCCAATACATGTGAAATAACAAAAGAGGCAGAACTGTGACACAGACGGTTAGGGCATATTGGGGTAAGTTCATTACATAAACTGAAGAAGATGGTCAACGGTTTAGATACGAATTTTTCGGAAAATGAAACTCAAATATGCCCAACATGTGTAAAAGGAAAACAAACGAAGTTACCACATCATCAAGAACGTTCTCGTGCTAGAAGACCTCTTCAACAAGTTCATAGTGATTTGTTTGGTCCAGTTACTCCAGAATCCTATGATAAGATACAAATACCTTCATATACGACTATACCCATTTCACTGTGGCATATTCATTAAAATGCAAACATGAAGTATTTCGTTATTTTAAAACTTTATGAAGCAATGGCTACAACACACTTCAACTTAAAAATCACAAGATTCAGAGGCGACAATGGACGCGAATATTTATTAAATGAAATGAAAAATTATTTCGAAGAACGCGGCATTCAATATGAATTTACAATTCGTCATACTCCACAACAAAATGGTGTTGCAGAGAGAATGAATAGGAAGATCACCGAAGAAGCTTGATGTATGCTGCTAGAATAAAAATTACGGAAACAAATGTGGACAGAAGCAGTTCTAGCAGCAGTTTATCTGATAAATAGGTGCCCAAAAAATGCGCAGAAGAATGATATGGAATGAAACCAGATTTGAAGAAATTGAAAGTTTTTGGTTGAAAAGCACATCTGCATATACCAAAAACACTCGTTGGAGGATAGTTCAATTCTAGAACTAAAGAATATTATATGCTTGGATATTGCAACAACGGATATCGACTCTGGTCACCCGAAGGAAACAAAGTATTTTCAGGAAGAAATGTTATCTTCGATTTCGATGAAAGGCCACAAATAATCCAGTCAAGTGATTACACACCGGATTTCTATGATCACAGAGGGATATCTGAAATATCTGAGAAAGGAGGAGAAAACGACCAAAAAGAAGATTTTCAGGAAAAGGGACACGAAGGGAAATCAACAATGAATGAAGCTCAAAATGACGAATCTCAAGATTCAGCGGAAAGAGATAAGTACCAGGATAAAATAAACACCAAAATATTTGCAAGATTACGTAGTACTGGCTTTAAACGCCGAAACATTCGTTAATGATGTTTCTAGCACATATAAAGAAATAGAAGGTCGAGATGATTCAAATGCAATAGAAGAAGAAATATCAGCACTGAAGGAAAATAATACCTGGACTATAAGCAAACTACCATCAGGAAAGAAAGCTATAAATAGCAAATGGGTATTCAAGATTAAACAAGACGGAAGCGGAAAAGGAAAATATAAAGCGAGCTTCGTTGCTAAAGGATGTTCACAGCAAAAAGGGTTCGACTATGATGAAAAAAAATATCTTTTCAACGACTTTCAACGGAATTAACGGCCCACAATTCCCCTTCGAAATAATTCATGACATTCATGGTTAGTTTCTGAAATTGCTTTTTTAAGCTTAAGGCATTATTATGGATGTAAACTGACAACCAAGTACCAATAGTGACAGGATGGATACTCGATCGATATAAATTATAATGTAAACATTGTCATGCCAACGTACGGAATAAAAATAAACTACAAATATTGCAAATAATTTCAAATTCCGTAAAAGGAATAGAGATTGACTTGGAAATACTTGTAAATTTCATTAATCTATATTTTTCTTACTACCAGTATTTTTCTTTCTTCTGTATTTAAAGGTTGTAGTTGAAGGATCAAGTTCAAATCATTTATATATGAAGGAAGGCCTTAATGATCCCAGAACAATTTGTATAATTTTTTTTTGTTTATTTCGGACGTTTCGAACCCATGTGGTCCATCATCAACTTCAACATGGTAAATAAATTAAGTAAACATTTTTATAAAAATAACGTCGATATAAAAGTTTACATGTTAAAATTTCAAATAAAATAGCACGTGGTACTCCATATTGTTAAATTATGAAGTAAATATACAATTAACTTGTACGTTTGTCAATGTAATGAAGAAAAAATATTTTTTTAATTTTTTTATATCGACGTTATTTTTATAAAAATGTTTACTTAATTTATTTACCATGTTGAAGCTGATGATGGGCCATTTGAGCTCGAAATAAACAAAAAAAAATATACAAATTGTTCTGGGATCATTAAGGCCTTCCTTCATATATAAATGTTCTGGATTTAAAAATAAAATATTTCTACAAGTTATATTTCATTTTATAAAGTTTTTTTCAGGTCGATAACGCAAGTCTTCTGCGTTTTCATTATCACCATAGTATTATACATGGTCAGAATTACCAATAATAAAAAAAATAAACAAACGTCATTTTGCAAAATTAACAAAATTTTCCAAATTATTATATTATTATACTTATTTCTATTAATAGTTTTAAATACATAATAATAAATTAAAATCCAATAAAATACTGCTAATAAAATATATTTAAAAATACCTATATAGAAAATTTAAAAAATCACTGATCGATGATGTAAACCGCTTGACTGGCTGGATACCCTATATAACAATAATTTAATAATAATTACCCAAACTTGACATTTTGAAGTATAACAACAATGACAAAACACTCGATAAAACAGTAAATAATTCTCATGGTACTCTGTAAACAGATTAGAAATGTCAATTTTAATTTACGTTTATTTCGTGAACAGAACGTTTAATATCAATAAATAATGGCTCGTTGGATGCAGTTTTTAATTCTGAACATCTTTCGTATTTACAATAGGTCACAACTTAGAGCGAAATAAAAAAATTAACATTGTATTTCCTATAAGTCAAAAAACGTAGACACCGGTATATAAATTATTTCTAAATATATGTATTGTACATTTTGATGTATTTTTTCAATTTTAAGGTATAAAACAGGGTGGCCAACAGTTTCGGCAAGCGGGGCACATTGTGAATACATTTTTTTTCGCGGACCGGACAAAATATTTGAATAAGTAAAAGTGAAACATAAAAACGACATATATTTTATGAAATAAAATATAACTATGGAATTTGTTTAAAGATCTTAAACGAAACACTAGATAGTAATTTAAAATAATAAAAAAGAACATTTTTAAAAATATTTAACTTCGGGCCGCATAACTTCGTGTGTTGGCCATGTCTGGTATAAAATATCTTCGTGACTTACCCGGTCCAGGAATATGTCTGATCTCATCCTTGAGCACAAATTTAAGCGGATGTATACTTCTCCAGCTGTGCCCTCCTCTATCCCCAGACTTGGAACCGTCACAGGTTGCATGATAGACGCCCGGCCACAGGAAGTTCCAGTCCGTTCTAGTGCGGTGGTTCATCACCAGCAAAGAGCTTGTTCCGGGCACGATAGGGTCTCCGGTAATATGGATACGAGTGCCGCACACAAGCTCTAACATAGCCTGAGGAGACAAAAATTGTTCGGAATTATTAGGTTCGTATAAGTTATACAGAGAGTTTCCTTTAAAACAGACAGTGTTTGTTTTGGGCGTAAAATATTAATGTTATAGTGTGTCCCATTTAGAACTGCCACCATTGTGATTTCGAAAACTATAAGAGATACGATCTGGAACTATTTGTGCGCATTTGGGCGGCCTCCTCAGATGTGCTTTTGTTTTTGCAAAAAATCTCATTGAGCACTAGATAATGTTGAAAAACTAAATTTTATAGATTTTTTTCTTTTTCAAATAACTTCTAAACTATTAGTGATCGAGAAAAGGTTTCAATTATAAAAGTTAGATATTAGCTTTGTTCGATGACATGTACTAGGCCGCCCTAGTGTTAACTTTCTTACACTAACATGTTTTATGAGAAACGGGCAGCATCTGGCAGGCTGTTCGATGACAAAAATTTTAAGAACTAGTGCTCACGTTTCTGACCTGACTCGCGACGTAGTGTAGAAAGTGCAAAGTAGGAGTGGGGGTAACTAAATGTTGTTCGGTAGACATTTTAATTCTATACTAAATAATTTTTAATGCACGTTCTCTTTGTTTTGTTATATAAAGAATTAATTAATATATCTGTCTCTGAATCTGATGAAGAATCAAGTGATGATTGATCTTCGTCAGAATCGTTTATTAGTTCAAACATTATGCTCTTTAAAACAGACATTTCTGCAGTCACTTCTTTGCAGCTTTATGATATGACTGTGTTTATAAACAACCTAATCTTTTACACCTTTGGCTACGTTTGGCTTGATTACTCACAGCTGAGCAAACTTGCCCAAATATATACTAGTGTGTTTTATGAAACCACAAGAATTAGACTGTACTAGTGTACACTACACTGCACTGCACTATTCTCCTCTGCACTTCAAGCACTTCTCATCGAACAGAGCTATTTTTATATCCTAACCAATTATTTTTTGTATCCGTAAATTTTCGAAATTTTTGTTATTACAAATAATGAAGAACATAAAATTCTCCATCTAATACACTTAAATTTTTTATTATATGTTCTATAGATTGAGAGATAGACACCATAATATATAGAATAATTTAATGTTATATATCGCACAGGCTAAAAAGGACCAAGGAAACTAGTTGACAAATTCAAATGTTTATAACATAGTTTGTAAATGACAGTGTCAAAGATCAACTCAACAGTTTTTGCGACATTCTGAAAGCTTTTTCTGGGAAGTACATTTAATGTTTTCTTATTGTTTTATTAATTAAATATTTAAAATTGAAGGAAAATGTATATATCCATCAGAAGTACCGCCAATCTTGTTAATGAATTGGAAGGATCTCTGACATTTAGGAACTTCCTCATACAATTAAAAATAGATTAGAATGGGGTTTTATGCCATAGTCATATTTTAACTATCTTAAATAATAAGACGAAAATATACATAAATTAATTTCTTTAAATATTGACTACGTCACAAACTATAAGCGATTGAAGATGATTACTAATTGGGTATGACGCGTTAGGTACTAAGAATTTGATTGGTCGCCTGATTTTAAAAAGGAGATTCGCGCGTCTGTAGCGGTCACCTTTAAAGGAATATGAAATGTCATGTTGTTCCATAATCTAACAAAACATTTAACAAATTTGTGCTCGATGAATTTGTTTAATTATAACATGTAGTAATATTAACAATAATAATATATTTATAATTCAATCAATTTGTAATATTAATTAAATTAATAATAATATTAGTTAAATTAATATTGAAACTTCAAAACAGGCCAACACTGGCGCCATCCATCGTCATACTTTGTGTAATAATATTGTCAAACTGTTTCAATGTTCTATAATTTATTAGGAAAAAAAGGTTATTATTTACGTTATTTATACTTAATAATAATTTATTCATTAATATAACGTATAAGTTTTTATTTACAAACATTTCAGCTATGCAAACATGAAAAAAATTGTTCCCTCTATAACTAACAGTTTGTCCCATTGTTTGTTGATCACTTGTTAGTACCTGCTACGTCACGTACAAATTCTTAAAATTCATATCTCGCTTATTACGTAAAATTTTTAAGTCGCGTTTGCACTAAAATTCTTATTTTATCCTGTTCTTACAGAAAAATAAAAATAAAAGAAAAATGGTATAGGACCCCATTATTAGATTTAGAATTGTACGTGTGCAGAAGACATGTTAAATACAATAAAAAAAACAATATTTGGGTAAAGTTCTGTAATTTTTTTGATTATAAAACGACGGTTCGATAGCGAAATGCAATACAATACTTATATAACATAAAATGGAAATGACGAGAGGTATTGTGCTGGCCACAACAAATTTTCTGTTCTAGAATGCAAAAGCATTTTGCAATCGTGTATTAAACAATGTTTTTTTTTTCGAAAACTATATCCCAAAATTAATATAAATGTAAAGAAAACAATTTGACAGGTTTAATAATTAATGTAGTATTTAAGGATGATCGTAATATGTAATTAAATATACAGAGAATTATTTTTTCTAATCAAATTAAAATTAAAAGAGCAGATTTTTTTAAATTCTCACTCTTTTTTCAATCAAAAAATTGGAGGATGTAAAAGATTTTTACATTCTGAATGTAATACTATATTACTAAGCGAGGTGGAAAGTGTTTTATTGTTGTCAAGGTTGAAGATAGCTAACCAAGGCGTGAAGCGCCGAGGTTTGCTGTATCCCCGAGAAATAATAAAACATTTCACCGAGGTTTGTGTACTATTTTATTCACAATCGAAAATTAATAATGAGTAATTGATATTTAAGTAACAATAATAACCTAACATAAATAAACGAATGGCCTGAGCTTGTTCATTTGTCACATGAACTGTCAGTTCAGTTTGATATCTAATCTTAAATTTTAATTTTCTCATATATCTACACTTATTTATATTATTTGCAATTTCAGTCGTCTACATATAAAATGTAAAGAAACTTTGTTTATAAGTCACTGATCTCTCAGGGTACGAATGGGAAATATCCCCAAATTTAGTATGTGACAGGTTGGAAAGTATAGCGAGCGCGTACTTTTCGACCTCTTGGAAATTGAGGTAAACAATAACTAACTTCCCAACTTTTTATAAGTGGGAAATCGTCGTATTACTAACCGATTGTGGATAAAAATCTTTTAAGTTCTGTGGACAAAAAACTATCGTTTCGCGTCATCCATTATTCAAAATTGCAATATTATCGAGTATGCTTTGACTCAGAACAATTTTATTTTTTAATTTCATTTTTATTTTATTTATTTGGCTACTCAACAGGACTAAGCCCCAATTACATAAGAGCACAGATATACAAAAACAATATAAGTTCATACAGTAGCAGTACAAAGAAAAATAAAAAGTGCTTATATACTAATGTAATACATACAGCTAAACATATAATATGTGCATTAAACATTTTTTGAATTTAATTATATTTATATTAAATATATCAGGGAAAAGATCGTTCTTAGAGATAACATTATATAGGCTTGGTAAACGATTTAATACTGAATTTATTGCCGAGTTAGTTTTGCCAAAATTTGACTGAAAAAGTTCATGCGATCTAGTTGCATGTGATGGCACATGAAAAGAAAGTTGCATAAGTAACTGCGAGCAATCAATTTCATTAACAACTAATTTGAACAAAAAAGTTAAATCTAATAAACGACGCTTATTTTCTAGTGACATTAAGTTTATATAATAACTAGGAAAGTTTAATAAAAAATATTTGAAAAATTTTCTCTGTATACGTTCGATTCTATTTACGTAAGTAAAATTTTGCAGATTCCAAACAACTGAAAATTCTAATTGACTCCTTACAAGAGCAAAATATAGTTTCAAAAGTGTTTTAGGTTTATTAAAATTCCGACATGATCTAATTAGGAAACCAAGTTTTTTTTATGATTTTTAACAATGTTATCAGTATGTTTATCAAACAGAAGTTTACTGTCAAATATGGTCCCAAGATTCTTTATTTCATTGACTTTTGTTATTGTCGCACCTGATATATTATAGGGGTACTTCATAACAGACATATTTCTTGAGAAGTTGATAATAAAACATTTCTCATTATTAATACATAAATTGTTAGTATTCGCATATTCTATTAGCCTATCTAGGTTAGCCTGGAGCGCAATGAAATCTGCAGTTGAATGAATTTTATGGTATATTTTGAGATCATCTACATATAGTAAAAAGCTGGACTATTCAAAACATCCACTGATATAATTTACAAAAATATTAAATAATAATGGTCCTAAGTGACTCCCCTGTGGAACGCCACTGGACACTGATCTAAGTTCAGATTTGTATCCATTTAAAACAACTTGTTGACTTCTACCCCGTCAGATCGAGTGAAACCAGTCCAACAAATTCCCATTTACACCAACGTCAGTAAGTTTATTTAATAATATTCCGTGGTCTATTCTATCAAAGGCTTTGCTAAAGTCAATGTAAACAGAATTTATTTGACATCTTTTATCTATAGATCGAAGAATATCATTCGAATAGATAAATAAATTGGTTTGACCGATCTTCCGGGTATAAATCCGTACTGCTGTGGGATAATAATAGTAGTACAATACTTTATATATTAATTTCTCAAAACTCTTCTGAAAGATGCAATGTTTTGAGATAGGTCTGTAGTTCTCAATGTTGTTTTTATTTCCATTTTATATACAGGTACGACAAGAGCTTCTTTCCATTTATCAGGACAACTTAAGGATGATGCACATTGTTTAATATAGACGGAATATCATCGGAACCTGGTCCTTTATATATATATCTAATGAATAAGGTGGTAGTTGTTTGGTTAAATGTATAACGGGTATTATTGAAGGAAGCCGCAAAATGATTTGAAAATGCATTACAAATATCTTTACCATTACTTACTAGATCGTTTTTGTGTCACATTATCAGGTATCTTACATTGCTTATGCTTAGATGTTGAGAATATAAATGACCAGAATTTCTTACAGTTTTTAGAAATCTGGGACTCAATTTTCGCCAAGTAGTCAACATAACAACGTTCCGCTAGAAGTTTTACTTTTTTCCGGATTATAGAGAACTCATTATAATATTCTAATGATTTGAAACGCTTATATTTTCTGTGAGCTTTAAATTTAATTTTAAGTTTTATTAATTCTTTAGTAAACCATATAGGATATTTAACCATTGGAGGACTTTTTAACAGGAATAAAATCATTAATTATTAATATCATCATAATTAGCTTTATAAAGCAAGTAATATTTTCTCGGTGCAGGGATGAGATGGTTTGCATTTGTGATATTAATAAATATGTTAAGCGGGGGATGATGATTATCAAAGTTAACTAAGGGAGAATCACATTCATAAACATTTATATCAACAATATTAGAATTAATAAGATCTAAAATTTTGTTGTTATGATTAACAATAATATTAAATTGTTCAAAGTTACAGTACGAGTAGTACGACATAGAGTATACATATTCTGAGGGTAATGTGTATTAATAGGTACCATACCATGATGTTATTCTCTGCTAACCATTGCAAATGTGGGAGTTTAAAGTCGCCACATATTAAGAAGTTATCAATGGCATAATTGTCTCTGGCAGATGTTAAATTATTCAGAAATGATTATTGTATGTACGTGTTCAATAAGGGCACGTGCTGATTGCTGCTCTGCAGATTTTTATTGTTTTCCTTGGTTTATTGTTGAAGTTAAGTTCTGTGCTTTGGGTAGTTGAATGGAGTAAAGAATTAGCTACACTTACATAACAACGGATTTATGAAACTGTGAGTCTGTTCCATTTATTTTGAGTTTTTAGTTTAGTTTTTAAGATTTTTTACTATCTTTTAAATTGCTGCAGACAAGTTAAGTCACATCGAGTTTCTACATAACTTGATTCACTTGTCATTGGCGTGGCTTTGTTTTTTTACTTCATTTTATTTTAAATTTTTTGTTGTATTTGTCTTTCAAATTCCTAGTTTTATAATTATTGTTTTATTCGTTTGAGTTATACGTAAGTAGTTTAAGGTGCTGAACGTTTATTTTTTCTATATATTATTATTTATTTATTTTTTAAGGTATTTTAATTTGTTGTAACATTTTAATTTTGTGCTGATTTTGTTTTTCAGTATTTTAATCTTGAGTTTAATATTATTTTATTTTAGTTTTGGTCTTCAATTAGTAGGCACTATTTAAAAGTACTTTGAAGATCGAGCCTTTTTTGTTTTAGTTTTAACTATATTTTATACTAAATATTATCTTTAGTTGATAGGCTTTTATCGGTCATTCGTTTCTGCATTATCACTAACACTAGTTCTCTATTGTTGCCCTTTCCGTGGTCATCTTCAACCTTTAGCCGTGACGGACCGCACTGGCGCGTCCCTATCCTATTCTGTCCTGAGTGTGTCATTCATAGTCTTTCTTTAGATTTTAGGTTTTTTAAATTATATTCATTTATTTTATTTATTTATTATTTTATTTATTTTTCTATTAATAATGTTAAAAAATGTCCAATTGCTGTAAATGTCGTTCCACATTTCATGTGTCAATATCGGAGATAAAGATTTTGAATCAATTTCCAGAAATAATAACCTTTTCTTTTTGTGTGATGTGTGATGGCTGTAAAAAAACATGCAAGATAGTGAATAATGCTGAAACGCTAGATCTCGCTGCTAATATTAAACTAATATATGAATCATTATCAAAACTAAGCTCATCTAATTTTGCAGACAGTATTACTTCACTGTTTAATTCTTTACAAAGCGATTTTGAACAGAAATTTTCATCACTACAAAATAAAATAGAAAAAATCTTGAATGTGAACTAAATAAAGTACGTGATACCATTACTAATAAACAATCTTCCGAATCCAAATCATATGCTGATATCTTAAATAATAAAAAAAAATCGGACCTCCTGTAATTGTACGTCCAAAGTCAGGAAATCAGAAGCCCAATATTACTGAATCTGATATGTTACATTCATTAAATCCGGTCAATCTGAAATGTGAAAAATAATCGCAATGGCAGTGTGATATTTTCATGTGAAGATAATGCGAACGTCAATAAACAATTAGCTAATGAGAGATTATGCAACAAATATGAAGTCAAGCAATTAAAATTACTTAATCCAAATAATAGGGCTAACGGAAAAACTAGAGCTTACTAACCTGTTAAATTACATGAAGAATCAAAATAAACCTTTATTCTCGCAAGACAGTGTATGTAATGTTGTGTCCATTAATTCTCTTAAAAAAATAATTAAAATGTATATCGTCCTCTTACAAGTTGATCATCATACTTATCAATCAGTTCTTAATGCAGGGAAAATCTTTGTTGGTTACGACTACTGCTCAATCTACGATGTGATCGACTTACGTAGATGTTACAATTGCTGTGGATTCTATCACACTTCTTCCAAATGCACAAAAAAGAATCCCATTTGCCCCAAGTGTGCAGAAGCGCATACCTTAAAGGAATGTACATCTGATGTACTAAAATGTATACACTCTTTGCAACTTAATACATACAGTGTGTTAATTAAAAACCTAGCTATAGGCGTTTAACACAGGAAAAGTGTTAGATTTTTAAAATAATACCTGTGTAGTGATTTAGGTGCAGAATTGAATTATCTGCAACTTTTAATTGAAAACCGAATTTCTGACAGTTCAAACGATACGCATTTCTTTGTAACTTTGTTTCAATTCCATGGGTATCGCTATAACTGAGCAATATATATACAATTTCAAATTAGATTTTACAAGTTACCAAACGTGCAAAATTAAAACTGTTTACTAATTTAGGCGCAGAATATAGTTATCTACAACATTTATTTGAAACATTTTTGTCAAAAATTAATTGGGGATTTTTGCGCAAAGAAAAACAGTTTTCCCATGTTAAACGCCTATGGCCAGATTTTTAATTAACACACTGTATAAACCAAATATTTCAATTAATCACGCTGTTTGGGTTCAATCTTGTCATGTATACCAAGAAACATTAAAAAGATTTAGATAATAGATTCTAATGAATCCCCTAATAATATCTATTTTCTCATTGACAATATCAATTTTTCTAATTCTTATCCTGTCTGTGAACAGGTGTCTAATTCATCGCATAGTTATAACTTTCCTTGTTTCTATCAAAATGTCACAGGACTTAACCTAAAATGTAAAGATTTGTATAAATTTTCGTTATGTGCATCTCATTATCATTTATTTGCACTTACTGAAACTTGGTGCCATGATGGTATTCACAGCTCCGAACTTTTTGATAATAGTCAGTTTACTGTGTTTAGAAAATTTTGTCCTGTTTGCTGTCTCTAATAATTTTAAGTCTTCTAATGTTGATATTTCGACTTACAGTGATGGGTTTACTACGATTCCACATATTGACATCTTAAAATTAAAATTTTGGTGAATCACACTGTCATCTATGCTCTTATAATTTACATACCGCTATCTTGCCCTGTTACAGATTATAATACCTTATTTGAATCACTGGCTAGTATACATATCTCTAACATTATAATCTTCGGTGATTTTAATATACCCCTCTACCGAAATTGCTATAACGACACTGCATCTTGTCCTTACTTCAATTCTTTAAATAACTTTCTTAATTTCATAGAGCTACTACATGAAAGGCAGATCTACAGTCACTAATTTGATGTGCAAAACCCAACTTATATGCGAGGCTATTGATAACCAAAACCAAGGTCAGGTTGATGCTGTTTATTTAGATTTTTCAATGGCATTCGACAAATTATACCATGTAATTCTTTTACAGAAACTTAAACTTTATGGCTTCTCCGATTATCTTTTACAACTCATTTCGTCATATCTAAGTAATAGACTTCAGTTTCTGTGTATTAATGGACATCATTCAGAGTATTTCCCTCAGAAATCAGGTGTGCCCCAAGGTTCAGTTTTAGGACCTTTTTTGTTTAATATTTTCATTAAAGACATTACCACATGTCTTATTGCTAACTACTTACTTTATGCAGACGATTTAAAACTCTTATGCAGTATATCTTCCATAAATGATTGTTTATTATTACAGAATAATTTAGATATTATATTTCAATGGTGCAATGACAATAAGCTTTTTCTTAATATTGAAAAATGTCGATGTATGTCTTTTACTAAAAAACAAAATCCTGTCAATTTTGACTATTCTATAAACAATAATATATTGCACAGACCAGAAATTATTTGTGACCTTGGGGTATATTTCGATCCAAAACTTTCTTTCAGTACACATATTACAAATGAAACATCGTAGGCATTAAAGTGTGTAGGATTCATAATCCGTAATTATTGCTATATGTTTTCCAGTTTGAGTACTTCACGTCTTTTATTTGTTGCACTCGTTCGTCTTCACCTTGAATACTGTTCGGTTATCTGGAATCCGGCACAAAGTAACCAATTAGAGTCATTAGAGCAAGTACAAAGAAAGTTCTTGAAATTTGCAACTTACATTCTGGAAGGAGTTTATCCCCAAAGAGGTACACCGCAATCACAACTTTTAGAAAAATTTAATTTAGCCTCATACGAACAAAGATGACAAATTTCTGCAGTAATCCTATTGTATAAAATTATCAATAACGACATTGACTGTATGTATATTAACAATCGACTTTCCATCCAAGTCTACAGATTGTCGTCGAGATTTAAAACTATCTTCTATTTAAAAACAGTTAAATCAAATATCCTGTTAAAATCCTCTATATGGTTAAACCATACACTGCCATTGAAAGTGAGATTGATATTTTCCACAATTCAGTTCAGGAAATAAAAAAATGTACTTTCTCTTATTAATGTATCATTCTCCTTACCCTAGAATTGGGCATATGCCTGTTGGGTTTTGTATTTTAATAATAATAATAATAATAATAATAATAATAAGAATAATAATAATAATAATAATAATAATAATAATAATAACATGACAGAATTTGCAGGTGGTAAGTATGTACAACAAACATGTAGTAAATTATTAATAATTAGAGTTACCCACAGATCTTCAGCGTCCATGTAGATCTTACGGTACTTGGAATTCAGGGAAGTTGATGATCTATCTCGACGGACAAGATGGAAATTGTGTGATAGGATTTCACTATCGTGTATGGTGTTATAAAAAAAAGTTTCAATTAAACAAATAACATCATATTCACAAACAGAGGAGTTTAACGTTAAGGTGTGTAATTCAGTTCGTAATCCGCGTACATTTTCATAGTAAACGGATATTACAATATTAAGAACAAGGATCTGATTATTATAATTGGAGTTTAATTTAATTTGTTTAAATCATTTTCATCTCGAATGAGGAAAATACAAGTCTCATCAGTTTTTCTGAACTATTCATGTTTGCTTATAATATTAACCAACAGAGGGCGATAGAATGGTTCGGGTCTCTACTTAGGTTTGTGCCTGGTATGAGGAATGAACGTAAACAGGAAGATACATATTCTTTAGGTCAAATTTTACCCAAGGCCTGGGGTTTTATGACTGGTAAATAAAATCTTTTATAACCAGTGACACAACAAACCATTCATTTTTGTAGCATTTCACTTTCAACGAATGATTTCCAGATATGTACGATAATTTTCCTTTTTAGATTTGTGTATAGGCATGATTACTGCCCAGTTTCATAAATTTCTAAGTATTTAATTAATGATAAAAAAGATATATTAAATGTACTTCCCAGAAAAAGCATTCAGAAATGTCTCTGGATTTTTAACGCTGACATTTCTGTCAATTACAAACATTTTAATTTTTCAAATGACTTTTAGTAAAAGTATTGTTTCACTAAATACAAGAAATCAAGTAATAACAAGAAACAATATATTTTAAGGCAATTGAAATTTCTTCTATGGTATCAGCTCTAACATGGTGAAACTTCATTGTTGAAATTGTATATTAAATAAAGACTCAGTTTTTTTTAGTTTTAGAAAAATATTTATATCACGATGACTATAGTTTCACTACCAAATTAACAATAAATAAAGTTTAAAAAGTAGTTTTTCACTCAGTTAGTAATTGATATGTAATTAAATATGAAATAATAATAATACAATAATATTAAATAATTGAAATTATTTACAAAAAAAAGTTTGAAGTTAAGTAGTTTTTCACTCAGTAAATGATATGTAATAAAAAGGTAAAATTATTGATTATAGAATAATTATTTTTTCTACTCCCATGCGTGAAGTGAGTCCTTCACGTATCAATTTTTATGTGTGAAGTTTGATTTTTTGCACATTGTGCGAGAAGTAACATTTCACGCACCGTTCATTATTTTACATATAACAAACTGAATTGTATTTTAATAAAACAAAGCTGTTAAACACCCGTAACGTTGGTAACCATGGTTACACAAGTCGATAATACAGAGGCTTTACGTTAAAAGAATGACAATGTGAAGAAAAAATATATTTTATTGCAAGGTCGTAGAAAAAGTATAGTATGTAACACGTGTGTGAAGCCTATTTTACATTCGGGGAGTTTGCAACACTCGCCTTCGGCTCGTGTCGCAATCTCCACCCTCATGTAAAAATTTCAGCTTCACACACTTGCCACATCTTTTATTCTAAACGGGTAGATTCACTATCTATATATATATATATATATATATATATATATATATATATATATATTTTCTTTAATCACGACGATCGGGGAAATTTTGCTCACCTGTACAGGCTAAACGGTAAGAGCGATTTTAATGAAAATTTTTCCAAGATGTAGAGAATAACTCAACTTGATTTCCTGGTAATAGGTAATTTTTCTGTACGGTGTATAGTTTTTGTGTAAAATATTTTTGAAGGTCGTATTTTGGCTTTTTGAAACAATACATCGAAGTCTACATGTACAAAATTAAGAAGAAAAACGATGTCATCTATCACATTTGACATGTCAATGTTGGTGACAAACCAGTATAAGAAATGTATAAAGATTAGTTAAAAGTGGATATATATATTTTTATGGAACGATTATGCATATAATAGTATAATTAAAGGTATTTTATAATTATTTTCTCTATTTAAATGGTAATTAATAATTCATATATAATCTTGAAGTTAAATTTTATCCATAGGTAAAACTGTCTGCTTTTTATGACAGAGAAGTTGAAAAGGTGATAATTGAGTGAATATGAACGTACAGTAACATATGTACGCATGTTTCCATTGACAAAATAGTTGCTGAACGATGAAAAAGGCATGTATTTAAATGGAACCTAATTTGGATATGAAATTGATAAAAATGGTACCTAGACGGAATGGAAGTACGTAAAACTATTATAATACACTATCGGCGGAGCCCTAGGAGAAAGATTGTTTGACTTGTCAATCAGAACCTTTAAATGGAAATATTTTTGAAATGAGGACAATTTGAAAAATGTTAAATTCATAAACATAAATTTTAAGAATAGGCAATTATTTCACAATAGTAAAAATGGCCTAAAACATTTAAAATTTATAATTTTTGATGGTTCATGTCCATGGTTCATGTCCACTACGAAAGTGTTGCCAAACATTCCGTTACTACTCCAATGTCAAGATTTTGACAGCTCGATCGGTTTATGTTTTATTTACATAAAGTTGTCAGAAACATGTAGTGTTTGTATCAAATAAGAAGTATCGTAAAGGGCTGCAATGCAGAAACGTTAAAATTTTGACAGATCGATTGGCTTTTGTTTTTTGCATAAAGTTGTCAGAATCATGTCGTGTTTGGTATCAAATGAGAGGTATCGTCGAGGGCTGCCATGCAGAAATGTCAAAATTTTGACAGCACGATTGGCTTTTGTTTTTTGCTTAAAGTTGTCAGAACCATGTCGTGTTTGGTATCAAATGAGAGGGTTCGTCAAGGGATGTCATGCAGAAATGTCAAAGATTTGACAGCTCGATCGTCTTTTGTTTTTTTGCTTAAAGTTGTTCGAACCATGTCATTTTTGGTATCAAATGAAAGGTAACGTCAAGGGCTACCATGCAGAAATGCCAAAATTTGACAGCTCGATCGGCTTTTGTTTTTTACTTAAAGTTGTCAGAACCATGTCGCGTTTAGTATCAAATGAGAGGTAACGACAAGGGCTGTTATGCAGAAATGTCAAAAATTTGACAGCTCGATCGGCTTTTGTTTTTTGCTTAAAGTTGTCAGAACCATGTCGTGTTTGGTATCAAATGAAAGGTACCGTCATGGGCTGTCATGCAGAAATGTCAAAAATTTAACAACTCGATCGGCTTTTGTTTTTTACTTAAAGTTGTCAGAACCATGTCGCGTTTAGTATCAAATGAGAGGTAACGACAAGGGCTGTTATGCAGAAATGTCAAAAATTTGACAGCTCGATCGGCTTTTGTTTTTTGCTTAAAGTTGTCAGAACCATGTCGTGTTTGGTATCAAATGAAAGGTACCGTCATGGGCTGTCATGCAGAAATGTCAAAAATTTAACAACTCGATCGGCTTTTGTTTTTTACTTAAAGTTGTCAGAACCATGTCGTGTTTGGTATCAAATGAGAGGCATCATCGAGGGCTGCCATGCAGATTGGGTGGGGAGGTTGCGTAGGCATTATGGGTGGGCAGGTTGCGTGGGCATTTTGGGTGGGCAGGTTGCGTGGGCAGTTTGGGTGGGCAGGTTGCGTGGGCTGTTTAGGTGGGCGGTAAAAAAATATTTTGAAAGACAGCGTTAGCACTTTATGTGGATTGGACGTACGTAAAACTATTATAAAACACTATCGGCGGAGCCCTAGGGTATACTCGGCGTAGCCGAGTTTACGCTAGTCTTTTATTCTAAACGGGTAGATTCACTATCTATCTATATATATATATATATATATATATATATATATATATATATATATATATATATATATATATATATATATATATACCGAGAGTTTTTTTTATCAGTGAACATGGCCGTATGTTATTACCATAGTTACATTTAAAATGATTGACAGCAATGTATTATCGCGTTTTTTTTAAAACTGAACATAGGACGTGACATTTAGTGTAGTTGTCAAAGTCATCAAATTGTTATACAATCAAAATGTGTGCAGAAACTTGTCGTAGACTCATGTTATAATTATACCAATTGACAATTTGAACTTTTTCTTCAACTGTATACATTTTGAAATGACAATTTGATGACTTTGACAACTATAATACATTCACTGTCACTCTCTATGTTCAGCTTTAAAAAAAAACGCGATAATACATTGCTGTCAATCATTTATGTAACTATGGTAATGGCATATGCCCATGTTCACTGATAAAAAAAACTCTCGGTATATATATATATATATATATATATATATATATATATATATATATATATATATATTTTCTTTAATCACGACGATCGGGGAAATTTTGCTCACCTGTACAGGCTAAACGGTAAGAGCGATTTTAATGAAAATTTTTCCAAGATGTAGAGAATAACTCAACTTGATTTCCTGGTAATAGGTAATTTTTCTGTACGGTGTATAGTTTTTGTGTAAAATATTTTTGAAGGTCGTATTTTGGCTTTTTGAAACAATACATCGAAGTCTACATGTACAAAATTAAGAAGAAAAACGATGTCATCTATCACATTTGACATGTCAATGTTGGTGACAAACCATTATAAGAAATGTATAAAGATTAGTTAAAAGTGGATATATATATATTTTTATGGAACGATTATTATGCATATAATAGTATAATTAAAGGTATTTTATAATTATTTTCTCTATTTAAATGGTAATTAATAATTCATATATAATCTTGAAGTTAAATTTTATCCATAGGTAAAACTGTCTGCTTTTTATGACAGAGAAGTTGAAAAGGTGATAATTGAGTGAATATGAACGTACAGTAACATATGTACGCATGTTTCCATTGACAAAATAGTTGCTGAACGACGAAAAAGGCATGTATTTAAATGGAACCTAATTTGGATATGAAATTGATAAAAATGGTACCTAGACGGAATGGAAGTACGTAAAACTATTATAATACACTAATACACTATCGGCGGAGCCCTAGGAGAAAGATTGTTTGACATGTCAATCAGAACCTTTAAATGGAAATATTTTTGAAATGAGGACAATTTGAAAAATGTTAAATTCATAAACATAAATTTTAAGAATAGGCAATTATTTCACAATAGTAAAAATGGCCTAAAACATTTAAAATTTATAATTTTTGATGGTTCATGTCCATGGTTCATGTCCACTACGAAAGTGTTGCCAAACATTCCATAAGTAACTAGGTAAGTACCTATAAAACAAATATTGCTAACTAGATCAATGTGAAGTCGGTATACAAGTGTTACATGCATAAGTGAAAAACAAATATTCCTAACTGCATTATTGTGAAGTTAGCCAATTAATTTCCAAGCTACTAATAAAAAATATAATCAATTTTAAACAAAAATATAAGAGAAAGTGTTGCCATAAGTAACTAAGTAAAACACAAATACTCCAATGTCAAGATTTTGACAGCTCGATCGGTTTATGTTTTATTTACATAAAGTTGTCAGAAACATGTAGTGTTTGTATCAAATAAGAAGTATCGTAAAGGGCTGCAATGCAGAAATGTTAAAATTTTGACAGATCGATTGGCTTTTATTTTTTGCATAAAGTTGTCAGAATCATGTCGTGTTTGGTATCAAATGAGAGGTATCGTCGAGGGCTGCCATGCAGAAATGTCAAAATTTTGACAGCACGATCGGCTTTTGTTTTTTGCTTAAAGTTGTCAGAACCATGTCGTGTTTGGTATCAAATGAGAGGGTTCGTCAAGGGATGCCATGCAGAAATGTCAAAGATTTGACAGCTCGATCGTCTTTTGTTTTTTTGCTTAAAGTTGTTCGAACCATGTCGTTTTTGGTATCAAATGAAAGGTAACGTCAAGGGCTACCATGCAGAAATGTCAAAAATTTGACAGCTCGATCGGCTTTTGTTTTTTACTTAAAGTTGTCAGAATCATGTCTTGTTTGGTATCAAATGAAAGGTATCGTCGAGGGCTGCCATGCAGAAATGTCAAGATTTTGACAGCTTGATCGTCTTTTGTTTTTTTATTCAAAATTGTTAGAACCATGTCGTGTTTGGTATCAAATGAGAGGTTTTGTCAAGGGCTGCCAAGCAGGAATGTCAAAAATTTGACAGTTCAATCGGCTTTTGTTTTTCGTTTAAAGTTGTCAGAACCATGTCGTGTTTGGTATCAAATGAGAGATATCGTCGAGGGCTGCCATGCAGAAATGTCAAAAATTTGACAGCTTGATCGGCTTTTGTTTTTTGCTTAAAGTTGTACAGAACCATGCCGTGTTTGGTATCAAATGAGAGGTATCGTCGAGGGCTGCCATGCAGAAATGTCAAAAATTTGACAGCACGTTCGGCTTTTGTTTTTTGCTTAAAGTTGTCAGAACCATGTCGTGTTTGGTATCAAATGAAAGGTAACGTCAAGGGCTGTCATGCAGAAATGTCAAAAATATGACAGCTCGATCGGCTTTTGTTTTTTACTTAAAGTTGTCAGAATCATGTCTTGTTTGGTATCAAATGATAGGTGTCGTCGAGGGCTGCCAAACAGGAATGTCAAAAATTTGACAGCTCGATCGGCTTTTGTTTTTCGAATAAATATAAATCGTTTGTGTTAGCGTGAAGACTGATGGCGTTAGCATTGTGGGTTTAGGTTGTACCTAGACGGACTGGACTAAAACTATTCTAAAACACTATCGGCGGAGCCCTAGGGAATACTCGGCGTAGCCGAGTTTTAGCTAGTAATATACTATTTTGTCTCTCAAAGTTTTAGCTTCCAAAATGTATTCCGGGTATTTACATTTTTTATTATTTTTTTTAAATCTATTCCCCAAAACAATTTCTGGCAATATGCAATTTAAATAAACAATATTAATATAACCATATAAACTTAAAAACTTACTTATAATTACGAATAAATTTAAAGAAAATACTGAAACAAATAAATATGAAATAATAATAATAATAATAATAAATAATTAATTTAGCTTCCAAAATGTATTCCGAGTCTTTACATTTTTATTTATATTTTTTTTTAATCTATTCCCCAAAACAATTTCCGGCAACATCCGATTATTCTTTATATTGTGTGTCTTTATCTCTAAATTTATGGAAGATATAATAAAAAAAAATATATGTATCGGATAGAAAATTTGATATTATTTAATATTTGTAATAACATACACACACATACACATAGGCATCATTGTAAAAATGTTAAAATCGGATTCCAATGACCTTAAAACGTGCTTATTCACTAAAATCTGGATATGCTATATTTAGCATCAGAGCTGGGCAGTAACTAGTTACTTTAGGAACTTAGTTACTAACTAGTTACTTTTACGTAACTTGTAACGTAACTTAGTTACTTTTTAAAATATGGTAACTGTAACTTAACTTGCTGCGGAAAAGTAGTTGGTAACTTTACGGTTTTTAGTTACTAGTTACTTGAGTAACTTAAGTTACTTAAAGTAACTTAAAAAGTGGAATGTAATTTAGTCATAAAAAGTAACGGGGGGGATTAAAATTTCTAAGAAATATTTTGTTGAGGCTGATGCCTTTTTTAGAAACACTAACTAAAACTGTTTTGTTTTAAATAAATGTCTGTCCAGAGTAGGAGTGTTGAGCGCAGCATCGCGC
Organism: Ophonus ardosiacus; assembly: GCA_943142095.1. Classification (NCBI taxonomy): domain Eukaryota; kingdom Metazoa; phylum Arthropoda; class Insecta; order Coleoptera; family Carabidae; genus Ophonus; species Ophonus ardosiacus. The sequence goes on along the minus strand of OW964826.1, from coordinate 31,972,788 downwards.
ATATCCTCTGTAATGTGTAACTTTTATTTTAATACATAATTAAATTCAATATTATTGTTGATTGATTTCAAGCTATGATAAATAATAAAATAAGTAATTATATTCATTAATAATAGAGTTTTTGTACGGTAAACAGAAAAACTAAAAATGACACATTATTTTAACTTTTAATTCTAGAATTTTATTTTTATTTTTATTTTATTTTATTTTAAGTGTACACTACCCAACAGGCATAGCCCAATGAGAGGGTAGGAATAATAAAGAAATACATACAAAAATATATAAATTTGGTTACATCAAAAATATTGATTAAATACATATACTAAAAATTACAGATATTTAATTGATTTCGAAATTCATTATACGAATTAAAGAATATGTCAACTCTATCAGAAAATTTATTACTTAATTGACTCATACGTATTATTGGAGATTGTAAAAAAATATTTGTTCTTGCAACTGGCACATGGAAAATATTTTGTGATCTGGTTTGAATTGTAGGAGCAAGAAAATCAAGGGTACTTAAGCAATACGGGTCATCTATGATGCTGTGAATAAGTTTAAAAAGATACATGAGTGTATTGAAATTTCTTCTATGCAAAAGAGACTTGAAATCAAATACAGTTAGCAAGATTACATAGGAAACCCTGTAATCAGGATAAGAGCCCATGATTTTAAAATAGATATATTTTAAGAATTTTTTTTGTATAGACTCAATCAACTTTTGATTAATATCATAGAGTGGACTCCAAATTATTGAGCAATACTCTAGTTTAGACCTAATAAAACAAAAGTACAATGAAAATATTGCCCGTATATTGTGAAAATTGCGAGTGTTACGGATAACAAATCCAAGCATTTTATAAGCGGAACTTGTAATTAATTGAATATGAGGAACAAATGTTAATTTAGAATCAAATAAGACACCAAGATCGCGCATTGTATCGCACCTGACCAAATTATGTTGATTAATGCTATAATTAAAAATGGTATGCGACTTTTTGCGCGTAAATGTTAAGACTTTGCATTTATTAACATTAAGATAAAGTTTATTTAGATCACACCACTCATTTAATTTATTAAGATCATTCTGTAATTCTAAGAAGTCAATGTAATTTGAAATGGCACGAAAAATTTTGAGATCGTCTGCAAACATAAGTATGTTACTATCAAATATGTGTGATAAATCATTAATGAAGAGAAGGAAAAGAAGAGGACCCAGATTAGATCCCTGAGGAACTCCTGAGGGAACATCAAGCTGAGAGCTGTTGTAGCCTAGGAAGTGAACAAAGAAGAATCTATTTTGTAAATAGGAAGAAAGAAGTGAAATTAAGGATTTAGATAATGAATAAGAATGAAGTTTGTTGATTAAAATGGCGTGATCTATTCTGTCGAAGGCTTTTGCGAAGTCGGTATAAATTGTGTCAACTTGAGTATTATTGTCTAGGGCAGATGAAACGAAGTGTGTAAAGTAGCAAAGGTTGGTAGAAGTCGATCTTTTGGACATGAAACCATGTTGACGAAACGAAATTTGGTTTTTAATTCGATTATAAATTGTTTTATATATTAAGCTTTCAAATATTTTACTAAAATTTGAGACTACGGCAATCGGTCTATAATTTTGTATGCTGGACTTGTCACCAGATTTAAAAACCGGAGTAACACGAGCAATTTTCCAAACATCAGGGAAATTATCAGTCTTAAGTGCTAAATTAAATATATGGCATAGTGCTCGAGAAAACGGATATGAACAATCTTTAATAATTAAATTTGGGACTAAATCAGGTCCATAAGATAGACTAGATTTAAGTTTTTTCAATGCGGACTCAATTTCACAGCTAGATAACTCATTTAGTGTAATTGGAATATCTGATACAGTTTTAATATCTGGAAGAGGATCATTTGACTGAGGAGCATAGACATTGTGGAAATGTGCTGCAAAGGCTTCAGCTATATCTTTGGGTTTTTCAAAATGATTTTCATTATAATTCATAGTGGAAGGAAAAGATGACTTATTCTTTTTTGCGTTTATAAAATTCCAAAATTTGTTCGGTTCAGTAATCAATGATTTTTCACAATTATGTACATAATTATTATATGATATTCTAATATCATTTTTTATTTTGAATCTCAAAAATTTATATTTTTCATTATAACTTACAATAAGAGGATATTTTTTAAACATTTTGAAATAATGCGATTTTAGCTTGAGATCTGATTTGATTTGAGATGTAAACCAAGGCGGATAAGTTACAATTCTTTTAAAATTAATTGGAACACATTCCTTAAAGATTGAATATAAATTAGTATAAAAATATTCACACGCTGAGTTTACATCAGAAAAATGTTCTAACGTATCCCAATCAAATGAAGAAATTAAATGATACAATTTAGGAAAATCAGCTCTTTTAAAGTTAAATGACTCAGATACAACATTATGCATACAGTCTGCATGGTAATTATCTAATGCAAAATTAGCATTAATAGATAGTGGAGGATGATGATTATATTGAACATCTAACAAAGAATCATCCCTATTAACTACACAAGATACATTTGAAACAATTAAATCTAATAATCTGTTATTTGAATTGTACACATTGTTACATTGCTTAGCTTCAATAAACGATATAAAATTATTACATAACAAAACATTTCGATTAGTAGTATCAGACACATATTCAGGGATATTAAAATCGCCAATAATCAGGAAATTATTATCGAATAAAAAAGGCAAATTCTCAAAAAAATCATAAAAACTACTATAGCAGTCATAATTCATAGCTGGAGGAATATAAACCGTAAATACATAAATAACAGCATTATTAATAGTTAGTTTACAACAAACCACATCAATATTATATGGCAGGTAATGCAAAAAGTCTTTCAAAGTGACAATAACAGCGTTAATTTTTTTCTTAATTAAAATAAGTACACCGCCACCTCGCGATACGTTACATTCAGCAAAGTTACGATCACAACGAAACACTGAAAAAGAACCATCACAGATTTCAGAATCAAGCACACTATCACTTAACCACGTTTCACTTAGACAGATGACGTCATAATCAAGAGATGGAAGGGTTGAGTAAAGCTGGTTCATTTTAGTGTTGAGCCCTTGGACGTTTTGATAATAAAGGTTAAGATGAATCGTGCTGGGTAGTGAAGAGTTTAGTTTTTTAGTATTTGAGGATAGCCATTTTTATAAGAAATATAAAGATCATTTTCACCTTGGGATTTGCGTTGGTCTAATTCTTTCTTAACATCCTTAAACAATTGTTGTTGCATAGGCGTTTTGTCACTATTAATATAGATATTCTTCAGATCGCTGTGATTTCGAGCATTTTTCGCCAAGCGTAATAGTTTTTTTGCATTTTCAGAATTTTGAAATCTAATTTTAACAAGACGAGGGCGTGAATTAGTTGTTGTTTTTCCAATTCGATGAATTTTACAATCTAAAATGTTAGTATTCGGAGCAATTTTTTCAATGACTGCTGAAACTTTTTCAGAAAGATTTTCAGAATCAGATTCAGGTATTCCAGAAACAATTACGTTATTTTGTCGAAGTTGACGCTGGTTAATTTCGACGATAAGAGTTTCCGTGAAAGTGGACTGATTAAAATTTATATTTTTGGTAGTACTAAATTTTTGTTTAAGTTCTTCAATTTCGGATTTTAGATCAAGTATAATCCTTTTTAAAGTAGAAAATGTATTAGCTTCGGCTAAACAGTCTTTGCAAAATATTTTTACAGACTTTACAGTTGATCGGGTAAGAGGTTTAGCTTCTTCTGAAGTTAGATTGACACAAGTCAAATGAACATATTTTTGGCAGCCATCACAAGATATAGATTTTTGCTGATCTATATTTACTTCTTTATTACAATTTGGACAGGTAGACATCTCTAGGTGTAAGCCGATGATACACGAAGTAGTATATTCTTGTGATCAGTGTGTTGTTAATTAAATTTGTAGTCGAAACAACTTGATTGATTAGGAAGTGACAGAGAGCAAGTGATAAATCTTTACTTACACGATAAATGTAGAGCTAATTCATACACGCTGCACTTACTCACAAAAACTGAATCACTTTATAGTACACAAGGTTTTAACTGACCCGTTGATATAATTTCCAATATTTATACTAACTTAATAAATGTATAAAACTGTATGTAAACGGAGAGCGCAAAATGCCGTGTTGTATGTACTTATACTTATACTTTTCAATATATATACAGTTAAAGAGATTAACTTTAAAAAACCAGTCAACTTTGCTATTAACATGGAAACAGCTGGTATATTAAAAAAAAATAATTGACAGATGTCAGTGTCAAGTGCAGTTTACATAGAATTAAAAAGTCACTAAATGTTAAATTTGACTTATAAAATATATTATTTTCAAATGTTTTCCTCGCTTACAAATGATACGTTTTAATAAATTATAATTAAACTGTCACTAAATCATCAAAATTATTCCAATTTTCAGGTTATACAAAAAATAGTGTAGTTTGTTCGTTGTTCCAAGGGTTGCAAGACTTCAATTCGTCTCATTTTTGCAAATTCCCTTCTCACAAGATAAAATGTCACTTTTAATTTATATATTATATTATAATGTAAGTCCGCAGGGCCTTTTTATCAGATTTTTGGGCCCTAGGCCAAATTTTTTTTCGCCCCCCCCCCCCCTCCCTCTTTATAGTAAAAAACAAGTACGTACAAATATTTGTATAATGGGGTCATACCACATTTTCCAATTTATTTTTTTTCTGAAAATATACTTAAAACCACTTATAAAAATATATATTTTATGTCACATAAGTTTCTAGTTTTACAGAAATAATTTTTTAAAGTTTATATTAAATTTCAAATGTCGTCACGGTTTTGCGACCGTGACCGTATTCCCTCCTATCGAATAAAAATGGAACTACGTTTGACGTTTATGTTATTTGACTTGAAAGCAAACGTGACAGCAAGTTATTTTGTACTCGTGCTTTTGTTTTTATTGTATATTAAATAATTTAATTATGGAAATTAATTTTGAAGAAGCGAATTCAAATAATTTGCAGAAAATTAATTTTCGGCATCTTCTTCAAGCTATTGTATAAAATAAACGAATGTATATCAACGAAAATTGTTTTTTTATTAAGTTCTACTTACGTTGAAATGATCTTCACAAACATAAGCAAGACTACCCTTTAAAATTTTTGGAGTATTTATTGCATTATACCATCTTTCCCTTATATCTCGAGATTTAGGAATACGAACAAAAACTTTATTTTTGCTTCTCAACGAGATGTTCTCGCAAGACGACACAGAATAATATTATGCAACCATGATAATATCTAAATCACACATAATTTGTAATTATTTATATTTATTAGAACATTTCGTTATTTGTACTTACATTTAAACAAAAACAACTTGTTGCAAAGATATTTACTTTGAAAATGTTGGTTATGTTAGAAAAATGTGACAACTCTGCGCTGACAATACAGTACGTGCACGAGTACATGTGTGCGTGACTATCATTGTATGTGTGTACAAAACCATGACGTCACAAAATAAGACTCAAAATGTTTAGAAACAAAATCATGAATGAAAAGTATAAGAATATTAAATATTTTTCATGTATATATGTATAAAATTATGTATTTTTTTAAATTATATAAAAAAAATCAATATATATTTTTTTTGGTATGACCCCATTATAATGTAAGTTTATTTATTAAAGAAAAAATTAAAATTGCCTGCTGAGAGAAAAACTGATCAATTATACAGTACCGCATGCTCGATTCTAGTTTGAGGTGAAATTTTAGCGTAATATTTTGTTACTCCTCTCTAGGGCCGGTTGGCAATTTTGCCGGGTCTCATTTATAAAAAGATACTTTTTCATTAAATTTTCTTAGATATTTGAATGTGCGGGGCCCATGTGAGCGCGGGGCCTCAGATTGAAAATCGACGTCTGATCCGAGGTTTCCAATAAATTAATCATTATCCACTAATAAGTCTAGGAAATAATATCTGCATGTTTTATACAGTATAATGGCCATGTCATGTTAGAAAGAAAGTAGATTCTTTATATCTTAGTATAAGAAATCAAAATTGAAAAATAAATTAACAAATTTAAAAAAAAAATCACAGCAACCGGGCCCTGCGGGTCCCTTGTCAAAGCAGGCCCTAGGCCGTGGCCTCGTAAGCCTAGGCGGTAATAAGGCCCTGTAGGTCCGTTAACATTAACAATAATAATCTGATTGGGTGTTGCCAAGCAATAACGTTAAAATTTAGGTTAACGTAGTTAGTGCAAAAACTCCCTGATATGTATACTACACAATAACTAAGTCAACAGTCTAAGTCTACACTTCACGCAATTAAAAGTAGTTAGAAAGTAACTCAAGGTAACTAAGTTACTTTTAATGAGTAACTAGTAAATAACTTAGTTCTTTCACCAAAATAACTGGAACTTAAGTAACTTAGTTACTTTTTTTTGAAGGTAACTGTAACTGTAACTAGATAAATTTTAAAAGTAACTTGCCCAGCTCTGTTTAGCATGAATCCAGTACTTCCCGTAGCGAGAGATAAAAATCATTTCTGTCACTTTCTTGGATTTTTCTTTGACGCACCAACCTTTGAATCGACGATATTCATCTTTATATTTCTCGTGGCATTATGTAAGCAACAAATTCAGAGTTGATAGACAGTCAGGCCTATTATGTGACTCGGTGGTTAGTTTTTAACAACTGGTTAAAAAAATTATCCAATAGCTATTGATTTGATAAGCAAAAATCCAATTTATATATATATATATATATATATATATATATATATATTAAAAATATTGATATATATATATATATATATATATATATATATCAATATTTTTGATTGATTCAATTTTTTAACCAGTAACTACTGAGTTACAGAATAGGCCCGAGTAAATGATAGAATTATCAATAACAGCTTCCATTATTTTTGGTTAAAAATTTAGGAAATTTCTGAGACGACAATTATCAATAAATATTTTAATTGTTTCATTTGTTTCCTTACAAATGGAATGTCGATTATCTGTTTATTTTGTATGCCATTAATTTACATCGGATTATTATAATTTTCTTTTTTAAAAAGTAACAATTTCGCAAGATTAAAAAAAATTGTATGCATCTCATATGAAATGCATGTTTTCAGTCCTTATATGATTACAGCCCTCGGCTTCGCCTCGTAATGTTAAAATCGGATTCTAGGGACCTTAACACGTGCTCATGACGATATGCGATTTTTAGCATGATTAGAGATGTATATTCATATACGGTGACGAGAGGTAAAAAGTACACATTCATAATGCCATGAGTTGGTCAAAAAGTGTCGAATAATCTCGACTGTAACGCAGTCGTTATTTTTAAACAACTGGTTAAAAATGTATCCAATAGATACTGATTTGACAACTAAAAATCCAATTTTTTGTTATATATCAACATACATCATTGGTTAAAGATTATAACCAGTCACAATAAATTAACGACTGAGTTACAGAATAGACTCGTAAATCTTGAACAAGTCTTGGTATGATTTTTGTAATTATTCATAAATCTATCTGCCTATCGCGTCATTATGTAAAACAGATTTAATTTCTACTAAAAGTGTAAATACTTTAGGTTTGTCAACAAATAAATAAAGTTTTCAGCTATAATTCTTTATTTTCATGGTACAACTAAATTGAAGATGGCTCAGTCCACTGCGCACATCTAAGCTGCATTTATTTTTTTAATCAAATAGGTGCGTTCCTCAACTGCCTCAACTTATGAGAAAAATTATGGCCATATAGTTAAATGACTGGCATACGAAATATGTTCTATCATAAAAAATGTTTATTTGATTAAAAGCTACATTTTTATATATGTTTACTCATTACTCAGGTAATATGAAGTAGTATTGCTTTGAAAGAAGATATTCATAAATATTTTCCTAGAATAGGAATATGGATTTATACTAGAAAGCCCTACTATCACTTTGTGTACTATATAACCAACAAAAAGTTAGGAGTTTCCGCACATAAACAGCATAACTCATGCACCCGCACACCTGTATTGAAAACATTACATGGGTATTTTGTAATCCTTGTAAAGCTCATTATGGCTCTGTGGTAGATAAGAAAAGAATTTCAGCTGCAACATTAGCCGCAGATTACTGATATATTGTTCCCGAAAAGGGCCGGTTATGTCGTAAATGACACACGATTTTTCTCCTTTATATCAGGCTAATTATCCAGAGATTATAAATTTCTGTTACTTGCGAAAGCTAATATTTAGAAAATACAGTGTTTATCTTCTTAGGTCTAGTTGTACAATCCCCGGTTATAGTTATTAACGTCATTAAATAACGGACACGACTGAGGTTAATAATCAGTCGAGTTCATTATTTGCATATCGGCCGTATGGCGTTCAAGATTTCTCGAAATAACTTAAAATTTAAACATTTAGGATTAATAAAATTCTTCTATTTCTCATAGTGAACAACTTTTTTGGTTAATTTATAAACTCTCATAGACAACAGTCCATCAATATGCTATTATTTTTCTAGGAACACCTAATTCTTAATTGTAGGCGACTTATAAAAAATAACGGCCTAGGCCGTTATTTCTATGTTTTCATTTTTGTTTGTTGAGACTTTCAGTTAGTTATGTATTACGACACTTAGCGCTAGTAGTGCTTGGCGGCAAGTCATACTGACAATTCAAATTTGAAATTGTATTTTCGTGAAGTGTTATTCTTCATTATTGTGTTATTTTATATTGTTCTGTTTTTGTGTTTATTTGATTCTGCAAAATGCCAAGAGGTTGTTATGTATCGGGTTGTGACGTTGAAAATACAACAAAACATTATTTTCCTATTTATGAAGAAGACATTTACAAAATTTGGATTGAACAAGTAGCTCATCCAAATACAAGATAGAACAAGAAATGAAAAGATTAGAGAACAATTATAATGTGTGTATTAGACTTCATTGAGCAAGAGAGCTAGCTAGGTGGGGCCACATGATCAGAATGAACGAAGCTAGACCGGTGAGATGACAAAAGTGGTAAAAAAATTAGACCGAGGAAGACCTAAAGACAATTGGGTTAAGGTAATATTGAAGATCTTGGAGAAGAAAAATACGACAAATCAAAACGCTAGGAAGATGGCAAGGAATAAGAAGCAATGGGCGAAATTCGTACACAACTAAATGTATTTATATACCCTACACTTTATGATATTTTTATACTTTCCTTATGTAATTTTAAGAAATAAATATACGTTCTAGTTCTTGTTAAATATATATTTTGTTCTTTTCTGTTTATTACTATATCAATAAAAAAATCTGTTGTGGCCAGCACAAGACCTTCCGTCAATTCCATGTATTTTGTACAAATCCCATACCAAAAGGTCCTTGCAACAGATTCTATATAATATCATGTAAAAACACATACTATTTTTTACAAATTTCATACCAAAAGTTCATTTGAAAAAGTTCTATAAATCCAATAAAATTATAACATAAACTACACTAAGTAATGTCCTTCCATCTTCTCTTTGGCCTTTCTCTGCGTGTCACTTGCGAGCAACACTATGACATACCAATTTTAGATCCTATACTTTTTTCCATATTTGGTTTTGTACTTGCAACTGACAATTAATTTTTTTTGAATAATTATGTCAGCTGTTTCCATGATAAATAACAAAGCTGACTAATATTTGAAAATTAATTTCTTTATAATGCTTTAAATTTACATCTATTGAATATGAAGGAAAATGTATAATCAAACTGTATAGAGAAGAGTATTTTCTTTAATATATATATAATAACAAAATGTCAAAAAATAATATTTAACTGCGTTTTTTTAAGAAAAAGTGTTAAAAACTTCAAATAAGGGTACTTCCGGTGGATCAATTATATCCAAAATCTAATCAACTCTTCATATGGATGTACAGAAGAGGAATACGAAAGAATTATAATTTTTAGAATTGTAGTATTGGAGTTATCGTCGGAGAAAAATTTGTCACACACGGACACACACACACACGGACACACACACGCACACACGGACACACGCACACATACACGGACACACACGGACACACACACACACACACACACACACACACACACACACACACATACAGACATCATCTTAAAAATGGTATATTCGTATTGTAGGGACCCTAAAACGTGCTTATTCATTAAAAACTCACCACCGAATTTTTTGACCAAAGACAATACCTTCCTTACCTAAAGGTGACGGAAAGTAAAAAGAATAAAAATATATTCTCAGTAGTAATGCGGGATGCAGGCTATCCCCGATACTACCCGCCATACTGATTTTAGTTATGTCTTACGACACCGAGCGCTAGTGTTGCAGGGCATGAATGCCTACTACTTTATCATTGCAGTTGACTATCTTAATAGTATCTGTTGTCTGTGGTCATAATAACAGTATGGTATTACGAAAAAATATTAATTGCCGGGTAAATAGACAAAATCGAATCGAAATGAACTGTCAAATAACAAATTTATCATTAACCAGCTGTCCCCGTTGCAAATATTTGCAACAAACAATATTATAATAATAATAATAATAATAATAATAATAATGTTTATTGTGTGAGAAAAATATACATCCCATACAATTGTGGCTGGCAACCAATACAGTATCACATAATAATAATAATAATAATAATAATAATAATAATAATAATAATAATAATAATAATAATAATAATATAATACGATAGCAAGAACAATAGAGTTTTTATCAATAATAACATACGAAATAATGGATAACCCAATTTCTTAAGATCTACATAACATACATTGTTTTTTCTTTGTTAATATTAAACTATGCAACAACATAACAATAATTTGATTTTTTTTTATTACAAATATGCATATTATTTAACAAATATAAAAATATGAGTTTATGAACAAAACACTTATCCAACTAGAGATAATAGGGAGTATGTGACCTATCTATGCAGCAAATCTTATTTATTAAATTATTTGTGTCCTGTGTTTTTAATCTGCTTCCTTGTGACTGGGCGTGGCATCTAAAAAAGAATCTTCGGGAGAAGGTAGTTGGTTCTGGCTAACCCATGGAGTTTTCTTTGCAGGTGGTTTTGTAGGCGTGTCGCTTGAGGAATTTCTGCTCCGTTTCTGGCTTTCGCTTACTTGGGATTTCTGTGATCTGATTTTGCGCGTCTGTCTTTCCTGAGGTGTCAAATCTTCATTGACATAAATACCGCTGTCTTTACACTTCTTTCTTGCATGATAGATTGCATACTTTGTATTCGTATTATTAAGACATAGTAAAATTGGTTTTGGATTTTGTGACTCCATTGTATGTTTGCCTAATCGAAATACAGTATCGATATCTGAATCGGCTAGATCTATATTTAAGTATTGTTTGAAGAGTTGAGTTATATTCTCCTTTAAGTTGAAATTCTTGTCTGAGGATTCTGGTACGCCATGTATTATCAGATTCCTCTTTCTGGAAAGTTTGTCCAGTCTTGAGATAGTTAATGTTTGTGACTTTACTGTTGTTTCGAGTTCATTAACTTTTTGTTCAAGCTCTATGAATTTATTTTTGAAGAATTGAAGATCATTTTTTGTTTCTGAAGTGTCCGTTGATATAGTTTCTAATTTCATTAGAATTCTTTCTAGTATATTACTATCTGTATTAGACATTTTTTTTTTTTTTTTTGCTCACTACACACGTGGTTTGCACTAAATGTTTGGTTATGTTGTATCAAAAATAAGTTTGAGGGCTGTTATACATATAATAACTATATGCAAATGCCTTTTTCGATATATGGAGATAATTTTAGTTACTTTTACGATGTAATATTGTCTGTATAAGACAGTTTTTTGCATGCACTACACACGTGCTTTTCGTGAATTTTTTGGCTAAGATACCGAAGTAAATGCGTTGTTTTTTGACCAAAGACAATACCTTCCTTACCTAAAGGTGACGGAAGGTAAAAAGAATAAAAATATATTCTCAGTAGTAATGCGGGATGCAGGCTATCCCCGATACTACCCGCCATACTGATTTTAGTTATGTCTTACGACACCGAGCGCTAGTGTTGCAGGGCATGAATGCCTACTACTTTATCATTGCAGTTGACTATCTTAATAGTATCTGTTGTCTGTGGTCATAATAACAGTATGGTATTACGAAAAAATATTAATTGCCGGGTAAATAGACAAAATCGAATCGAAATGAACTGTCAAATAACAAATTTATCATTAACCAGCTGTCCCCGTTGCAAATATTTGCAACAAACAATATTAAGTAGTAATGGTATTAAATCATAAATTTTTTGCATTTATAAAGTTTAGTTCTCTGCTACACTGGTTTTTTTAAAACTATCCCGCTCTGTTTTTTTGAATATGTAGGGAGAACTCTGAATAATTACTAATTAACACAACACTCAGTTAATAATTACTATATTTTACATTACTGCAGAGAGCTTAAATACGGAAAATAGAAATGATTTAAAGCTTGATATAAGCGTTAACATGGATGAAAATATAGTCGCACACACACATCATTGTAAAAATAGCAAAAACGTGTTGTGGGGACCCAAATTCGTGCTTATTCTATCGAATTTTTGGACCAAAAACATTACCTCCCTTACCGTATGGCGGGAAGTAAAAATAAACTGTCTCAGATCTATCATAGTAGCAATTTATTTTGTTGTACAAATTTTATTCTAATAGATTATCAATATTATCCGCATATTCTATTTTCAACGTCTGTCAGTGTTATATTTTATTAATATAATTATGTCATTTTATAATCTATAATGTCTATATATTTTTGTCGCCATCGCCAACAAATATTTACTGTTGAAATTCATATGTTCCATTTAAGTTTTCAATTTTAATTATTTTATACATTATTTTAATGTGCGTGCAATAAGTATTTACTTGTAATCTACAATATAATGCTTTTATAATTAATATGTTATATTTACTATTTTAATATAACGAAACGAATGGAAATGTGTATGATAATATTTAATAACTGGCAGTTAAAATTTTAGGGATTACAGACATTCATTTTATATTGCATGCTTTTTACCTCTTGCTAAGAGAGGTATTGGATTCATGTTAAAAATCGCATATCCAGATTTTAATGAATAAGCACGAATTACAATGTCTGTGTGCGTGTGGATGTGTGTATGTGTGTGTATATATATATGTGATGTGTGGATGTTTGAGGGATGATTCCTAAAAGAAACTATAATACTTAAGACCAATTTACCTACGTGTTTCCTTAATCTGACATTGATGGCAAGAGCTGAAAAAGTTTTGGTAACTATTGGATAATCTGAAGTAATAGTTTCTTAAAAAATCTTTTAAATATTATTTTTTGGAAATTTATGTTGTTATTACAAATGTTAAAGAATATAAAGTTCTCTATCCAATACATTGAACACTTTTATTATATCTCCTATAGATTTAGAGATAGAGAATTATAAATTTATAAAATAATCCCCTGTATTAAACAACTCATGGAAACCAGTTGAAAAATTAAAATGTTTGTAATTGACAAAAATGATTAATGTCAGCGTTAAAAATCCAGAGACATATCTGAAGGCTTTTTCTGGGAAGTACCTAGGTACATTTAATATTTCTTATTTTATCATTAATTAAATACTTAGAAATTTATGAAACTGGGCAGTAATCATGCATATACACAAATCTAAAAAGGAATATTGTCGTACATATCTAGAAATCATTCGTTGAAAGTGAAATGCTACAAAAATGAATGGTTTACTGTTGCTTTGTCACTGGTTATAAAAGCTTTTATTTACTAATCATAAAACCCCAGGCCTTGGGTAAAATTTGACCTAAAGAATCTGTGTCTTCTTGTTTACGTTTATTCTTTTATCTTAGGCACAAACCTAAGTAGAGACCGGAACCATTCTGTCGCCCTCTCTTGGTTAATATTATAAGCAAACGTGAAATAGTTCATGGCTTGGCCGATATTACCTCGTGTCGTTTTTTCGAAACCCCCCCTTAAGTGCGGTGTACTGGCGCATCTATACAGTCTGCCGTAAAACATAGTAACTCGAGCCACGTCAAAATTGAGTTTTTTGCTTATTCTGACTCACATGGATGAGCTCTACCCCTGTGTGGTTGAGAAACTAAAATCGTGACTCTGGTTACTGAATGGGGTCCTATGTCATAGTCAAATTTTAAATAAGAAGACGAAAATATACATAAATTAATGAGTATTAGTGAAATGTTTTTGTTTAAATATTGATTAGGTTACAAACTATAAGCGATGGAAGCTGATTACTAATTGGGTATGACGCGTTAGGTACTAAGAATTTGATTGGTCGCCTGATTTTAAAAAGGAGTTTCGCGCGTCTGCTGCGGTCACCTTTAAAACATTATGAAATGTCACGTTGATTTATAAACTAACAAACAATTTAACAAATAGCCTTCTGTAACGAATGGCTCATACTATTTTTTCTGTTTAGGCTTTCATTTACATTATTTTTTAATAAATATATTTAACATTTTCTATTTGAGGATTTTTGTGACAGAATAATTAGATTGGTAACATTGATTTGCGTTTTTATTCTGTCTGTTGCCAAAATATTTTGTATATTTAGTACAGTCATACAAATCCCAAATAACAAATATCACCAAAAATCATTAAAAAAAGCTTCTTCCAGCATCAATAGAATATGATATTCTAATTCCGTGACAGAGAAAATTTATAATTTAATAACATTACCCCATATTGTTTGTTGCAATTATTTGCAACGTGTACAGCTAATTTAGAATAAGTTGTTCTAAAATCACGCTAGAGGCAGCACAACACCGCACTGCTTCTCATTGCCGGTTTACGTGGGGTTAACCCATACTTCATTTCACGTAAGAAAATAGCAGATGTCGCTTGCGAGCCGAGCGTTTTTACATGCATTAAATAAATAATTTAAATTCGTGAAACCAAACTTTGTCAGTTCTAATAGTAATTAAGGTACCAAGGGTTGTTATAAGGACAATAATGCCTGAGGTCAACAGTGTAATGTTGAGGGCCTCTGGCCCGAGGCGAGTACGTTGACCGAAGGCATTATTGCCGTTTAATACCCGTGGTGCCTTCATCGTTTTATGTCTTACTAGAAATTCTTAATAAACATTTTGTCTGACTAGAATTTATCAAACAAAAATAATAAATCACAAAATTTTAATACAACTTACAAAGTAGCCTGTGAATGCGATTTCTAGGTAATATTTTGTTTCTGTAAACAAAGCATTTTTTCAAACAAAAAATATATTTCTTGTGGTATTTTTCTGTCAATATGGACGAGCAATGTTAATTCTAAGAATAAGAAGTATGCTGGTTTGTATTTGTGATGAAACAAATATGATTATAAACGACTACAATTCACAATGCTTCTTAACCTTAACTGCACTTTATATTAGTATCAGTATTATTAACCTCAGTTTGTTGTCAACATTACCATAGCAATTTAATACGCCCTAGGGTATTATTTACTCAATAACGGACCTAATGTTGAGGTTGTTATAAAACAATAACATACTAGTAAGACAAATATTTTTATCTATAAAAATGTACAATATTTATTTCATAACTAATAGCTGACAAGTGATACTTTTTTCGCTTTTGTGAACTTGGTCATTTAATAAGTATTTAGATATTACTTGGTGTGTATTCTAACCACAGATGGGAACAGTCCACACTGCCGAAAACCGTACCACCGAAAAGCCAACTGCCGAATAGTCACAGTGTCGAAATGTCATAGTGCCGACACTTACCCCCACCACCATGTCCATAGCGTCGAAACCTTCAATGTCCACACTGCCGAAATATGTCATAGTGCCGACACTTACCCCCTCCACAATGTTCATAGCGCCGACATTGAAATGTCCGTAGCGTCGACATTGGAATATGCGTAGCGCCGGGAACAGTCCACACGGCCGAAAACCGTGCCGCCGAAAGGCCATTCTGCCGAATAGTCACAGTGTCGAAATGTCATAGTGCCGACACTTACCCCCACCACCATGTCCATAGCATCGAAACCTTCAATGTCCACACTGCCGAAATGTCATAGTGCCGACACTTACCCCCTCCACATTGCTAGTAGTGTAGACCAGATAAATGTTCATAGTAGGTAAGAGCCGGCCAAAATCAGTACAGGCATCGCATTGCTAAACAAGTTTCTCGTTGTTTTCTTGTAATATTTGGAACAGACGTGTGACGTAGATTTAGAGATAAGAAAATTTAACTCGAATATTTTAAAAACTACTTAATAACTCTACAAATACTGTATATGTTTCTCTATATTAAACAACGCATAGTTAAAGTATAATAGTTATAAGTACAAGCTGTGAAAGTGTTGATTGCAACAAAGACTATTTTACTTATAGTTCAAAAATATTGATTACAAGAAGGAATCCGACAATATTTAAATACAAGTATTTTGCTAAGATGCAAAGAATCAAATACTTATGATATATAATTCTGAAATCTTAATGAGATAATTTTATTTTTCTTTTCTGTCGATATTGAATTTCCCTGATTTACCAATAAAATTTAGTATAAAAAAGTAAAATAAATATCCTACCAAACGGATAATTTCCTGGCATTGTTATCTTGCAAATTATAATTGTAAAATTGTTGAAAGGATTTTGATTGCAAGAATGAATCTAACAAAGGAAATTTCATCAATATTTTAAAACTAGCATATTTCGAAGAATCAAAAGTATAGTTTAAACTTTAAGGCGTACACATATTTGTTATTTGTATGTAAATATTTGTATTAGTAGAGATGAATTATACAAAAACATTATATAATACTTTTTTTATGATTTGGTGGTGTATTTTTAAATAAATAATATTTCGTTTCCATTTAATATGCTCTTTCATGAATTGTTTAACGAATTTTGTTCAGTTATCATATCATATGAATTCAAATTTCGCGGCGTTTAGCTACATTATGTATATAAAGTCACTATACAAAAACCTAATAATAATATGCGGATAATTTTTTTTGGAAATTAACACAAAGTGGTAGATCAGAGATTCAAGCTCGAAGGATTGATTTTCTGAGAAGTACACGAATATCGAATAAGCACGTTTTAATGTCACTAGAATCCGATTTTAACATTTTACGTATTCCTTAATCTGACATTCCTGGGAAGAGCTGAAAAGTTTTGGTAACAATTGAACAACCGGAAGTAGTAGTTTCTTAGAAAAATTCTTCTAAATATAAATTTTTGGGAGTTTTTTTTTTTATTAAAAATTGAAGAACATAAAATTCTCCATCTAATACACTTAAAATTTTTATTATATCATCTTGTATAGATTTAGAGATAAAGACACTATAATTTATAGAGTAATCTAATCGCAGAGACTAAGGCAATAAGGAAACCAGTTGACAAATTCCAATGTTTATAACATAGTTTGCAAATGACACATATCAGTGTCAAAAATCAACAGTTTTAGTGACATTCTGATAGTTTTTTCTGGGAAGTATATTTAATCTTTCTTATTGTTTTATTGATTAAATATTTGAAATTATAGGTAAAATTGTGGTAAAATGCATATATCCATCAGATATACCGCCAATCTGGTTAATGAATTGGAAGAATCTCTGACATTTAGAAACTTCCTCATACAATAAAATATAGATATAATTAGAATTATGTATGCAGAAGACATGTTAAATACAATAAAAAACAATATTTGGGTAAAGTTCTGTAATATTTTGTTATAAAACGACGGTTCGAAAGCGAAGTGCAATTCTATACTTATATAGCCTCTAATATGGAAATGGCGAGAGGTCTTGTGCTGGCCACAACAGATTTTTTTTCTATGAAAACGAACATATTACATAAAAAATCTGATGTGGCCAGCACATGACCTCCCGAAAATTCCATGTTTAAAATAGTAATGTGCTTTAAGTAAAGTATCTTTGTCCGTTCCGGTTGATCGTTTATAAACAAAATCTAATTTGTTGTTTTAATAAATAGAAGTCTGTAATACGAAATTAATTTCGTGCCAAAAATAATCGATTATCATGGGCCTATAGCGCTCACCATCAACTATAACAGTTCGACCTTCATCATTTTCGAAAAAGTAAGCTCCAATGACGGCACCTGACCATAGTGCGCACCAAACAGTCTCATTTTGACATGTAATGGTACATCGTAAAACACATGAAGATTTTCGTCTGCCCATATCTGACAATTTTGCTTATCATCATACCCAGAGAAGAGAAAATGTGACTCACCAAAGAAAAAGATAATCCACGAAAAATCATCATCAACTTCCAAGTGCTCTAAAAACGCAATCTGTGTAAATTCTTTGCCGTACATGATCCATGTCGTAAATGTGTAGTTGTAAACCAATATTTGACATTTTGAAAACACGTACTTAAAATGACAGATTTATATTTACAAATCAAATATATTTCTACTTAATTCTTCTTAACACGGTTTCATTATTAATGTAAATGTGACAGTGACATTTGTTTAAATACGTCAAAATTTTATTAAAGTAATATGTTTTTGTTTGACGCATGGGTCAGATGATGTACAAAAATAAATTATTTTATAAATTTATATTTAAAGTTTTTTAAAGTTATATTATCGTAGAATTGAAGATTGTACCATTATATTATATTTTTAATAGTAAAAGTTGCTGAAAAGTTATATTCAATGCAATTTTTTCAAGAAAAACTGGTAAAAGCTTGTATAAGTGATACTTCCGGTTATCTGATATACACTAAAATCTAATCAACTCTTCCCACATTAGTATAGAATGGGAATACAAAATTTCAAAATTTTCTGATTGATAGTATTTGAGTAAGGATCCACACACACATACACACACACATACATACTCACAGACATCATTGTAAAAATGTTAAAATCGGATTCTGGGGACATCAAAACGTGCTTATTCACTAAAATCTCTATATGCTATTTTTAGCACAATCCCTATACCTCCCTTACCTAGGGTAGCGGGAGGTAAAAATAAAACAAATAAAAATTTAACTTTCGAAAATGTAAACCAACAAAAACGTTCGCAGTAGGTATGCTATAAAATTGTTCGGCTCTGTCAGATTGAGCGCCACCTCCGAAGGGTTAATAGGCCCATAAACCATAACAAAAAATAAAAATGTACACTTTATCCTTAAAGTACTACTCAATAAATAGTAGCTGATAGTGTGTAGTAAAGTTGATAGTTATTTCTCCGTTAAATACTTATTTTTCTCTGTAAATCTCGCGATTTAATTGCAGTGAATCTACATTTACGATTCGGTTAAGTTGGTGAAATTACTTATTAGTGTGTGAGAACATAAAAGTGTTTTGATTTTGAATTTTGAACAATTTCATTAAAATAAAAAGTGTCAATAAGGTTTATTTTCGTAAATTTCTTGACTTAAGTCACTTGTTTCAACCACCATAGTGTAGGCCAGTCACCGCAGTAAGTCAAATAAATATTGTTTATTTTTTACATCCACATTCACATCGAGTATCAACATGGCCAATATGTGCGCGAAGTGTAATACGAGTGTGAATCGTCAGAGTAACCCAGGGTTGGCTTGTGGAGGACCGTGCCAAAAATTTTACCATTACAAATGTGGATCAGTTTCTACTACTCTTAGAAACATTTTGACGGCGAATCCTACCTTAAAATGGTTCTGCGAGACTTGTCAAATTCAAGAACCACCCACGACTACAACTAGTAATGCCTCTAATGAAAATCAGTACTCTTTATCGGATATTATGGAGACTCTTGCGGATTTAAAAAAATCTGTTGATTTCTGCTCCAATAAAATTGATGATTTCGAATTAAAACTTAAAATGATATCTGATAAAGTCGGTATTATTGAAAAACTGGAATCTGAATGTAAATTATTGAAGGCTAAAGTTACTAATTTGGAACAACGATCGCGGTTAAACAATTTAGAAATTGTCGGTGTGCCTCAAAAACAAAATGAAAATTTAATTGAAACCTTAAAAACTATAGGTACTAAAATTAAGTGTCCCGTAAATGACTATGACATTGACGCTATTCACAGAGTTACTCCGTTTAACTATAATCTGGCATTTTTCCAGATATTTGGAAAATCTCTCATATCACTCCAATTCACAAATCTGGGAATATTAATGACGTGACGAACTATAGGCCCATCTCCATTCTATCTATTATTCCAAAGTTATTCGAATCTCTGATTGTAAAGGAATTAAAATATAATTTAGAGAGTGAAATAATACCCGAACAAAACGGTTTTTGTTCAAAGAGATCTGTTTTAACAAACTTGATTCCTTTCACAGAATTCATTACTTCAAATATGGATAAACGGTTACAGGTAGATACCATTTATACTGACTTTAGCAAGGCTTTTGATCGGGTCCACCATCCTACCCTGATTTTTAAACTTCATGCACTTGGAATTCATGGTTCACTATTAAGATGGATTGAATCTTACATTACTAACAGATCGCAATTAGTTTATTGTAATGGTTTTAAATCAAATGCAATATTAGTTTCCTCGGGTGTACCGCAAGGTTCACATCTGGGCCCCTTACTTTTTAACTTATTTATTAATGATATTTCGCACTGTTTCAAAAATTCAAAATTTTTATTATACGCGGATGATTTGAAACTATTTAGAACCATTACTAACATAAATGATTGCATTGCATTACAAAGCGATCTGTTACAACTATATTCATATTGTACACAAAATTACCTACATCTTAACCCAGCCAAATGTTACGTCATGAAATTTACTAGAAACTTGAATATAATTTCATATAATTATCATATAAATAATGTTAATCTTGAGGTAAAATTTGCAATTCGAGATTTAGGAATATTATATGATCCAAAACTTTTAATGACAGCACATATCGACAAGATTTGTAAAGATTCTTTTCGTATCTTGGGCTTTATCTATAGACAAAGTAAATTATTCAAAAATCCTGATACGTTAATTTGTTTATATAATTCGCTAGTACGCTCTAAATTAGAATATGCGTCTGTAGTGTGGAATCCACAATACAAAAAACATATTAATCTAGTTGAAAATGTTCAAAAAAAATTTATTAATTTATTATGCTTCAAGTTTAGAGTAGACTGTTCGAGTTATGTAGATAAATTGGAAAGGTTTAATATGAATAGTTTGGAGAGTAGACGAACATATTTCGATATGCTATTCCTATTTAAGATACTCAACAATATGCTTTATTCCGATAATATTATTCATTTGTTTTCTATATATGTTCCAGCTAAATGTACGAGATCGTGTAATTTATTCAAGTTGCCACAAAGCAATACTAACAACTATAGATTCTCTTGCATAAATCAAGTAATGTCTATCTACAATAACCAATATATTCATTTAGATTTATTTAATTTGTCTATTAATAGTTTCAAGAAACGAGTTAAAGACTCTTTAAGATAAGTTCTGTGTTCTGTTTGCTATATTATTTTAAGTTGTATTACTCTGTTTGCTATATTATTTCAAGTTGTATTACTTAATAAGCGAGAACCTTTATTTGGTCTCTTTTGAGCTGTTGGTTCTCCCATTTGTATTAAAAAATAAAATAAAATAAATAACGATTAAGATAAAAAAACTTTTTTTTAATAATTACTTTGCGAGATATTTGAATTTATTTCCAGGCCACAGATGAAGTCACACTATTGGCATCTTTCTCGCGCAGGCTACTACAGAAACTAGTGTGAGAAAGATAGGTATAGGTTTCTTTAAAAATCAAATGCAGCCTCAAAATTAAACGAACTTTCATTTAAAAATATTTTTAAAAAATTGGTTTATGGGCCCATTTATTATTATTTTATGGTAATTCTAATTTAAAAATCAGGATATCAATATATTTCAAAGATTCTCATACATTTGTAATTTATATAAAAACCGGTATTTTTTACAGTTAGTGCTGTTTACATATTCCTATTATTCTCAATCCATTTTTTCTAGTTCTCTTATTTCCTTTGCTTCATTATCATTTGTTTCTTCTCTCCAACTTTTCCGTGGTTTTTCACATTTTCTTCTATATTCTGGTACCCAATTAAAAATTCGTTTTGGCCATCTATTTTTTTTCATTTGACATGTGCATGGCCTGGCCATATCAAGTAAGTTATCCATTTTGAATTCTTGAATCTTGAAGTTATGACTTCTTCCGCTTGTATTGTTCGTCTTACTTCCGTATTTGTTCCACTTTGAAGTCTTGATATTCGTGTACTTCTCAGAAAATCAATCCTTCGAGCTTGAATCTCTGATCTACCACTTTGTGTTAATTTCCAAAAAAAATTATCCGCATATTATTATTAGGTTTTTGTATAGTGACTTTATATACATAATGTAGCTAAACGCCGCGAAATTTGAATTCATATGATATGATAACTGAACAAAATTCGTTAAACAATTCATGAAAGAGCATATTAAATGGAAACGAAATATTATTTATTTAAAAATACACCACCAAATCATAAAAAAAGTATTATATAATGTTTTTGTATAATTCATCTCTACTAATACAAATATTTACATACAAATAACAAATATGTGTACGCCTTAAAGTTTAAACTATACTTTTGATTCTTCGAAATATGCTAGTTTTAAAATATTGATGAAATTTCCTTTGTTAGATTCATTCTTGCAATCAAAATCCTTTCAACAATTTTACAATTATAATTTGCAAGATAACAATGCCAGGAAATTATCCGTTTGGTAGGATATTTATTTTACTTTTTTATACTAAATTTTATTGGTAAATCAGGGAAATTCAATATCGACAGAAAAGAAAAATAAAATTATCTCATTAAGATTTCAGAATTATATATCATAAGTATTTGATTCTTTGCATCTTAGCAAAATACTTGTATTTAAATATTGTCGGATTCCTTCTTGTAATCAATATTTTTGAACTATAAGTAAAATAGTCTTTGTTGCAATCAACACTTTCACAGCTTGTACTTATAACTATTATACTTTAACTATGCGTTGTTTAATATAGAGAAACATATACAGTATTTGTAGAGTTATTAAGTAGTTTTTAAAATATTCGAGTTAAATTTTCTTATCTCTAAATCTACGTCACACGTCTGTTCCAAATATTACAAGAAAACAACGAGAAACTTGTTTAGCAATGCGATGCCTGTACTGATTTTGGCCGGCTCTTACCTACTATGAACATTTATCTGGTCTACACTACTAGCAATGTGGAGGGGGTAAGTGTCGGCACTATGACATTTCGGCAGTGTGGACATTGAAGGTTTCGACGCTATGGACATGGTGGTGGGGGTAAGTGTCGGCACTATGACATTTCGACACTGTGACTATTCGGCAGTATGGCTTTTCGGTGGTACGGTTTTCGACAGTACGACATATACTCGTAGCGCCGACACTGGTGCAATGTACATACCGTCGTAAAGTCATAGTGCCGACACTTGACTGTTCATAGCGCCGACAACATACCCCCTCCACATTGCTAGTAGTGTAGACCAGATAAGTGTTCATAGTAGGTAAGAGCCGACCAAAATCAGTACAATATTTATATAATAGATGGTACAGGCATCGCAGTGCTAAACAAGTTTCTCGTTGTTTTCTTGTAATATCAATATATAATTTATGAATTAAATATTTATTATGTGTAAATACTAAAAGGCAGTTGATCTTTTCAACACATAAAAATATATAAATATGTTAAAATAACTTTCCTGGTTAATAATTGGAAATACGCTTGGATAATAAGCAGTTTAATAATTAATAAAAACTACATGAATTGTACTCTAAGGAATAAGGCCACATAAATTTAAAAAAATGCTGTTTGGTTTACTTCCGTTTTTTTGTTATTTTCTGCATTCATAGAAGATTTGAAAGTTGTGAGAATTTGGAACAGACGTGTGACGTAGATTTAGAGATAAGAAAATTTAACTCGAATATTTTAAGAACTACTTAATAACTCTACAAATACTGTATATACATACATACATACATACATAAAATCACGCGTTTCCCACATAGTGGGTTAGCAAAAACCCGAAAATAATAAGAAAAGGGATGAAAGCAAGTGCTCCACAGAATCACTTAACTCTTTAAAAACATTCTTCTTCCGCCTTGCCCAAAATCATCATAACATTCATTCAAGAACATATTATTGTGACCGATTTTCGGTAGCGAATAACCGCATCCGGACCACAATAATAGTTACGCAACAATCATCTTTCGCTACACATTCCTATCCATGCATACTTCTTTCACCACAGCCTCATTCATAAACGTATTCATACATAATAACATATTAAAGTGACCGATTTTCGGTAGCGAATAACCGCATCCGGACCACAATAATAGTTACACAAAAATCATCTTTCGCTACACACTCCTGTACAAACATACTTCATTCTTCTCGTCCGCATAAAAGTTCAGCTGTCTCTCCATTCTCACAAAACATTCTTACTAACCATTTATCTTTACACCACAATAATTACGAAACAATCATCCTTCGCAACACATTCCTATCCATGCATACTTCTTTCACCACAGCCACATTCATAATCGTATTCATACATAATAACATATTAAAGTGACCGATTTTCGGTAGCGAATAACCGCATCCGGACCACAATAATAGTTACACAAAAATCATCTTTCGCTACACACTCCTGTACAAACATACTTCATTCTTCTCGTCCACATAAAAGTTCAGCTGTCTCTCCATTCTTACAAAAATTTCTTACTAACCATTCATCTTTACACCACAATAATTACGAAACAATCATCCTACGCCACACATTCCTATCCTGGCAAACTTCTTTCGCCTCAGCCACATTCATAATCGTATTCATACATGCTCTTCTTCTCTTTCCACTCGGAAACTTACGCTCCTTCAAAACACTACCAATCACATCCATCCACTTACACACTGGACGGCCACGCAATCGAACACCCTCAACTTTACCAACATATATGCGTTTTACAAGTCGTTCACTTATCATTCTCTCCACATGACCAAACCATCTCAACTGACTCACTCCAACTCTCTTAACTACATTCTTCCTAACCATACATGCTTCATACACCAAATTATTCCTCACGCGATCCCGTCTTGTATACCCACAAACACCACGTAAATACCGCATTTCCACAGCAGTCACTTTCCTTTTATGCTTTCTCGTCCATGCCCAACATTCACTTCCATACATCAAAGCAGGCACCAGCACTCCATTATAAACACTTAACCGAGCTTCTCTAGATACGTTTACGTTACGAGCAAACGTGCCCAGAGCACCCATTACCTTACATCCCGCACTCACCCTCCTATCAATTTCACGGTCAATTCGTCCATCCCTCGACATCATGCTACCCAAATATACAAACTCATTCACCTGCTCCAGTTTTACTCCATTCACCAACACATTGCACTCAGTCACCAATTCACTCCTTTCAAATACTAACACCTTAGATTTATCAACATTCAACATTAAATTCATACTTCTTCCAACTTCGTTTATTCTCTCTATCATTCTTCTCAGTTGCTCTTCATTTTCACTTAAGACAACTACATCATCCGCATACGCTAACGCAGGCACAATACTTTCTCCAATATGTACACCATCCAATCCACTCAACGCCTTCCGCAACAACACATCCATATACAAATTAAACAACCACGGAGACATACCACAACCCTGTTTAACACCTACATTTATACGAAACCAACTACTCAACCTACCATCTATTCTCACAGCAGCTTCACTACCCTCATACAACGCTCGAATCGCTCCCAACCAGTTTCCATTCACGCCGTACTTTCTTAGTACACCCCACAAAGTATCTCGAAGAACACTATCATACGCCTTCTTTAAATCTAGAAAGCCACAGAACACCTTCTTGTTTTTGTCAAGTGACTTCTCTACAATCATACGAAGAGCGAACAATTGATCGACACATCCCCTCTCAGGCAAAAAACCACCCTGAACGTCACTAATTTTTGAAATTGTTAAGGTTCGCACCTTATGAATTAAAACCTTACCAAAGAGTTTCCCTACCACACTTAACAGACTTATCGCGCGAAAATTTGTACATTCACTCGAACTGCCTTTGCCTTTGAATAAAGGACAAATAACAGCTTTTTTCCAATCATCAGGAACTACACAACGTTTTAGACAAAATCTAAATAAATACACTAACCAATCAAATACTTTCTCTCCCCCATACTTCAACATCTCATTTGTAATCCCATCCAAACCCGCAGCCTTACCATTCCTTACACGCGCTAATGCATCACATACTTCACTTTCATCTATATCATAATCATCTTCACTATCATTTTCACTTGCAGCGTCGCTACTATCATCCCTCTCAATCTCACCTCCGTACAAACCCTTAAAATACTCACACCATCTATTCCTTACGTCTAATTCATTCCACAATAACTCTCCATTCGCACTCTTCACAGCTTTCACAACTCGACCACTTCCACCCCGCAATCTCTTCACACTCAACCAAAACAATCGTTTATTTGTACTAAAATCATTTGTCAACCTTTCACTCAACAAATCATCAAATTGTTTTTTACTTTCTCTCACCACTTGCTTCACCCATTTATTCTTCCTTCTATACTCTATCAAACATTCTTCGCGCAACCTCCCAGGCGAATCCTTGACATTTAAAAACTTTAAATACGCCCTCTTTTTCTCAGCAATCGCTTCTTTCACCTGTTCATTCCACCACGCATTTTTCGGACAACAGCCTAATCTGCTTTCACCACAAACTTTTTTTGCACATTTAAGGAGGGAATCCTTAAATTTCTTCCAAACTTCATTTATATTACATTCATAATTAGGCTCACATTCAGGCATGGATTCATTCAATCTATCAACAAATTTTATCCTAACATCTTCATTTAAAAGGGCACAGGATTTCACACGAAACATTTGCCCAGAACTTTTCTCCTTCATTCGCCAAAATTTATTTAACCGCATTCGCGACACAACCAAATAATAATCATTCGTACCCAATTCAGCGCCTCTTTTCACACGCGTATCTACAATCATACTCCTCAAACGCTCATCATAGATTACAAAGTCAATTACACTACGTTTATTCTGAACCACATTTTCCCAGGTGTATATGTGTGCTAACTTATGTTTAAAAATGGTATTTGAAATGAAGAGATTTCTTTCCAAGCAAAATGAAACAATTCTCTTACCATTGTCATTCACTCGACAATCACCGAAACGTCCCAACACATTCTCTGATTCACTTCGTTTTACACCCACCCATCCATTCAAATCGCCACATACTATCACCCTCTCACCCGGATCACACAAATCAATTACATTATTTATCGACATCCAAAACTGATCTTTTTCAAGGTCATTTTCAGATTTTGTTGGACCGTAAGCGGACACAACGAAGATTCGTATATAGCCTACCTTGAATCTCATCCAAGAAATTCTCGAAGAAATACAACCATAACTTCGTATAAACGGCTTCATTCTTTCACTCACAAGTATACCTACACCATGCTTAGCATGCTCAATCTCTCGAACTCCCGACCACAAACAAAAAATGCCATCCACTTCTTCCTCACAACAACCTTTCCTCATTGTTTCAGTTACACACAAAACATCTACACTGTACATTCGCATTGCATTCATCAACTCATTCTCTTTGCCATTCACACTTCTGACATTCCATGTCCCAAATTTACACTCATCATACATTCTCCATTTATTCTTCATTTTACTATACATAAAAGATAAGAAGGACAGAGTAGACAGAAAACGGGTTTTTTCGGTAAGAGTATATGTTTCTCTATATTAAACAACGCATAGTTAAAGTATATTAGTTATAAGTACAAGCTGTGAAAGTGTTGATTGCAACAAAGACTATTTTACTTATAGTTCAAAAATATTGATTACAAGAAGGAATCCGACAATATTTAAATCAGGATATCAATATATTTCAGAGATTCTCATACATTTGTAATTTATACAAAAACCGGTATTTTTTACAGTTAGTGCTGTTTACATATTCCTATTATTTTCTCAACCCATTTCTTCTAGTTCTCTTATTTCCTTTGCTTCATTATCATTTATTTCTTCTCTCCAACTTTTTCGTGGTTTTTCACATTTTCTTCTATATTCTGGTACCCAATTAAAAATTCGTTTTGGTCATCTATTTTCTTTCATTTGACATGTACATGGCCTGGCCATATCAAGTAAGTTATCCATTTTGAATTCTTGAATCTTGAAGTTATGACTTCTTCCGCTTGTATTGTTCGTCTTACTTCCGTATTTGTTCCACTTTGAAGTCTTGATATTCGTGCACTTTTCAGAAAATCAATCCTTCGAGCTTGAATCTCTGATCTACCACTTTGTGTTAATTTCCAAAAAAAAAATTATCCGCATATTATTATTAGGTTTTTGTGTAGTGACTTTATATACATAATGTAGCTAAACGCCGCGAAATTTGAATTCATATGATATGATAACTGAACAAAATTCATTAAACAATTCATGAAAGAGCATATTAAATGGAAACGAAATATTATTTATTTAAAAATACACCACCAAATCATAAATAAAGGTATTATATAATGTTTTTGTATAATGCATCTCTACTAATACAAATATTTACATACAAATAACAAATATGTGTAACCCAACCCCCCCCCCCCCCCCCCCCGGGTATAAATTTGAACGCCTTAAAGTTTAAACTATACTTTTGATTCTTCGAAATATGCTAGTTTTGAAATATTGATGAAATTTCCTTTGTTAGATTCATTCTTGCAATCAAAATCCGTTCAACAATTTTACAATTATAATTTGCAAGATAACAATGCCAGGAAATTATCCGTTTGGTAGGATATTTATTTTACTTTTTTATACTAAATTTTATTGGTAAATCAGGGAAATTCAATATCGACAGAAAAGAAAAATAAAATTATCTCATTAAGATTTCAGAATTATATATCATAAGTATTTGATTCTTTGCATTTTAGCAAAATACTTGTATTTAAATATTGTCGGATTCCTTCTTGTAATCAATATTTTTGAACTATAAGTAAAATAGTCTTTGTTGCAATCAACACTTTCACAGCTTGTACTTATAACTAATATACTTTAACTATGCGTTGTTTAATATAGAGAAACATATACAGTATTTGTAGTTATTAAGTAGTTCTTAAAATATTCGAGTTAAATTTTCTTATCTCTAAATCTACGTCACACGTCTGTTCCAAATTCTCACAACTTTCAAATCTTCTATGAATGCAGAAAATAACAAAAAAACGGAAGTAAACCAAACAGCATTTTTTTAAATTTATGTGGCCTTAACCCTTAGAGTACAATTCATGTAGTTTTTATTAATTATTAAACTGCTTATTATCCAAGCGTATTTCCAATTATTAACCAGGAAAGTTATTTTAACATATTTATATATTTTTATGTGTTGAAAAGATCAACTGCCTTTTAGTATTTACACATAATAAATATTTAATTCATAAATTATATATTGATATTACAAGAAAACAACGAGAAACTTGTTTAGCACTGCGATGCCTGTACCATCTATTATATAAATATTGTACTGATTTTGGTCGGCTCTTACCTACTATGAACATTTATCTGGTCTACACTACTAGCAATGTGGAGGGGGTATGTTGTCGGCGCTATGAACAGTCAAGTGTCGGCACTATGACTTTTCGACGGTATGGACATAGCACCAGTGTCGGCGCTACGCACATTCCAATGTCGACGCTACGGACATTCCAATGTCGGCGCTATGAACATTGTGGAGGGGGTAAGTGTCGGCACTATGACATTTCGGCAGTGTGGACATTGAAGGTTTCGACGCTATGGACATGGTGGTGGGGGTAAGTGTCGGCACTATGACATTTCGACACTGTGACTATTCGGCAGTATGGCTTTTTGGCGGTACGATTTTCGACAGTACGACATAGATTCCAGAATTTATATCCCTATCTAAACAAACGCTATTTTCTTACGTGAAATAAAGTATAGGTTGACGAAATGATGCACACCGTGGCCCATCTTTATATATTATTGTAAACAGTGTTGTAGTAATCTAGTAATAGTAATGCTACTACTGCAACTATTGTGTAATGTAGGTCACGGTACGGTGCACAATATATTTTATATACAACCGGTAAATATTGTTAACTTTATTCTTGTCAAAATCATAACTTAATGTGCTTCATTATTTATCGAGGGAAATAAAGTACTCCATAGGGAAATAAAGGACTCCTTAAGGAATTAAAGTGATTCAGGTCCTTTGTTAATTAAATATCGATTAACAAATAAGGAATATTATCAATTATATTTATTTTGGAAAAAAGTATAATGATTTTTGTAAAATTAAATTTAAAATAAATAATTTTTCTTCGTTTATAGAAATGTGCTACATTCTTGCTAATTTCGCATGCTCTTTTGTTAAATAACGAATTTTTCCGTTTGCATATAAAATATTGTATATAACACGGGAGTAAAGTGTCATTATTTCATTACGCCCTCAGGATTCAATCTTCGCTCTCGACAAAAAATGACGAACTTTACTCCCTTGATATATATATACCGGATGTATCAAGAAAATGGAACAGTGCCGTTTATTCGTGTATGAGAAAAGATACAGAAAAAAGTGATTAAGACATTTTGTAAGGCATAGAGGGGGACACATTTTAGCATAAACTTTGTTATCTTAAATCCAGTGGTACTCAAACTATAGAGCAATATTATATTTTTTTAAATGGCATTATATATATTTTATTAACTCATTAAATAGAGAATTTTGTTCTGAATTCAACGATATAATAATATCATACTCTTACATTAATTCAAAGTTAGTATTTCATTTCTACTTTATCTAAGTAATCTGAGCAAACATTCAATCAATAAAACAAAATAAAATTTATTTTAGTTTTATTATACTCAAGTAAGCTACGATTTTGACAACAAATTCAACTTTTAAAATAAATTTTTTGTTTCATTGATTGAATGTTTGCTCAGATTACTTAGATACAGTAGAAATGAAATACTAACTTTGAATTAATTTTTATCAAATTTTTCGCAATGTAAGGGTATGATATTATTATATCGTTGAATTCAGAACAAAATTCTCTATTTAATGAGTTAATAAATTATATATAATGCCATTTAAAAAAATAAAATATTGCCCTGTAGTTTGAGTACCACTGGATTTAAGATAATAAAGTTCACGCTAAAAATGTGTCCCCCTCTATGCCTTACAAAATATCTTAATTACTTTTTTCTGTATCTTTTCACATACACGAATAAACGGCACTGTTCCATTATCTTGATACACCCTGTATATATACAGTGTGTCCCATTTAGAGGTGCCACCATTGGGATCTCGAGAACTATAAGAGATACGATGCCGGTTAAATGGAACTTTTTGTGCGCCTTTGGGAGGCCATCTCAAAAGTGTTTTTGTTTTTCCAAAAATTCTCAAAGGGCACTAGATAATGACGAAATACTGAATATTGTTGATTTTTTCTTTTTCAAATAACTTCTAAACTATTAGTAATTGAGAAAAACGTTGCAAATACAAAAGATAGATATTTTTATTAACTAACCAGTGGCGTACGAAATAAATTTTTATATCCGTAAATTTTCGAGATATAACACAAACTTATATTATTTTAAATGGAACCCATATCTGATTTCAGTCTCAAAAAAATCATTATTTTTTTCTCTTTTCAATGATGTAAGGGTTATTATGTTTTATATTTGTTTTGCTCCTAAAATTTAATTTTTCTCTTCATTTTCCTGAATTTTCTTATTATTTCCCAAAAAAAACATTATTACTTTTATTTATTATATTGTATTTGATCGAAATAATTTGTTTTATGCATTTGTTACTTAATATTTTCATTCTAGACTCATTTTATAACTAGACTCATAATTACAAATTACACTATAATGTGCTAAGAGCGACCAGATACAAAATATTATAAAAATTAGTTTTTGATACGAGTTTTGAGCAAATTTTTCTAACGAAATAAATTATTTAAATTCAAGTAGTATTTCTAAATAGAAATCTACCAATATTTTCAAAATAATTATAAATTTAATATAAAATAAAGAAAAAATAATAATTTTGAAGACAAAACAAATACAAAACATAACAACCCTTACATCGTTGAAAAGAGAAAAAAATAATGATTTTTTTGAGACTAAAATCAGATATGGGTTCCATTTAAAAAAATATAAGTTTGTGTTATATCTCGAAAATTTACGGATATAAAAATTTATATATTTATACGCCACTGGTTAGTTAATAAAAATATCTATCTTTTGTATTTGAAATATTTTTCTCAATTACTAATAGTTTAGAAGTTATTTGAAAAAGAAAAAAACAACAATATTCAGTTTTTCGTCATTATCTAGTGCCCTATGAGAATTTTTGGAAAAACAAAAGCACATCTGAGATGGGCTCCCAAAGGCGCACAAAAAGTTCCATTTAACCGACATCGTATCTCTTATAGTTCTCGAGATCCCAATGGTGGCACCTGTAAATGGGACACACTGTATATATACAGGGTGTATCAAGATAATGGAACTTTATTCAATTGCGCTGCGCTTATTATAGAAATTTCAATTCGTGGTTTTCCCATATAAAATTTTGTCCCAAGATTTTTACAGATTTGGTACAGACAGTGGCGACATCTAGTTATTTTTATTTCAATTAGAAGGATAGTGTCGGTATCCCTGATCCTAAAACTCCATTGGAGTCTAAGGTTAAACCTAATATAAAAACGCCTAAACTTGATATGTATTTCGGCAACTAAGTTGCCATCATCAATAAACTTACGTCTAAAAACAGATCAGTTTTGGATTACTCAACATGTCAACCATGCCAGAGGTCCAAAAACAAATCTGAAAAACAGACCAAATTTAGATTCCTGAAAAATCAAGTGCTGTTATTATGTTTGAAGAAAATCACAATATCAACATCGACAACTTAACTTTAATGAAACAAATTGACGATAATAAACTTTTATGTGCTTATGAAAGCATCTCCATATTTAAAAACAAAGATAAAAATTCAGATTAGTACCAATACCATATTCAAAATTATTTACATTATTAGATACCTTAAGTTCAAAACCCAGTACAAGCTGAGTTCGCCCCCCCACCACCAGTTTGACCCTATAAAAGCTGCACCTTTCCGCTTCTGACTCAGAACAGTTTTCTTCTGGTATGTTTGATATACTGAGTAATCTAAATCTGATATGCTTTTCAGATTTGTTTTTGGACCTTTGGCATGGTGACATGTTGAGTAATCCAAAACTGATCTTTTTTAGACAACTTAGTTGTCGAAATACGTATCTAGTTTTAGCGTATTTAGTTAAGGTTTAAGGATTTTTTAACTCTTATCCCAGGTCCTCCTTGGTCTCTGTCAATTAAGTTTAGACAGATATGCAAAATATATTGTCAGTTTATTAAAAGTAAATATATAATACTTCAAAATTTAAATATTAAAATTCAGTATTTATTTTAACATATTATCTAAATAGTACAATGTTGCTTCGTGTCGTGGCGCCACTTGTCGTACTCGATCTGTAATTTTCGTTTGAGTAATTTTAGTTTTAGTGACATATGAGACGGCCATAATAAGCGTAGCGTAATTCAAAGAAGTAATAAATTATGTACTTACCGTCGGATACATTTGCCAAAACGTAAACATAAAATCAGTGATGTAGCGGTACAGCTTATTAGAGATGAAAATCAAGGGCAGTACAGGGCAAAACAACCCTGCGTATCCTTAAAAAAAAATACATAATATAATATTTCTCATAGTTTTAAATTATAGTAATGCCTTAAAATCAGTATCGGTGCTAGGGGGGTGGGGCGAAGGAGGCAGCCACCCCGAGCAAGGGCGCATTTATAGTCCGGGACACGAAAAACGGCCTACGAAAATATGTTAGCACAAATCACTGTCTAATATATGCACTCCGTTTAAATCCACACGAAATACAATTAATTTAATTAATCATATAACAGTTGTCCAAATAAGTTTTAAAGCTACGCAGCCTTTCTTATATTAGCAGTTGATATCTGCAATTTGTGTTCGTAATAGGTTCTGTCTTGTTTACCACTCGGATCACGAGCCGTACCCAATGAGTTACAATCACAAATTTACTGTAACGTCTATGGTATATCACGATATGAGCATTTCTTTCCCTTACCCCTTAGGTTAAGATTCGTGTCCCGCACTATACAGGGCCTGGGCTAGCTGCGCCTCTGCTTAAAATTTATATTCTTTGAACATTGTGAAAATATTGTTAAAAGGTTGTTTTCAGTAGCGTAACTAAGGGGGAGTTAGGTGGGTGCGCTCACCCCCCTGTGAAGATTTTCAAGATATAGGCGCCTTTTTCAATAATTTAATTATTAATATTTTTTAAAAAAAATTTAATTTATAAATAAAAAAAATTATTAATACAATCTGCAATCCTTTTCATCCTAATATTTTTAATATTTTAATATACCTATTAATTTTAACATAAATATATTAAATAGTAAATTTAATTAGTTTTATTTGTTGAATACTATTTTCTTTTTCACATCGCCACATCAACAAGACACAAATTGCAAATGCAGGCGTCTGGCGTGTTTTCTATGCTACTGTCTACTGTGTATTATCTTCTGTGCTGTTTTATTAAGTTCAAAATATCATTTTAATAATGAGTTCAATTAAGAAAAAGATGTCCGGATGGCAGAGAAAAAAAGCAAATGCATTAAAAGAGAGTGTTTTTAAAATAAATACTTTTTTTACCAGTAATAATTCAGGCAATTCGGAATACCACAGAAAATATATTTTTAGACGACCATTATAGTAAGTATGACATATCAACGTAGTATCCTAACACTGAAAGTTGAACTTACACATTAGTGTTACGATATATTTCATATCGTAATAGTTGACACGGTTGCTAGGTTACTATGTCATTATTTCTGGCTATATGTATACATTATTCATTTGTCAACTGTCAGTACGTTTGAACCTAAATATCAGTTTTGAAAAAAAAGTTAATTTTTTTTATGCTCATCTAAAAAATAATGTTCATAACTTGAAATTCAAATATCTTAGCTCGTGTGTATTGACATGCACTCCGCTACGCGTCGTGCGTCAATTTACACTCGCATGATATTTGGTATATTTCATAACTTGTTATGAAAATAACTATTTTATTACTAAGGTTATATAACTAATGTTAATTTTTTTATATTTTATTTTAAATAAATTGCGAATTTATTATGGCGCCTTTTTACTGAGAAAAAACCCACCTAGTTACGCCACTGGTTGTTTTAAAAATATTTCATTCATTCACCTGAGAACGTAACATATTCTTTAATATCTAAAAACAAAATTACTAAAATAAAATAAAATTTATCATCTGGCGTTTTTAATATTTACATTTCGATCAAAATTGTAAATATGTAAATGCAATTGTTGAATATTTATAAAACAAAAAAGAATTTAATATTTTATCATTTTGTAATATAATTAGAAAACATATCTATTATTTGAAAATTGTATGTTGCAAATTAGTATATTAATATTATTTTTACTACATATAAAATCTATTTAGGAAAAATGTAATTTAAATAAATATACAATTGTTCATAAAAATTATATCTAAATTATAAATTTATAATTATGTCATATTGACATAAATGTCATATATTGAAAAAAATTCCTCACCTGCCAAAATACTTGTAGCCCAAAAATAGCAATACATAACTCCTTGCAAATATTTGAATAACGAAAACATCGTGATAAAATTTTAAATGAGATATTCCGGAAAAAAATCACTTTTATTTAAACAAAACACTGACTACATTTTAAACAAACTTTTGTAAATTTACAGTTTTCTTGAAAAGTGATATATGGATGTGATTTTGGAACATAATTTTAAATATGCTTTAATTCGTATGAAAATTTGTTCGAGACATCTTCTCTCGGTGGTGGAGACTTGTAGACTCTTCTGTGATTGTAGTATTGATTCAGCATCCCCGGTCCAGATATTTCATTCACATTTGCTTGCTATGTTGGGGATGGTAATTCATCCGATATCACTTTCACATAGATAAGCAGTTTAGTCCAAATTATTTGTATTTATTTCGCAATATATTTAAATGTATCTAATTTATTTTACCTATAAAAGGAAAGTGTAACCACACATCGTAATATAGTAGTAGAAACTAAACTAAAAGCTACAATATCTTCAAGAAACCTTTAAAATGTTCACCTTCATTCTATAATCTTCTTATATCTGCGTAATTAAATTAAAATTGATTTTTTATGCTGTATCTGTTCTAATAAATAATATTTGGAACATTAAAATAATTATAATTTTATTGTACAAATTTAAATATGTGGAATATTGTCTTCGAATTCAAAACTTAAGACAATCAATCTATTTAAGTACTATAATTATTTCATAACTATTTTCTATAAGGGATAATTATTAGTAATTGCACCACATACAATTCCAGTAATTTTAATTTGATGACATAATGACTTGAATATACAGGATGTATCAGAGCTCGTGTAATAAAAAAGAATAACGTATTCCTGAGCTCATTTTGAGCAAAAAATGTTATATGAAGGTATGTCCGAAAACTTTTCGTTACAGAGTTGCAGGCCTTACCTCATCAAGCACATTTTTATTAATAACTCTGATACTAGTTGCACTAAAATTTTGAAATGTAGTATGAGAATACTACTTATTTAGATGCATATTTATAATTTATTTTGTTTCTGTATCTCAACTAGAGGCGTCTCATATGGGGGGAGACATGAAGGTTTTTTATCGTTATTTGTTAACCTATTAACATTTTTTTTTTATTTTTATCTTTAAAATATTACATGCAATACAAAAATACAAATAAAGGTACTCTTGATAAAACTTCATATACGCAGTAGTTTTTAAGGTATTTTAATTTTTGGAAAAAAATAATTATCTAAAATATTTATTTAACAGTTAAAAATCAATCAAATTACCATAGAAAACAGAGGAAAATATAAAAGCGTAACTGTTTATAACTATGGGCCATCCAGCGAATCAAGCGGTTTACGTCATAAATACAAATCACTAGAAACAATGACGTCATATGTTAAAAAGTTTACATGAGCATGTAAAACGGATAAAAATATGATCTGTGGGTTGCCTTCATAAATCCAAATCTTTCTTAAAAAGGTAACACGTCTGGTATAATTTTTTTCCAGCGAAATCCAATTTTATTTAAAATATTCTGAACGATATTGCTTACGCCGTTGTAAATACTTCATTCTTGTTATATATGCAACAAACTATTTAGTATTATGTGAGATCCTTAAAAAAATACAGAATACTGCATGCCATACAATTTCTCACTGTTTCTGTACATTGCGTATAGCGTTTGCCACACGCTGTACATATATAGATTTAATTTTCAAATTATTACTAACAAATAGAACAAAATATTACCTCAGTATTACAATTCAGTGAAAGTAAGAGCCCACCAGTCTATTTTTACCTCCCGCTACCCTTGGTAAGGGAGGTATGGGGATCGTATTAAAAATCACATAGCGAGATTTTAGTAAATGACCACGTTTTAAGGTCCCTAGAATCCAATTTTAACATTTTCACGATGATGTATGTATGTGTGTGTGTATGTATGTGTGTGTGTATATGTCTGTGTGTATGTGTATATGACTGTGTGTATGTGTAGGGATTTTGTCTTCACTCTAACTCAAATACTATCATTCAGAAAATTTTAATACCTTGTATTTATACCCTATTCTAATATGAAAAGAAGCCATTAGATTTTGGTGTAAATCGGATAACTGGAAATGGCACTTTACCTGTAGCTCATAATGGTATTTCTTCAAAAAATACCATTAAATGCCATTTTGTCGTTATGAAAATTAAAGACTATTGAATTTTCTACAGGAATACGTTAATACTTTTTACCTCTCGCTAAGAGAGGTATTGGAATCATGCTAAAATTCGCATATCCAGATTTTTGTGAATAAGCACGATTTAAGGTCCCTAGAATCCGATTATAACAGTTTTACGATGATGTCTGTGTGTGTGTGTGGATGTGTGTATGTGTGTGTGTGTATGTATGGATGTTGGAGGGACGATTCCTCAAAAACTATAAGACTTAAAAAATATTTAACTGCAGTTTCTTCAATCTGACATTCCTGGGAAGAGCTGAAAAGGTTTTGGTAACAATTGAACAACCGGAAGTAGTACTTTCTTAAAAAAATTCTTCTAAATATAATTTTTTGGGAGTTTTTTTTATTAAATATTGAAGAACATAAAATTCTCCATCTAATACACTTAAAATTTTTATTATATCTTGTATAGATTTAGAGATAAAGACACTATAATTTATAGAGTACACTAATCGCAGAGGCCAAGGCACTAAGGAAACCAGTTGACAAATTCCAATGTTTATAACATGACACATGTCATTGTCAAATATCAACATTTTTAGTGACATTCTGATAGCTTTTTCTGGGAAGTATATTTAATTTTTCTTATTGGTTTATTAATTAAATATTTGAAATTATAGGTAAAATTGTGGTAAAATGCATATATCCATTAGAAATACCGCCAATCTGGTTAATGAATTGGAACAATGTCTGACATGAAAATGATATAAAATAGATATAATTAGAATTATATGTGTGCAGAAGACATGTTAAATACAATAAAAAACAATATTTGGGTAGAGTTCTGTTATAAAACGACGGTTCGAATGCGAAGTGCAATACAATACATATATAGCCTAATATGGAAATGGCGAGAGGTCTTGTGCTGGCCACAACAGATTTTTCTATATATTTTACAGATTAATTTAAAAATAATTTTTACCTCCCGCTACCCTTGGTAAGGGAGGTATAGGAATCATGCTAAAAATCACTTATCGAGATTGTAGAAAATGACCACGTTTTAAGGTCCCAAGAATCCAATTTTAACATTTTCAAGATGATGTCTGTATGTGTGTATGTGTATGGATTTTGTCTTCGCTCTAACTCAAATACTATCATTCAGAAAATTCTGAAACCTTGTATTTCTATCCTATTCTAATATAAAAAGAAGCCATTAGATTTTGGTGTAAATTGGACAAACGGAAATGGCACTTTACTTGAAGGTCATAATGGTTTTTCTTCAAAAAATAACATTAAATGCCATTTTTTCGCATTTTGTCATTATGAAAATTAAAGAATATTGAATATTCTACAAGTATACATTAATACTTTTCCTATATATTTTACAGATAAATTTAAAAATCATTTTTTACTTCCTTGTACGAAGTAAAGGAAGTATTGTAATCGCGAAAAATTTCGGTTTTCAGATTTCAACGGAAATATCCATTTTGACCATCCCTGAATCCATTTTGACTAATTACGTCGTGACGTCTGTACGTACGTACGTAAGTACGTACGTATGTACGTATCTCGCATAATTGAAAAACGGGAAGCCGTAGAATGTTAAAATTTTGTATTTAGGACTGTTATAACATCTAGTTGTGCACCTCCCGTTTTGGTCATTATATAACTTTCGGAAGTGGTACTTTACTTGAAGCCTATAATAGATTTTAATGAAAAACTATATTAAAATATAGTCTAAAACTTTTCAAATTTGGTGTGTAAGACTCTTATATCAATGGAAATAACATAATAGATTTTAGTTAAAAAGGTCTACCCGGAAGTGGTACTTTACTTGAAGCCTATAATAGATTTTAATGAAAAACTATATTAAAATATAGTCCAAAACTTTTCAAATTTGGTATATAAGAATCTTATATCAATGGGAATAACATAAAAGATTTTA
Source organism: Ophonus ardosiacus (assembly GCA_943142095.1). NCBI lineage: Eukaryota > Metazoa > Arthropoda > Insecta > Coleoptera > Carabidae > Ophonus > Ophonus ardosiacus. The sequence goes on along the minus strand of OW964826.1, from coordinate 31,932,870 downwards.
GTTAAAATGGTCTACCCGGAAGTGGTACTTTACTTAAAGCTTATAATAGATTTTAATGAAAAACTATTTTAAAATATAATCCAAAACTTCTCAAATTTGGTATTTAATACTTTTATATTAATGGGAATAACATAATAGATTTTGGTTAAAATAGTCTAAGCGGAAGTGATACTTTACTTGAAGCTGTTATCAGTTTTTCTTGAAAAAAATGGTGTTTTTTTGAATTTAACAATAAATGCTTCAAATAAAAGTTTTAGAAAATTGAATTTGCGTTGAAAATATCAAGTATGATTAAATTAGCTCTTTGTATAAGCGAGATATGTAAATTTGAAAATTATGTACTTTTTGGTTTCTGTAATTAAGTTTGCTATGAATTAGGACAAAAAATAACAAAAAAATAAAGTATTTAATGTCAATGTCAAATTATGTCCAATACGTGCAATTTTATGATTGGGTCTGTTATAATACATATTTTAATTATTAACAAAATATATATAGTGTAACAGGCGTACAAGGAAGGCATGTGTTGTCCACATCAGATATTTTTCTTTTAATCCTGAAGCCTAAGATAAATACAATTCCTTTGTTACACAGTTCATTTTCCAAATGAATGTAACTGACAGGTAAACGTCATTGTTAAAAAACGAATTACTTCAAAATAATAATAGTGACATTAAATAATAAAGAAAATCGTAAATAAAGCAATAGTTTTGTGTTATATGCAAAGGAACTTATATAGTTTGCAGCATTAGTAAATATGTAGGTATGTATTTAAATTAATAAAAATTAAGTCACTGTCAAAAAACTAATCACTTCATAGTGACATTTTAAAAAGAAAATAGTAAATAAAGCAATAGTTATGTGCAATGGAGCAGTCTGCAGCATTAATAAATACGTAGGTATGTATTTTAATTAATAAAAATTAAATTGCGGGAGGTTTTGTGTTGGCCACATCAGATTTTTTTTTACAAGTCCCGAAGCCTAAGAAAAACAATTCCTTTGTTACACAGTTCATATTTCAAATTAATGTAACTGACAGTAAATGTTACTGTCAAAAAACTAATCACTTCAAATTAATAATAGTGACATTTTAAAAAGAAAATAGTAAATAAAGCAATAGTTATGCAATGGAACAGTTTGCAGCGTTAGTAAATCCGTAAGTATGTATTTAAATTAATAAAAATTAAATAGCTGGAGGTTTTGTGTTGGCCACATCAGATTTTTCATTTTCAAAATAAATCAATAAATTAACTACAAGCTCTTGAATTTGACATGACAGAGCATTTGACATTTTGTCAATGAACAACAAAACAAAAAACAAAATGAAATCAGAATACAGGTTGAAAAGTATAATGTAGGCATACAATATTTAGTAATATGGTAATATACATGTCAGAAATACCAATATTAAAAAAATATAATCAAACGTCATTTTGCAAAATTTAACAAAATTTTAATTAATAATAATATTTCCAAATGTAATTATTTTTATTAAAGGTTTCAAATACGTAATAATAATAAAAAAACCAATAAAATACCGTTAATAAAGTATATTTAAAAATATAAAGAAAATTTCAAAAATCCCTAAACGATGACGTAAACCGCTTGATTTGCTGGATAGCCCATAGTGTTAATTACGTTATTATTAATACTGGTTTTTTTTTTTTGAAATTAAAACAAGTGGAAAATGTTAGTGCTGGTGAATATGTAGATATGGTGTTTATTTATGGATATTGTAACGGCGATGGTTGTCATACCTCCAAAGAATATCGACGTAATATCCAATAATGAATTTATATAAATTTCATTTATTCATAATTGTTACTTAAATTTTTTTGGTTACTTAATTAAATTAAAAAAATGTTAATAGGTCAAAAAATAACGATATAAAATCTTCATGACTTCATGACATAAGACGCCTCTGGTTGAGATACAGAAACAAAAGAAAGCAAAATTATGCATTTAAATAAGTAGTATTCTCATACCATGTTTTAAAATTTTAGTGCAACTAGTATCAGAGTTATCAATAAAAATGTGCTTCATGCGGTGCACTTTAAAGACCTGTAACTCTGTAACGAAAAGTATCCGGACATACCTTCATATAACATCTTTTGCTCAAAATGAGCTCAGGAATACGCCATTCTTTTTTGTTACACGAGTTGTGATACATCCTGTATTTTTCTATAATCCTGTAAAACAAGTAGAGGAATAACAATTAATTTTCTGATATAAAGTAAGACAATGAAAAACTTTTTTTTATTAATTTGTATATCGTCATTATAAAGTCAAAACCCTGTATCTATTTTTGACATTTCTGAGTTACCTACATGATTATACCATGTCTCATCGAAATTTAAAGAATCGCAATAAACAGTTTAAACACCCGTATTCTATAAAAATACAGTTTAATGTGGTGTACCGCAAATTGCCTTAGGTTTATCACAATACTTGCAATTCCCAAGGTTGAATTAAAGTAAAAATTTAAATATCTTATGAGATAATGCACTTATGTAATCCATAATTGTACCCAAAGACGCAAAGATGCTTATTACGGAAATAAGAAATTATTATTGGAGTATTACCATTTAATAAGTAATATCTTTATATATATTACTTATTAAATGGTATTACTATGTTTCGAATTTAAGTAAATTAACCTGAATTAACGTAACCAGTTTTGACTGTGAATCATACTAACGACATACATATTAAAACTTCGATATATTTAAGGAACTGGTAAAGTTTCCAAACTAAATTAGCAATTAACCCGAATTAAATTTTCTCCTACTGGTTTATACTTACCCCATATAAAATACATTATAAGAAAAACTTAGTTTTGATACAAATTCTCTACTAGTAAAGTTTACATTATTTAAAAATATCTGATGTGGACACCACATGATTTCCTTGTACGCCTGTTAAACTATACAATTTGTTAATAATTAAAATATGTATTATAACAGATCCAATCTTAAAATTACATGTATTTGACATAATTTGACATTGATATTAAATTTTTTATTTTTACCTCCCGCTACCCTTGGTAAGGGAGGTATAGGGATCGTCCTAAAAATCACATATCGAGATTTTAGTAAATGACCACGTTTTAAGGTCCCTAGAATCCAATTTTAACATTTTCACGATGATGTCTGTATGTATGTGTGTGTGTGTGTGTGTGTGTGTGTGTGTGTGTGTGTGTGTGTGTGTGTGTGTGTATGTGTGTGTGTATGTGTGTGTGTATGTGTGTGTGTATGTGTATGGATTTTGTCTTCGCTCTAACTCAAATACCATCATTCAGAAAATTCTGAAACCTTGTATTTCTACCCTATACATACACACATACAGACATCATCATGAAAATGTTAAAATTGAATTCTAGGGACCTTTAAACGTGGTCATTTACTAAAATCTCGATATGTGATTTTTAGCACGATCCCTATACCTCCCTTACCAAGGGTAGCGGGAGGTAAAAAGCTAGTACAGCTAGCCTGAGTATCAAAGAATTCTTGAGTTACGACGGCAAGGAAATTGACAATACAGAAATTTTCTGCATTCTAAAGGTTTTAATTTTCGTATAGCAATGCCGTACTCACCCGAACAAAATGGCGCTGCAGAACGAGAAAATCGTACTCTGGTTGAAAGTGCGAGAACAATGATATATTATGCTAAAAATTTGTCATTGAAACTTTGGGCGGAAGCAATCAACACCTTGACGTTAGACGTATATTCTAAACCGTACAGGTCCTTCAACAATAAAAGATAAAACATCGTTTGAAATGTGGTTTAAAAGAGAAAACGTAGAATTAAATCATCTCCGAATATAAAGTGGAGAAAAGGATGGTATCAGAATTTGGCTGGAAGAAGAAAATAAAATTATATTAAGCCGAGATGTATTTACAAGCCAGAAAACACGTTGAAAAATATAATTAAGTGGGTAGTAAATAAAAACAATGAACAGTCCAGTCCTACTTCAGAGATAGTGGAGGGAAATAATGAGAAAATAGTTGTTTTATATATTTACGTGATCGACAGTATATTAGAAATGCGTCATATTTATATAAATAACTACGAGTTAGTTACTGAATGTGAAATATCTGAAACGTTGAGTTCAGTAGTAAAGTTGAAGGAAGATGAATAATGGAAAGCTGCAATGAATGAAGAAATGGCTTCATTAAAAGCGAATAAAACTTAGCATCTTGTTGATTTACCTACAGGGAAAAAAATAATTTCGAATCTTTGGATTTTTTGAATGAAAACGAACGCACATGCTGAGGTAGATCGTTTTAAAACAAGATTGGTGGCCAAGGGATATTTACAAAAATACAAATTTACAATAGATCGTTTTGATACAATACGAACTGTGCTCAATGTCCAGCCGTCCAACGTCCGAAAACCGGAGATCCTTCAGTGAAAATAATGTAAATAATTTATAACCATATTACATAACGAATCATGGAAAGATGTGTACTCTGAAACTGATCTTAACCTTGCTTTTGATAAATTTTATAGAAAGTTTTTAAATCTTTTTAACACTAGCTTTCCGCTTAAATATTGTCATTGTAGTAAACAGAAAACTATGTGGGAGAATAATTAAATAAGAAATTTTAGTTCAGTCTTAAAATAGTTATTTATTTTACAAAAACAATTTGCAATTAAACCCTTATATTTACATAAAAAAAGTTACACGCCATTAGTCAATAATACTAGGAAAAAATTTATACAAACTGCCATAATCGAATCTGGCAACCCATCTAAAACCTTATGGCATATATAAATCAAAATAAATCAACACATCACGGTACAAATGAAAATATAAATATTACATCTAAGTAAGAAGAACAAAGCAGAACTTGCACAAGTAAGAAATATTTATAATAACTATTTCAAAAGTGATCCATTAAACACTCACAATTTAATACATATAAGTGATAATTCAATTCCAAAGAATGTAATAGCACAAAACACTTACAGTTTTTCTCAGACCTTTCAGTGAAGCTGAGGTTTCTGTTTCTTCCTTGATTACCTCAAAACTAAAAAAACAAAAAATTAGCAGTCACAGATGAGGTCTCCAGTTGCATGTTAAAAAAAGTACGGTGGTGACTAATTTGCTGACCAGTAAAAACGTTACTGACTGGCTACTTTAAATTTACGGGTTGTATTTATATTTAGTAATCTAAATCAGAGTAACATATGTCATCTTTTGGTAACGTATCAATCTTGTACTCTCCTTCAGAGAGGTACTTTACTCTACTGAATTATCACAAAATTTTGCTGACTGGTTATTTAGAATGAATCCATTTGCTTCAAAATTAGTAATTTATCTAAAAATAATAAATGTCACCCCATGGTAACGTATCAATCTTGTGCTCTCCTTCAGAGAGGTAGAGGTACTTTACTCTAGTGAATTATCACAAAATTTTGCTGACTGGCTATTTAGAATGAACCCACTTGCTTCAAAATTAGTAATTCATCTAAAAATAATATACGTCACCCTATGGTAACGTATCAGTCTTTTACTCTCCTTCACATAATTAACTACAGTAAAGTACCTCTCTGAAGGAGGGCACAAGATTGACACGTTACCAAAAGATGGCATATGTTACTCTGAGTTAGATTACTAAATATAAATACAACCCGTAAATTTAAAATAGCCAGTCAGTAACTTTTTTTGCTGGTCAGCAAATTAGTCACCACCTGAAGATGCTACTGAACACATTCTCTCGAAGAATTAAGGGATCACTAGCATCACGTAAAACTCTTCTATTTGTTCGTAAATCATGTGTAAATAAAAATATTTTTATAACAAATTACATTTTTATTAATTAATAATTTACCGATTTTTTAAATTTTCGAGCATGTCAAAAATTAAAATAAAATTATTATCCATTTTTATTATTTTTTATTTATGAAATAGTAAAACTTTTCTGCTAGACAATGTTCTTAACGCGAACTAAAATTTGACGTTACCAAAACCATGAATCTATATGATAATTGCGTCGTTTACAATGTCGTTTTAATAATAAATGGTTACCTGAATACTAATTTCATACCATGTCGTATAGAATATAATTATTGTATTGGAAATAACATTGTATTGAAACCAATGGTTACCGGAATACCATTTCGGAAAATTATTGCATTGAAAACAATAATGGTATTTTATACCTTCGAGCATATACTGACTAGAGAAGTAATTCCTTATACCAGTGCATAGGATGTTGTGATCGGAAGACATGTAGGCGGGGAGCTCGAAGTCATGGTAAATTGCGGGCAGTGTTTTGTTGTGTTATATGTCACTACTTGTCATTTTACTGTAACCAAACCTTATTTTTCGCGTGTAGTTTGTGAGTATATCTCGGAGTATATCAAATTGTATTGAAAAATACTGAAAAATACGAAGAAAGTAAAGATATTTCGTTTCATGTGTAAGTAACTGGAATTTTTTTTACAAATAATATATTAAACAAAGTGTAACTTTTAGGTTTCCTACTAATAATGACGTAAGAGTAACGAGACAAATTTATTGGAAATAAAGGTGATTTACATATTTCAAAAGCAGCAATTAGTCATTACTTTTTAAAAAAGGTAGTACAAATATTAAGATAATACGCAGTCCGCAATACACCACGGCTTCAATACGCAGCCCGCAATACACCACGGCTTCCGCATGTGTTCCGATCACAACAAACACTGTAAGGCGGCCTCTAGTCAGTATATCATCGACCTTTAAACTAATAGACGCAGCGTACGAGCAAAACGCTTGTCCCGCCATAACGGTGCAGAAACAGTATCTCTATCCTTCAACAGTACGGAAGTTAAGAAAACGCGGCAAAATAAAAAAATGATTTGTCCCTAACTTGTTATACTTGGTGCATAATCGCTAAGAGTATAGATTTAATTTCTTTGTGCATAATTAGTTTTATTATATATTTTTAATACAATACCGTGCCTATTTTTTAACGTGAAACATTGGGTTTGTCATATCCATGGTTACAACTAATTTTAATATAGAATGCAGGTATAATTATTTAAACAAAATTAACCTCTATTGACGTCTTATCAAATGTCAAATTCGTTCCCTATGTTTCATTTTAAATGGAACGGGCAAATACATCGCTGTCAATCAAATATCAAGTCGTAACCATGACAAACCCAATGTTTCACGTTAAAAAATACTCACGGTATACAGATTATATTATAGGGAACAACTAATAATTAATAAGAACTTACATATGAAATGACACAGCTGAACCGCGTACGTACTGCTGACTGCACGAAATACACCGTTTCCCCATTATTTTCTCGCATAGACACCTCACAACACATATACGTATGTGTTGGTAGAAATAATTGTAAATGTTATCCAAAAAAGTAAATAATACACAAACAGTCACGAAACGTCAAATGTAGATTTGACAACTATTTAGTGATAGAGAGCGATGTGTAGAGGTTTACATATGGCTGAAAAAGATGTACAATGAGTACGAACGCATGCGCAGTATACTTTAACTGAGAACTTCCGTACAGTTGAAGGACGGAATATATATTTCTACCCTTTTATGTTGGAGCATTATTCTAACAAGAAAAGAATAGGAGACACTTGGTCCATTAGTTTAAAGGTCGATGCAGTATATGCTCGAAGTTTTATACAGTATTGTATTCAATACCATGGGCACCAGAATAACATAGCAAACATATAGGCAATTAAAATGGATATGTAGAAGGTGGATTATTGTTATTTCAATCTAAAAAACTAGGCGATTATCAGGAGTACATTAATTCCAATATGTTTGAAGAGTAAATAGTTCGAAAATACTATCTTTGAGTGAAAATTGTGTAATTGGGATAGTATTTTGTACTCTTATATATTTTATACAACATTGCTGGTGACAATTTACTAGGACATTTTAAGTTTCTCAGTATGTACTTTCTCTACTCTTTGTATAATTATTATTATTGTAAATTATTAAAAATTTCCTGATACGCAAATATACCGTGTGTATTTTTTAACGTGAAACATTGGGTTTGTCATATCCATGGTTACGACTTGACATTTGTTTGACAGCAATGATTTGCCCGTTCCATTTAAAATGAAACATAGGGAACGAATTTGACATTTGATAAGACGTCAATAGAGGTTAACTTTATTTATTTAATTATACCTGCATTCTAAATTAAAATTAGTTGTAGAAAAAATATAGTATGCACCTTGTGCCCAAGTGGTTTTCTAAATCGGCTAAATTTCTTACAATATTTAAATATAATACTTCTGTCAAATTCATTCCTCAAGTATCATTTTAAATGAGACAGACAAATACATTCACAGTATACATTGCTGTCAATTAAATGTCAAATCATAACTTATAGGAAAATTCAACGGTTATCTGTCATATTGACAAGATGTCATTAGAGGTTAATTTTGTTTAAATAATTATACCTGTTTTCTAAAAATTAAATTTAGATATAGAAAAAATACTGTGTGCTCCTTGTGCCCGAAATATGTTTAGTGCTCTCGAGTAGTTTTCTGATTCCGCTAAATTTCTTACAATATTTAAATATAATACTTCTGTTAGCTAATCCATAGCAACCCAAATTACAAAAACCAAAAAGTACATAATTTTTAAATTTACATATCTCGCTTATACAAAGAGCTAATTTAATCATACTTGATGTTTTATACGCAGAATTCAATTCTCTAAAACTTTTATTTGAAGCATTTATTTCTAAAATCAAAATAACACCATTTTATTTTAAGAAAAACTGATAACAGCTTCAAGTAAATTATCACTTCCGGTTAGACTATTTTAACCAAAATCTATTGTTATTCCGATTGATATAAAAGTATTATATACCAAATTTGAAAAGTTTTGGATTATACCTTAATATAGTATTTCATTAAAATCTATTATAGGGTTCAAGTAAAGTACCACTTCCGGTTAGATCATTTTAACTAAAATCTATTATGTTATTCCTATTGATATAACAGTCTCATATACCAAATCTGAAAAGATTTGGATTATATTTTAATATAGTTTTTCATTAAAATCTATTACAGGCTTCAAGTAAAGTACCACTTCCGAAAGTTATATAATGACCAAAAATGGAGGGGCACAACTAGATGTCATAAAAGTCCTAAATACAAAACTTTAACTTTCGTACGTACGTATAGACGTCACGACGAAATTAGTCAACATGGATTCAGGAATGGTCAAAGGGATATTTCCGTTGAAATCTGGAAACCGAAATTTTTCGCGATTACAATACTTCCTTTACTTCGTACAAGGAAATAAAAATTACATTAAAATCCTTTTCTTAAATATAAATATTTATGTGAAGTCTGAATTCTAACAAATAAATACTACATTACCAATTTTATATTTAAATAAATGTAACTATATTTGAATTTAGCGCGAAATTTTGTAACTAGATTAATAGTTAGTCACACTGTAAATCAGGTTTTTAGTTACTGAATTCTTTAAAAAAAAAAAAAATAGAATTATAGTTTGCTGCTCTTGTAATTACTAATACTAAATTTCGTTTCAAACAAGAAATTGTATGCTGCAATGTAAAACCGCGATTTGAAAAACTCAAAACTTATGCAAAGTCAGGGTTCACATTAATTAATATTAATTTTTATAAGCTATATAATTTGTTGATCTTTATGATGTTAAATTTAAATTATATTGATTTTAAATAGGAATCTAGTATTTTAGGAAATAATTTTTCGACCGTAAATGTTGAAATAAAGGAAAATTTTGTCTTGGGGATGAATAGTTTTTTTTAAAAAAAAAAAACGAAAAAAATATTTATTTAAATCACTGGACGGACATCTCCGAGAAAGAATTTTCCTTTATGGAATGTGGTATATTCGTACATATTCTTTTTCGTATTTTCATAAATATATTATTGTTTATGATGTATATTTGTTAACTTTTGGTCGCGTATTGCGCATTGAAAAGGTTAAGAAACACTGGTTTATGTAATATATTTCGTTTTACAGAGCTTTTGTGTTAATTTATATTTTATTAAATAGTTATTTTGAGTTTATACTCGTATTCAATTATAGCTCCTACAATCATTAAAAATAAACTGCGTACCCGAACAGTTAATTCATTACAATAAAGTGGAAACGGATGAATCAAGTGTAAAGTATTTTTAGCTTAATTTTTTTTGTTGTTAAATAGTATATATTTATTAAAATATCAAGTAACAGTTGCATACAACATTAAATTATGTTCAATATTATAATCATATAATAATACAATATAAAACAAGTATACAGTATTAAATATTTAAACAATAAAATAAACAGAAATGATTAATTTTTAATTCTAATTGTACCCACCGTGTTTTCAACTAAATTACCAAAACCAGACAGGACTATTTGAGCATAGTTCCAGAAAAACCACAAAAATAAACCAAAAAGAACCAGGTTTTTTATGCAGTCGAGAATATACAGCCTAAAACAGAATAAAATATTATAATAATTGAAATATCGATGGCTAAGAAGTGATACCTCGTAATTACAAAATTGCAAGTTTACAGGAGAAACAAAAAACTATTTTAAAGATATTTTTTTTTTGGCGAAGTGGAAAAAGTATACGATGTCATCCAGGTTTAAGATAGTTACGAGAAATCACCAGAACCACTCCAGCTTATGTTATGTGTAATCACTCTTGTGCTCTGCTGTTACATTTACGAGTTATCACCAAAAATAAACTTTTAACCTAACATTCCAGATGTCACTATTAGCGAATTACAAGCTTTTTGTACTATACAGTGTCCCGCACTCTATCTTCAGTGTGGCAGAGATAACCAATGCTATTCTTATGGAGGTTTTCTGTACCATGTTGCCAATTTTTCAATGTAATGTAATATTGAAACATTCATAAATTTTCATTGCTATACCAAAATTAGTTAACACTGTACAATTTAAGTTTTATGAGGGTCTCTTATTTACCCAAGGGCTTATTGTATACACCCAATATTTGTCTAAATAGTTTTATATACAGGGCTATTTGTACCTGTAATAAGTAATATTTCAATACAATATTTTAAAACCGCCCAGCATACTAATCTTGATTAAATGCATTAGAAATTAGAATTTTAAAATATTATAAATTCAAATTGGAGATTACAAAGAAAGAATAAAGACTTATGAACTATGTAAAATATATGCAGTATTTCTATCAAGCTTAAATATTAGTAAATTATCAAATAAGAAGATATAAATTAAATAAAAAATATGTATTATTAAACTGACCAGTGTGTTATTCAATTTCATTTTTTTCTTCGCACCTATGCTATTTTACATCTATATATTGTACTCGTATATGTATTAATTTTATATATTTTCGTAGAATGGAAATATGTAACACAGGGAATTTATATTGTTGACGACGATTGTAAAGTGTCCAATTAAGTACAAAAATGTTTTATATTATTTACTTTAAATTGACTAGAGTTTATATGTTAATTCATTTCATTTGCCTACGCTTGTTATAATTTTATACCCTACTTACATTTTGTATTTGTATTATTTTATATTTTTTGTAAATTATTAAACTGACCAGTTCACTATTTAATTTAATTTTTTTTCTTTTCACCCACCTGTTTAGATACACTGAAAGTACACCAGTCATAAATACATTCAATGAAGTACTCAGAATATATCATCTCTTTTTGGGCATCTATTTTGCTCTTTCTATCTTGCAGATTTACAGCAGGTAAATATGGCAACATGGTACTCCATAAGACCCTATACTGAACATAGAGTGTGGGACACTGTATAGTATTCAAATACGAGTCGATGAAGATGAAGATTTTTAGTTCGCTAACACAAAAATCCGTAAATGGTTATTTCTGTAGATACGAGGTATTACTTCTTAGCCATCGACATGCATTATACTGTGAGATTATTAATTTCTATAAAATTACTTTTCATCCACGTTTCATAATTTTACTGACATGTTTTTTTACAAATTTTATTTTTTTTATGACATTCACAAAAAAATAATAGTATTTTATACATGCCAGTATTTTGTTAAAAACTGGTAAATATGTACAAATGAAAATTTTGTTCGGCTAAGTTAACCCTTAGTTAGATGCTTAGTTAGTCGCGAGGTTACTCGCTATAAAAACGTAACGGTGATAGTCGCTACGTATATTTTATTTACTGTGTATACATATCATATATAATTAGTAAAAATCAATGACATGATTATTAATTTAAAAAATAGCAATAGTATTGTTTTAATAATTTTTATTTGTTCAAGATTGCACGTGCAATAGCTTCAATATTTTTAATTTCAGAGACTTTTCCAGGATTTTGCACTGGAAAACCGTTCCTATATTGATATATTAATATAAAAAGAATTTATTATTAGGAATAGAGGAATATAATTGAAAAAAGTTGTAGTAGATAAAGGCGGATATTCACTTATAGAAGATTTCTTTTTCAAACCAGTTTTAGTATGTATAGTCTAGTGAACGAAGTGATTTACCTACAAAAGGTCGGGTAGTTCTGAATTTTTGGTAGGTTAGTGAAAAATCCAAATTTCCACAATCCTCCGCTCCCTCCGCCATCTTGTAAAAACCACCGGAAATCGCCATTTTTCAGCTTATTGCCTATAACTTCTTTCTGGTGAATTTTAGCGCAAATTTTGTACGATTAATAGCAACGAAGCTATGAAGCTGACAAAAAAGGATAAAACTGGGTACTTAGAAAAATCTTGAGTTTCTATCCAATTTTCATCGCAATAGCTCCGTAACACATAATTTTAGCGTAAAAGTATAATAACCATAATCAATCTTCAGACTTTAATTACCTACAAAATCCAATTACTTTTTACGACAAATGCATCGTAGTGGGTGTCAATTTACAAAAACGATAAAAATGGTTTTTTTTTTTTAGTTTTAGCAGCTCTTTTTGGTTCATTATGTTTGGTTCATAATTATGTGTTGGCAAACGTCAATGAAATTTCATGGGACTATTAGAAAAAAGCATTTTAAAAAAACAGCACTTTCTTTTATTTGCCTGCGATTTCTTTCTATCGCTCTTCAACTCAGAATAAGTTATTTGCCGAGAATTACATATATATTCTAAGACTCAATTTTCTAAAACTTTGGCGTATCATATCTGTTGTGAAACCAAAAGCGGCGAAGTTGTGCGGCTCCCAACAAGGCAAAAGTAGCGATCTTAGAAAAAAAAAAAATGCGAAGTGTTTTTTTTTTTCAAGTTTAGTTCAGCAACGTTGTCCCTCCAGTTTTTGACACTGTACTTGTTTTTATGATGCGGAATTAACGTAATACGGATTTCAAGAACATAATTCTGAGCTGAAGTCTCATGAGATTTCATTGACGTTTGCCAACACATAATTACGTTCATTTTGCATCTATACAGATTATTTTATTTGAAATAATACTTTTATAATTAGAAATAATTAATAAGTTGCTGCAGTAAACTAGAAAAAGCCATTTTTATCGTCTTTTTTTGTAAATTGGATTCCCACTCCGTTGCATTTGTTTTAAAAAATAATTGGATTTTGTAGGTAACAAAATTCTCTACAGGATTGATTATAAGGACTTTTACGCTAAAATAATATGTTACGGAGCTATTGTGATGAAAGTGGAAAAAAAACTCAATATTTTGCTAAGAACGCAATTTTAGCATTTTTGTCAGATTCATAACTCCGTTGCTATTAATTGTACAAAATAACACAACTAATTTGCAGGAAACTTTGTCCTCTACAAGTCGGCAAATAACTTTCTTTGCGCTAAAATTCACCAGAAAGAAGTTATAGGCAATAAACTGAAAAAAGTGGCGATTTATGGTGGTTTTTACAAGATGCCGGAGGAAGCGATGGAGGGGGTATTGTGGAAATTTGGATTTTTCACTAACCAACCATCCTATACAACCTATCAAAAATTCAGAACTACCCGACCTTTTGTAGGTTACCACCCCTTTTTCAACTTCACTGGAATAGTAGGCTATGTATAAAAAACAAAAACTGCTATATGTCAATTTGAATTATTTAGAGCATAATTCACTATTTAATAGTTTAACTCCATTTATAAAGCTATTAATAAATATTTATGTTTAGTTTTAGTTTTAAAAGATCAATTGGTTTTCATACCTAGCCTATTGAAAAGTAACTATAAAAATAAAAATTATTTAAATTTTTCTCAATATTTTTGTTATATAAGGATATAAAATGATTACATGGTTGAATTCAGAAAAATACTCTATGGAATGGATCTCAAAATGTGTACCACCCCATTAAAAAAAATATCATTTTGTAGAGACCCACTGGTTCCAAAACAAAATCTTTTATAAGCGAATGTCCGTCTTGTTCTACTACAACTTTTATTTGAGTGAGTTTCCTCGATTCCCAATAAAAAAAAAAGTATTTGCCATAGAAATGATTCTATTCGTACTCATACCATAGATCGCTATATTTATAGTATCGACGACAGGTTCTTCTCACTTATAATACTTTTGTATTATTCCAATTACAAACTTATTGGTAACTGTGGACTTAGAAGTCGAAAATTATAATTATTTGTACAGGTACAGACACAGTGTATTTTGTATGGTAACACTGTACCGACTAACTAAGGGTTAATAAATTAAGTGTTGACGGTCTGAATTCGCATCTAAGGAAGTCAAAACTAAAATATTTCTAATATTCAAATCAAACAAAAACGACGTCTTTATTACAATTTTTATGACCTTGAAGTTGAAGTACAGAATATAATCATTAGCTAAATTTGAAAAAAAAAATCCAATAACGATATCCAACAATGGTAATAAGTCATTATACTTTATTTGTTTATTTAAAAATTTGTCGTGATTCGTCAGCATGATTTTACGAAACTCTTTATATACCATTTTAATCAAAATGACAAGGAGATTATTCCAATGCTACTACTATATTTCCGTGGACAATTTGCCTGAATCATAACACCCGCATGTGATCAAAAATTATATTATATAATATTTTCACATTTTTGCATTTGAGATTCTAGCCGAAAAGTAAAGTTCAATACAATGTGTTTCCTTCTCACCTTCTGAGTATTTTGCGAGCCCGAGGTATTGTGTGAGGTTCCTCATGTACACAATGTTTTCTTGCCCCTAAAATGTAATCTAAAGTGTACTGATCCCAATCTATTGTTGATATATCCGTATAAAATGTATTCCTTTCTTGTTCTGAAAGAGAATTTGACAGTTTTTTGATTTTATCATTGTAGAATACCCATCTTCTTGTCGTGTAATATTGCAAGACTTCCAAACCGCTTTGAATACGTTTCTGTGTTTGCACCAAGCTACAAAAGAGAAAATTGAATATTTCTTAATAGTATGTTCTCAAATAATAACTAAATTCTGTTTTTTTGCGGTAGTGTAAAATAAAACTATTTTTGTACTTACAAAGGTTTTTGTCGGAAAAGAACCATTAAGAAATCTACTAAATAGGCAGGAATAATGTGAAAGAAGAATACTGATATCATGTGTATATAATAATTTGATTTGATACTTCCATTAGGGTACCACAGACAAATAGTGAATGGATTATTATAAAAATGTTTCTTGCCAAGTTCTAAGGCATCTCCCCACGTTATAGGATTGTCCTAAAATAAATAAAATTAAGTTAAGAACATAAGCTGAAAAATATTTAAATCTTAGAATAATTGAAATTGTAACAAATAGTTTACAAATTTAATTTGATCCACAACGGTTAGAGTATTTATTTATAAATGAAATAGACTGTATATCGGGTGTCTTAGGCCGACCAACACAGGAGATTAACATGTGGAATCAGTTAATTGTGAATAGTATCTCCCCAGTGTAAGATACTAAATTGAAATTTTGTAAACTAATTCTATGGATTACACTCCAAATTAGTCAAATTAAATGTGTAATTGGAATAATACTACCTTTTTAGTTTATATTCTGTATTTTTTATTAAACCCAACGTTTCGGCACCATAAACTGGGAAATTTGACATAAATATGTGAAAAAAAGCAAAAAACAAGTAACCAAGGTAACATGAAAAGTACGTAAATGTTACCTTTTACCTCTCGCTAAGAGAGGTATTGGATTCATGCTAAAATTCGCATATCCAGATTTTATTGAATAAGCACGATTTAAGGTCCCTAGAATTCGATTATAACATTTTTAAAATGATGTCTGTGTGTGTGTGTGGATGTGTGTATGTGTGTATGTGTGTATGTCTGGATATTGTAGACACGATTCCTCAAAAATCATAAGACTTAAAAATAGTTTAACTATGGATTCCTCAATCTGACATTCCTGGGAAGAGCTGAAAAGGTTTTGGTAACAATTGAACAACCGGAAGTAGTAGTTTCTGAGAAAAATTCTTCTAAATATAATTTTTTGGAAATTTTTGTTATTAAATATTGAAGAACATAAAATTCTCCATCTAATACACTTAAAATTTTTCTTATATCTTGTATAGATTTAGAGATAAAGACACTATAATATATAGAGTAATTTAATCGCAGAGGCTAAGGCACTAAGGAAACCAGTTGACAAATTCCAATGTTTATAACATAGTTTTTAAATGACACATGTCAGTGTCAAAAATCAACAGTTTTGGTGACATTCTGATAGCTTTTTCTGGGAAGTATATTTAATCTTTCTTATTGTTTTATTAATTAAAAATTTGAAATTATAGGTAAAATGCATATATCCATCAGAAATACCGCCAATCTTGTTAATGAATTGGAAGAATGTCTGACATTTAGAAACTTCTTCATACAATGAAAAATAGATATAATTAGAATTAAATGTGCGCAGAAGACATGTCAAATACAATAAAAAACAGTATTTGGGTAAAGTTCTGTAATATTTTGTTATAAAACGACGGTTCGAAAGGGAAGTGCAATACAATACTTATATAGCCTAATATGGAAATGGCGAGAGGTCTTGTGCTGGCCACAACAGATTTTTTATGTATACAATTTACTAGAAAGTATATCCATAACTTGGACGGCGAACATGCATTTTCTCAGGAAAACTCTCCTTTTGCCAGAGGAAAAACTGTCCCAAAAACTGGAAGAGAAGTGATCTGTATAACTCAGAGACGCTTTATCGGTAGCGAAATACCGCAGCCGTACTCTATTAACAGATGTTACAAAAACTCTACAAAATATTGTATACATATTACAAATTACAGCATATTTAATATTGGAAGCCAAGCGCGACTAAGTGCTAATCCTTCACAATGTTTGATATTGATTTTATTTTTAAAAAAAAAAATTTTATATATATTTTTATTTGAAACGTTGGGTTTAATAAAAAATAGAGAACATAAACTAAAAAGGTAGTATTATTTTAATATGAGTTCTGAAAGATACTTTAACAATTTAAATGTGTAATATTAGGAAAAATTAGAAAAGACTCTCAGATTTGTTTGTTACCAAGCGCATTACGTTACCTGACCTGTAACCATTTTTTCCGTGATATAATCAACAATCCTGAAAATTCTACAAATTTTGCCAATTTTTTCAAATATTACATATTTAAATTGACTAATTTGGATTGTAAGCCATACAATTAGTGTCGATCGGCCTAAGACACCCGATATGTATATAATCAGTAAAATAGACATAAAATTATTGCTACCAAAAGGTCAACTTCATACATAAGTTTTTGAATATTTTCTTGTTATTTTTACATAAATTTCATCGGTTCTAGTGACTTAATGATTAGATAAAACAACGGCTCTCAGCACGCTAGAGGTTCCGGGTTCGAATCTCGCTAAGGCATTGAGATTTGTATATGTGAACACATTCTGTAATTAGGATTTAATCCTATTCAGGGATTTCAAAAAAAGACTCTTACCTCTCTGCTACATACGTTGAGTACAAAAGGCTGTTCATTTCTTGGTTGATTGCCAAGTTGCCAGGCAACCAAGATAATATTGTTGATACCTACATCAACAGGCATAAGATCTGCTGTATAATCAGCCCTGCAGTGCATGGACCTAATGACACCTTTTCCTGCTCCGACTAGTAACCCAGTAGGTCCGTTTAAGTTCTCTACCCAACCTGGGAATGGTTCTTTCCATGACGCCGTCACTAAAAAATAAAAAAATAAAATATCAACTTATAATTATACAATAAACGCTTTGAAATTTCCTTTGAATATATATTTTTGTAGATTATGTAATATGAAAAATAAGTTATTTGTTTGTACGACTACAGAATACACTACTAAAATTTGTTAACCTAATTGTTAAACATCATTCCCCATATTAATATTATCTCTAATTAACTATTTTATTACTTATGTTTATTTTATAATTAAAGTATGATATAAATATTGTGACTTTTACATAAAAAATTTGAAATAATTTTGACATATTTATAAATATTATGTTTTTACCTCTCGCTAAGAGAGGTATTGGATTCATGCTAAAATTCGCATATCCAGATTTTATTGGATAAGCACGATTTAAGGTCCCTAGAATCCGATTATAACATTTTTAAAATGATGTCTGTGTGTGTGTGTGTGTGTGTGTGTGTGTGTGTGTGTGTGTGTGTGTGTGTGTGTGTGTGATGTGTGTATGTGTGTATGTCTGGATGTTGTAGACACGATTCCTCAAAAACGATAAGACTTAAAAAATATTTAACTGCAGTTTCCTCAATCTGACATTCCTGGGAAGAGCTGAAAAGGTTTTGGTAACAATTGAACAATCGGAAGTAGTAGTTTCTTAGAAAAAATCTTCTAAATATAATTTTTTGGGAGTTTTTTTTTTAAATATTGAAGAACATAAAATTCTCCATCTAATACACTTAAAAATTTTATTATATCTTGTATAGATTTAGAGATAAAGACACTATAATTTATAGAGTAAACTAATCGCAGAGGCCAAGGCACTAAGGAAACCAGTTGACAAATTCCAATGTTTATAACATGACACATGTCATTGTCAAATATTAACAGTTTTAGTGACATTCTGATAGCTTTCTCTGGGAAGTATATTTAACTTTTCTTATTGTTTTATTAATTAAATATTTGAAAATGCATATATCCATCAGAAATACCGCCAATCTGGTTAATGAATTGGAAGAATATCAGACATTTAGAAACTTCCTCATACAATGAAAAATAGATATAATTAAAATTATATGTGTGCAGAAGACATGTTAAATACAATAAAAAACAATATTTGAGTAAAATTCTGTAATTTTTTGTTATAAAACGACAGTTCGAAAGCGAAGTGCAATACAATACTTATACATCCTAATATGGAAATGGCGAGAGGTCTTGTGCTGGCCACAACAGATTTTTTCTATTGTAGTACAATTGATGATTGCTTTGCAATCGAAATGTACATTTTGTGAATAAAATATTATTTGTGAAGAAAGGGGAATTATTGTTTTTGATTCATATCTTTATTGTTCCAAGATTTAATCTTTAATAAATAATCATTGAAAAAAGGTAATTAATACACTATTGGTCGATTGCACCAACGTATCTTAAATATTAAACATGGTTTAAATTGACAATATTGCATAGAAATGAAATGTCAAATGAATTATATTATACTGCTGTCAAAATTTTGATTTGCATTCAATTGATTAAACGTAGATTGTTGGTGCAACTGGGCATATATCTTTTAAACAAATAAATTTATTAGTTTCTTTATCTCCCATGTAAAATATATAATACGGTAACGATTTCTACCTCTTTCAGGGGTGCCTAGATGCAAATGATTTTATGAAGCATAAAAAACGTTTTCGAAAAGATTCATATGTTGGTAAATTTTTATAGTTATAATATACAGATGTCTCTTAAATAGGGGGACATGGCTTAACTATACAGATTCCTGAGGCTAAAATAAGACGATTTAACCAAACTTGCTTCTACCGGAAAGTGTACCATTTAGCCAGAAATATGCTTCAAAATTCTTCGAAAAAAAAATTAATTTTGCTTATAATAATCGGACGCTTTATTCGATTTGGATGATATTTAGTACGACAGTTTATATAGTTATAAGTCATCTTTTAATGTGATAATTATTATTAGTGAACCACTAGTGTATGAAACTTAGGTCTCCCAACATTAATTAGACCGTAACTTTTTAATGGCAATGCCGAAAACGTGAAATTATTTTTCTTTAGAAAGATACATTCAATAGTAAATTTTTGTCTCTGTGTGTAATTTGTGATATCTGTTACGGTTCACACAGAAAAAATAAAATCTGAGTGTCTGCACTGCTAAATTTTTAAAATAAATTTAATCTAGCAGTCTATCTAAATGTCAAACAAGTAATTTTTAATGACACAAACAATTGTTTTACGGGTTGTCAAAAATTTTCTTCGCAATATTCTAAAATTAGTAACATCCGTTTTTTCGGCCTAATAGTAGTTTACTACCATTATTATAAATAAGACGATTACATATCTCAGCTAACTCCTAAACAAGTTGTGAAGATTGACAACTCGTTACTAGGAAAACAAAAAATAAATTAATAAATGAAACACTGCACCGGCTTTCCTACTCACTCAATTAACATAATTATAAAGGCGGATTAAAAAAAAAAATCGTACCGCGGAAAAGGGATTAAGAATAAAATAAATCTTTTGGAAAATACAGAAATTAGAAAAGCTAGCAATTTCAAATTAATTTATTTTTACATCTGATTTATGTGATGAATGTATTTCCATAAACTAAATAAATTGTCAACGAGCAGACAGATGATATTGACTCACCTTTGTTTAATAGTTTAACTTATTCTAATATTGTGAATGTATATCTGCCGCCGTCACTCATTAAATTTGTGGAATAATCAAATGCGTGTAATTTTATTTACTCAGTTATACAGGGAATTTATTTTAACATGCAACATATGGCGAATCACTTCCATGATTACTCACTATTGTCAAAAAATGACAGCAATGTAATATTTGTCTATTTTAAAATGCAACATACAAAATTTGTAGTTTGGTATTATCAAAACTAATTTCCAATAAATTAGACTACATACGATTAACAAATAATCAAAACATGAATGTTGTACATCTTAACAAACTTTAGCTTACAAAAATTCATAATTTTCATGTAATAAATGTTAAAAAAATACCCCCAATCACTCTGAGACAATATTCTAGTCGGTCGTAATAAGAATTGACACCATTTGTGATGTGTTTTGGAGGTATCTCCTGTGCTGCAATACTATTTATAATGTTGCATTTTAAAATGGACAAATATTACATTGCTGTCATTTTTGACAACAGTGAGTAACCATGGAAATGATGAACTAT
Organism: Ophonus ardosiacus; assembly: GCA_943142095.1. Lineage (NCBI taxonomy): Eukaryota > Metazoa > Arthropoda > Insecta > Coleoptera > Carabidae > Ophonus > Ophonus ardosiacus. The sequence continues at coordinate 31,911,579 of OW964826.1, read as the reverse complement.
AATGTTGCATTTTAAAATAAACTCTCTGTAATTGTTCTACAGTACGAAAAATAGAACTGCGTATTAATATTTTAGAGTTGTATAAAAAGTTAGGGCTTCCTACAAAATTAACCCATTATTTAAAGTACCTCGTTCGGAAACGATATAACGACATAAGAAACTTTTATTACAAGTGTTAAATGAAATTGCCTAGGTAATCTATGTAAGGGCCCAATTCTCAATTTTCACTGGAGTGATATGCAGTGAAAATTTTTCACTTTATCACTTGAAGCTATTCTCAATTCCAAAGTGGTCTGATATAAATGAGTAAGAAAGTGCAATATTGTATGTATTTACCGTATGTTGACAATATTGGTTGCGTGTAACAAGAAGCTACAAATTTGGCGCATGTGTTTGTTCATATTTGACAAATAATATCATGACACTGACAAGTGATATGATATAAATCTATCATTTCATAGCATCTTACAATGGTGAAAATTGAGAATTGGGCCCTAAGTCGTTCTGGTCGGATAGGAATAATTTTCAAGCCGAACATATAGAACGACTTGTCTCTGTCTGTAAATTAGTTCAAAATTCTCTCGCTTCCGTGAATGGACTCTAGTAAACATCCACTTTTATATTGTAGATGTTCAATATAACGCTGGACGGCATTTAAAATAATTAATGAATAAATTAATAAAATTTCAGTCATAGAATAAAAGTCGATGAAACCATTAATGAAACTATGACATGTAATATACACACATCTGCGTTGTTACCTATTTTGTGGGAATCGTATTAGTTATTCATAAATTACATATTTTACCTATGGAAGGCCGAGCGATGGCAATCGGCATTTTTTTAGCATAATCCGTAACCAGTTGTTCCGTTAAGCATTTCGTATATGCATATGTATTAGGTGCAGACCGTAATAATCCCGGCGTTAATGTTTTGATCAATTCTTCATCCATCCATTCTACCATTTCCAACAATTTCTTTGGGGAATGCGGTACTGCATATGGCCTTTCTTCTAATTCTGTTTCGTCACAATGGCAGTAAGAAGTAGATACATGGACAAACGACCTATAAAAGTACATAAATTACCAAGCTATATATGTCTTTGTAGCAATTATGTATGTCGTCTTTTATCAAGGTTTGACAATACATATTAATATATTATGATTCGCATTGAGACTTACTTTAGTTGCTTGAATCGTTGGGCGACCTCCAAAATATTAAGCGTTCCGCCAGTGTTCATAAGAAGGGCAGCTTTTAAGGGTTGATCAAATCGAACATTAGCTGCCATATGGAACACAACACTGATAATGGATTCCAACATTGATCGATCCGCTGCACAGAGATTGAGGTTTGGTTGAGTAATATCACCGGCAATACAGTGAATTTTTTCGAACAGCCTTTGAGCGTCGTCTTCATCCCGAATTTTATCAAAAACCTGAAGATAATAAAGCAATTTATAAAACAATAATGTCGCATTTGTTTTATATCTCTTTAAATGATATATTTAAAGGCGAGAATTTAAAGAAATGTATAAGAAATTATTTAAAATTTAATACGAATTTATTTTTATCCGCCAAATATAGACATGGTAAGGATATTACGATCTTTGGAAAATTGTTTTAGGGTTCCGTGTTAAATTTATGAATCTTTGAGACCTATTTATAATGAAATAACGCAAGCGACAACGCAGTTGCAGTAAGTTACAATCAGCATTGCAATAAACGCAACACGGAAAATAACCAACTTTATCTTTCTACCTTACTGCTGTGCCGCTAGCCAATCAGATTTCAGTGTTTACTATAACAATCTGTATTATCGACATATTCATGAACTGTCACAATTACAAAATAAATACATAAATACTATAATTTCGTTACTAACCATTTCTATTTAAATTATTTTATTCAATTTTGACGTTTTAACCTGTCATTATTAACTCCATAGCAGAAACTATAAGTAACACTTTATTCACAAGTGAATTGATTTTTTTTAAATCACTCTCACATAATTTTTATTCACTCTGCAACAAATAATGCATTTAAAATAAGTAGGTACGAAAATAACACTCGCCATAATATTTATCAAACATTATCAGAGACATTATCATTATTTTTCACGGCACAAATGACAGACAATAAAGCATTTTAAATAGATGACTTGACATTTATCAGCGATGATTGTCATGCTCAGCCTACTAAATGATCAGTTTTTACCTCTCGCTAAGAGAGGTATTGGATTCATGCTAAAATTCGCATATTCAGATTGTATTGAATAAGCACGATTTAAGGTCCCTAGAATCCGATTATGACATTTTTAAAATGATGTATGTGTGGATGTGTGTGTGTGTGTGTGTGTGTGTGTGTGTGTGTGTGTGTGTATGTATGGATGTTGGAGGGACGATTCCTCAAAAACTATAAGACTTAAAAAATATTTAACTGCAGTTTCTTCAATCTGACATTCCTGGGAAGAGCTGAAAAGGTTTTGGTAACAATTGAACAACCGGAAGTAGTAGTTTCTTAAAAAAATTCTTCTAAATATAATTTTTTGGGAGTTTTTTTTTATTAAATATTGAAGAACATAGAATTCTCCATCTAATACATTTAAATTTTTTATTATATCTTGTACAGATTTAGAGATAAAGACACTATAATTTTTAAAGTAAACTAATCGCAGAGGCCAAGGCACTAAGGAAACCAGTTGACAAATTCCACTGTTTATAACATGACACATGTCATTGTCAAATATCAACAGTTTTAGTGACATTCTGATAGCTTTTTCTGGGAAGTATATTTAACTTTTCTTATTGTTTTATTAATTAAATATTTGAAATTATAGGTAAAATTGTGGTAAAATGCATATATCCATCAGAAATACCGCCAATCTGGTTAATGAATTGGAAGAATCTCTGACATTTAGAAACCTCCTCATAACAATGAAAAATAGATATAATTAGAATTATATGTTTGCAGAAGACATGTTAAATACAATAAAAAACAATATTTGAGTAAAGTTCTGTAATTTTTTGTTATAAAACGACGGTTCGAAAGCGAAGTGCAATACAATACTTATATAGCCTAATATGGAAATGGCGAGAGGTCTTGTGCTGGCCACAACAGATTTTTTATTTTGTCAAAATTAAATATTATAATGGTTTTTATTATTATTTCGTCAAAATTGAATAAAATATTGTACAAACCACGTGAGCTAAGAATGTTTATTCACTCGAAGAAATTAACGCACTCGCCCTTACAGGCTCGTGAGTTAAACTTTCTTCTCATGAATAAACATTACCTTAGCTCACTTGGTGTGTAAATATCTATTATATAGTAGACTTCATTTCACGTAAGAAAGTTGTGACGGGAAGATAGGTGCAGTTTGATCTTGTAATACTCCGATATTATCCAATCAAACAAAAAGATCAAACTGCACCTATCTTCTCAGCACTATTTTCTTACGTGAAATGAACTATAACCTTATACCTGTGTCATATAAACACAATAAATAAAAGTGAACTCAATTTCAACGTAATATACTTCATTCTTCTGATTCTGATCTTCGCCATTTATTATAAATAATAGATTTTGTGTTTGCGAGTTTGCGTTAGCGGTCACGTTGCGCTGCTACTTCATTACAAATAGGCTTTTAAGTAAAACTTATTTAACCGGTCTCTAGAAGTTCATAATTTTGTTGTTGAACAATATCACCAGTGGCGTAGCTTAGGTTTTTGCCGTCCGGGGCAGGTTTCAAATTTCATGGGAATTTATTTTTTGGGAAATATTCCCAATAAAATCAGTGGAAACTTTCCGGAAAGCTTTCTTTCGGTTTTCAAAACTGATAAAATATTATTGTACTCATTAGGAGCTTTCTTTTGTTACCAAATACTTATATATTAGAATATATTAAAAAGCGTTATAATTTCATTAAATACACAGTAGATATTACCTACACAGTTAAATTAGTTCAGGATAGAAAATAAGTTTAACGAATAATGTGACCCCAATGGCGCGCATTCAAACGTAGTTTAGAACACGATATATTTTAAATGATTATATTGTTTAAAAGATGAAACTAATGCCCGTATTCACCAACATCAAATAAATCTTCAAATAGCTTATTCATTGAATAAGAGAAAAATATCGCATCGATACCATAACACAAACGAAGGTATTTATTCTAGCTGTCATATTTTGATGCGATATTTTCCTCTTATTCAATGAATAAGCTATTCAAAGATTTATTTGATGTTGTTGAATACGGGCATAAGTATTTATTCTAATTTTAATAATTAACATGAAAGTTATTTATTGTATTTTTGGTAAAAAATGTATCAAAATTATTTAAATATGAGACGAATCGCGAAAAAAAATTATTTTGAAATATCTCAAAATCTGAAGTTTTGATTTTTTATTTATTCTAAATAAATACATATATTTTCCATACTTGCGTAAAGAAAAATCGAAAATTAACCGACATAATTTTTTGATTTTTGTTATAAATAAAATAACAATTTTTTCATTTATTACACAAAATTGGATCGGTTAATTTGCGATTTTTCTTTACGCAAGTATAGAGAATATATGTATTTATAGAATTATAAAAAAAAATCAAAAAATGAAAGGATTAGATTTTGAGATATTTCCAAAAAGAAAGTATTTCTCGTTTCGCCATATATTTCAACAATTTTGTTACATTTTTAAATTTTACCTTAAATATACTAATAATAATAATTATTACTATATTAATTATTATTATTATTATATTAATTATTAAAATGAAACTGCATACTTCATTTTATTGTTTAAACGATAAAAAATCATTAAAATATATCGTGTTGTTTGAACGCGGGTCATTGGGGTTCCATTCTTCGTTAAATATAATTAGGTATTAATAATAAATTTATATTATCAAAATAGAAAAGAAATTTAAATATAATTTTATTTTGGAAACTTTCATTAGCAGTAAGGAAATATTCCCGGTAAATTTCCATTGTTGCAAATATTTCATTTTGGAAAATTTCCAGTTTGTCAACCCTACACAATAATATATATTTTTTTAATTAACATATTGATATCAGACACCAATGAAATTGATCCTAAAAATGGGGGTTATTTTTCATATATATTGTCATTATTTTTGGTAATTTAAAAATATGAAAATTAATATAGTTACGCAGATATGTAGTTTATAAATGAAAATGCATTTTATATATTTTAATATTTTTAAGTTATTGAGTTTCAAACTCAACTGACTATAATCATTTCCCGATAGTAGTCTTCTTAATATTAATTCAACGATAGAGAATTTGCCGCCCCTAGCAAAGTGCCGCCTGGGGCGGGTGCCCCCTTTGCCACGCTACGCTACTGAATATCATGTATTAATCACTCAATCACTGGAGAATATATTGAACGTTTGTGCAATATATTTTATCAATCAAAATCGCTTTGCATCATTTTTGAAGCATTTATGATTGGGCAATAATGTAATATATATTTAAGTGCAAATATTAACGCCGGAAGCATAGTAATAGGAAAAAGTGTGAATTTTAAAAAATGAATGCAGAAAGGGAATGAATACATAATTCAATTTATTTTATTACCTTTCAATCACCTTTAGGCAAGGAAGGTATGGTCTTTGGTCAAAAAATTCGGTGGTAAGTTTTTAATGAATAAGCACGTTTTAGGGTCTGTGTGTGTGTGTGTGTGTGTGTGTGTGTGTGTGTGTGTGTGTGTGTGTGTATGTGCGTGTGTATGTGAGCTTGTGTATGTGAGCTTGTGTGTCCATGTGTGCTACAAATTCTAAAAATTACAATTCTTTCGTATTCCTCGGCTTTACATCCTTATAAAGATCTGATTAGATTTTGGTTATAATTGGTCAACCGGAAGTTCCCTTATTTGAAGTTCTTAACAGTTTTTCTTGAAAAAGCGCAGTTAAATATCATTTTGTGGCATTCTATTGTGATTATGAAAGAATATTATATTGTCCCTACAGTTTGATTATACATTTTCCTTCATATTCAATAGATATAGAGTTAAAGAATTATAAAGATATTAACTTTCATAAATCCGACAGCTTTGCTACAATCATGGAAACAGATTTTTATTCACATAGACCCGTACCACGATCACGGTTTTAAATGGCGGTGTTTGGGTGTATTAGTTAAAACCTTGACGACGACTTGACACATACGTCAGGGTTATAAACAAAAATCAGTGATGCCACTATACTGATTAAACCGAAAATATACTGACAGGCATATTTAATACATTTGGCTTCAATATTCTAAATAATTTATCTTACAAACAAGTCAAGAGACAAATCATATTAAACAATTTAAAATAATGAAGCCAAATGTATTAAATATGCCTGTCAGTACATTTTCGGTTTAATCAGTATAGTGGCAAGACTGATTTGCTTTATAACCCTGAAGTATGTATGTATCAAATCGTTAGCACGATTTTAGCTAACACCGGTGTTAGAACCGTGATCGTGGTACGAGCCATAGTGTTCGTTCGTGTTACAATTTTATTGGATTTATAGAATCTTTCCAAGAAACTTTCGGTATGGAATTTGTAGAAAATAGTATATGTCCGTCTTACAGTTTTACAGGATATATAAAATCTTTTCCAAGAGATTTTTGGTATGGGATTTGTACAAAATACATAGAATTGACGGAAAGTAATGTTGGCCACATCAGATTTTTAATATTATTAATTAATTTCGTGGTGGGCACTTGGTGAAACATATTTTGAATATAAAAAGAAAACTATAATATAAATTAAATACTTGGTTTTTCACAAACTTGACAATAATGACCGAGGGGTCGAAACGATCGTCGTTAAATAAATAAAGTTTGTGAAACAACCAAGTGTTTAATTTATATTATATATATTTTTTTTATATTCAGATTTTTAAAGTTAAAAGTGAAAAAATATTACTGAACAGTATTATTATAGTTTTGCTGGGTATATAGAATCTTTTCCAAGGAACTTTTGGTATAGAATTTGTACAAAATACATAGAATTGATGGATGGTAATATGTTGGAAACATCAGATTTTTAAAGTTAAAGGTGAAAAAATATTACTGAGCAATATTATTACAGAATAATATTGAACATCTAGGGTTCGTCTTAAATTGTCATTTCGATCTACTTGAAGACTTAAAAGGTTATTATGCAAGTAATTTGTAATTTCTATTGAATACGAAAATGCATATAGCTATTAGTGGCAATATAAATATAATGTCAAAACGTATGGAATTGTAAATTGTTCAAGTATAATTGCTCCTATACTTTCTATTACTTTCATTTTCATCACACATATGAATATTTATGATATATTGTAGTTTACGTGTTTTATATTTTTGATGTTTTTAATTTTTTTAATTGTCTGAAAAAAATACAAAGTGATCCTTGTAGGTGTTAATAATAATAGCATATCAATTTTTATTCCATTTACGTTTCTTATACCAGATGTCTCAAGAACCAAACTCGCGCGTTAACAGGGTTAGACAGTGGCACGAGGCAGAGAGACAACTGCCTCGCTCCACACGTTTTTTGTTGAGAACTAGTGGCGTACAGTCCATATGTGCAAGGATAAATATTTCAAAAATAACGTGTCAAAATTATGGTTATTTTTATTGTACTCGTATATTGTATTTATTTGTCAGCTTATTGTTATTTGGTTTTTGTAAATATAAAAATAAGTGTTTCTATTTATGCAACCTCGATTACGAGCGCGTCGAGCGAGTATTATTTGTGCAGAGACGAGACGCGCGTACGATCCGTGCACTTTACACTCTACACTGGTGTACGCTCGGCGATTGTACCAGCAGCATAACAAGAGCTACGGTGAAATTGGACAGAAATGATATACTAAACCTTGTATATCCTATTACCACAGATATAAAATAAAATAGATCGCTAAACCCATATGCTAGCTTTGTGATTTCAAGGGCGGCTATGGCTGCCAAACTACGCTAACTGCGTAAATATTAAGCAGCTTGCATACTAACTAGCATCTCGAAATATTTAGATTCAAAGTTTTGCTCAAAACTGTCCATTTTTGGGCAATAACCCAAAAATGGGGCGATATGTGAATTTGGCGACAACAATCGATTCTATGGGCAAAATTACATAAGTACACCAATTTTCAGAATTTTTGTACACCGCATACAATCTCTAAAGCAAAATAACTGAAAATAGCCAAAAAATCGCAAAAATCTAAGGTGTACCCCTTACGATTTTTTCAGATTTTGGCCATTTTCAGGGGTTTTCAAGCTTTTATTCATAAAAAATGAACCGGTTGGACAAAAATTAAGAAAATTGCTATACTTATGTATTTTTGTCCGTAGAATCGAATGATGTTGTCGCCAGTCATATCTCGACCCATTTTTGGGTTAATGTGACTAGTTCTTATTCTGATTGGTTATCAGTTTAAAAGATACGTGCGCAATTAGCGTAGTTTTCTCCATGAAATCACAAAATCGGGCGTCATTTTCATAAACTTTAGCTATCTATTTTATTGTATATCTGTGCCTATTACTCGTCCATTGTCTCGCGCGTGAACTTTGTGTTGTGCACTTGTGTTGTAAATCCAATCGATGACACCGAATGGAGGGTTTTGCAGAGGTATATTTTCGTGCTGTCATCTAATGATATTTTCTTTGAACTACACTTGTGACTATGGGTCCAATTCTAATTTTCACCTTTGTGATATGATATGAAAAAATAAATTTATATCATATCATTTGTCAGTGTCATGATATTATTTATCAAATGCCAACAAACACATGCACCAAATTTTTATTTTCTTGTCATGTATAACCATAACCAATATGGTAAACATACGGTAAATACATACACACCGATTTTTCACACTTGACCGTTACGTCATAGTTTGATGTTCGTATATTAGATAAACGTATCGAAGACAGAATTCAGGAAACCATAAACCATAAGTAAGACAGAGATAAACATACGATACGTATATCTAATATACGAACATCAAACTATGACGTAACGGTCAAGTGTGAAAAATCGGTGTGTACAAAATACCCAAATCGGTCAAGCAGCCGATGCATGTCATTAATAAAATTGAATAAAAGTAACTAGATGTGTGAAGTCATGTACTGGTACGTTTACATAGGTTTAAGAATATTTATGAAAAGAGTTATACAGATTGCAACCTGTATTGTCGACATGTTCGTGAACTGACATATCTACAAAATAAATACTATATTTTCGTCACTGTCCATTTCTATTTAAATTATTTTATAATACTAATCTTATTTATACTTATGTATGCCATATAAAAACAATAAATAAAAGCTTTGGCGTTTATTATAAATCACAGATTTTGTGTTTACGGTCACGTTGCGTCGTTGCGTTACGTTTAACGTTACTTTATTATAAATAGGCCTTTACAACGCAATGTTTCAAACACGATATTTTTTAAATTGTCAAATAAACTTTGACAGTATAAACATACAAATTATTATTGTTGCCAACTATAGTAACAAATAAATATAGTAACAAATAAACGAATAATATGTAGTAGATGTACAGGTTATCCAGCCAATCAAGCGGTTTACGTCAGAAATACAATATCACTAGAAACAATGACGTCATGTGTTAAAAAGTTTACATGATCATGTAAAACAGATTAAAATATGATTTGTGGGTTGCCTTCATAAATCCAAATCTTTATTAAAAAGGTAACACGCCTGGTATAATTTTTTCCAGCGAAATCCAATATTATTTAAAATATTCTGAAGGATACTCCTTACGCCGTTATAAATACTTCATTCTTGCAGTATATGCAACAGACTGTTTGGTATTATGTGAGATCCTTAAAAAAAATATAGAATACTGCATCCATACAATTTCTCACTTTTTCTGTACATTGCGTACAAATAGAACAAAATATTACCTCAATATTAGAATTCAGTAAAAATAAGAGCCCACCATTCTATTTTTCATTTTCAAATTAAGTCAATAAATTAACTACAAGCTCTTGAATTTGGCATGGCAAAGCATTTGACATTTTATCATTGAACAAGATGAACAACGAAACAAAAAACAAAATATCACAATACAGGTTGAAAAGTATAATGAGACATATAATATTTAGTAATATACATGTTCGGAATTACCAATATTAAAAAAATATAATCAAACATCATTTTGCAAAAATTAACAAAAGTTTAGTTAATAATAATATTCCAAACATAATTATGTATATTAAAGCTTTCAAATACATAATAATAATAAAAAAACAATAAAATACCGTTAATAAAATATATTTAAAAATATAAAGAAAATTTCGAAAATCCCTAAACGATGACGTAAATCGCTTGATTCGCTGGATAGCCCATATATTATTTATATATTATTCTTGTCATATATGATAAGTAATGAACTCTATTATTCATCTTAATAATAATAATAATTATATAAGGCCATACACTTTTTGACGGTTAAAAATTATTGATATTTTATTTCATTTTTCACTATTAGTGATTTTAATGCATTAAAGTTTTTACACTAAGTGATGACGTGCATTGGCTGCTTGAACGATTTGGGTATATATCACACTTTCTCTCTAATTTATATTAGATCACTTTGCAATTGAAAATAACTCCAAGTGATAAAGTGAAATTTTTTCACTGCATTTCACTTTGGGGAAAATTGAGAATTGGATACTAAGTTCACCCCATTGCTATATTTAGAAACAAATCGCTGTCATCACATGGTGACAGTTGCAAAATGATACGGAGTGAGTATATGATCTTTGCAACAGTGGCTCTCGCTATAACTATAAAGAATACATATACCCAAATCATTCAAGCAGCCAATGCACGTCATCACTAGTGGAAAAACCTTAATACATTAAAATCACTAATAGTGAAAAATTAAATAAAATTTCAATAATTTTTAACCGTCAAAAAGTGTATAGCCTTATATAATTATTATTAAGATGAATAGTAGAGTTCATTATTTATCGTATATGACATGAATAATATATAAATAATGTACATCAACGTCATATTATTCGTTTAATTGTTGCTATAGTTGGCAACATTGATAATTTGTATGTTCATACTGTCAAAGTTATTATTTGAAAAAGTATTTGTATTGTGTTTGAAACATTTTTGTGCGTTGTAAAGTCGTATTTATAATAAAGTAACGCAACGACGCAACGTGACCATTAACGCAAACACAAAATCTGTGAATCTGCCAAAAGTAGTACTTCTAATCAATCCGAAGAATTCGGTATATTTCTTTGAAATTCGGCTCACTTTAATTTATTGTCTTTATATGGTATACATAGGTAGAAATAAGGTTAGTATTATAAAATAATTTAAATAGAAATGGACAGTGACGAAAATATAGTATTTAATTTGTAGATGTGACAGTTTATGACCATGTCGATAATACAGATTGCAGTCTGTATAACTCTTTTCATAAAGATTCTAAAACCTCTGCAAACGTACCAGTACATGACGTCATACATCTAGTTACTTTTATTCAATTTTTATTAATGACGTGCATTGGCTGCTTGAATGATTTGGGTATAACAAATGTGAAATTCTTTAAGTTTCCACGGCCATCTGAACACATTGAATTATATAAAACTCAAATGTCAAAACACAAGTGACTGAAGACAACTTTAAAAATGGCGATGATTTGTATGTAATCGGATCTTCCATCTCAATTCCTACATCGTCGTACTCTTTCTTTTGTGTGACGTCAAAATCATAACCCTCCATTGTAACAAATATTTTGTTGCACGAGGGTGTAACGAGGTAAAATTAAGAAATATTGTGCTGCAAGAGGCTGTAACGACTTAATATTAATAATTTTAAAAATAATAGAAGGTAAACTTTTTTACCATGTTTCACTTGATTCTTTGAGCGAAGTATATAAATTGGCTAATTTAATTTTTACAATTCCCTTCTCAACAGTATCTGCTGAGCAGTTGCGGATTATCCCAGAAGCCCGAGAAGCATGGGCTTCTGGCGCACAATTATAGGAGGCGCAAAATTATGCCAGGAGTTGAAAAAAATAAATTAGCAAGCGCATGAGTTGGACATTATAGCGTAAAAAGATTAATGCAAAATAATTTATTTATTTATCGTACTTGTACGAGTTTATGCCTATAGTCAATCCTACCCAAAATTAAACGTTTTGGCGAAGTTTTCACTCATTTTCTTTTCAAAAGTCTAAATATAATGCAATTTATAGGACTGGGAATAAAAAGCGCACGCAAGTAGGTACTAACGAAAATGTCAGAATATAAAATGGCATTGACAGGTTACAGATATTTGTACAGGTAAATACTTAAAAAATTTGGCATCAGTGTAGAAATCTCCAGTTCATAATTATTTGACGGCAAGTATAATAAAGAAGCCCTCCCATCTACCCGTGTATGATTGTCATTGTTCAAATCATTGGTTATTACTTTTTTATGTCAGTTGTTTTATTTAATTAGGTACTTGTTATAATTAATGGTTTCTTATACCCAAAGCATTCAAGCAGCCAATGCACGTCATTACTTAGTGTAAAAACCTTAATGCATTAAAATCACTAATAGTGAAAAATGAAATAAAATTTTAATCATTTTTAACCGTCAAAAAGTGTATAGCCTTATATAATTATTATTAAGATGAATAGTACAGTTCATTACTTCGTATCGTATATGACATGAATAACATATAAATAATGTACATCAACCTCAAATTATTCGTTTAATTGTTGCTATAGTTGGCAACATTGATAATTTGTATGTTCATACTGTCAAAGTTATTATTTGACTATTTGAAAAATATTTGCATCGTGTTTGAAACATTTTTGTGCGTTGTGAAGACATATTTATAATAAAGTAATGTTAAACGCAACGCAACGACGCAACGTGACCGTTAAGGCGAACACAAAATCTGTGAATCTGCCAAAGATAGCACTTCTAATCAGTCAGAAGAATTCGGTATATTTCTTTGAAATTCGGATCATTTTTATTTATTGCCTTTATATGGCATACATAAGTATAAATAAGGTTAGTATTATAAAATAATTTAAATAGAAATGGACAGTGACGAAAATATAGTATTTATTTTGTAGATGTGACAGTTCATGACTATGTCGATAATACAGGTTACAATATGTATAACTCCTTTCATAAAGATTCTAAAACCTCTGCAAACGTATCAGTACATGACGTCATACATTTAGTTCCTTTTATTCAATTTTTATTAATGACGTGCATTGGCTGCTTGAATGCTTTGGGTAGGTATACTAGAAAATTTCAAATATTTCTTTTTCCATTCATGTTAACGAAGAACGGAGGGAGCGGGGGCAAAAAATTCAAGGGCTTCTGGCGCCAAAATACCTTAATACACCACTGCTGTTGAGAGATCATTTTCAGCGTTAAAGCAAATAAAAAATTACGCTCGTAATTCAATGGGGCAGGAAAGACTTAGCAGTTTATCTTTAATTACGATAGAAAAAGAATTATTAAATAACTTGCAGTCAAATCCAAATTTTTCTGAAAATGTAATTAATGATTTTATGAATAATGGTAAGAGAAGAATTATTGTTTTAATTTATAAATAAATTCATTTGAATTTTTAATTTTTGAATAAAAATAGCTATATTCATTAAATTTTATTTTAATAAATACCTCTTAAAGTAATAGCCTTAAAGTAATACATACTTAGAAATTACATTACAAATTAAATTAAAATAGTAAAATTATACGAGTGACATTCTAAATTCAAACTGTGTATAATAAGTTCATGTTTCAATATAATCTTCCATAATAAAAAACAATATTTTTTTTATAGTATCAAATTAAACACCGGAAATAAATAAATATATAAAATGAAATAAATATGTTATAAATAGGTGGCCAGGTGTCCATCACAGATAGTATATTTTCTATTTTATTATTATAATTTTTCACATTTTTATTGTGTTAAAAAGACACTATGAATCAATTTTAATGAAAAAAGTGTATTTTTTTTTAACAGACGTAAAAAACATAATTTTTAAGATTCTATTTCTTGGTCACTAGGTATACTTTATAAGCCATTAAAAAAATCTAGACAAAACATTTCTTATCTGAATGTATATTTTGATCATTTCTGTATATTTGATAGGTAAACCGTAGTATGTTCAATAAAGGATACTAACATAAATATACAAGGGATGACCAAATATGTTTTCCATTTTTACACGGAAAAGTGGTGAGTAAACAATAAATTTTAAATTCATATACACTCATCCATGCACAGCACGTGCTAATATTAACTTGGCAGGAAACCTGACGTCACTATCCACTTTGCTGATGCTTCCTCTTATCTGATGACAAAGGTAAAGGTTTAAAACCTTCGAAAACTGAAACGCGGCACTTTTTATACTTTCCTAAGGAAAATTTCACTATAATGAGTATTTTACATTTTCAGAATTCTTATTGAAACTGTTTATATATCGATGTATAGAAATCGTTATTTAATGGGAAACAAATGATATTTAACAACGACATTTCGTAAGGAGAAATTGTTAGTCTCACATAATGTTATGTATTGGAAAATTGACAATGTGAAGTGTTTATTTTCGTAATTATTACATGCTGCATCAATCATCTTCATGTATGCCTTTTTTTTTTAAAAAAAAAAACAATGTATTGCAAATTGGCTAGGATTTATATAACAATCTTTTAAAAACAAAATTCAATATACTATCTTATTTACCTGTGCATTTAGCCATAACATAACAATTTAATGTACATAAAGAATTGTAAATATAAATTAATTGTGAATATTTCAATGAATCAGATATACAAGTGTCTCAAGATTCAAAAATCTTGCCCACTATTCTTAAAACGTGGGACAAAATATTTTACATATAGTATAAAATTAATAGAACAATATATTTTTTATGACTTTATTGAAAAGACTTCTTTTGTTCCTAATAAAAGTAGTGTTGGCTATTGTACAATTTTTTCAAATAATTACTACTTTGAAAAGGCGACTTATGAAAAGTAAATTAATGGTGTGTTTACACATAAGGCCAAATCTACTTTAGATTTTTTACTTATCCGTCATTTAACTTCTTGTTGACAGCAAAGCAAATTTGGTTATTTCGAATTGTCGAATACAAGTTCTAACATTGTAAGTTAATTATTTAGCTTTTATATAATGTTTATATTGTTAATAAATTATTTAAAGAAAAATTAACGTGGATAGTAAGTTGCACAGAGTGTGATATTTTAAAACAATATAACTACACATATTATTAATTGTTACATATAGTTACTAGAATTTTTCTTATTTAATTTAAAAAAAAGCTTTTCAATGACTTAAAGTATAGTATTTCATTTTAAAATATCACATTTTTCCCGTATAGCCGTTTATCTATCTTTTCCAATATTTATTTTTTTGTTTCAACAGGTATCAGCTGATACATTTTTTGAAGGATTAAAAAATTACACCGTTTATCGATTTACTGATAAGGTATTTATTTGGATAATCACCCAAATATATCATGTAATGAATCTCACAGCCCAAATAACTCCATGGAAACCAGTTGGAAAATTAAAATGTTGCTGAAGGCTTCTGGGAAATACATTTAATATTTCTTATTTGTTTTATTTATACATATATATATCGTCAATGACTTGGAAGAATCTCGAACATTTAGAAGAGTAGGAGGAAACTTATTTATAGAATGAATTAAAAAATATAAAAATATAATAATAGATGTAATTAGAATTTTTATTTTTGTAGAACTTCTAAGTATGAAATGATTTCAGATTTTGATATGTACTTCTTTGGGACACTTTTTTAAGCTCTTTTGAATGGCAATACCTACTATTTTTTTTGTCTATTAGATTTCAAGTTGTAATACCAAACAAAGCGGCGTGGACGCACTCCAAAGGTTAACGATAAGGGTAAGCGGTTAACGGTGAACTGTCAACTGCCAACGGCAAGCGGTAAACGGTTTTTCCCCGTCTCTTTGTTTAGTATTGTAAATTGAAATCCAATAGTGACAAAAAATGGGTATTGCCATTTGAAAGAGCTTAAAAAAAGTGACCAATAATAATAATAATAATAATAATAATAAAACTACAAAATATAAATATTTGTGTTTATCAGTGACCAATGCATTTCTTCTGAATAAACAATACATTGCTAAAATAGCATCCTAATATAGGACAACTTTTATGTAATTAACCTACTTCATAGCTCTTATAGTTCTCGAGAAACACAAAAATGAAAATTAAAAAAAAAACAGTGGCCCATTTTTTTGCACTAAAGAATAATATATAACACACTGGAATTATACCAAAATAATTCAATTCAAATTTTCATTTTTTACCCATTTATTTATTGTTTGATAAGTTTACTGAATTCTTTGTTGATAACAATGGAACGCATTTGAAGGCCACATAAGCAATTCTATACCTACTTTCTTTTTCAACTTACTGGTGAGTTTACGAAATCCTCCAACCTTTGTTGCGGGGCTTTCCCTCGTTTGGGTCGGATTAAGATGTAAACTCCGTCGATATCAGGGCAGGACCTGATTAGTTTCTCGACTAGAACTTTTCCCATGAATCCGGTTGCTCCGGTAACCAAAATACTGCGGCCCCGGAACCAATTTGTCACTGAATTCGGCATAGTTCGGCCCTGGCAAAAAATTCTCCATTACTTCAAATAGAATGTTTTACATATTTGAATCATTTTTTGACTATGTTTAAAAATATGTGTAATGTAAAAAATATTTATTTAAACAATATTTATTCCACCTTGACTTAATTGTTTAAGAAAACCAAAATTTTGACTGTGTTTAGATATATGTACAATGTAAACAATATTTACTTATACAATATTTACTTTACCTTGAATTAATTTTTTTAAGGAAAACAAGATGTATTTATTCATAAAGTATCACTTATAATATTGTTTACTTTCTTAAAACATTCTTCAGTTCTCTGTAGGTAAATGGTTCTCAAACATCATAAATAAATATATTTTAGAGCAAAATTAATAATATGGTAATTTATAATGCGTAATGTATTTCTGAATTTTGCAATAATATTCGATCACTATAAAATTTACCAAATTTGTTCTGCACATGTTACATTATAAAAATCTGTAGGCATTTTAAAGAAGAAACCGTAATTATACCTTTTGTACATAATACGAATACTTAAAAAATATATATGTTGCGATTTTTTAATTTTCTGTAACGCTATAGAAATGTAAAAGTGAACAAAATCGCAACAATTTTTGTTTACTAATACATTTATTATCTTATGACATTAAAAAATGATGCGCTTTTGTTGAGAGTTAAAGTTCTATAGTGGTACCTATAGAAAATTACAGAATCGCACCGATAATTTTAACAAATAAGAATATAAAAAATACTAAAATAAAAATAAATAGTATTATATAAATATTTCTAATTTACAATGATATATAAACACGTGTGAATTATTTTAAATTATAACCCGTAAATATAAATTTTCAATTTTGTGACTTATAAATCATAAATAACATATTTGATTCAATATTTATTACATTAATATCAGGTTTTATAAACGGCAGATAAATTTGCATATCTAATAAATAATATTTATTTCTTCAAATGACAGTCGAACTTTTGACGGTAATGTTATACTTCCTATAAAATTAATAAAATTTGTTCGAAATTGTTAATTTAAATAAATTTACTATGAAAATAAATTGTTTCTGTCCTTTATAAAACCGGGAATAAGAATATAAAACCAATAATTTACTCACTAAAAGTATTAGAATTTAATTCACTATTTACACAATAATAGACTAACACTTATGATTTAAAAAAATTAACGATATTTACACTCTATTCCCTGTCTTCCACGCTAAATACTGCCGTCCTACTATTACTGTACGCTTAAATACATCCACCTTTAGATGCACTAATACTAGAGAGGGGGACTTATTCCGCGCATAAATATAAAATAAATACAGAATTGTAGATACAAATGATTCATAAACACATATTGTCAATTTATTACTAATTTCCTAATATTTATGTTTGTTTTAAGAACAGATAAAATTTGTAAACATTTACATTAAAAACAACTCACCGTACTTGGTTTAAAAACAATTTCAATTTCCTATGAGATCAAACATTATAAGTTTCATTTAATTAAGAGAAAATCAATAAAGTGAATGTATTTATTATTTCTGATTTATTTAATATAAATGTATGTTAATTTCGCAATGTTAAACTTTAAAGTGAAATTATTTAATTTTAAGCAATTTATAAATTTTTGCCATTTTCCTTTATATTCTTTTAAATGTTATAATCTTACATGTAGGTACACAATATTGATATTCAAAAAATCAAATAGTTCATTAAAATACTAGTTTCATAAGACATGATTTTAGAGCACGTGTTTTTGTTAGAAACGAGCGGTTTGCCGCTAAGGAATAAGTGCGGTAAACTGTTATGACACGGTGTATTTTGTACTATTTTTTTTTCTATTTTAGTTGCTTTGTCAAAAAATATTTAAAAATATTCGCTATTTCATTTTCTAATTTATGATCATTAATTAGGAATATATAATTTTTTATATGATTGTTGGTAACAGTGATTAATATTTACTTATATTATTATTTCATTTCAATAATAGGTCTTCTACTTATAATAATATAATAAAACAGAAATTAGGTTTGAGTTCTTTAAAGACATACTTTATGACATCCAAATGAGTTTCATAAAGTACATATTAAACAATCAAAATAGAAAAATATATTTATAAACACTTAATTAGATTTAAACGATATGCATAAAAAGTAAAAAGTACCTATTTCGAAAACAAATATTCACTTTTATTTGTATAAACTTATAGTTTATTTTTTTAAATAATTTTAATAAATATGTTAAAAATTGGGAGCTAATGGCTGTGTGTGGTAGGTGGTGATTTGGACAGCCCGATTTCGATTTCGGCCAACGTCAAACTTACAAATTTCTAATTTGCAAATGGCATAAAAGTGATCCCTGAGGTGCTCATTTCATATTAACATTGAAAGCTCGTGAGAAGACGTCTGAAACGCTTGCAATCGTAACGAAATATGTGTATAAAAAGCAGATTGGCATACCCAGAAATGAGTAATATGTCTTAATGATATATTTATTTAAATAATTTAATAATAAATACACAATTTTAGATATGGATTTTGATTTCTTAAAATTAAATAGTTTATATAAATTACAATTTTTATATAATTTAATTAAATTAGAAAGTAGGTACAATATCTTGTTATCTACTGTTCTGCTTGGTAACTTGTGCTTATATCGTAGCCGATAAATATATGTTCTTAATTACCTGTTAGAAAATTATATTTACTAAGTAGCTATATTTATAACGAATATATTACAAAACTAAATTAATTTCATTGTTGCATATTGTACTGCAGCATAACTTTAATAATGATATGACTTAAATCTTGAATTGGTTACGGTTACGATAGTTCTATAATAATTAAAAGTTTAGGATTAATATTTTCAAAAGAAAATTTTTTCTACTGCCTGCAAAAGTACTAAAAAGTCGATTACATTTTAAAATATTCACAAATTTTAAAATCTTGTATAATATTGAAAGCATATTTCATAAACAAATTGTAAAATGAATAAAATATGTCACGAGTAACAAATTTTCGTGTATTCATTAACCAAAAATAATACATTCTGTATTTTAAAACCAATAGAAACAAGTTGCTATTTACAAAATACATGACATTAATAATTCAAAGGTCACTGCAATACAAATAAAGAAAATTAGTTTTGAAATTGTTCATATGACAAATAAAAAGAATTTAGTGAAAATACTAGTTAAATTTTTATGCGATTTACGAAACGTCCACTTGACCTTTATTTTTCAATTAGTCTCGAAACATTACATGATGTTCTTTATTATTCATTATTTTGATTTAAATTTAATAATTTATTTACTTAAAATATATTTAGCAATTACATAAACAAAAATCTCAGCACATTCACTTATTCTAATTTTAACTATGTTAAATTATTATTATTATTATAACGAACGCTATTTAACATATAGGTAATTCTAAAAATCAATATTAAACCTATTTTTCTGAACGATTTATTATCACTGAATAAATGGCAATTTGAATAGATGTAAAAGTACGTGGGTCACGGTAGAATGAATAACACACATAGTCGTATTTTTCACAATTTTATTTTAAATATATTCACAGTACGAGTAGTTTCCGTCAACTGAACAGTAATACACTATATCATGTTTTTCTTTCACTTCTTAAAAGCTTTCAGTCAATTTTTTACCTCTCGCTAAGAGAGGTATTGGATTCATGCTAAAATTCGCATATCCAAATTTTAGTGAATAAGCACGATTTAAGGTCCCTAGAATCCGATTATAACATTTTTAAAATGATGTGTGTGTGGATGTGTGTATGTGTTATGTGTGTGTGTGTGTGTATGTCTCGATGTTGTAGAGACGATTCCTCAAAAACTATAAGACTTAAGAACTGTTTAACTATGGATTCCTCAATCTGACATTCCTGGGAAGAGCTGAAAAGGTTTTGGCAACAATTCAACAACCGGAAGTAGTAGTTTCTGAGAAAAATTCTTCTAAATATATTTTTTTGGAAATTTTTGTTATTAAATATTGAAGAACATAAAATTGTCCATCTAATACACTTAAAATTTTTATTATATCTTGTATAGATTTAGAGATAAAGACACTATAATATATAGAGTAATTTAATCGCAGAGGCTAAGGCACTAAGGAAACCAGTTGACAAATTCCAATGTTTATAACATAAATGGGAAGTATATTTAATCTTTCTTATTCTTTTATTAATTAAATATTTGAAATTATAGGTAAAATGTATATATCCATCAGAAATACCGCCAATCTGGTTAATGAATTTGAAGAATCTCTCATATTTAGAAATTTCATCCTACAATGAAAAATAGATATAATTTGAATTATATGTGTGCAGAAGACATGTTAAATACAATAAAAAACAATATTTGGGTAAAGTTCTGTAATTTTTTGTTATAAAACGACGGTTTGAAAGCGAAGTGCAACACAATACTTATATAGCCTAATATGGAAATGGCGAGAGGTCTTGTGCTGGCCATAACCGATTTTTTTGGAATGTTTTCAAAATGATTATGAATTGCAGAATCAATCTTTTCTTCATAGATGAAAACCTTCTACCCCGTAATTTTTCGCACTTTGCTAAATAAGGTTTATATGAAGGATGTTATTTAACATTTATATTTTTTTTTCTCGCCAAAAACTGAAGAAAATATTGTTTATTTATTATATATTTTTAGTTACAACGATACTATGAAAAATTTAGTTATAATTGAACTTTAGCAACTTAATTTCAAATAACAGGTAAATAACTGTTTAGAATAATGTGTACATTTTATTTTACAGTCTATACATGGTTTTCTTATTATTAATAATTTTAGCGTTATCCTCGTACAAAATACCAAATTTCAGTATTTGACAAGTAATTACTGTTTACAGAATCCATACAGAAATGCAAGTCACAAGAGCGATTAGTATACTTCTTTTTGCTATTTCGGAGTAATATATGAATCTATCAAAGCACTGAAAACTCGTCAGTAAGAAGATTTGGAGGTGGTATGACTACTTTGAAAACTGACATATCATCTTACATTCCTGTCAGTCAAAAGTTGCAGTTTTAAAAAATTATAAAATTACCTCAAGAGAAAATAATAGTATAAAAAACATGTTTTATATGGCCTGTTATCGCATTCGTCTTTGTAAAACTCACCGCAAAGCGGTTCGTTTTCCAAACGTGGACTCGTGCGTTAACAACACGGCTTACGAAATTTGATTTATTGTGAGTGGTAAAACTAAAGCCAGTATATTAAACATACTTTTAACAGAGGTTTTGTTAATAGTGGTGTTTTACGCCATAATAATAACTTACATTCCTGTTCTCCTGTTCATTTTACGGAAAGAACTGTAAAGTGCAAAGTTTTTAGATATTTGGTTTCTTTACAATTTTAAAAAGAAATTTAAAAAGTTTCGCGAATTAGTAGCAATGGTCATGTCACATGTTTTCTTTTTTCTGGTTTTTATAAATTATTTATAAACGTCAAACGTCAACCCAACTTAAAGAAAATAAATCCCATAGTCTTTTATAACTATGTCCACCATAATATTTTTTATGATAAAGACACGTTTCTCATTCGAATAATCATCATTAACTTTACTTCTTATAAAATTTAGACATGAATAATGCTACTAATTGACGGAACTTTGTAAATTACTTTCTAGACGACCACTTTATAAAACAATAGATAAACTGAAGACAGTTGAAAATATCGTATACTACTAGTATGAAAAATAATTATCATACTAGCAGGATATGATTATATCGCAATGATGACACCAAATCAACCTAGGCAGGCAGCTTTGCTTAGTTTGTTGCTATGGTTAATTCATTGAAAAAAAGGAGGTATTGTCATTTGCAATAAAATTCTTGTAAATATTTGTTATTGTTTGTGGTCATCTAAAAATAGTGTTCATATCTCGCTCCAAAGTAATATCGTATTGCTCGTGTGATTACTCATTCGGTTGCATCTCGTTCATCAAACTTCACACTCACCTCACACGATATTTCTCAGTTTCGATACTCGTTATGAATTATACTATTTTAAAATTGTGAAAAAACCATACATGTAATAAAACATGTAAAAATAGTATTATGTTGAACTTTTAATTCTGTTAAGTGTAAAGTGTAGCTTTGCATTCTACAGTTTTTCTGAAGAATGAACAGGTCAACAGATGCGTTGATAACTTTCTCTTTGTACGTGTCCTTGAAATTACACATTCTTCAAGGCTAAATTATATAATTTCTTAAAGTATGTGTAAAAAACAGCTGTATTTGGCCGCGTGCCTGTGTTTGGTCGCGAACCTGGGAGAACCGGGTTTGATCCCGACCGGCGCCAAATATTTCGAATTTTATATGGCATAAAAGTGACCCCTGTGGTGCACTCTCCACACCAGCTAAGAGTGCCCGTGAGATGACGTCTGTAAACGCCCGCACGGTATAAATATGTCATCAGCATTACCGATTTCTTCGACAAAGCAGATTGGCACACCTAGAAATAGGTAATATGCCGTGATGATTTATTTATTTATTTATTTAATTTATTAATTTATTTGTTTATATTTATTTATTTATATTTATTTATTTATTAAAATATAAAAAATCGTGTTTTTTGATTACCTAAAACTGTGTAAAAGTGGAATTTCATTTTGTGAGAAAAGATATTTATCGTATAAGTAGTGTCCCTTTAAATAGAAGGTAATAAATTCGAATACAGAATTATAGAACACAATTATTATTATAAAATTTTTGTCAGCAACTTTTTATAAACTAAAATGTCAATACTTTATTATTATTAAAGTAATAATGAGGAGAGTAAAAAAATTTTTTTTATCATTAATGACTAAATCGTGTGCTAAATTTTCTGCTTGTTAAAACATATTGATGGCTTACTGGAAAAATTAACTAAATCAAAATTTACCCATTTAATATATACAGACCACGCAGAACTAGTTATTTGGTCATTAAAACACCAATGGGATTTCTTCGTAGTACGCCGTCGATATCTTGACTTATCTGCTTATACCAAAAATAACTATTTGGAAGAGATTAAATATTTGAACAAAAAACATGCAAAACAATAAATTTGTATTTATTTTTAAAATCACTAAATTACTACTAATATAATGACTTTTTAATATTATGGTAGTTCAGCATTAAAAAAAGTGTATTCTAATGAGATGGGAAAGTGTGGTTGAGTGCGAATATGCATATATTATATTAATTGTACCTACGTGATCATTTGTAATCTAGCACTCGGATCAGTCAATTTATCAATTATCTCCTGGATAGTAAACCTTTTGGTGAATTCTCAAAAATGCTACAAATGTCTTAGAAATGTCTGGAGTCTAGACAAAATAGAAAATATAAATTACATAAATTACATAATGTATTATTACTTACTTACTTCTGAGAAACGTAGATGGCCAGATCCAGCAGTGCTCAATGCAAAAAATGTCATAAATATTGTTTATAAATTTTGTGTTATATTTATAATATTGCGTTGTTCTTTTTCTTTTTTTCAAGGAAGCTAAGCTCTTACATCTAGAGTTTCGTGGCAGCTCATTCATTTGTAACATTTCTCTTTTTCTTCCTTCTCACGTTGAATGAAAAGCAAGCATCATAATCATAATTCATCCGTTAATGGATAATAATATAACTAGAGCAACAATCAGACTCACATGCTTCGCTCCTCGCTCGTGCAGAGCAGTTATTGGTTGTATGCTTGCATGTGCAATATCTATGCCTCAGGTGAAAGTTGCTATGTAAAGGATTGTTTACAATCAGCTGTTATTTGTTGTTGGCTACTTTGATGTTGACTATCTTGATTTCATTTAAAATATTTTCGATGTTGAGTTGTTCAACACATAAATAAAATTGTACGTTATTTCAAAAATTATAAGTAATGCATTTAGAACTTTATAAACGGTAGGTAAATATAAAGTTCCTGCATCATTCTCAAAAGTCGTAGAAATTTATATATTAAGTAAAAACAATAACACATATAAAATTTTTCATACAATATAATATTATTTATTTTAAATGTGTATAAATAACAGTAAAAAGTTTTTTAATATTTTTATATATTTGAAAGTGGGAACCGGTTTCGGAAATGTCCGTCTTCAGCCCTCTACAAAGATAAACATGATATTTTTTAGGTTATGTTAAATATTATAAAAAATTATAAATTAACTTACTGTCTAGGTTTTTTAAAATTGTTTAAACATTATGTTAATTATATTTACAATGTTGAAAGAAACACACATGCTACATTTCTACTTTCAAATATATAAAAATATTAAAAAACTTTTTACTGTTATTTATACACTTTACCATTATGAAAACAGTAACATGAACTTCATCAATAATTATTTATTTTAATCACCTTGATAAATCATACCTCTTCAGCAATTAATATCTAAAATTGCACATATTAGGTAGAAGACTCGCATGCTCCATGCATGTACTTACCTGTGAGTATTTTGGAAAAATTTTTAAATAAAAAAATTTCTTTAATAGGGTCCTATACCATAGTCATATTTTAACTATCTTAAATAAGAAGACGAAAATATACATAAATTAATGAGTATTAGTGAAAAAATTTTCTTTAAATATTAACTAGGTCACAAACTACAAGCGATTGAACCTGATTACTAATTGGGTATGACGTGTTAGGTACTAAGAATTTGATTGGTCGCCTGATTTTAAAAAGAAGATTCGCGCGTCTGTAGCGGTCACCTTTGAAAGAATATGAAATGTCATGATGTACTATAACCTAACAAAACATTTAACAATTTTGTGTTTGATGAATTTGTTTAATTATAACATCTAGTAATATTACCAATAATCATGTATTTATAAATAAATCAATTTGTAATATGAATTAAATTAATAATAATATTAATTAAATTAATATTGAAACTTCAAAACAGGCAAACATTAGCGCCATCCGTCGTCATACTTTGTGTAATAATATTGTCAAACTGTTTCAATGTTCTGTAATTTATTAGGAAGAAATCCTTGTTAAATGCTTATTATTTATGTTATTTATACTTAATAATAATTTCTTCGTAAACGTATAAGTTTTTATATAAAAACATTTCAGCTATGCAAACATGAAAAAAATTGTTTCCAGTATAACTAACAGTTTGTTCCATTGTTTGTCGATCACTTGTTAGTATTTGCTACGTCACGCACAAATTCTTAAACTTTAAAAATTCATATCTCGCTTATTACGTAAATTTTTTAAGTCGCGTTTACACTGAAGTTCTTATTTTATCCTGTTCTTACAGGAAAAAAAATAAAAGAAAAATGGTATAGGACCCCATTCATTTACTATAACTTTGTCTTGTATATTAGGGTCTATCTCGTAAGGACGAAAAGTTTCTCGCTTACTATATTTTGTGCTGCAAAATCCAAAACAAACCTGTTCAAATGTTAGTTTTTATGATTTTTCTTATCAATTTAGAAACAAATATGATATTACATAGATACATCCTCAAAACACAAATAAATCATAATATGAAAAATCAGACTGATATTCAATAACCAGAAAGATATGAGCAGTTAAAGTTAAAAATTGTGAAGAAATTTAAAAGGTGATTTTTTGAAAAAATTGTGAATTTTCGAATGTTTGCAATGAGATAGAACATTGCGAATAAAACCATCAAATTTGTCGGAAAATTTCCTATAAGATTATGTATCTTTTAACTTTAGGGCAAAAAGTACGGTGCACCCCTTAAAATAAGCTAGTTAGGAAGATTTGGATCTCCGAATCTTTGTATCCGTTTTTTTGCTTTTGGAAATTTTCTGATATTAGAAAGGAACGAAGGAATAAAGGAATGAAACAAAGAAAATAGCGGAAAATATTAATTTAATATGGAAAATGTATAAAACAATTCCACTAAGGCCTGCAAGAATTTTTATATGACTTCTAAGTAGGTACTCAATTTTAAAAAATATTGTTTTTTGAAAGAGCCTCAAATTTGAAAATATCACGAAATATCCATTAGATATTTTACAATTAAGGGCCCAATTCTCAATTTTCACGGAAGTGATATTCAGTGAAATTCTTTCACTTTATCTGAATTGCAAAGTAATCTGATATAAATGACCGAGGAAATGCGATATTGTATGTATTTACCAAATGTTAATAATATTGGTTGCGCATAATAAGAAATTACGAATTTGGTGCATGTGTTTACTGACATTTAACAAATAATATTATGACACTGACAAATGATATGATATAAATTTACCATTTCATATCATATCACAACGGTGAAAATTGAGAATTGGGCCCTATATATTGAAATTTGTGGAATATTTTGAAAAAGTCACGTGATCTGAAACAGAATGTTGTGCCCTCATAGTACATACAGTTTATACGACAAACTATCGCCTACTTTTATTTATAGAAAAGCGTACGTGCTGGATCATCTGTTTTCCTATTGGCTATGAGTAACGTATTTACTTTGACGATCGGATATCACAAGAGTGGGGGATTGTTTATCATGACTATTTCTGGAGCCAATATTTTTACTTAATTATTTATGAAAATAACAACAAAATATTATTATTTTGTATAAACTTTCATTTAAAATACTTTTAAAAAAATGTGAAACCGGCTCAATTTTATATATCAGTAACCCTTTCACATTCTTACTATATATAGTTTTTTATTTTAACCATCCTCGGTTCTAAAATAAATTAAAATTTTTGTTACAAATAAATTACAAATTTGTAGTTTAAATTTTGTACCTTACATTGTGTGATATATATATATATATATATATATATATATATATATATATATATATATATATACATACATATAGGGTAGTGACCGCGACCCCGGAACATAGGACTTTAACAGGTAAAATCATACTTTCTTAATTTCCTGCTTCCCTAATTATTTTAGGAAAAAAAGCTTCAAATAAAAGTTGTAGAGCATAAAATTCTACATCAGAATTTCTGCATATATTAACTACACAGATTCCACATGAACTAGACAAGAAAACAAACCACAGCAAACTTTCGAAAAATACAAAACAATTAAAAACGAGAAACGCATAAAAGAATTAAGAATAAAACCATACATCAGAAATTTGAATTCACAGAAATCAGAAAATGCGTCAGAAAAAACATAAGGAAGGATATCATATTTGAAGCGGAACTAAAAATTAAGGAAGAAATACTAACAGAATGGGGGATTACGCCATTTTTTTTTTATAATTTCATCTGAAAATATTAGGAAAACTAAGACTATTGATGAAAATCCGGTGAAAAAATTCCTATTAATAAGCGAGTTATGGTCTCCCGTATTTTGAAAAGTTTGACGTGACGTCACATTTATGTGTTTTTATATCAAACTGTTTTCATCATGGACCTAAATGTTCTTGAAATATATGCTATTTTAAGTTATGTTTACATAAAAATAAATGAATATTATAACACTGTATAAGTCTACATAAATTATAATTACAGGTGTATTTAAATTATTAAGTTTAATGCAAGAAATTTATGTTAAAATAAAAACTATTTGAAAACCGCTGTACAGGAATGTTAGCCCCTCCTTTCGAATTTGCATTTCTTAACTTCCATTGTAATCCCCACCTCCTAACATGCTATTTGTAATGCATGTATATGTGGTCTCGCGGTCGCCAATCAAAATATTTTCATATTAGTGTCGAAGCGCTATAACAAAAAACCCTTTATTTCCGAAATATCTCAATTATACCATTTCATTTTTTTATTAATATTCGTTATTCAGCATATACATTCGTATTTTTTTACTATTTTCCTTTAATTCGATTGAGCCGTAATCCCCCATTAGGCTCTACAAAGAAAAATCAACAAATTAAAGTATTACTACCTTTTTAATTTGTTCAGTATTTTTATTTAATACCAACGTTTCGTCCGCATACACTGTGGCCTTCTTCAGGGGAAAAGAATATAAACGACAAATAAATCATTACAAAACAAAAGCAAGTTTTGTAATTATTTATTTGTGGGCCGAAACGTTGGTATTAAATAAAAATACAGAACTTAAACTAATTATTCTAATTATTAATATGAGTTATGAAAGATATTTTAATAATTTAAAATAAATAAATATTAAACACTGACAAATCATGAATAACCTGCTTACAACAAAATAATATTGATAAATTTAGTAGAATATAATAATAATAATAATAATAATAATAATAATAATAATAATTTATTTTTTTCCGGTTGAGGCATCGACTGCTAAGGTCATTAGCCTGTACTTCAAATATTATTAACTTATTATTGGACACTTTAAAACTTTGTGATAGTATACATACACAAACACTTTAAAATATATCACAGACGATATCACAATACGTTTAATGCCCGTCGGCAATGCCATGTATTAAAAGGTATTTGCACATAGACAGAACATAATTAAAGGAAAATAAATAAATAAATTAACACATACTAACGGACACAGTTAAAAGAATAAATAACTCAATAAGGAACGTCTCAAAGTCCTTGCTCATGTCTTACAGTACAGATCGCAGGCTTTAAGGAAGTTAATTACTTCCTTAATCTTCCCATGATCTGTCAACATATCTTCGATATTGTCACCCAAGTGGAAGAACTGTCTCACCGGTCTTAACCCGCGATCGGTACCGCCTCCTATAATTACGCGATCGGTAACGCGTTAGATTTTTTCTAACATAGCGATTTTTATATTTATTCACCTTATTATGTAAAAATTATTAATGCTGACAATGGCAGGTATTAATTAGATTGATTTTAAATATAAATAAAACAGTATTTCATATTTTTAACGTTTTTATATTATGCGAAAATGTCAACTAAAATATACATAATGTAAACAAAAAAAAGCAGATGCAAAAAGAAAAGCTTCCTTCCAAAGAGCTTGCAAATGTTTATATTCCTGTTCGTACGACATCACCATACTATTACTAAACAATGTTGTCAAAAAACTAAAGTTTTCAATGTAAAAATAGTAACTAACTTACAATTCTACGATATGTACCGCGTTAGATTTTGTCTAACATGTTGACACGACTTGGAAAAAATATGAACTGATCACGTACGCTGAAATTTTTGAAATAAACTGGTACTGGGGATAACTGAGGGAGGTTCTTAGGGAGGCATAGCAGGACGGCCTGAGATGTAGGGCTAACTGTTTTAAAAAAATATGGATAAATATAAAAATGTTAGAAAAAATCTAACACCGGTACCGATCGCGGGTTAAGGAGGGGCACGTAACAAGAACATGCGGTACAGTCACAGGGACATGACAATCTTCACAGGAAGGCTGAGCTTCACGAGTGAGTCTGTACCGATGTGTAAGGCCAGTGTGGCCTAGTCGCAACCGGTGGACTTTCACCTGGTCTTGTCTGGACAGATCAAGGGGTAGCAGAGTATGTCCTACCAAAGGTTTGACTCGGCGTAGGTGATTATCCACCCTATCCCAGTCTTGTTGCCATAAGACGTACAACTTTTTGTACGCTGCATTTCTAGCATCGGTATACTTAATGGCCTGTACATCTACTATGTCTCCTTCGGCGGCACTACGAGCCGCTTCATCCGCTAGGTCATTCCCTCTTATTCCAACGTGACTTGGAATCCACAGAAACCTGACATGTTTTCCTGTCAGACAGATGTTTTATCTGTGATAAGATCATCTGAATGACAGGATCCGTTGTGGATGGTCGGTAATGGCGCTCAACACACTGAGGGAATCACTAGCGATTAGAAACTGTAGCCTATCGCGTTCAAGATCACAGTAGAGTAACGCTTGCCACAACGTGTAAGCCTCGGTAGTGTATACCGATGCATCACAATGCAGCGACCAGGAGTGCGCAATATTGTTAATAACAACTGCCGAGCCAGTGCCTTGGTTAGTTTTGGACCCATCTGTAAAGATTATCTTCGCTTCCGAGTAAACATTAACGAGTTCGAGAAATTTCTGAGTGATGAACACGGGTGGTAGAGACTGTTTGTCATACTGGAGATTATCCAATATGACTTCAGCTGGGGGGATAAGCCATGGAGGGTATTCAATAAACCCGATTGGCGTTACCTGCGGCAGAGAGTACTCTATTTCACTCAGAAGTTCTCTTGATCGGACACACAATGGTTTCGATAAAGCCTGCGATCTGAACTCTTCGTTAAAAAGGATCTTATAGTTTTATGGTTGTACTGCGCCCACATTTTACATATATATATATGCAAGTATGAGCTTTTTTCGTCTAATTCCTAGAGGTGCTAGTCCGGATTCACAACAGAGACTTCCTGTTGGCGTGGAAGGGAAGGCACCGATGCAGTATCGGATGCCGGCATGGTGGATGGGATCTAGCAACCTCAAGGTAGATCTAGCAGCAGATGCATAAACAATACAACCATAGTCGATCTTGGAGAGTATTAAGGCCTGGTACACTCTAAGCAGTGTCTGAGGCTCTGCGCCCCACTTACTACCGGCAAGGACTTTGAGACAGTTCAAGGATTGCGAGCATTTGATTTTCAGTTCTGTCAGGTAAGGTTTCCAGGTTAGAGAGGTTAGATCATCAACGTACATGCAAATACCTACAGCGTTGCTGAGACCGGATATAAGATCGTTGACCGCAATAATGAAGAGAGTGACGCTCAGGGTAGAGCCCTGTGGTACCCCGTTCTCCAGTATCCTACTGGAGGATAGAACGGTACCAATTCTAACCCTGAATGTTCGATCCCGAAGGAACGCACTTATAAATTGGGGTAGATTACCCGTAAATCCCCATGCATGCAACTTTTGTAGGATTTGATATCGCCACGTCATGTCGTATGCTTTTTCGAGATCGAAAAAGACTGCAACCAAATGCTCGCGGTTCTTAAAAGCCCTGTGTATTTCGTGCTTTAGGTACACTAGTTGGTCGATTGTGGACCGGTATTTCCGGAAACCGGCTTGGTGCTCGTTTAGTAGACCACGGGTTTCGAGACACCAAACCAACCGGTTATTAACCATCCGTTCCAAAAGTTTCCCTAGACACGATGTAAGGCTGATAGGCCTATAACTTGAAGCCAGAAGCGGGTCTTTCCCTATCTTTGGAATCGGCACAATAAGTGCTTCCTTCCAAACGGTAGGGTAGTTTCCCTCGAGCCATAACTTATTAAATACCGAAAGCAAGGAGGTTCTAAACGAAGGAGTCAGGTGTTTTAGCATCTCGTTGGAAATGTTATCGTGCCCTGGGGATGAAGAGGTCGCATTAGCAATTGCAGAGGTTAGTTCTGCCGGCGTAAAAGGGTCATTATAGGCCTCGGGAAAATGTTTCTCGAAGTCTAACGGTAATTCCCTTTCGGCCTTTGTCGACAGAAAGCCTTGTTCATAATTTTGCGAACTGCTAGTTGTCTCAAACTGATCTGCAACCAGCTCTGCAATAATATTCGCGTCAGTAGTAATACTCTCTTCATCCACTTTCAGATAAGATAACGGTAGTGAATAACCTCTACCCGAGATGCGTCTCACTCGTGTCCAACACTCTTGGGCAGTTGTCTCTGACGAAATGCCAGAGACATATGCGTTCCATGAATCTCGCTTGCTTTCTAGTATCTTTTTACGAGCTGCCGCTCTGGCTCTTTTAAAGGCTATTAAGTTAGCCTCTGTTGGATGCCTTTTAAACTTATTAAAAGCAGCTTTTTTTTATTCGTACTGCGAGTTGTACCTCTGCATTCCACCAGGGTATTCTACGTTTGTAGATACCTGGTTTGGTGGAAGGAATGGACCCCTGTGCTGCTTTCAATAAGTTGTTGGATAGATCTATTATTTCTTTTTGAATATTATCATTGGGGTCAGGTGTTTCTAAAACGGCTTCAAACTCTGGTCAGTTCGCTCTGTGTAAGAGCCACTTACCCTGACGAACCTGATTGGTGATGGGGTTGTCTGTAGTGATCACTATCGGGAAGTGATCACTCCCGTACAGGTCGCCTAATGCTCTCCAGGAGAGTCTACTCGATAGTCGGGATGACGCGATAGTCAGGTCAATGTGGGAGAAACTCATTGACCTAGCGTTGAAATAGGTAGGTGAACCATCATTTAGCAGCACGAGTTCAGGGGCTTGAAGAAGATCCTCTATGATCCGACCTCTTGGGTCTCTGTGGTCAGAGCCCCAGAGCCCATTGTGAGCATTGAAATCTCCAAGTAGTATGAACGGCGTTGGTAGTTGTTCCACCACGTGACATATGTCGTCCAAATCCCAGTCTGCCTCTGGTAAGTAGATGTTACATACCGTGGGGACAACTGGGAATGACATTCGAATTGCCACTACTTGGAGATTCGTGTCAATTAGGACTTGCTCGTATTTGACATGCTCCCTTAAAATGATGGCTACTCCACCTCGAACCCTGATGTTTGGTTCCATATCTCTCCTGACTATCGAATAGTTGTTGAGTGAATATACTTGACCAGGTCTGAAGCGTGTCTCTTGAAGACATTATATAACGGGTTGAATTCCGTCAGCAGCATCTTCAATTGACAGTAATGGAACACGCAACCCCTGATATTCCACTGGATTATTTTATCCATAAAGATATGGAATAATAATAATAGATCTATCCCTCTTCCTTCGGCTTCCGAGGCTTGCCAAGAGGCCAGCCTTTACCTCTCTTCTTTCTAGGGGGTTGAGAGGTTTGTGAGGAGGCGGAGTAAACCGAGGCGTCTCCCTCGGAAGATCCCCCTTCCTCCTCTTCGCTTCTCATTCGTTTCTCCGACACCTCGGATGGTGTCGGACTGTTTTCCCTTCGGGAAGGAACCCGTGGTACCCTCGCCACGGGTTGAATAAAACTGTCTTTGCTAACAAAGACAGTTTTTAGAGCTGTTACCAATTGTGGTAGGAGCTCTTTCACAATTGCCGTCGTATCTGTCTTAGCAATTTTTTCGGTCATCGTAGCAGCTGAATACGACACTCCTAGAGTAGGAGTTCGTACGACAACCTTATTTCTCGCCTCAAAGTAGGTTATATTTTCTCTGGTTTTCAATTCCTGAATTGCTGCTTCCTGTTTAAACACCGGGCAGTTGCGGGATCGAGCTGAATGTGGTCCTTTACAGTTGACGCACTGTAATGGTTCCACACAGCTGCTGCCTTCGTGCATTTCTTTTCCGCAGATGCAAATCTGAAGGTTTTTGCATCTACTGGAAGTATGACCAAAACGTTGGCATTTAAAACACCTCATTGGTGCAGGAATATATAACCTTACTTTGAGGGAGTAGAACGCTACTTTAATTTTGTTTTTCATATTTGGCGTATTGAAGGTGAGAATGTGATTAGGTGTGTCCACCAGTACACCATTTTCACGTTTCTTGATACGACGGACTTCGATGACGCCTTGATCGCGTAATTCTTCGCAAATCTCCTCAACTGTACAGTTCAGGAGATCGCGGCAAAAGACTACTCCTTTCGAGTAGTTCATAGTTCTATGACCAGTTACCTCAATATCATAACTGCCTAGCTTTCTAGCTTGTAATAGCCGTTCAGCTTGAGCAGCTGATACCGTTTCGATGAACAGGCCATCTTTCGTCTTTCGCGCTGTTTTGACGTTACCGATCAAGCCAAATAAAAGTTTTTGTAAAACAAAAGGATTCTCCTTATCAAATGATCCACTTAAATTTTTAACGACCAGGAACCGGGGTACTACCACCTTTTCCTAGTTCGCGTTCACAGCTGTCTCTTTTTCCGTTTGTATCATCGTTTTATTGATGTTAACGTTTCTCGGGGTATTAGTACCAGTCTTTGAAGCGCTGGCACCGGAGCCAATTTTCTTCCCAGATTGGAAACCTTTGTTTGGTATCGGGGTTTTCTCCCCGGGAGTTTTTACCGTCCCTCCTGACGTGCCGTTTTTGCCGGCCGGCTTGCCGGTGTTAAATTCCCCCTCTTTAACCATACTTTATGTTGGTTGTCCAGCGCATCGTGTGAGAAGGAGCGGGTCGGAGAAAAATTGGGAACGGGTATACCCTCAGACAACATGTCTTACCCCAGTTCCCTGAGGCCCAACTTATGTCCGTTTAACCGGCCCCGGAATACACGGACGGGCCGGACTCGCTCGGCGCGGAAGGGGTTCCGACACCCCAACTCAACTCACACTTCCCGATCAGGGCCCGAAGTGGCTGGCTCCTGACTCCTGCAGCATCCACGTTTCGGCATTGCTAGGTACACATCAACCCTTCCACTCTGAAGCCGCAGGGGGACTAACCCACTCCAACCCAACCTTTCGGCGACAGAGTTTCCGGGTACTCCCCACGCTTCCGCTACAGTGCCGATCGTCATGTCCAGTATCATAGCAATAGTCGAAAACCAGGTAGACAGGTTTTGGGGCCCGTTAGTTTCACCCTCTGCTGGCGACAGGGGGTTACTCAGCCCCCCCACCACGACAAGGTGGGCCCACGGGGGGAATAATAATAATAATAATAATAATAATAATAACGATAATAATAATAATAATAATGATAATAATAATAATAATAATAATGATAATAATGATAATAATAATGATAATAATAATGATAATAATAATGATAATAATAATAATGATAATAATAATGATAATAATAATGATAATAATAATGGTAATAATAATGATAATAATAATGATAATGATAATGATAATATTAATGATAATAATAATGATGATAATAATGATAATAATAATGATAATAATAATGATAATAATAATGATAATAATAATGATAATAATAATGATAATATTAATGATAATGATAATGACAATGACAATGACAATGACAATAATAATAATAATAATGATAATGATAATGATAATGATAATAATAATAATAACAATAATAACAATAATAATAACAATAATAATAATAACAATAACAATAATAATAATAATAATTAATAATAATAATAATTAATAATAATTAATAATAATTAATAATAATAATAATTAATAATAATAATAAATAATAATAATAATAATAATAATAATAATAATAGCCACGGACTTCTATAAATCACTATACAGTTTTACACCAGACAATAACGAGAATATATACGAATACATTCCAACAAACAAAGAGGAAGTTCCCGATATCATTTATACCGAAATTGAACATGCATTGAAGGAGAGAAAAAATAACAAAAGCCCTGGCTCCGATAAAATAACATACGAACTACTACTTTTAAACGCCGAAAAATTAATTCCAATTCTGCAAAATATATTTAATAAAATATTTCGAACTGTAGAAATACCATACCAATGGAAAAATTCAACCATTATTCTCTTACATTAAAAGGAAACAAATCAGACGTACAGAATTATAGGCCAATTAGTTTCATTTCAAACAAGTGTAAAATATTCATAAAAGTTATTATGAGACGAATAATACGAACTATTCAGGAAAATCTTCCAATTGAACAAGCAGGTTTTAGAAGCTCATTCTCTACCGTGGACCATCTACACACCATAAACATATTAATAGAAAAAGCGAAAGAATATAGCATACAACTATATTATTCTCTTCAGACTATTCAAAAGCTTTTGATACAATATCCCACAAATATGTACTACGTGCTCTCAACGCACTAAACATTAACAATAAATATGATTGATTAATTAAATTGTATTTGTATAAATAATATAAATAACAATAACAATTTATTGAGTTCGAATTTACACTTAATGTTTATTAATTGAATGTCAAAACATGAATGAATGTTTATTTATATTTTCGTCGTTAAGTCCTGATAACAATTCACAAACCTAACGTGATAATTTCCTTTAGTATAAATGATATCGGGATGCATGTTACATTACTAATGGCCGTTTGCACCGCATCTACTTAAGTGCAACTTTACATTAAGTAGAGTTAAATTTTAAAAATGTATTGCACCGTTCGCTAAGTTATACTTAAGGTACACTTACTTTAAGCCTTGGATTTCTGTAGCTTAAGTGCACTTAACCATTAAGGTCAACTTTGACAATGGATGTGATTGATTTCTATTATGATGAATTTTAATTTTAATTGAACTTTTACTAACTCTACTTTATCAAAACCAAAATCAGTATAATTTTTTTAAAAGAGAATCCAAATATTAAACTATGTCACTTTTAATACCAGATTCTCCAATTACGAGTACTTTGCGCTAGCGTGCACCTATCAAAGTGCAAAAATTTTATCACATAGTTCAAGAAAGTGCATGCCTATGCCTTTGGTGACTCATTTGTGATTTTTATTCTTATTTAAATTATTCATTAATAAAATAAGATTAATATTAATAATAATAAACTTTGCAAGATTTAAATACTAAACTGTTAAAAAAATTCATTGAAATGTCAAATTAACTGCCTTCCTGTAGTACCTAAATCAAAAACTTTTTAACCAAATCCTATTCTTAGATAAGTAGAACTTAAAATTTACATGTGCAACACAATAAAATTTAAGGTGAACCATAACTTTAAGTAAAACTTAGCAAATGAGAACTTACGATTACATCGGTGGAAACGGCCATAAGACACACACTTGAAAGTGCGTCTGCTGCATTATTGTCTTTACCTGAAACGTGTCTTATGTCAGTTGTGAATTGAGCATTGTAATCTAAGTGTCGAAGTTCTTTAGGAGAGTATTTTGATGAGCTTTTGTAAAAAGTGTATGCGAATGGCTTATGATCGGTCAAGATGAAAAATTCTTGTCCTTCAATGAAATAACGGAATTTTTTGATAGCTAAATATACTGCATATAATTCTCTTCCTAATGTACTGTTTTTTTTTTTTTTTGTTTCGTTGAAACAAGTTGAAAAGAATGCTAATGGTTTCCAAACGTTGTTTTCACGTTGTTGTAAAACCGCCCCCGCCTCGTGTCAGACGCGTCAATCAAAACGCCGGTAGGAGAGTTTCGTTTAGGTATGTTGTGACGTTTATTAATGCGTTTTTTATGTTTTTGACAGCTGTCAGTTCTTGTGTATTAAGTGTCAATTTTTGTGTTTGGACGTTTATTATCAATCAATTTGTTAAGTGGTTGAATTGTTGCGCAATTTGGTATAAATCTGTGGTAGAAATTTATAAGACCAAGGAATTCGCGTAATTGTTTTTGAGTTGTAGGTATTGGAATGGTTTTAATTGTTTGTATTTTGTCTGATAAAAGAGTGATTCCGTTTTTGTCTACGTGATGTCCAAGAAATTCAACTTCTGCTTCGCCAAATTTACATTTTTCTGGGTTGATGATAACACCGTATTGTTGTAGTCTGTTAAAGAGAGTTCTTAAATGTTCTTCGTGTTTTTCTAGTATGTTACTTGCAAAGGGTGATGTGTTAGCTGTCTTAAGAGTATCGATGACGCTTTCATAGGAATCTGATGGTATGCTTTAAATTAGTTTAGAAAAAATAATTGCATTTTCTAAATTTGAAATGAAATCTTGTATGGGATGCATTGCATATCGGTCAGAAAGGGTTATGCTGTTTAGCGCACGGTAGTCTCCGCAAAGACTTGATGATTGTCGTATATTGCCGAGTTCTAATAATTTGTTAAATTTGTTAAATTCTAAAAGCAGGAGAACCGTCTGTGATAATACGGTTAGTGACATGATGTTTGATGACCCGTTTCGCGTCAAAGGGGTTAGTTAAAGAAGGAAATTTGTTCAAAATATTTTGAAAGAAATACAAGATATTCTAAAAGATGAAATGTTAAAATGAAGTTCTCGGTTAGTCATATCCATGATTATACGGTAGCTTCGAGTATAATACTAACTAGAGGCCGCCTTACGGTGTTTGTTGTGATCGGAACATATGCGAAAATCGTGGTGCATTTTGGACTGCATATTGAAGCCGTGGTG
Organism: Ophonus ardosiacus; assembly: GCA_943142095.1. Classification (NCBI taxonomy): domain Eukaryota; kingdom Metazoa; phylum Arthropoda; class Insecta; order Coleoptera; family Carabidae; genus Ophonus; species Ophonus ardosiacus. The sequence continues at coordinate 31,873,072 of OW964826.1, read as the reverse complement.
TATTGCGGGCTGCGTATTAACTTAATATTTGTACTAACTTTTTTGCAAAATAATGACTAATTGCTGCTTTTGAAATATGTAAAACAACTTTATTTCCAATAAATTTCAGTCTCGTTACTTTTTATTTATTTATATACAATGCCCGACAGGCTGCAAACCCTTACTTGTACAAGGAATATAAATACATGCAAAAAATCAGTACAAAATACAATGTATAACAATGTTACACTAAATTAAGTACTACATCATAAATTAAAATTTTTAATATAATAAAGAATCTTACTAACATTGTTATCAAAAATATCAAAAGATGAACATAAAGAGTTGTAAATTTTACATAGGTTGTTGATAGGCGAGCGTGAAGCAATATTTGTGCGCACAGAGGGTAAATAAAAAGGAGTATAATTTCTCGTAGATGAGTACGGTACACAAAAATTGAGGAAAGAAAGAGATAGAGGATCATCTATACAAGAGTGAATTAATTTATACAAATGAATTATACAAATTTTAATTCTACGTTGTTCCAATCCAAACTATCCATTTGAAATATATTTAATAAAATGTTGTACGTTACATCTCTGGGAGGATAATAATTCATAATTTTAAAATAAATATACCTCAAGAATTTTTTCTGGACTGCTTCAATGGCTTTAGTTTGAACATTATAAATTGGATACCATATAATTGTACAGTATTCCAATCTAGATCTGATAAGAGAGTAATATAAAGTAAATATTGCTTGTAAATTATTGAAATTCCGCGTATTTCTAATAATGAAACCCAGCAACTTATTCACCTGTGCCAGAAAATTATCAACATGTGTATTAAAAGTTAATTTAGCATCAAATACAACACCCAAATCTGTAATAGTCACATCTCTGAGTAAAGTAGTATTATTAATATTATAGTTAAAATTAATTGTCGATTGCTTGCGTGAAAACGATAATACTTTGCATTTATTCAAATTTAAACTTATTCTATTAATAACACACTAATGAGAAATATTATTCAGATCATTTTATAATGAGACATAATCATCATTAATAATTTGTCTGTAGAGTTTTAGATCATCAGCAAAGAGGCACATATTGTTAGAAATTACTGAAGTAATGTCATTAGTAAATATAAGAAAAAGAAGAGATCCCAAATTTGACCCCTGGGTTACATCAGAAGTTGCCATAAATTCATTTGATTTACAACCATTAATTTGTATATAAAAAGTACGGCTGCCTAGATATGAAGAAATTAGACTAATTAATGATGAAGAAACAGAAAAATTATTAAGTTTTTGAATTATAATTGAGTGATCTATTTTGTCAAAAGCTTTGGCAAAGTCTGTGTAGATAACATCAATCTGTCTTCGATTATCTAAAACTGTGGCAATATTGTGAGTAATCGAACAAAGATTACTAGATGTAGATCTGTGTTTCATGAACCCATGCTGCGAAAATGATAAAGCAGAATTTATTTTATTGTAAATAGTATTACAAATCATTATTTCAAAAATTTTGCTAAAACAAGAAAGAATAGACACAGGACGATAATTACTTATAATTTTCCGGTCACCACACTTAAAAACAGGTACTACTTTGGCATTTTTCCAAATGTGTGGGAATGATTTTGTTTTTAATGCTAAATTAAATATACTGCATATAAATAGCTACAGATAGTGAATAAGCACAGTCCTTAATTATAATATTAGGAATTAAATCAGACCCAGCAGTTAAATTAGATTTAAGGTTATTGATAGCTAGCTTAATTTCATCTAGAGAAACAGAGTTCATATGAATTTCATTATTAGAAACAACTTTTGTAGGAACAAGTGCATCAGTATCATTAATATTTTCATACATTGGATTAGGATAATTAGAAATATTACGTTTCGAATTAATGCAATACCAGAACTTACAAGGATCTGAGTTGATTTTATTTTCACAATCATGAATAAATTGACTATAAGAATGATGAATATCCCGTTTAATTTTTAATCTTAGATATTTAAATTCATTCTGATAAGTTAAAATATTTGTATAACGTTTGCACATTTTCAAAAAATATGCTTTCATTTTAAGATACTTACGAATGGGATTTGTAATCCATAGAGGGAAGGAGCTTTTATTAAGACTGGAGTAAGGAACGCACTCATCAAAGAAACTATATAAAATCGAATAAAAATTATTACAAGCCTCATTGACATCACTAACAGTACTGAATTGATCCCAATCATATTGAAATATAAGATCATAAAGTTTGGAAAAATTAGCATATTTAAAATTATACATTCGTACATTTTTTTTACAAAGTGCTCTATTATTATTGGTAATCGATAATGGTACATTAACAGATATATTTAATATTGGATGGTGCTTATATTCTTTGTCAAATATTAAATAGCTTTCTTTAGAAACATTACACGTAATATTACTTATAACCAAATCAAGTAATTTATTTTCTGAGTTGTATACATAATGGGGAAGTTTAGCATGGTAAAAATTCTATATAACATACTATTTTCTCACAAATATAACACAAATGACTACTGAAATTGAAATTATGAATTAAAATTATTGCTCTATTTATTTATAATTAATATTTTTTGGGTAAACTCTAAGTACGTCACAAGTCAGTTATGCGCAAACTCAGACAGAACGGTGAAAGCGAACCACTTGAACGTAGGTCGAACAACACTTCAGTCTCAAGTGACTGGTAACCGCAACTGCATGCGTCAGTGTATAAGCGACATACGTTGTACCAAGCCTCTACCAACGTCATCACAGCTTAAAATCGGCTTTTCTGGAAAATCTGGGCATTTTTGAAAAAAATAAAACATGTTACATCATTTTTCAAGTCATTTCCCATGGAATAAAAGAATAAAAAAAAATCGCTAAACTTCTCCATTATATTGTTTAGAATCAGAAAATAATAAAAACTGATGAAATTTCCGAAAAATTCTCGACTGATTATTATTACAATTATTACGTCATTATTAGCAGGAAACCTATAAGTTACACTTTGTTTAATACATTATTTGTAAAAATAATCTGTTATAATATCCGTACTTTCTTGTAGCCGCAAAATACACCATGACTTCCAGCCCCCCGCCTACATATCTTTCGATCATAACATCTTATGCATTGGTATAGGGAATTACTTCTCTAGTCAGTATATGCTCGTAGTACGCTAGTGTTATAAAAAATCTGCTCATATAGTAGCGTGTTTAGTATCAAATTGACAGTACCATATGAGGAGCAACATTTCAAAATGAATAATATCCACTTAAAAAAAAATGAGAAAAATAACATTTTTTATTACATAAAAACAGATAAAAGAACAGATGTTTGGGATAGGTTTTCTTCAACAGTAACTTTAGGTAATAGAATATTCAAAATGTTCTTTATCTGTTTTTATGTAATAAAAAATGTTATTTTTCTCAATTTTTTTTTTTAAAGTGGATATTATTCCTTTTGAAATGTTGCTCGTCATATGTTTGAATTTTTATCTGATCAATTACGCTGAGTGAATGTTTTTGTATATTTGCATGAATATAGGTGGAATAATACTCACTTCTGCACCAGTGTCAATCAAAAAATCAAAACCTGACAATTTTTCAGTCAGAAAAAAAAGAAGACTGATACCGGAAAAATTTGTGCTGCAACAAGTAGAAGAATTAGTATATATACATTTAATAATGATATGAATATTGACCATTCGATTAGGAGTAAACTTCGAACTTTTTTTCTGCCATTTGCAATCAGGTTGATATTTTCTTGCTCTTTCATTGAAGTTGTATTGATACCAGCAGAGATTACTGTCGTCATTGGTAGCGAAGAGGAAGGGCAAGTATTCCTGTCTAGGAGAACGAGAAGTTGGAGGTGTCGATGGTCCATTTTGAGGAGAGTTGGTTAAATCGCTGAGTAACAGACGTGTGATACACAAAAAAAAAAATCGGTGAAAGTATAAATATATCAAGAAAAAGGTACGAGCTATAGTAAGCACGTCTATATTACTCACCAATTAATTACACATATCATTATTGTTATTATTATTATTGTTATTATTGTTATTATTAATTATCATTATTATTACTATTATTATTAATAATACTAATATTATTATTACTATTATTTAGGGCTTTAAATTATTGTAGTTTTCAAATTTACCCTCCTGCGCACATCTAGTGAAGCCAGGAGTTTTTGCTATGCGCATATGTTTTTTCAGTAGTCATCAGTCGGAGTTTAGTATCGAACACGTAACGAATCGTTGTAAAGTCTCGCAATAATATAAGTTGTAGTAAAGTTTCAAATACACATTTTATTTCTTTAACTTGATACACAGAGTACACCCATCCTTCAATCCTTTATCTCGCAAACATTTTGGTCCTTCGACGAGCCGGATTTGTGTGCTCTAGTTTATTAAGTTGAAAAGATTTCATCTGTTCGCGGCGCATTTCACAGTGTAGTTCGTGGCACAGTTCGCAGTGCAGTTCGCAGTGCAGTTCGTCGCGCATTTCGCAGTGCAGTTCGTGGTACAGTTCGTAGTGCATGTGCAGGGCATGTGCAGTGCATTCCATCTCGCTGCACGTGCGCCGGAAGTCGCCATTTTCAGTCTTCAGCCGTTCATTGCTTCGCTTCATTGGAGGGAGCAAGTGGCTGCAAAAGTGAATCCATTTCCCCCACTCCAGGCCGGGCCTATCTGTCAACCTTCTTTGACCTTAAAGCCATATTGTTTAGCTTGTTTACGTTTGTATGTATCGGTTTAGAATGCATTTTAATACGTTTTATTAATTAAATAAAAATATTTGATTAAAACACGTGGTTTTTGAATCTTAAAAAATTTAATTAAGTAAATTCAATAATTAAAATGTATATAAAAACACATTAATATCATATTTCAATAAATAATATATGTAGAACACATTTCTTTCAGTATTTAAAGTTTTGTAAAATTTTACTTAAACGAATAAAGCAATTTTGTATAAAAATTGCTGCACTTATCCCCTCTCTAGGACGGTCCAACAGCTGTGTTCGTCCGTCCCCACTAGGCTTCATTCCCCTGGCCAACAATATAACCTCATGCTCTCTCCTTTGTATTCCTACCTCCATGCTTCGCTTCATCGTCATCCCTACCAGTTGCGCTGCCTAGTTCAGTGCACACATCTAGCGCGCGAACTTCAGCGATTCCTGCCAGTTGCGTTCTCACCAGTCAGCCCCACAAGCGCACCGACTCGCCGTGCACACTCAAGCGATCCCTACTCTGTACGCTCAGCAGTGGGATTCACGGTCGCACACTGCTCATCAGCTCGTTGTACAGCTACCGTATTCAATTCAGAATCGCAACAAACCGCAATTTCGCAACGCTGCAGTCAACAACTCAGGAATTTAGACTCCAAAGTAAGTCTAACTTTGGTATATCGCTGTAAATTTGACATTTTTGAGAACCGCTCACTCAATTACAATGTCAGCAGCCATAATTAAACGTCAAAGAAAACTTCACGAGAGAATTCGCAAGCTCCCCACGCAAATTAGGGAAAAGATCACAGCAAATGAAGTTGCGGCTACAAATAATTTGATTGACAGTTCACTTGACGCTCTTCGTAATCACTGGGACAAATTCCAAGCAAACCATGGCAAGCTTTTGGATGAACGTGGTATTTGGTAGTACTGAATACTATGCAAATGACACATTCTCTGAAGTAGAGCTGTTGTATCTATCGGGAACGAGTGATTTAGAGCAGCTCCGTCCTCTGCCTCCGCCACCACCGAAGCCGATTGTTAATCCAAATGTAACTCAGCTAGCTCAGCATGGTCAAGTATCAACGGCAACACTACCTCCATTGCCCAAGGTCACACTTCCTTAATTTTCCGGTACATATCTTGAATGGGAAGCCTTCCATGATGCCTTCGACGGTATGGTAGTCAAACGCACTGATGTTCCAGACGTACAAAAGCTCCTGCTCTTGAAGAGGGCTCTAACAGGGGACGCCGCCCTTTTGGTCCGAAATGTATCCTCTACGGCTGATGACTTTGCTAGTACCTGGCACGCCGTCTGTGCCAGATACAAAGACGAGCGCCTTTTAGTTAACGCTCACCTGACAGCGCTCTTCGACCTCAACCCGATCTCGCGCGAATCAGCGCACGAGATTCGTAACCTGGTGGACCGCACTCGAGAAGAGCTGCGTGCTCTCACGCAATTGAAGCGACCAGTAGACCAGTGGGACGACATCATGGTGTGCATGATTCTCCGCCGACTTGATCCCATTTCACGGAAAGAATGGGAACTTCACCTCACTGCTCTCGACATGCAACAATCGCTGCTTGACGAAGAATACGTACCGCCACAGCCGATGCTTCAGCAGTTGGAACGCTTTCTAGAATCCAGAGTACGCGCTCTCGAAATGTCTAAGACTTCAAGAGATTCGAATGCAGGTTGAGAATCGCCAAGCTCATCAGGCCCTCATCCGTTCGTCAGATAGAAATCCACGTCGCAGTGGCTGTTCATTCTGTGGAGGAAGCCACATTAACTTCGCTTGCGACACGTTCCGCCGAAGTACCGCAGCAGAGCGCCTCAACACTGTGAAGAAGGCTCGACTCTGCATGAGTTGTCTAGGATGTCACAAAAGGAAAGATTGTAGATCCAAAGGCACGTGTTCGACGTGTCGCCAGTCACACAATTCCCTTCTCCTTGAATCCTTTATGACATCACTTCCTGGAGATTCTGACCCCATAATAACCTCAAATCCCGTAAATGCAATAAATAGTATCGCGCCTAGAAATTCGACTAGCCATGGAGAATCTAGCCCAGTCCATAGCTGTCTCGCACGTGAGGGTCACCAAAGTCGAACCGCCCTCCTAGCCACAGCCATGGTGGAAATCGTATCGCCGGAAGGCAAGAAGATCCGAACTCGTGCACTCCTAGACACTGGTTCTGAGGTCTCCTTTGTCTCACAGTACATCGGACAAGAGCAGCGAATCTCCAAGCAGCAATCATCAGTGCAGGTGAGAGGCATTGGCTCCTGTCACTCAACACGCTCCTCGTCTAGAGCCAGAGTTCTGTTCCGCTCGCCAAGGAACCTAGGTCCATCTCGCCAATAAATCCAAGTCTTTTACAAGGGTTTCAACTGGCAGACCCATACTACTTCCAGGACAGAAGAGTCGACCTACACCTCGGAACCGACATCTTTGGCTCACTGCTGAGGACAGAAGTATGGCGGCTGGAGCCGTCACCGTTGTAAAAATAACTTATGCTTTAACTAAGTCAATTTTAGAAAAAATAATTGCGTTTTCTAAATTTGTAGTGAAGTCTTGTATGTGAGGAATTGGATAACGATCGGGGAGTGTTATGCTGTTTAATGCGCGGTAGTCTCCGCAGGGACGCCAAGTGTTCGGGGTTTTCTTCTTAACCATATGTAAAGCTGATGACCAATTACTTGATGATTGTCGTATAAAACCGAGTTCTAATAATTTGTTAAATTCTTCTTTGGCTGCAATGAATTTTTGTGGAGGTAATCGACGGGGTCTACTAAAAACAGGAGAACCGTTTGTGATGATACGGTGAGTGACATGATGTTTAATGACTGTTTTTGAGTCAAAGGGGTTAGTTAAAAAGGGAAATTCGTTCAAAATATTTTGAAATTTATTATCGGATTGAATTAAAGAAATACAAGGTCTTCTGAAAAATGAAGTGTTAATATGAAGTTCTCGATTAGTCATATCGATGGTTATACGGAAGTGTTGTAAAAAATCTGCTCCTATAATTGTGTGTTTAACGTTTGCGATAATAAATTTCCAGTTAAAAATGGTCAAGTGTCAAATTGACAGTACCATACGTTTGAATTTTTGTGTGATTGATTGCACTGAGTGAATGTTTCTGTATACTGTGTATTTGTGTGAATTTAGGTGGGATAATACTCACTTCTGCACCAGTGTCAATTAGAAAACGACATCCTGACAATTTGTCAGTTACAAAGAAGAGAGGACTGGAAACGGAAGGATTAGTGCTGGAACAAGTATAAGAATTAGGCTGTTTACATTTAATAATGGTATGAATATGAACCGTTTTATTAGGAGCAAACTTTAAATTATTCTTCTGTCATTGACAGCCTGGTTGATATTTTCTTGCTTTTTCATTGAAGTTGTAGCGATACCAGCAGATATTTCTACCGTCATGGGAAGTGGAGAGAGGGCCAGTATTCCTGTCTAGGGAAATGAGGAGTTGTAGGTGTCAATGTCCCATTTCGAGGAGAGCTGGTTAAATCGGTGAGTAACTTTTTGATATTTTGAAGTTCTGTTTGCAATTCTTTAATTTCGTTTGTATTAACAGGTTGAGATGGAGTGATGACAGGTTGAGCTATTTCCACTAATTTGTCTGCAATATTAGCTTTTTCTTCAATGTTTGACAAGGTGGAGGAAGTTAGGATTAATTGAATGTTTGGTGGTAGCTTTTGAAGAAAGAGAAGCTCTAAAATTTTGTTATCTTGTTGATTTGTTCCTGCAAGTTGCTTAATTTTTCGTAACAGATGAGAAGGTTTGTCATAATTTAAGGCATTAATATTTAACAAGGTGTTAAAATTTTGTACTTCCGTAGGAATGGTTCGCTGAAGTAGTGCTGCTTTGGTAGTAGTATATGGTTTATCCAGAGGTCGTTCAAGGATGAGATCTCGTATATCAACGGCATGTTCTGGACGTAAAGCTGTAATCAATGCGTTGTATTTGCTGCTTTCAGAAATAATATGGTGAGAATTGAAAATTATTTCGATTTGTTTAAACCAAAGGATCTTCAGGATAATATTCGGGAAATTTATTTGAAGTTATAGCAGAAATATATTGTAGTTCTTGCGCAGGAGGATTAGGTGAGGTATGTTCTTCTTCTTCGCCCATACTGAAGGGTAGTGTTCAAAATAATCAAGGGGTCACCAGTTGTGGTGGCTGGAGCCGTCACCGTTGTAAAAATAAGTTTATATATATATATATATATATATATATATATATATATATAATACGAACAATAATAAAAATTTATTCTAATATAAAAAATACATTTATGTTGACTAGTTTGAAGTCGAAATAGGAATGAATGTTTATTTATTTTCTGTTGTCTAGTCACCCAACAATTCCCAAAACCTTACTTGATATTTTTCTTATATTTATTCTCAAGGATATTGGGATGTATACTATATATGCCACTGTGGATAGACTTCAATACAGGACTTCAAAACTTTCATGAAATCCACATTCCTCGCTGGACATGGTGGGTTCCCAATCTAGTGCATGCGGAGCTACATGGCTTCGCAGATGCTTTTACTCGAGCTTATGCCGCCGTTATTTACCTTCGTACCGTCGCCGCAGACGAGATGATTCACACGACTTTGCTCACCGCCAAGACCAAGACGGCACCAGTCAAAACGGTATCAATCCCGCGGCTAGAGTTTTGCGCAGCGCAGCTTTTGGCTCGTCTATATCTACACTTCAAAGGCGTACCACACCTTGGAGATCTCAAATTCACCGCCTGGTCTGATAGTACAGTAGTCCTAGCCTGGCTTCAAGGACATCCAAGCCGGTGGAAGACATTCGTAGCAAACAGAACAGCCTTCATCCAGACAGCCCTTGCTGGTCAAACCTGGTGTCATATTAAGGGCACAGAAAATCCTGCAGACATCGCTTCCTGTGGAATCAACCCTCGACAATTAGCCACTTCTCAGTTATGGTGAAACGATCCCATTTAGCTAACCACGTCGAAGGAGAGTTGGCCCACTCAGAAGTTCCAAATATCGCCGAATCCAGGTGAAGTTAATACTCTTCACAGTCTAGTTGAAGACCCTAAGTTTAACCTGCTCAAACGATACTCATCCCTCAATCGACTCGTTCGAGTAACCGCGTACTGCATAAGGTTTGCAACGCGGTGCCGCTCTCACCAAGTGTCCCCCAGCTATCTATCCAACAACGGCACAAACTTCGTTGGAGCAGATTCCGCCCTGAGAGATATGTTCCAAGAAGCTTCCGAATTTTACCACAACTCAGCCGCCTATCTAGCGAATCAAGGTACCCGATGGCACTTCATTCCGCCCTCCGCTCCGCACTTTGGAGGTATTTGGGAAGCCGGAGTAAAATCAGCCAAAGGGCTTCTGAAGAAGGTAATAGGAGACCAGGCACTCCCGTCCTCTGGCACCGCTGTCACACGAACCGTCCGGCCTCTCAGCCCTCACTCCGACACATTTCCTAGTTGGGACTCAGCAGCTGATGGTCCCAGAAGCCGGTTTCACTGAAGATACCAAAAGCATCACGTCCAGGTCGCGCCTGGTGCAACAGTTGCAGCAGCAAACCGGCGTAAGTGGTCTCAACAGTACCTACACCACTTACAGCAGCGCCCTCGTTGGCGCGAGCCTAAGACGAACTTTGGCGTCGGCCAACTAGTACTCGTCAGTAATCCACTACTCCCCCCCTGGAAAATGGTCCCTGGGGCGCATATTAGTCCAGCATCCAAGACCGGATGGACTTGTCCGCGTAGTTAGCGTCCGCACTGTCGACGCTGAGCTCCGACGTTCAATCACTCGCCTCAGTCCCTTGCCAGTCAGCGCAGATGCCGAATCAGCGGCATTTTCCAAGACTGCTCACGGTGGGCAGTCAACATCGGGCCTAGAGATACCTGAAGATGACCGCCCCAGGTTCAACACTCCCAGAATCATATCTATTGTTATATTTTATCTTAATCACTTTTGTAACATGTACATCAATATATTTAAATTTTGTGTTTGTTTTCTCGCACTGCTCGAAGGTGGGCAGTATGTTTAGGGCTTTAAATTATTGTAGTTTTCAAGTTTACCCTCCTGCGCACCTCTAGTGATGTCAGGAGTTTTTGCTATGCGCTTATGTTTTTTCAGTAGTCGTCGTCGAACACGTAACGAATCGTTGTAAAGTCTCACAATACTATAAGTTTTAGTAAAGTTTCAAATATACAATTTATTTCTCTAATTTGATACACAGAGTACACCCATCCTTCAATCCTTTATCTCTCAAACAACTATTATTATTATTATTATTATTATTATTATTATTATTATCATTATTATTACTATTATTATTATCATCATTATTATTATTATAAATTATCATTATTATTATTACTATTATTATTAATACTAATATTATTGTTACTATTACTATTATTATTATTTTTATTATTATTACTATTACTATTATTATTATTATTATTATTATTTTATTACAATTATTTTTATTATTATTATTATTACTATTATTATTATTATTACTATTATTTCTATTATTACTATTATTAATATCATTATTGTTGTTATTATTATTTTTATTATTACTATTATCATTATTATTTTTATTATTATTATTACTATTATTATTATTAGTATTATTTCTATTATTACTGTTAATATTATTATTATTATTATTACTATTGTTATTAGTACTATTATTTTTATTATTATTATTGTTATTATTATTATTGCTATTATTATTATTATTATTATTATTATTATTATTATTATTATTATTATTACTTACTGTCAGTATTAATTACTTTCGAACCGTCGTTTTATAACAAAATATTATAGAACATTACCCAAATATTGTTTTTTATTATATTTAATATATCTTCTGCACACATATAATTCTAATTATATCTATTTTTCATTGTATGAGGAAGTTTCTAAATACCAGAGATTGTTCCAATTCATTAACCAGATTGGCGGTATTTCTGATGGATATATGCATTTTACCACAATTTTACCTATAATTTCAAATATTTAATTAATAAAACAATAAGAAAAATTAAATATACTTCCCAGTAAAAGCTATCAGAATATCACTAAAACTGTTGATTTTTGACACTGACATGTGTCATTTACAAATTATGTTATAAACATTGGAATTTGTCAACTGGTTTCCTTAGTGCCGGAGCCTCTGCGATTAATTCACTCTATCAATTATAGTGTCTTTATCTCTAAATCTATACAAGATATAATAAAATTTTTAAGTGTATTAGATGGAGAATTTTATGTTCTTCAATATTTAATAAAAAACCTCCCAGAAAATTATATTTAGAAGAATTTTCCTAAGAAACTACTACTTCCGGTTGTTCAATTATTACCAAAACCTTTTCAGCTCTTCCCAGGAATGTCAGATTGAGGAAACTGCAGTTAAATATTTTTTAAGTCTTATAGTTTTTGAGGAATCGTGACTACAACATCCAGACATACATAGGTACACACACACACACATACACATCCACACACACACACACAGACATCATTTTAAAAATGTTATAATCGGATTCTAGGGACCTTAAATCGTGCTTATTCAATAAAATCTGGATATGCGAATTTTAGCATGAATCCAATACCTCTCTTAGGGAGAGGTAAAAATGAGTTGATAAATAATTTTATTTTCTTGCGACGTGTCAATTGAATGATGGAATTTTTACCAGAAAAAATACGTTTAGACGCTAAAAAATCAGCTTTGGGTTTGTTTCCTACAAAATAAAATGATATTTACGATAAAGAATATTCGTTTATAAAGTTTGGGAGACGGAAAACGGATATCAAAATTGTATCTAATATTGAATATATAGGTAGATAATCTGTGGTATATTTAAAAATATTCACGGAAATACAAATCATCCTCCCTGTGGGTACAGTATTCCATTCTGAAAACTACGTTAAATATTTATGAAAATGTAGACCTCAGCAAGTACTTTAGGCTGACTTCCTTTTTTCACGTGAAACAGCGACACGTTAGATACGAAGCTAAAAAATCGTCGGTTTTCTCAAGAGACGAAATAATTAGATTTCTGGTTAAAGCATCGATTGATGTTTTTCTTGATAAAGGTATGTATCGATAAATAAATAAATAAATAAATAAATATATCATCAGCATATTACCCATTCCTGAGTGTACCACAATCTGCTTTATCGCAGATACCGGTAATGATGATGACATATTTGTACCGTGCGGGCGCTTACCAGGCGTCACCTCACGGGCACTCATTGCTGGCGTGGAGAGTGCACCACAGGGGTCGATTATTCTGTATTTATTAAATGTAAAGGTATTTAATGTGTTTTGTGCTGTACGGGTTGTTACTGTTATGGCAGTTTCTTTTTGGTGCAGGTGTGACGAACTGGTGAAGATGAGCACGGAGCATGTAGAAGATAAAGGTGATTCATTATTGGTCCACATTCCTTACACAAAAAAAAAACCATAAGAAACGATCATTTATTATATTGGCTAATGGTTTAGGAATTAATCCTGTAGAGTTGTATTGCAAGTACATTGGATTGCACCGGAAGGCCGTGACTACCAAACGTTTGTTTCTTACCTACCGAAAGGGTATATATACCGTGCAATCTGTTGGCATTAATAGTTTTGGGGTGGGATTCTGTAACTCGTTCGTTTGGTACCATTATCACTATAGAAACGTATTATTTATCAAATGATTGGTATGTTTACGTACTACTTGTCAAATGAAATGTGATCTTCTATGTAACCATAGTGATAACGGTTCCGTTTGATAACGGATGAGTTACACCCTTGGAAAGATGTCAACAACTATTGCCAGATTCCTCCAGCGAAAGAACCCCCTGAAACCCCAATGAATACTGGGCATGCGTTTCGAAGGACAGCCGCTACTTTGTGGGCAGATGGTGATGCAGACATCACTACATTAAAGCGTTTTGGAGGTTGGCAAAATAATAAAGTAACGGAGGGATACGTTGAAGACTCCCTCCAGTAGAAGATCAAAATTGGAAAAAAAGAATCTGCGTAATACTGAAGCAAATAATGACACTTTACTCCCGTGTTTTATACAATATTTTATATACAAACGGACAAATTCTTTATTTAACAAAAGAGCATGCGAAATTAGTAAGAATGAAGCACATTTCTATAAACGAAGAAAAACTATTCATTTTAAATTTAATTTTACAAAAATCATTCTATATTTTATCTAAAATAAAAATAATTGATCCCTAGTGAGTACTTTATTTTCCTAGGGAGTACTTTATTTGCCTCGATAAATAATGAAACACATTAAGTTATGATTTTGATAATAATAAAGTTAACATTATGTACCGCTTGTATATAAAATATTTTAATGTGTTTCTTGTCATCAAACTAACAAAATGAATGGATTCTCCTAATTATTTCATGTACAAATTTGTTTACATTGTTTTAAAATAAATAGGAAATAAAGAAGAGCCTTCAGAATTCTATTTATATTATTATAACGTTAATTACCAGGTCATTGTACTAAAACTGTTGGTAATTCCTGGTTGTAAAATAATACTTTACCTTGTGCATCGTTTATAGGCGACAAAGAAATATTTATGTCTTACTTCAATGAAATCATAAAATATCTCTTTTTCCTTACAATATAACGAATGATGTGAGTGTCTAATTAATGGTTTTACAATCAAAATTATGATATAAAAATGTTTTTAACTAATATTGCAGTTATTATTATATTAATGAAATGTGCAATAAAAAATATTTTAATTTGTTATATTCTAAGAAAAGAGATATTTTATTATCTAAGTGTACGGTGTACAAGGTAACTAGACAGGGCCGGATTAAGGCATCAGGGCCCTTGACGCCCTAGGCAGATCACATTTTGACGCCTACGCTATGCTATAATATGTACTTAAAATTAAATATGTCTTTACAATTTGTACGTATTTATAAAAACACGAAAAATAATATTGATTAGATAATTTTTTATATATTTAAAACGTTTGAAATTTTGTAATATCTCCAAAACTGTATTTTTGTGTAACTAGTGATTCTATGTTAATATAGAAAGATCCAAAGTTTTGTCATTTGTTGAAGAACTTCGGAAATAAGTTTTTACTCGTTTTAATGTGGAGAAAAACATTTCGAGCGTGCAGTTTTAACAGAAAGGCACAAATATATTCAAAAAATAATATCCATATTTGGGGTAATAGATATTTCTGTATTAAGAACGCAAAAAGTACAATGTCAATTGAGAGGTTATTTTTCGACATCTACTCGTACAAAGTAAATTTGTGCTCGAAAACAACATAAGATTTTCTAGATTGTTTGGAAATCTATTCTTATTTCCAAGTTATTAGGGTAGAACATAAAAAAAAATCTGATGTGGCCAGCACATAACCTCCCGCCAATTCCATATTTAAAATAGCAATGAGCTTTAAGTAAAGTATCACTTCCGATTGATCGTTTATAAACAAAATCTACTTTGATGTTCCAATAAATATAAAAGTTTGTAATACGAAATTTTGGATATTTTATTATGTTTTTCCTGAAAAATCTGTGAGCAAATACCAACTTTGCGAAGTTTTGGATCATTAATAGGTATATTACACATACATTATTGTTAAAATCAGCACCAACTTCCTTATGCTCTAAAACGCAATCTGTGTAAATTCTTCGCCGTACATGATCCATTTCGTAAATGTGTAGTTGCAAACTATTATTTGACACTTTGAAATCACGTTCTTATTAAGAGCTGTTTGATATATAATGCTGCAAACATCAAACTTAAATCGAATTATCCTGTATATCTAATATTTATGTAGGATGGAAAATATATTATTTTTACAAACCTTAATTTCATTAGAATTATATTTAAACTACTGAATTCTTCTTAACACGGTTTCATTATTAATTTTAATGTAATTGCTTCGTGACAGTCACATTTGTTTAACTATGTCAAATTTGTTATTAAAGTATTGTTTTTGTTTGACGCAGAAGCAAAGTGATGTACAAACATAAATTATTTTATAATTTAATATTCAAATTTATTTTAAGTTATTTACTAAATGCTATTATCGTAGAATTGAAGATTGTGCAATTATATTCAATTTGTATTGGTAAAAGTTGTTAAAAAATTATATTCAATGAATTTTTTTATAAGAAAAACTGTTAAAAGCTTGTATAAATGATACTTTCGGTTATCCAATATACACTAAAAAACTATTTACAATAGTTCAATAATAATAACTAATGAATAATACGAGTAATAATTATTTTTAAATTTGTTTTTACAAATTACTTAAGTAATTTGTAAAAACAAATTTAAAAATATAATAAAATATAATCTACATGAAGCATTATAAAATTTTTCAAAAATTTGTTCTGTTTGATAAATAAAAGTTGTAGGGAATTTTATTCTTAACAAATTCAAAAATTACTATTTTTGCCCTAATGCAAATAGGTGAAGAGATAATTAGAAAAAACTGCTTTTTTGCGCCTTTTTTTCCCAAGTTGGCGGTGCTTTCCGAAGGCCCCCGATGGGGATAACTTGCATTTTTTATTAGGACACCTAAATATATAATATATTCAAAAATCAAAAATACCCGACCTTTTGCAGGGTAAATCTACCTAATGACTGGACTATATTACCTATTTTGAAAGTTATCGCCATCAAATTATGTTGCTATGCATTTGTTGAACGGTTGCTATGCGTTTGTATAGCTGTTGCTATGTAACAGGCAATAGACATATTTTTACTGTTCAGGCAGTAAAAGTGATATTTTACAGACTACTGGCTGTCAAAAAAATCGCACTTTTATGTCAATCGGCAAAAAATTAATTTAGTTGATTTCGATTTTTGCCAATAACTTTGCTACACGAATGAAATAATGGTGAATTTTTGTTCGCATTTCTTTTTCAAATAGCGATGCTCATTTTTAGGTTTTATTTTCTGCTAATATCTAGTAACTTTTTTGTGAATATACCACAGGCATAATCAAGATTATAGAAATTGAAATTTCGAGCTTTAAACATTCCCGCGTGCTCTAATCTTTTAATTATGCCTTCAATACATAAAAAACTCTTGTGTGTATTTTGTTTAATTGTTATTTTATCGTCATTTTCTAAATTGTCAAAAAGTGTTCTTAATTAAGTGACAACCGTTGTGCTTTAGATAAAGAAGATATGAATTTCAAAAATAGAAACTTTCGAAGAACAAATATCAAATCAACAAAATTAAGTATTAATTAATTGATTATAACTGCGTTTGTTGATATCTATATCTATTACGTGTAGTCAAGACGCACACACGAAATGATACGCAGGTCATCAATCGTAAGCATGTGGATCGTCAGGTGGGAGCGGGATTGTTTTATTTATTTTATTTTGAATATAATGCCCGACAGGCTACAAACCCAATTATGAGCAAGGACTAATAACCAGAATATAATGTAATCAAATACCATGCAAAACATATAATGTGGACGTAATGTCAAAACTGACAGTAATCCATACTAATATAATAAATGCGAAAGTAACTCTGTCTGTCTGTCTTTCTGTCTGACTATCTGTCTCTCTGTTACGATTCCACGCCTAAACCGCTGAACCAATTTTGATGAATTTTGATATAGATATAGACTGGACCTTGGAGAAGGATACAGTCTACCTTTTGTCGCGAAAGTAAAACTTGAAGGGGTGAAATAGGGGATGAAAGTTTGTATGAAGAAACCATCATTTCTTCCGCTGAACCAATTTTGATGGATTTTGGTATGGAGATAGTTTAGTAGACCTTGGAGAAGGACATAGGCTACCTTTTGTCGCGAAAATAAAACTTGAAGGGGGTGAAATAGGGGATGAAAGTTTGTATGGAGTACCCATCATTTCTCAAGGTAGGGATGTAAACATTCATATTTATGCTTTTGGTAAGAAATAGTGTTTCAGCGTTTTTCAAAAATCATACCTCAAGGAGGTACAATAGGGGATGATTTCAATTATTTTTTTTATCTTTGTATCTATAGTTAAGTTTTAACCGTTAGCAGAATGTCGATATTTGCTTGCATCATATGTACAGGGTGTAAATCGAAAAACGAGACATATTCGTTTAACATGGGAATTCAGTTTTTCTTTGCGCAAACGTTACCTAATTATTTTATGCAAAAATGCTTCAAGTAAAAGTTATAGAGATTTAAATTCTACATCTAAATCATCTAAAACTATTCTAGCTCTTGAAATAAACATAAAAATTAATTATAAATTTACAGTTTTTATGAGTTTTTAGTCTAGGCAACCATGGGTTTATGACAAAAATAAACAAATACATTGTTTTTAACTGTTAATTAAAACTAAAACATTTTACCTTTTCGTTTTTCGTGTTAATTTACTGCTCTAATCTAAATTTAGTTCTAACTGACAGTTAAAAACAATGTATTTGTTTATTTTTTGTCATAAATATAAATCCATGGCTGCCTAGACTAAAAACTCTAGCTTTATAATTAATTTTTACGTTTATTTGAAGAGCTGGAATAATCGTTTTACATGATTTACATGTAGAATTTAAATCTCTTTTACTTGAAGCATTTTTCTATAAAGAAATTAAGTAACGTTTCCGCAAAGAAAACTGGATTCCCATGTTAAACGCCTAAGTCTCGTTTTTCGATTTACACCCTGTACATAAGTAAAAGTAGCCGAAACATGTTTAGAAAAGGGCACTGTTAGGTGCGGTGCGGGGATCGGATGGGCAGTGGGCGGAACCTGTTACATGTACGATGCAAGGCAGGTTGCCGGCTCCCTACGCAGCGCATGTCTCTTTATTAAATGTGAAAAAATACTGGTACACGAGTAGCTAATTGTTATTCTAGCTTTACCCGTGCGAAGCCGGGGCGGGTCAGCTAGTATAATATAACTTTTATTGTGTCAATTTTGTTGTTCATTAAAATTCAAAGTATAATAGCATTTATTTATTTATTCGTATCTGCATTAAGTAAATTAAATTCTTGTTTGATGTAATGTCAATGTCAAGACATGCTCCAGGCAAAGTTCTTTCTTTATCAGACATGTAATGCAGTTGCGGAAAGATTAGCTGGCACTCACGTACCGTTGTCCAGGGGACTCCCGAATGTATTCTCACACTCACCGGGAGGCTCTTTCCGTGTTCCATTCATTAATTTGACAATCAAGGTTATGTCATTTTTTTTTTTTTTTTGAAATTTTATACGCCCGTATTCTGACATATTGAAGTAGCGCTGTTTCCGAAAAATCGCTACTTCAACTGTCAAATGTCAACTTTAAATAAAAAATTCATGAAATAAAAATAAATTAAATTGTAAATAGCACTTATTTCAAATATTATAGGCTTCATTTACAAAAATATCAACCTATTCTTGTTTGCTCGTAAAATAAAATAAAATTAAAAAAAATCGAAATAGCATTACAACAAGTTGTGAGAATACGAGCCATAGAATTTTGGAGTTGTGCTTAAATAATTCAAATATCTCGATTTTCTATATAACCTTCAAATTTAGAAAGAGTAGAAATATATATATATATATATATATATATATATATATATATATATATATATATATATATCACTAGCACTGCAATGTATAAAATATGTGTAATACTGTAATATATAAATTATGCAAATAAAAAATATATTATTATATGACTGATTATGGTTGTCATAATTCATCCTAGCAAAAATGACCATAATCTTGAATATAATGCTGTACTTTTTCAACTCCTGTAAATTTGGATAGAACTTAAACAACTTTATAAATTCACAGTTTATTGGAACAATATTTATAAAACACAACATTAAATTGATATTTGTTTAATGATATTAAAGGAAGC
This sequence comes from Ophonus ardosiacus, assembly GCA_943142095.1. Classification (NCBI taxonomy): domain Eukaryota; kingdom Metazoa; phylum Arthropoda; class Insecta; order Coleoptera; family Carabidae; genus Ophonus; species Ophonus ardosiacus. The sequence continues at coordinate 31,853,471 of OW964826.1, read as the reverse complement.
TACATACTTATTGGGGATTGGCATAAAGTAGTATTGTAAGATTTGTTCAATTGCTGTAAGATTCAGGGACAGGGTGGTAATATCTATTGTTAAATTATAACTAAAGTGAAGTATTTCTAGCGGGGTGCAGTTCTCCTTGTAGCTCTCACTATCCATTTTAACCTAGTTTAGTACTTTTCAAAACGATAGAAATTTGTTGAATAACGTAAACACAAAAATACAAAATGACGAGTGACAACAATGACAATAACAAAACTGTCAAGTGTCAGGTGGCCGTAGGTAGGGTGATCGCGGCAGAATTAAAATAAACGTGAATAATTGATTTCTATATTAATCGAAAATATCTGAGGTGGTCAACACAAAATCTTCCGTCAATTCGACGTATTTTGTACATATCCTATACCAAAAGTTCCTTGAAAAAGATTCTATATATCCTGTAAAATTGTAACGCGAACACACTATATTTACAAATTCTATACCGAAATTCCCTTTGAAAAGATTCTATAAAACCAATAAATCATTTTAATTAGTAATTTTCTCATACTCTTATATACATTTTTTATAAATTTCACTTGACACTTCCTCCTTCTTCAGCTTTTCTCTATTTTATTATTTATTCTTCACACAGTTTTTTTTACTCTCAAATCGTCTGCTTCTCTTTGGCCTTCCTCGTACTCCCGGCATTGAAAATTCCAATCTTGAGGCGAGGCTGCAACTGCAAGTCATTTACGACTGACACTCTATCACTTATATCACTTCCTGATCCTATACTTTCAACTTTGATTTTGCAATTGACACTGACATCGGTCAATTAGAATTTTTTGAATATGCTGTTTCCATAATTTTAGCAAAGCTGACTGATTTTTGAAAGTGAATCTCTCTTAATGTCTCTATAACTCTATATCTATGGAATATGAAGGAAAATCGTATAGAGAATAAGATATACTTTCATACTGATATCACATAAAATGTCGAAAAATGATATTAAACTGCGTTTTTTCAAGAAAAACTGTTAAAAACTTCAAATAAAAGAACTACCGGTTGACCAATTGTTACCAAATCTAATCACCTCTTCATATGGATGTAAAGAAGAGGAATACGAAAGAATAAAAAATTTTAGAATTGTACCTAATAAATATTTTGTAAAAAATCGTTAATTTAAATATGCAAATGGTTACTTTAATTACTTATTTTAGTTAATTTTACTACATTTTGGCTTCATTATTTTTGTTCTACAATTTTCAGTAATTTATCTAATGAATTAGGTAATTAAATAGAAAATTTAAATACATATTTAGGTAATTTCTTTATTTATATTTAGTTCAATACTTATTACGATATAAAGTAATCATTTCATCTAATTTTTTTATTTAATTTTACTATAATTTGTAATTACAAATTTAGAAAATTTAATTAAATTAACTTAGATATTTTAATGAAACATATTAGTAGGCTGAAAAATAAGGAATTTATGTAGTTAATTTTACTACAATTTAGATAGTTTTTTTTTTCTGTGTATGAAGTAGAAAGAGTTAACAGGTGTGACACTTTATCCATTTCATCTAATTTTGCACCTGCCGATACTATTTAACTTACAATTTCATTGAATTTAGTAAAATGATGCAATAATGTTATATCGCCTTGCAATTTTAAACCTAACAATTGTATCCGCAAAGACAATTGTGTCGCCAAACTTCGTCTTTCATATATAGCATCTAGATTTTTTTAAATTGATTTTGCTGAAGTTTGTTCACTTGCGTAACTTTTAAAAATGAATCACTCAGAAATTCAACTATTGTATTTTTCGCAGTGACATTCATCTTTTTCCACTCCGCTGAAGGTTCTTCGGTATCTCTTTATCAATAACAATTTACGCATTTAACTATTAAAATTAAATAAAAATATGCGGATCTTTTAAATTAATTTTCAGAAGGTATGACGCACCAAAAGCTAATAGTCCGAAACACACCGGTCACCTAATGCACATAGCTATTTGCATTGTATCTTTCTTAAATGAAATTATAGTTTTTCAAAAATACATTATTTTTTACTCATTTTATATAATCTTTGTAATTTGTAGTTGAAGTAGATTTTTCATAAAATACTAAGCAATGATAGTATTTTGTAAAAAAATGCTTCAACTACAAATTGTACAAATTAAATAATTAATGTAATTAATAAACCGAATATACCAATAACAATTATAGGTAATGATTATACCAACCGAGTTTTTACATTTAATTTTGCTGCCATACACCAGATGCCGCCATTATTGTGGTATCGATGCTTAACATGTACGGTTCTTATCTAGAATAGTGTATATGGTTTGTGGTTTTAATTTTGTTTATTTAACTCACAGTTAAAATTTTAACCAAATATTCAATTTCTTTATATTTATAATACTTAGTTTACGTAAGGGAGTTGAGTTGTGGCAGGCAGTGAATACGGTTGTGTCGATCGTGCGGCGATAGTCAAATTCGATAAACGAAAGATATCACGCATTAATTCGCGGCCATAGGAAACAAATAAACTCTGGTGAAATAATATAGTGTTGTGAATAAAGAAAGTGGAGTGAGAAGTGCCTACAAGCTCTAAATTAGAGTAAAAAGTGTATACAGTGGCGAGACAGTAGCCAAGGACATACAATACAGCGCTAGGCAAGCGTAGAGTAGTGGCGGAGCAGCTAGAGCGTGCAAACAAGATAAAAATTTAGTCAGGCCCGTACTCAGGAAAGTTGTGCAAATATGTCATCGGATAGAGAAGATTACACGTCGGATGACAGTAAAAGGAAGAGAGAGAGTACAATTAAATAAAAATATGCGGATCTTTTAAATTAATTTTCAGAAGGTATGACGCACCAAAAGCTAATAGCCCGAAACACACCGGTCACCTAATGCACATAGCTATTAGCATTGTATCTTTCTTAAATGAAATTATAGTTTTTCAAAAATACATTATTTTTTACTCATTTTATATAATCTTTGTAATTTGTAGTTGAAGTAGATTTTTCATAAAATACTAAGCAATGATAGTATTTTGTAAAAAAATGCTTCAACTACAAATTGTACAAATTAAATAATTAATGTAATTAATAAACCGAATATACCAATAACAATTATAGGTAATGATTATACCAACCGAGTTTTTACATTTAATTTTGCTGCCATACACCAGATGCCGCCATTATTGTGGTATCGATGCTTAACATGTACGGTTCTTATCTAGAATAGTGTATATGGTTTGTGGTTTTAATTTTGTTTATTTAACTCACAGTTAAAATTTTAACCAAATATTCAATTTCTTTATATTTATAATACTTAGTTTACGTAAGGGAGTTGAGTTGTGGCAGGCAGTGAATACGGTTGTGTCGATCGTGCGGCGATAGTCAAATTCGATAAACGAAAGATATCACGCATTAATTCGCGGCCATAGGAAACAAATAAACTCTGGTGAAATAATATAGTGTTGTGAATAAAGAAAGTGGAGTGAGAAGTGCCTACAAGCTCTAAATTAGAGTAAAAAGTGTATACAGTGGCGAGACAGTAGCCAAGGACATACAATACAGCGCTAGGCAAGCGTAGAGTAGTGGCGGAGCAGCTAGAGCGTGCAAACAAGATAAAAATTTAGTCAGGCCCGTACTCAGGAAAGTTGTGCAAATATGTCATCGGATAGAGAAGATTACACGTCGGATGACAGTAAAAGGAAGAGAGAGAGTACAAATGGCCAAGATATAACAAAAAGAAGTAAAAAGACTATGAGAACACCGGACAAAAATAACAAAGAAGAAAGTGATAAAATAGAACTAAGAGATTTAATGAAAATTATATTACAAATAAAGAATGATACAAAAGAGATAAAACAGGATCAGAAAGAATATCAAGAAGAACTACTACGAATGAAACAGATAAATGAACAGCTGAAGGAAGAAAATATAGAGATCAAAAAAGAATTGAACGACATGAAAGAGAGAATCGAGAGATTAGAGAAAGAAAAAATCAAAAATAATTTCGTGATTGTAGGGCTAAGAACAGACTCAATCAACAGAAATGACCTAAAAAACACCGTAGAAGACTTCATACACAAGAAAATTGGAGTTAATGTACAAGTGAAAGAAGCACTAAAGATAGGAGAGAAGACATGTAAGGTACAAATGGAAAATTTTCAAGATAAACAAAAAGTAATGGCGAATAAAAAGAACCTACGAACTTTAAAGGACAAAATTTTCATAAACAACGAACTAACAAGAAACGAGCGCGAAATACAAAAGGAAATAAAAATTTTAGCGGAGAAGAATAAAAAGGCAGGTGACATATTGAAGATAGGCTATCAGAAAATAACAATAAATGGAAAGGAATGGAAATGGGACAAAACAGAAAAGAAGCTGATAGAGGTCAAAGAAGAAGGAGGTACTGCGTCAAAAAACTAAGGGAAAAACGAGGAAAATTGCAACAAAAAGGAAAGACGTCGCAAGCAAAGGAAAAGGATACGATAAGGAACAACAAAACATATATAATTAAGTACGGGAAGGGCAAAATAAAAAATAGAGTAAATAAACCAAGGAAAATAATAAAATTTGGAACATGGAATGTAAAAAGTTTAACAGGGAAAGAATATGAATTAACAGAAGAACTGGCAAAAATGAATATGGATTACGTGGGTATAACAGAAACAAAGAGGAAAGGCAAAGGAATCACAAAGGAGTATCGGAAAAAGAAAACGCCAAGGCAGGGGTGGCAATTTTAATTAAAGAGGATAAGATGAAATATGTTTCTAAAGAAAACCTATTGAACGAAAGACTACTATCAATAAATGTTAAGGAAGGAGACGAAAACGAAGAATACACGCTAATTGTGGGCTATGGACCAAACGAGGACGCAAGAAAAGAAGAAAAAGATAACTTCTTTAAAGAACTACAAGAAATAGTAGACAGAAGTGAAAAGAGAGTAATAATAATGGGAGACCTTAACGGGAGGGTGGGAAATAAGAATGATGGAATAGAGTGGTGCTTAGGAAGGAATGGAGAGAATGTGATGAATACAAACGGGGAAAGAATAATAGAGTTTTGCCTAGAGAATGAGTTTAAAATCGGAAATACACACTTCAAGCACAAAGAAATACATAAAATAACTAGACAAGTTATAAGCAGAAATGAAAAATCGATTATAGATTATTTCCTAATTAACATAGACAGCTGGAATAGAGTAAAAGACATAAAAGTAAAAAGAGGACCAGAGATTGGAAGCGACCATTTCCTTGTAACAATGATACTAAAGCAAGAAGTAATCACAAAGAACGAAACCAAAAGAAAGATAGTAAATAAGAAAATAAAATGCCATGAACTTAGAAGACAAGAGATAGAAGAAAAATTTCAAAAGAACGTCAACGAAGAGTTTAAGAAAAAAGCAAAAGAAAAAGAAGGAAACATAGAAAAGAAATGGGAGAACTTCAAAAAGACAATACTAGAGGCAGCAGAAAAAAGCTGCGGCACGACTAGAATAGTGAACAGAAACACAAACAAAACTAGATGGTGGTCGGAAAGGGTAAAAGTTGCAGTGAAAGAAAAAAAGAACAAGTGGAATAAATATCTCCAAACGAAAGAACCTATTGACTATGAAAAATATAAAGAACAAAGGAAAAAAGTAAAAAGAGTAATAAAGGAAGAAAAAGAAAAAGCATGGAGAGAATTTGGTGAAAAAATGAAAAACGCATACAATGAAAACCAGAAATTATTTTTTGGAACACTTAAAAATATAAGACAAAAGAAGACAGCAACAATTACGAACATTAAAGATAAGGAAGGAAAGACGATAGCAGAAGAAGACAGAATAATGGACAGATGGAGACAGTATTTCATAGAACTACTAGAGGGAAAGGATACTAAAGATGAAGAACAACAAGAAAGTCATCGCACACGAACAAAGGAAACAGAAACAACACAAGAAGAAGAAATAAGCTTGAAAGAAATAATAGAAGCAATAAGAAAAACCAAAAGAGGAAAAGCTCCCGGACATGACAAAATAACAGCAGACATGCTGAAAGCACTACCCGAATCAGCACTACAAGAACTTAAAGACATAATGAATGAAGCGCTAAAAGGAATAACACCAACAGAATGGCAAATAGGTATCATAACACCAATATTTAAAAAAGGAGATAGCAGAGAGCGCCAGAACTATAGAGGAATTACCCTAATAAGCACAGTGGCCAAAATATATGCAAGAATCTTGGAGAGTAGACTAAGAACAGAGCTGGAAGAATCGTTAGAGGAAACGCAATTTGGTTTTAGACCAAATAGAGGAGTAAATGATGCGATATTCATACTAAGACAAATAGGGGAAAAGGCAATAAAAGAAGGGAGAAACGTACATGTTTGCTTCATTGATCTAGAGAAAGCGTTTGATAGAATCAATAGAGAAGACATATAGAAAACGCTAAGAAAAAGGGGAATATCAAATACGTTAATAACAGGAATTCAGAGCCTATATTCAAAGACTAAGAGCTATGTAAGAGTGAAACAAGAGACCTCCAATACATTTGAAACTACAGCCGGAGTAAGACAAGGATGCATTTTGAGCCCGCTTCTGTTTACGCTAATTCTTGACGAAGGAATAAAAGAGACAAAGAAAGAAGTAAAGAAATACTACATAGGACATTGGAAATTGAGAAGAGTGGAAATAGCAGAACTATGCTATGCAGATGACATGGTCATCATAGCAGAAGACGAAAAAACCTTAACAAGGAATATAGAAATATATGACAAAGCGCTACAAAAATTAAACATGAAGATCAATAAAGAAAAAACGAAAACCATGATACTAGGAAGAAATGAACAACACCACACGATACAACTAAAAAATGAAAATCTACAGCAAGTCCAAAAATTTAAATACCTGGGGTCAATGATCTCAGAAGATGGAAGATTTGATGAAGAAATAAAAGAAAGAAGAACAACAGGAGGCAAAAAATAGCATCAAACACAGCTTCTTAGGAAAGAAAGAAATACCGAAAGAGACCATAGTACAAATATTTAAGAAAGTAGTGACACCTATACTCATACACGGAGCTGAAACATGGACATTAACGCAAAGACAAAAAGAAAAAATTACGGCTATCGAAATGAGGTTCTTGAGAAAAATAGAGGGGAAAACAAGACTGGACAGAATTGAAAACACAACCCACAGACAAAACTTAAAAGTAAAAGCAATAGAAGATAAGATAGCAGAAGGACAGATGAGATGGTATGGGCATGTAGAAAGGATGGGAGAGGAGAGAATAGTTAAAAAAGTGTTTGAAGCAAAAATTGGAAGAAAGAAACCACGAGGACGACCAAGAAGAACGTGGCTGGAAGAAGTAAAGGAGGCAGCGCAAAGAAGAGGTTTAACTTGGGAAGAAACGAAGACAGTAACACAAGATAGAGCAGAGTGGAAAGAAATATGGAGAAGACCAACGAACCAGAACTCAACCCCCTCCCCCGCAAGCCGGGGGAACGCCTTACACCCGTGAGGGTAGAAAGGTGCAGGATTAAGTAAGTAAGTAAGTTTACGTAAAATTTATTAGATGGCAGCACTGGATATAGATCGAATTGACATATTTCTGAACTACATGTACACGGAGTAATATTGCGCAATGCTAAAGTTAGGTGGTCTGAACTATATACTACCGAGAGTTTATTTTATCAGTAAACATAGGGTATATCATTGCCATAGGTACGGTATGAATGTTTGACAGCAATATATTGAAGCATTTGTTTTATGAGTAAACATAGGCGTTTAACATGGGAAGCAGTTTTTTGTAAATACAAAGTGTCTGGCAAAAAATGACCATGATAGTAGTACATTACATCTTGTACATTATTTAATATTAATTACTTTAATATTAATGCATAAAATGCAATAAATTACAAAAATTGTCAAATAAATAATTGTTTCACTTTTTTATTATGCAATATGAAAAAAATTACAAATGTCTCCGTGGCCCAGTGGTTATAACAGTTGTGTCTAAAATTTTTGATTGTGATTCAATTCCACGTGAGTGAAACTTTTATTTATTTGACAATTTTTGTAATTTATTGCAATTTTTGCAATATTATTAAAGTAATAAATATTAAATAATGTATAAGATGTAATGTACTACTATCATGGTCAATAGCAAGGCTTGTTTTTTGCCGGACACTTTATATTTACAAAAAACTGCTTCCCATGTTAAAACGCCTATATTTACTCATAAAATAAACGTTTTAATACATTGCTGTCAAACATTCATACCGTAACTATGGCAATGATATACACTATGTTTACTGATAAAATAAACTCTCGGTATGTACTGCATCGTTCCAGATAAAATCCAATAGGTTGTCAAAGTTGTCAATGTCAAATTAACTTGTCATCATAATTTACTGATCTATAAATAACGTAAGGAAGTAATAAGAGCAATAGCAATAAAAAATCAATATATTTCAATCAAAAATTACAACATATTTTCAAAAACTGCACCATTAATAATTAAACAATAAATTAGACGATAATAAAAATGTTCATAGTCAGAATGTAATATTTCGGGAATTATTGTTGACGAAGCCTCCCTAGTTTTAAATTTAAGTTCTTCTAAATCTTCAATTTCTCTTGTACAGTGAAAGAAGATATTAGTAGAGAGATTTTGTGAACGCGGTGGCCAGTAGAGATTCACGGGCTTGGCTTGAAGCTTGGCTTGAAAAAGCTTGAAAAATCAAGCCAAGTCTACCGTTCAAAAAAGCTTGATTTTTCAAGCCAAGCCAAGCTTTTGTTTCATCAAGCCCAAGCCAAACCAAGCCTAACAATAAAAAGCTTGAAATTTCAAGCCAAACCAAGCCTTCGACTGTCAAGTAGCTTGGTGGAAAACAAGCTTTTTCAAGCTTTTCTTAAGATTTGTTGAGGAGGACGGCAAAACCGTAATTTTGTAGAGGTAACGCAATTTTTCATTGCACAGTTTTGCGAATTTCTAAGAACTGGGGTTCCCAACAGTTTAGTAGGCTTCAAAAATTTGTAAATGGGAAAGTTTCATCCCCCTCATTATGCACGGATCACTTATTTTCACAATCTAAACTAACTAACCGCACACTTTAATTCGCGCACACAATCAAGTTCAAAATAAATTTGTAGTTATTAAAAAAGTTTTTAAATTGATAATGATATATTAATATAGAAGTATTTTTTTAAAATTCTTATTATTGTTGACAAAAGTATTTTATATGAAAACTATTTAATTAGATACTTAAATTTTTAAGTAAATGAAATAAATTATAAACACAAAGCTTAAAGAAATTAGCTTTGATTTTCAACCTAAAAGAATTATTTTTAAATTGATCTGAATATATTTCACAACTAAATAATATTCATTAAATAATTTAAGTATATAACTTGATTATAAAGACCAGGCATCAAGCTTCAAAAAATAATATTATTATTTTACCAATTTCAGAATATTAAGCCTTTGTTTATATATACAAAATATTCAACCCTATTATGTAAAGAAACTGTTAAGTCTTAGCAACGTTGCTAAAAAAATTAACCAATAGAAACAAAAATGTAAAGCCTGTCATTTTCATATTCTTTTTAGTGACCACAATTATTATACATTATCTGCCATGTTGCTAAAGACGTAAGAACTTTCTTACAAAATAGGACTGATATTATATATTAGACCATACTAACAGGTCAACAACAGTCTACAAAATGAAAATGAAATAAAGTATAATGCTCGTATACCTCGTCCAGATTTCATTTGAACAAATGACTTTTAAATCCTCTGTGTTAATCCTAATCTTTGCTACTGTGAATATTTTTACGTTTCACGCAAATATAGTTTCTTCTTAAAGTACATTATATATCTATGAAAGTTGAAAATTGCTTGCAACTATTTAAAAGGGGAAAAGTTTTATTGGGGTATTGGGGTATAACTCAATACAATCCTGTACCTCGTGCATATTTACATTTTGGCACTACCAGTTGCTCAATTCAGTAATGAGCGTTCATTGTTAAATATAAGCATAACATCTTGGATAAGAATTTTACAGGTCAACTATGGTCCTCAGGAACCCCAATAAAACTTTTCCCCTTTTAAATAGTTACAAGCAATTTTCAACTTTCATAGACACATAATGTACTTTGAGAAGAAACTATATTTGTGTGAAACGTTTGAATATTTGTCATATTGACATATGTCAAATTAACTGTTCTGTTTATCATGGCATTCTGAAAGTAGCATATAAGAAAAAAATTCAGAATATATTACTTATTAATAATGTTTTCATTTTCTGCAACCGATAAACTATTGAACAAACCACGGATGCTTTAATCATAACAAGCATTAGATGTCTTAAAATCTTTGTTCTAAGAGCTCGGATTTCAAACTAACATCTGCGGTAGTTATGATATTCATAACAATACTATACATACCTAGCTACATACTTACTACAAATTAGGAATGACGATGGGTACCCGGGTACTCGGAACCTACCCGATAATAATGTATCCGGGTATAAAATTTCTTATCCGATTACCCGAAATATACACGCTGCCCGTTAATTACCCGATACCCTTTAATTACTCGAACAGTTTTCAGCTGCCGGAAAAATTGTATCTAAAAGATGAGTTTTTTTTTTATTGCCATACCATAGTTAATATAATTTATGTTAAGTTTTTTGTAGAGATACAGTAGGTATATTATTTATTTGTATTACTTTTTATTTATTAAATATAATGTAAACAATAATAATGAATTTTATTAAAAAGTAATCTACTAATACAAAGGTAACTGGTAATTAACAAATTGAAGAATTATGTATATGCACTTAAAGGATAACGGGTAATTAAAGGGTATCGGGTAATTAACGGGTAAAGGGTACTATCCGGTTAGTTGTTTCGGGTACTCGGGTAATAAAATTATAGGAATTCGTCATTCCTACTACAAATAAATAATTTTGGTGCCGAATAAAAACTATAAGAAATAATAACATACTTAACACCACAAGGTAAATCGAGTTACTACGTATAATGATGATAAATATCATAGTTGCATTTTAATAAATATTTCGCAAATGTTGACTTTTTTTTGTTAACAATGGATTTACAATGTTTTGTTTTTCTAGTATATATTTCCGAACAATAGAGACGAGAGAGTTTGTGTTTGTTGAAATGTATGTAAGATTTCAATGCTATTATTAGCACAGCCCCTAATATTACTCCCAATAAAACGGCCTTGTCTGTAGCCGGTATAAGAGATAATAAAAATGTAAACCGACAAAGAGATTATTCTCTTTTAAATATTTCCTTGATTCAGGTTTCCCTTGTTTATATGCATGTGAATTAAATAAATATTTGCTTTTATTTGCAAATTTTGGCAATGAAAATATATCCGTATTGTTGAGAGTACCTGTTTACTTTTGCTCTATTTGTAAATTGGTAATAATTACAGTAATTTTATATAGAAGGTACCTACTTAACTTTACATGATTCTGTTCTGAAAAATCAGTGCAAATTTTATAGTGTTAAAAATAGAAAGAGACAATAAATTTTTGTCTCACCAACGAACTACAACAAAATTTCTAGGAAATCTCTGTCTGTAGAATTTTATTATTTCCAGATGTATTTGAAGTATAAAAGGGATACTAACAAGTCAGTTTCATCCCATTGTATAGTATATTCCAGAATTATGTACTTCCATTTAATAAGTAATATTACTTATTAAATGGTACTTCTTTGAACACGCTTCTTGAGTATTTGGAGTATTGTTTGTTTTATTTATTTAAACATGGTAAATATGAACTATATATTATTACAAACTGTTTTACAGTTTGTTGGGGAAGTCATTTCGCGTGAAAATGGCATTATGAAAATAGATCCTATTCATTTTAGTTCAAAAATGAAATAATTCAATAAAATGAGAAAATAATTCTTTAGTCACGTGACATGTTTTCCACCAATCAGCATTCAGAATCTCCCTAGGTACATGCCTATCAAAACGATGATAAAAAACAAAGAAATTATCACCTTATTTATATTTGTTACCAACGGATTTTTACAACATTGACAGTTAATTTTAACAAAATTTGATTATATTCTCTCATTAAATATAAGCTCGTGATATGATTAATAATCGAAGATATTGCTCATGAAACCGAAGCAGCATATTTTACTCGTCCTTCGGACTCGTGAACTCTGAATCTCGGTTCCACTCGAAAATATCATCGATGATAATCATATCACTTATTATGTTATGTATGAAAATAATTTTAAATTTTTTTGTGTCAATCGTGCAAAAAACGTAATAATCATTGCGGTCAGTAAGTGCCCTTTTACCGGTATCCGATGAATTGGAATCATCCTCAACCGGTACGAAGCATTTACTGCTCTTAATACTTAAATAACTATTTCATTTGTAACATAATAAATTTATGTAAAACAAAGCGTGATTTATTCATCGCTACAATGACAGATATTTCAATAGATCAATACATCGGAATAAGAAAAATTAAATATACTTCCCAGAAAAAGCTATCAGAATGTCACTAAAACTGTTGATTTTTGACACTGACATGTGTCATTTACAAACTATGTTATAAACATTGAAATTTGTCAACTGGTTTCCTTAGTGCCTTAGCCTCTGCGATTAGAAGCTACGCCTTTTTGCTCACAATTGCTGTAAGTGTTGCTAGTTGCGAGAGTAGTTTTTCTAAATTAAAACATAAAGAACTACCTAAGATCTACGATGAGTACCTTAGGGTTACAAAATCTTGCAGCAAATTAGTGATGAAATAGACTTTAACAATGTTATTGACGATTTTGCAAAGAAAAAGACAAGAAAAATAAAATTTCAAGATGTTGAAAGGTTAAAGTTTTATTTGAAAAATAAATATAAATGTTGTCATTTATTGTCGTATCCCTCATTTCATTTTGATCTTTTTTAGTATTTTTGGTGTATTGAGATTGAGAGGGGCGGCAAGTTCAGAAACCGCCCCAGGCGGAAAAAGTTCTAGCTACGCCACTGTACTGCATCGTTCCAGATAAAATGCAACATAGGTTGTCAAAGTTATCAATATCAAATTTACTTGTTTTGTTATTACTCTTCAAAGCTGTTTAGTAAAGAAGAAAGGATTCGAATGGTTACTTGGTACAATGCTGGCTATAGTTTAAGAAATATGTGTGATATGTATACCAACTTATTTTCTGAACATCCTTGCCCAAATCCTACTGCAGTTTCGCGAATATTTTCAATATTTAAAAATGATGGATGTTTGGATAAGAGTCATAAGAGGACAAGAATAAAAATTTTGGCTAAATATTAGCAATACTTCTGTATTTAGATTTTTAAAAGACGAAAAATTTCATTCTTACCATTTTCAAAATCACCAAGAGAAACAATGACCATGAGAAAATAATTGCCTTTTAAGAGCTTATTTATGAGAAAATTAATATCGATCCGGATTCCAAGTGTAAAATTTTGTTACAAGTAAATTCACAAAATTGTAGATATTGGAGCAGGCATAATTTACACTTATTTAAAGATAGTAGGACTCAATAACCTAAAAGTTAATGTTTGGGCTGGCTTAATTGGGATCACGTTATTGGACCATTTTTTATTAAAGAAAATATCAATGTGTGGAACTGCTGCAAAATCAGATTATACCAAGTTTAAATAATTTTAATCTTAATATGGGTGAAATATGGTTTCAACACGACGGTTGTCCAGCTCACAACCATCGACTAGTAAAAGACTACCTGGTTACCTGGTTACAATATTTCTCCATCGCTTGATAGGCCGAGGAGGGGGGGGGGGGATTAACTGGCCACTAGGGATTCACCAAGCCAAGCTACTTGGCTTGAAATAAAAAAGCTTGGCTTGGCTTGAAAATTCAAACTTTTTTTAATGTTGGGCTTGGCCTGGCTTGGGCTTAATGGACACTAGGCTTGGCTTGGCTTGAAAATTTCAAGGTTAAAATTTTTAGGCCTTGTTTAATTTTCAAGCTTTATCAAGCTTTTTCAAGCTTTATAATGCTCATGCGCAAACGCATTTTCACATGCATATAAAATATTTTTTGTTTTATTTTAGTTTCACGGTATGTATAATGGGTCTTGAAAACTTATACTAGTGTAAGCATGGGAGGGCTATTCGGTTTACATTTTTATTATCTCTTATACCTGCTACAGACAAGCCCGTTTTATTGGGAGTAATATTAGGGGCTGTGCTAACAATAACATTGAAATCTTACATACATTTTCACAAACACAAACTCTCTCGTCTCTATTATTCGGAAATACTAGAAAAACAAAACATTGTAAATCCATTGCTGACAAAAAAAAATCAACATTTGCAAAATATTTATTAAAATGCAACTATGATATTTATCATCATTATACGTAGTGACTCGATTTACCTTGTGGTGTTAAGTATGTTATTATTTCTTATAATTTTTATTCTGCTCCAAAATTATTTATTTGTAGTAAGTAGTGCAATATAGCTAGGTATGTGTAGGATTGTTATGAATATCATAACTACCGCAGATGTTAGTTTGAAATCCGAGCTCTTAGAACAAAGATTTTAAGACATCTAATGCTTGTTATGATTAAAACATCCGTGGTTTGTTCAATAGTTTATCGGTTGCAGAAAATGAAAACATTATTAATAAGTAATATATTCTGAATTTTTTTGTTATATGCTACTTTCAGAATGCCATAATAAACAGAACAATTAATTTGACATATGTCAATATGACAAATATTCAAATTATGTGCTTTATAGTACTTTAATCATATATATATATATATATATATATATATATATATATATATATATATTTGTAAATAATATAAAATACGCCAATTGTATGGTATGTAACCGTCAAGAAACAGAAAATTTGTACCACTTCCTAATTGTTTGCCCCATTTATCAACCACTGAGACGTGTATACTTGGCAGGATGGCTTCAGAACGGTGATATAAATGTATCAAATTGTTATAAGATATTAACTAATTTAGATTAAAGTAAAATTAACAATATTTTTTACTTTGTTGTCGGTGCTCTTAAATTAAGAAGTTTCTGTCTAAATGAATAGTAGCTTTACTATTATTATTATTATTATTATTATTATTATTATTAGTATTATTTTCTTTTAAGCAATTAAAACATAAATTATAAAACATATTTTCAGTTTCTAAGTTCATTGGTTTGGTTGTACGGGGTATCCCATAACTTCGGATGCGTGTGGGGGGATATAATACAACGTAATATTTAATATTAAAATTACCTTTTCAACCATTGTCTCAAAACTGTTCATTTCAAAAACCTCAAAAACTAATTTTCGAATTTTGAGAGAGTTCGTTTTGTTCTGTGGTCGGTGTGTTGAGTGCTGTGTGCTTTAAAATTTATCTTCTATATATATACAGGGTGTAAATTTTAAAACGGGTCATAGGGCTATAACATATTAATTTATTGAAAAAAGAATTAGTGCATATTATAAAGAAAAAAATTACGATTTTTTTAATACCAAAAACATTACATTTCTGTTTCATATAAAGCCAGATAATAAATTTAAAAATTTGTACAATTAAGAAAAAATAACAATAGCCATGAAACTAACAGTAACAAAACATTGTCATCTTTTAATAACATAGGGGACAATTAAAGATTAAAGTTATTAATTTATGAACCAATATAAAATAACATAAAATAAAGAAAACACTAGGATATTTATTTAAGAAACAATATTTATTGTAATAGGTATTTACAAATTAAAGATGATCTACATGTAATAAGAAATAAGTTATAAGAAACGAGAAAAACTGGAAACTACAAGGGAAAAATATTTTGTAATTTTTCTTCTTGGGACAAATTATCCATGATTTCTTGTTAATAAAACGAAAATAATAATAATTTAACAAATAATGTCTAAAAATTTTTTATCAATGACAGTCTTAAGTCAAAAATAGTTTTGTTTGTTTCTGTCAGTTTCAAGGCTAATAATATTTTTTCTTAATTGTGCAAATTTTTAATTTTATTTTGTGGCTTTATATGAAACAAAAATCTAATGTGTTTGGTACCAAAAATTCGTAATTTTTTTCTTTATAATATGCACTAATTATCACTTTAAGCGCCACGTGGTGTGCGAATGGCCCACACTTTTACTTTGCTCCATGCCCGCCTGTACACTTCGTAAGTTATTACTAAAACGCACCAGTGAATATCAGTTTTTTGTAGTAATATTTCTCATTTTTTATTACTTGGTATTAAATGGATATTGAAGAAGAAACCTTCAAAAGCAAAAATAATACACATCGAACAAAAATGTGAATAACTTTTTTAAAAATTGTCGTACAGGGTCCCGCTTTTTTTTAAATTGAAGCTTGTTTTACCGTGGGACCGAATATAATAAAATATTGTATATTTCTGCTGGACTAGTATTTATAAAACCAATATAAAATAGCATAAGCTATGGGTCAATTACGAACCACGCGGTCCACCAAGAATCAAAATGTGTGGGTCATCGGCAATCCACATGGGTTCTCAAACAAGATTTGAAATTAACATTGTTGGCGCTTAACGTGTTATTTTTTCAATACATTAATATAGAAACTTTTGGCGTCTAAAAAACGGTTTTTCTATGTTATAGCCCTATGACCCGTTTTAAAATTTACACCCTGTATTTATATATATGCAGTGTGTTAATTAAAAATTTGGCCATAGGGGCTTAACATAGGAAAACAGTTTATCTTTGCGCAAAAGTCCCCAATTAATTTTAGACAAAATGTTTCAAATAAATGTTGTAGATAATTATATAATTAGTAAACAGTTTTAATTTTGTACGTTTGGTAACTTGTAAAATCTAATTTGAAATTGTATAAATATGTTGCTTATTTCTAGCGATACCCATGAAATTGAAACAAAGTTATAAAGAAATGGGTATCGTTTGAACTGTCAGAAATTCAGTTTTCAATTAAAAGTTACAGATAATTCAATTCTGCACCTAAATCACTACACAGTTATTATTTTTAAAATCTAACACTCAAATAACTTTTATTATTATTATTATTATTATTATTATTATTATTAATTCACATTCTGTAATATATAAAATTAAATTTCTGACAGTTCAAACGATATGAATTTCTTTGTAATTTTGTTTCAATTTCATGGGTATTGCTACAAATGAGCAATATTTGTACAATTTCAAATTAGATTTTACAAATTGCTAAAAGTGCAAAATTAAATCTGTTTAGTAATTTAGACGTAGAATATTAATATCTACAACATTTATTTGAAACATTTTTGTCTAAAATTAATTGGGGACTTTTGCGCAAAGAAAAACTGTTTTCCCATGTTAAACGCCTATGGCCAGGTCACAGAATAAACATCTATACAGAAGCGACAGTCAGAGAGAGAGACGAAAATTAGGGAGAGAAAGAGTATGCCAACAAATTTAAAGGGCTAATCACAAATTGATTTCTAATAAGAACAAATATGTTATTTTTTCAACAAACGATAGGAAAAATCGTTATCATAAGGAAAATCATTATATTTCACATATTCTGGAAGAGCTGTTGTCTCAGCTTGTCACGCCCATGTATTTTAGGGTTATGGCTAATTGGGCTAATTCAAGCAAACTAAACACGTCTTCCACTTTTGACATATGTCATTTTGTGAATTGTTTGTGAATTTTAGAAGTGGTGTTAGTTTCTAATGAAATGGATAAAATGAAGAAAGTAGAATCGGGAGGTCTTGTTTGTTTATATAAAGACTGTACAAATAGATTTGAAAAATGGAGAAAGGTAAATGTAAGTTTTTTTTTTTCGTTTCCGTAAGATCCAGAAATGTAAGTTATGTAAAACGACTACCATAACCATATCATGTAAAATGTATATTCATTTAATAAATATAGGTGTAAAAGGTGGCTCAAGGCCTGTGGAAGAGAAGATTTGATGGAGAAGGATATATGGGACATATTCATCGAGTCTGACGTTTGTGTTTCCCACATCAAAGATATAGAAAATTCTGCATTATAATGAATTTGTAAAATTCAGGAGGTCTATTCTAAATGTAGCGATAGTAAGGTGTCGCTATTGCGTCATTGTTAGTGACGTCATATGATGACGTTGAACCTACGTCACCATTTAGTAACTGTTATTTTACTAGATGGCAGTGTTGTATTTTTAAGCGCTCAGTTTGAATTTCACAGTATTCATTTCAGTTTTGATTGTGATCTTATACTGTTAAATGCTTTTTTGTGTCGTGTTTAAAATTTTATATCTCTTATCTATAGTTTTAATTTTTATTTTATTTTTAATTAGTTTGTTATATTATTATTAAAGTTAGATTATTTGGTTTTTAGTTTGATTTTTTAAATTTATATTTTAGTTTCTTTTCTTTTTTTAATTTAGTTACGTATTTATTTAAATTTAGTGTTAGTTTATTATTTTAGTGTGTTAGTTTATTATTTTAGTTTAGTATTTCATTCATTTTCATTTTTTATATCGGTTTTTAAATTCTTATTTATAAAATTAGTGTTAGTTTATTAGTTCATTAGTTTAGCATTTTTTTTTTATTGTTTTCGTTTTTAATTTGTAATGTTTCAAAAACGTGAAAGAGAGGAGAGAATTTCAAGTGAACAAAAAGAAACTTTACTCCATTTTATGGAGGACCACGAAGATTTTGCGAGGGGAAAATTATTGGGGGCAGACGGCAGGCATAATTGGAAGGCATTGTGGGACCATTTAACTATTTTGTTAAAGAATATAGAAGGTGGTGCAACAAAAAAATCCGCTTCGGGCAAATTAAACGAATTATGTGCATCTCTAATTAATCTTCTGGCAATTCTAGCCTCTTCTCTTCTCTCCTCTACTTCAGCATCACGCACAACAAAATATTAAAACGCACGAACAACCATTTGTTTACAAACAAAACACTAACATAACCAAACTTCAAAGTTAGCGAGTGGAAAAGAACTTAGCGAGACCTACATAGGTGTCGAAACAAGTAGCGATCCTCGCTACGACGTTATTCCCCCTCTGAAGTGCGGCTATGACGTCAAGCTGTGACGCAATACGTATGTCATCACTGCGTTGAAGTAGTGGGGATAGCGACACACGTGGACTTAGCGACTCGATAAGTGAATTAGAATAGGCGCCCAGGTATTTGTTTAATAAAAATATAATTATGTGATTATTTTATCTGATTTCTTTTTAATTCGTTAATAAAATCAAAAATTTAGTACTTTTATGTTCTAATTTTTCTTTTACCATTTAAAACAATTTAAATTTCGCCCGTAAATTTGCCAACAAATTTAAAGTTCAAGGTCACAAACGTAAAATCACAACAGCAATGGTGCCTACAAGGAGTGTCGCTTCTGTATAAATGTATTATGTGGCCAGGTTGTTAATTAACACACTCACACACATACATACATATATATATATATATATATATATATATATATATATATATATATATATATATATATAATAAATGTTAATGTTTATTAGTATAATTTAAAGTTTTTATTTATATAACTCTTTTCGTCTAAATGATTAGTGAATTATTTACATAAATAATAAATTAAATAAATAATAATAAAAAAAATATTTCAATTTCTATGTTATTTGGTTTAGTTATAAAATAAACAAATTTAGATACATCAAATGTAAAAACTAAAGTCTATTAGGGGATTATAATGTTGTATAAGTAATTGTAAGATGTTTATAAGTTTTTATTATTAAGTTCTTTATTTATATAATTCCTTTTTGTCTAAATGATTGACTGGATTATTTATATAAATAATTAAGTAAAAATTTTGGAACGTAATTTCAATTTCTATATTATTTTTTGGTGTATTTATGAAACAAATAAATTTAGATAGCACGCAAAAACTAAAGTCCACTGGGGGATTATAAGATTATAATATTATATAAATTAATGTAAAATGTTATTAATTATATTACTAAATACTAAATTTATATAATTCTTTTTGTCTAAACATTGGCTGGATATTTATATAAATAATAAAGTCAATTTACTAGTTATATTATTAAATAGTTTATTGGTATAAATTTTCATTTGGATTGTAAATGTAGATATATTATATATGTATATTTATTAACACTTTGCCAGCCACTATTGTATAAAATGTATATCTTGAAACTATATACTATTTTCTATTCTATTCTATAATCGTCTAAATTATTGTTTAATTGTTAATGGTGCAGTTTTTGAAAATATGTTGTAATTTTTGTTTGAAATATATTGATTTTTTATTGCTATTGCCCTTATTACTTCCTTACGTTATTTATAGATCAGTAAATTATGATGACAAGTTAATTTGTCATTGACAACTTTGACAACCTATTGGATTTTATCTGGAACGATGAAGTACATACCGAGAGTTTATTTTATCATTAAACCCAGGGTATATCATTGCCATAGTTACGGTATGAATGTTGACAGTAATGTATTGAAACGTTTATTTTATGAGTAAACATTGGCGTTTTAACCTTCCAGTGTTCGCGCGCGGACTCTCGCTCCGCAAGATTTTTATTTTGTAAATAATTCTTCTGTACGTAATAGGTCTCTACTCACCTTTTAAGTATTTGCACCAAATAGCTTACTGATACACTGTGTACAATGAGATTTTTTTAAAAAAATACATAATAAAATATTGGTAGGGTGTTCGGAGTGTCAGTCCGCGGACGAGCATTCGTGTATATATTTTTACGGAGTGTCAGTCCGCGGGCGAGCATTCGTGTATATATTTGTGAGGAGTGTCAGTCCGCGGGTGAGCCTTCTTGTGTGCATTAGATTACTTATAATTTGGTCACAAGTTTATAATTAAAGTGAGGAATGCATATTTCTTATGTAATTACTTGTTAAATATTAATGTAAATAATATATAAATGAGTTCGTGGGAAGAAGAGCAGAAACGATCAGAAAAATTTGTGAAAATTGTTCTAATACTAAAGACGACACTGAATAGTGTTCGCTAAACAATATTTTCTCATTTTTATTAATATTTTGGTAGATTATATTTTTGTTAAACAAGGCAGCAAGTTAATCGTCGTTTACTTTTTATTTTTAAATTACTTATTGCGTGTATTAAATTTATTTTGTTTTTAAATTGAATAAATTGTTATAAACAATTAGTATTTTGCTCATTTATTTTTTTGCCCTGGTTTTTAATTTTTTTCCTAGGAACTACTTGCTTTATCTATACTCTTACTAGAAAATGATTGGTGTGTGCTACTGCACCTCTTTGGGACTTAACATTTTTAATTACTCCATTAAATTTTGTATCAAGTTTCAATTAAGATAATCAATCTAGTTACATATATATATATATATATATATATATCTTTCCTTTGGAAACTTTTACTTGCAATTCTCATTTTCATTTCTGTCGCAAATTCAATTAATTTCAACCCATTTCCATTTGTTTCCCCAGGTTTGCTATGTCCACGAGTAACATGTGTATATATTGTCTCTCTTCAGATCACCTATTATTATTTTGATATCATACTTCGGTATACTGTTCATTACTCTTGTCAGTTCTTCATAAAATTTATCCTTTTTCTCCTCTTCCTTTGCATTTGTTGGAGCATGTACATTTATAATACTAATTTTCCTATGAACCCCTCTAACTCTTAACTTGAAAATTCTATCAGATATAGGCTCAAAATTTATTACCACATGCTTAATCTCCTTTTTTACCATAAACCCTGTTCCATAGTACCTTGTATTAAACCCACTATTAAAAATTACATAATCGGTTGTTTCGGATGTGTCATTCCCTTGTTGTTTAGTTTCTTGTAATACTGCTATGTCTATACTATAATTCTTAAGTACTTCGTTTAAAATCTTATATGCCCCTGTTCTATTAGTCCCTTTTATATTCTATGTACCCAATATTAATTCTATACCATTTCTTTTCTTTTGCCTAGTCAATAACCTTGTTTTGCCGTTATTGTTCTTGTGTTCGTGTTCTAGTTTTTTGGCTTTCTTTCGGGTGAGATAACCCTTTCTTCCAATTAACTTTTTTTTTGAGTTCCATATCAGGTGTTTCTCCTCAATTTGTAATCTGTTGTAGAAAATTTTGACATGTTTACCTTGCGCTTTCTCTTCCTTTGCTTTTTTCCTAATTACAGCTTGTGCCTTTCTTTCGTCTTTTGTTAAATCATTGTCAATATAAATTGTATCACCCTTAAGCCTATTTTTGTTTTTCATGATTCTGTTTTTATCTTCACAATCTTCAACCTCGGCAATGATCACTGGTACTTGTTCTCGATTATTAAAAGCTGTAGCAGATTTAATATTACACGTTATTTTCAATTTTTTATCCAATAATTCGCATACAGCTTCTTAAGCGTTTTTTCTTTAAGTTCTATACCCTTTATAACTATGTTGTTCCTTCTGAATTTTTTGTCTTGATCTTCCACTCTTTTCCTCAGTAATTCTATTTCTTTAGTCAGTTCCTCCTTTTCTTTTTGCCAAATCTTTTCATTTTCTTCATATTCTTTCGTAAGTTGTTCAATAGAAACTGTATTTTTGTTAATATCCTGTTTTAAATCTTGATGATTAACTTTTAATTGTTCTTGTACCTCTTTCATTGTCTGCATCAGTCCATTCATCATGCTTATAAGTTTTTCCATGTTATCTATATCACTGTCACTTATTTTCACTGGAGGTCTGGGTGTTACTTTACTTCTTTTGAACGCCTCCTCGTCTTCTTTTTGAAAATCTGCCCTTTTCCTTTTTCCACGGAATCACTACGGCCTCTGAAACCTTTGTCCATAATACTCTTATACCATATTACACGTTATTTTCAATTTTTTATCCAACAATTCGCATACAGCTTCTTAAGCGTTTTTTCTTTAAGTTCTAAACCCTTTACAACTATGTTGTTCCTTCTGAATTTTTTGTCTTGATCTTCCACTCTTTTCCTCAGTAATTCTATTTCTTTAGTAAGTTCCTCCTTTTCTTTTTGCCAAATCTTTTCATTTTCTTCATATTCTTTCGTAAGTTGTTCAATAGAAACTGTACTTTTGTTAATATCCTGTTTTAAATCTTGATGATTAACTTTTAATTGTTCTTGTACCTCTTTCATTGTTTGCATCAGTCCATTCATCATACTTATAAGTTTTTCCATGTTATCTATATCACTGTCACTTATTTTCACTGGAGGTCTGGGTGTTACTTTACTTCTTTTGAACGCATCCTCGTCTTCTTTTTGAAAATCTGCCCTTTTCCTTTTTCCACGGAATCATTACGGCCTCTGAAACCTTTGTCCATAATACTCTTATACCACGTCACTGTACTGCTCTTAGTTTACACGCAAAAACTGACTTAAGGTGTAGAATTTGTCTTATCTCGTCGCCAAGGCCAATGTCAACACTCTCAGTATACACTTTTCACGTGTTTTATTATTTTCAAATACATAGAGATACTGATTCTTACACTTTCACTTATTCCCCACACTTTTACCTTCGTTAATTTTAATTTAAGATTTATGCGCACAGTAAATTCCGAAATTTCGAAATTTTTCACTGGTGCAAATAAAACTAAACTTCCCTATCGCGCTACTATAGGCGTTTAGTACCCATCATAATTATTTGAAAAACGAAATCAATAAAACAAAAAAAAAAAATCTGTGAGATACACATAACTGTCATATAAACAAAGATGGGTCTACGGCAAACGGCACTAATATTGTTGCGCTCTAACACTTGGCGCATACGCATTGAATTTCTGAAATGGACTATTCTTCAACAGTTTCAGAGAGGTTTTGGTTCTTATAGACCAAGGACTTTAAATGACCCCACAGATAAAAATCATATGTACTGTAACGCCAAATGATGTGAATGGTGGTGGCGTACATAACGTCCTCTTTGTAGTCGGTGATTTCTTTGTAGCTCGGGCGCCATTTTGACAGTGGCGGTGCTTCCTGTAAACTAGAATGGCGAGGACGACCCTGGATAGCTTCTATGGAGATGGGTAGGGTGTGAGGGCGTACAGAGACGAGAGTGTTAAAATAACTAACAGATTTATTATTTAAAAATATTGATGAAAACAAATAAAGAAAGTACCATTGTGTCTTCCCCTGAAATTTATGACAACTTGCATACGTAAACTAGCTGTGAATATTACGGTGAAACTACTACACCCAAAAAAGGTAAGTAAACCAAACAATATGACGGCAATCTCTAAACTACATTTAATACAACATATTTACAACGCGGTGGCTTGACCTACTCGCGGTAAACAGAGGTGTTTCTCTTGCGGACTATTACGGCGACTTTCTATAAACACGCGGAACTCCTACACAGCACGTTGGCGGTTTATGTCCTCTGCTGAAGCGGTATCTTCTCGTAGAGGTTCTCAACAACGGTATACGTTGGGCCGGAAAACACACCACACGCTACTTACACAGAATACGGCGGTTTCTTCACAGCGGATTCCGTCTTCACTGACTTAGGTGGAAATACTTCTCGGTTTCACAGCGACTTCTCTTGGCACTTGACTGGCGATTGGTCTCTAGCGTTCGGTGCTCTACGTTCAGCTCCCCAGGATTGGGTAGGCTCTTAGTAGAGCCGCGAGGCTCGACTCTCGCACTTCCCTCGTTCGGGTCCATAAATCCGGTAAAAACCAGTATTTTTGGTAGTGGGAAATTAACTTTAATTCTTTACCATTTGGTAGCGTTTTAAAGCGTAAAAACGAAGACATGAATTTAATAAAAATTATACTACTCACGGTTTGTCATATTTCAGCTAGAAAATTACAATACATAAAATTACAATAATAAAATAATGTTACAAATAAATATTATTTATTTCGGAGTGAAGTTGGCTCGGAATAAACAGTAGAAAACTCACAGTACAATTCACGTTGAACCTTGAATAGCTGTCAGTGGGCCAATGTCATCTGTGTTGATGTGCGAACATTTCTGTAGAACAGTTTTTTTTTTTATTTATATTTGTTTTCGGATGCTTCGATAACTGGGATCACTAGCACCCGGGTACAGTCTTTTTTACAAACATCGTAGTTAAATATATTACGCTGTATTATATTACATTATATTTTATTTATCAAGTTAATGTCTTTCAGAAATTCTATTGTGGCTTGTGTTGCTGTGCTGTTGTTGGCTAGGGCTTCCTTCAGTGTGTTTGGTAGGTTGTGCTTGAGTCTTTGTGTTCTGTATTTGGTACACTGGATGAGGATATGTTCAACTGTGATCGGCGTATTGCAGGTGTCGCATTGTTTCGGCTCTGAGCATTGCATAAGGTGTTCGTTGGTGTGACAAATGTGTCCTATTCGTAGTCTCGTTATGATGACAAGATGTTTTCGGGTGTCTGTTGTTGGCCAATTGGGTGGATCCTCCTTTATTTGTCGGAGCTTGTTGTTCTTTGTTCTTTCCCATTGAGTTTTCCATTCTTTTTTTATATTCTGTATAATTCTGTGTTTGATGTCGTTTGCTGGAATATCTATATTTGTAGGTGTTTGTATTGTGCATGCTTCTTTTGCCGCTGTATCTGCCTTTTCGTTCCCTTTTATACCTACATGGGATGGGACCCATATGAGTTTTATTTCTTTTCCTTGTTGAGTTGCTCTGTTCAAGTTGCTTTGGATGTTTTGAATTTGATTGTTTCTGGTAAAGGGATTTAGTATACTTTGTAGAACGCTTAAGGAATCAGTGCATATTAGGTATATGTTCTGTTAGTTTTGTATAGTGTATTCTGTCTCTTTTTGTATGCTAAATGCTTCAGCAGTATAGTTTGAGGTATTGTCGGGTAGTCTAAATTTAAGTGTGGTTTCTGGTGTGACTACGCTGGCTCCTGTCTTGTTATCTTTTAGGGAACCGTCTGTATAAATGATTGTGTGTACTGGGTATTCGTTTATTAGTTCTAGGAATTTATTGTGGTAGAGCTCTGTGGGGGTGTTGTTTTTTGAGAATTGGGTCAGGGTTAATATTGTTGTGGGATTTTTGTTTAACCACGGATAATTAATGTGCGGTTTTCTTTGTGCTATTTGGAATTTAGTTAGGTTAATATTTTGGAGTAGCGAGTAGGATATTTTTTGTAGTGGTATGGTATTGAGTATGTGGCGGCTGGAGCCGTCATCGTAGTAAAAATAAGTTTTAATTAAATTGTAGATATATATATATATATATATATATATATATATATATATATATATATATATATATATATAATATGAACAATAATAACAATTTATTCTAATATAAAAAATACATTTATGTTGACTCGTTTGAAGTCGAAATAGGAATGAATGTTTATTTATTTTCTGTTGTCTAGTTACCCAACAATTCCCAAAACCTTACTTGATGTTTTTCTTATGTTTATTCTCAAGGATATTGGGATGTATACTATAGATGCATGCTATATTACTCCCCCCCCCCCCCCCCCATAGACGAAAGATAAATAAACATTTTACAAATCTAATATTAATAATTATACTTAGATAAAAAACTATTGCAACTTTAATCCTTCGATTTCGGTTCCTTGGTGACGACTGGTGCATGCAGTTTGAGTTTGTTTGTTTTCTGATGTGGGTTGAAAATGTAGGAAGGCGGGTTTTAGTCTGTCAATTGATATGTTTTCGTATGTATTGTCTTTTAGAATGGTAAAATATTTATCTGATCTTGCGACGATTTTGTATGGGCCTGTGTAAGGTGGTTGTAAAGGGGTTTTGATGGAATCTGTCCGTATGAAAACAAAGTTAGTGCGATAAAAATTTGGATTTGTGTAAGGGTGTTTGTTAGATGTGTTTTCTTTAAGAGCTACAGCTGTCAACTGAGACATGTATTTCTTTAATTTTCTTAAATATAGAGGTAAGTTTATATTGTTAATGAATTCAGTGGAAAAGGATTTGTGAATTTCCCCGGGTAATCGTAACTTTGCTCCGTAAATAAGTTCTGCACAGCTACATTGTAAAGGTTCTTTAAATGAGGTTCTAATTCTTAAAAGTACGAAAGGTAAATTATCATGCCACTCATCCGGATGGTCACAGGTTTTTAAAGCTGTTTTAAGTTGTCTATGGAATCGTTCGATTATACCGTTAGTTTCCGGGTGGTAAGATGTTGTACGTAGTCTTGTGGACCAATGAAAGTAAGTAATTGGCGGAAGAATGATGATTCGAATTGTGCTCCGCGGTCTGTTGTTACTGTTGAAGGTATTCCAAATCTGGAAATCCATCCTGATATAAATGTTTTTACGATGGTTTCAATTTCGATGTCAGGCATGGCTATGGCTTCCGGCCATCGTGTAAATCTATCAATACATTAAGTATGTAGCGACATCCTTTGGAAATGGGTAATGGGCCTACTATGTCTATATGTATGTTGTCAAAACGTGCTGTAGGGATTTGAATTTTTTTAAGTGGTGCTTTTGTATGTCTAATGATTTTACAGGTTTGACATTTTTCGCATGTTTGTGTCCAATTTTTAATATCTGTATGCATATTTGGCCAAATGAATTTAGAGGAAATAAGTTTTCGTGTGGCGTTAATTCCGGGATGTGATAAAGAGTGTAGTTGCTGAAATAGCAAACGTCGGAATTTTTGTGGTACAAAAGGTCGGAAATTTTTAGTAGATGTGTCACAGTATAATTGCAGTGATGTGTTTGGTAATTTGATTTTTTTGAAACGTAAGAAGTTTTTTGTATTGTTTAATAGTGATTTTAGTTCAGGGTCGAATTCTGGCATTTTGCTAGTTCATTATAAGAGGTATTAGGTTTGCTTGTGACGGAATTAATTTCAATTCTTGAAAGTGCGTCCGCAGCGTTATTGTCTTTACCTGATACGTGTCTTATGTCAGTTGTGAATTGGGCAATGTAATCTAAATGTCGGAGTTCTCTAGGAGAATATTTTGATGAATTTTTATTAAAAGTGTATGTGAGTGGCTTATGGTCGGTTAGGATGAAAAATTCTTGTCCCTCAATAAAAAAACGGAATTTTTTGATGGCTAAATATATTGCATATAATTCTCTTCCGAAAGTACTGTATTTTTTTTCTGTTTCGTTGAAAGTAGTTGAAAAGAATGCTAATGGTTTCCAAACGTTATTTTCAAGTTGTTGTAAAACCGCCCCTGCTCCCGTGTTAGATGCGTCGACCATAATGCTGGTAGGAGAGTTTTGTTTAGGTATAGATAATTTTGTGACGTTTATTAATGCATTTTTTATGTTTTTGACAGCTGTCAATTCTTGTGTATTAAGTGTCAGTTTTTTTGTGTTTGGACGTTTATTATCAATCAATTTGTTAAGTGGTTGAAGAATTGTTGCGCAATTTGGTATGAATCTGTGGTAGAAATTTATAAGGCCGAGGAATACGCGTAGTTGTTTTTGAGTTGCAGGTATTGGAAAGGTTTTAATTGTTTGTATTGCATCTGTTAAAGGTTTGATTCCGTTTTGGTCTAAGTGATGTCCAAGAAATTCAATTTCTGTTTTGCCAAATTGACATTTTTCCGGGTTGATGACAACACCGTATTGTTGTAGTCTATTGAAGAGAGTTCTTAAATGTTCTTCGTGTTCTTCTGGTGTATTACTAGCAATGAGTATGTCATCAATGTATGCGAAACAGAAATTTAAGCCTCGTGTTATCTCGTCAATAAATCTTTGAAATGTTTGTGCGGCGTTGCGAAGACCGAAAGGCATGTGTGTATACTCGAAGAGTCCAAATGGTGTCGTTATGGCTGTCTTAGGTATCGATGTTGCTTCCATAAGAATTTGATGGTATGATTTTAACTAAGTCAATTTTAGAAAAAATAATTGCGTTTTCTAAATTTGTAGTGAAGTCTTGTATGTGAGGAATTGGATAACGATCGGGCAGTGTTATGCTGTTTAATACGCGGTAGTCTCCGCAGGGACGCCAAGTGTTCGGGGTTTTCTTTTTAACCATATGCAAAGCTGATGACCAATTACTTGATGATTGTCGTATAAAACCGAGTTCTAATAATTTGTTAAATTCTTCTTTGGCTGCAATGAGTTTTTGTGGAGGTAATCGACGGGGTCTACTAAAAACAGAAGAACCGTTTGTGATGATACGGTGAGTGACATGATGTTTAATGACTGTTTTGGAGTTAAAGGGGGTAGTTAAAGAGGGAAATTCGTTCAAAATATTTTGAAATTTATTATCGGATTGAATTAAAGAAATACAAGGTTTTCTGAAAAATTAAGTGTTAATATGAAGTTCTCGATTAGTCATATCGATGGTTATACGGAAGTGTTGTAAAAAATCTGCTCCTATAATTGCGTGTTTAACGTTTGCGATAATAAATTTAAAATTGGTTTTAAGTCCAATGTCAAGTGTCAAATTGACAGTACCATACGTTTTAATTTTTGTCTGATTGATTGCACTGAGTGAATGTTTTTGTATACTGTGTATTTGTGTGAATTTAGGTGGGATAATACTCACTTCTGCACCAGTGTCAATTAGAAAACGACAATCTGACAATTTGTCAGTTACAAAGAAGAGAGGACTAGAAACGGAAGGACTAGTGCTGGAACAAGTATAAGAATTAGGCTGTTTACATTTAATAATGGTATGAATATTAACCGTTTTATTAGGAGCAAACTTTAAATTATTCTTCTACCATTGACAGCCTGGTTGACATCTTCTTGCTTTTTCATTGAAGTTGTAGTGATACCAGCAGATATTTCTACCGTCATGGGAAGTGGAGAGAGAGGGCCAGTATTCCTGTCTAGGGAAATGAGGAGTTGTAGGTGTTGATGTCCCATTTCGAGGAGAGCTGGTTAAATCGGTGAGTAACTTTTTGACATTTTGAAGTTCTGTTTGCAATTCTCTAATGTCGTTTGCATTGACAGGTTGAGATGGAGTGATGACAGGTTGAGCTATTTCCACTAATTTGTCTGCAATATTAGCTTTTTCTTCAATGTTTGACAAGGTGGAGGAAGCTAGGATTAATTGAATGTTTGGTGGTAGCTTTTGAAGAAAGAGATGCTCTAAAATTTTGTTATTTTGTTGATTTGTTGAATATATTGTAGTTCTTGCGCAGGAGGATTAGGAGAGGTATGTTCTTCTTCGCCCATACTGAAGGGTAGTGTTCAAAATAATCTCGGGGTCACCAGTTGTG
Source organism: Ophonus ardosiacus (assembly GCA_943142095.1). NCBI lineage: Eukaryota > Metazoa > Arthropoda > Insecta > Coleoptera > Carabidae > Ophonus > Ophonus ardosiacus. The sequence goes on along the minus strand of OW964826.1, from coordinate 31,823,356 downwards.
GCGGCTGGAGCCGTCACCGTAGTAAAAATAAGTTTTAATCAAATTGTAGAAAGATATATATATATAATATGAACAATAATAACAATTTATTCTAATATAAAAAATACATTTATGTTGTCTCGTTTGAAGTCGAAATAGGAATGAATATTTATTTATTTTCTGTTGTCTAGTTACCCAACAATTCCCAAAACCTTACTTGATATTTTTCTTATATTTATTCTCAAGGATATTGGGATGTGTACTATAGATGCATGCTATAGATGCATGCTATAAGTACATTAGTTATATTATTTCTGAGTTTAAAGAAGTGATTAAAAATTTGCGTTGTTGGATGGCTTGCAGTATTTATAAGGAAGGATCCCATGAGCTGTTTACGACGTGTATGTAATGTTTGTTCTCCTGCTTCATATAAGATGCTTGTGATGGGGCTCGATCTAAATCCTCCGATCGCTATGCGGATTGCTGTATTGTGAATAGGGTCGAGCATTTTTAATTTTGTTGGGTGTGCAGTTTGGTACGCTATGCTGTTGTAATCATTATGGATCTTATTAAGTTTTTATAGATTATAAGTAGTTCTTCTTTTTGTGCTCCCCATGCGGTGTCCCTAACATTTTTAATATATTGAGTCTTTGGAAACAATCTTTTTATAGTTCTTTCAAGTGTGGTAACCAGGTTAATTTGCAGTCTAATGTCACTCTAAGAAATTTCTTTGTATTTACGTATGTGATGTTTGTATTGTTAAATTTTAGTTGTGGATGTCCTTGCGGGTTTCGAAGGCGACAGAAATGTACTGCATTTGTTTTCTGAGTTGAAAAGTTGAAACCAGTAGTAGAGGCCCATTTTTCTAGAGTTTTTAGTGCTTCTTGTAGTTTTGTTTTTATGCTTTCCGTGTTTTTCCCTTGGCAATACAATATGACGTCGTCAGCGAAGAGTGATGCTTTGACGTTTGTGGGTAGATGTTTCGTTATTTTGTTTATTGCTATTAAGAATAGCATTACACTAAGGATTTCTCTTTGGGGTACCCCATTGTACTGTATTTTTGTGTCAGATAGTTTTCCATTCGTTTTTACTTTGAATATTATGGCTTCCAGAAAGCTCTTTATAAGCAGAAGGATGTTTCCGTCGACATTTAATTCTTTTAGGGATTTCAGTATACGGTTGTGTCAGATAGTTTTCCATTCGTTTTTACTTTGAATATTATGGCTTCCAGAAAGCTCTTTATAAGCAGAAGGATGTTTCCGTCGATATTTAATTCTTTTAGGGATTTCAGTATACGGTGTCTCCATGTTATGTCGTAAACTTTTTCTATGTCTAAGAATATTGTTATTAGGTGTTGCTTCCTCTGAAATGTATTTTGAATATCTGATGTTAGTAACAATATGTTGTTCATAGTAGAGCGTCCATTCCTGAATCCGTTGCGTAAGTTTGAGAGTAGTTCATGTTTTTCCAGATACCACATAATTCTTTTACTGATTATTTTTTGGAGAACTTTTCCTAGTGTATTTGACAGTGCAATAGGTCTATAGCTGGACGGATTCGTTTTGGGTTTGCTAGGTTTCAATATGGGTATTACTATTACTTGTTTCCATTTTTCTGGATAATTTCCTTGTAGCAGAATGTTGTTGTATATCCCTAGCAGGTGTTTGAGGGCTGTGTCAGGTAAGTATTTGATGAACTCAAAAGGAATTCCGTCTGGTCCCGGACTGTTTCCTCCTTTGATTTCTTTTATTGTATTCTTCAGTTCGTGAAGTTCTATCGGCATGTTCAATGGGTCGTCTTGCATGTTTTCAATATGTATTGGTTCAGCTTCCATGGCTTGTTTATGTTGTAAGAAATTTATCGTGTAGTGTTTATCCGATGAGTTTTCTTGGAAATATTCTGCTAAAGTGTTGGCTATTTCTTGTGGGTCTGAGATTGTGATATTATTGCTTACTAGGGCATTTGTTTGTTGTGTGGTTTTTCCATTTTTAATTCTTCTTATTTTCTCCCATACTTCTTTTGGTTGTGCTTGTGTAGTCATTGTTTTTATATATTTTCTCCAAGATTCTTTTTTGCTATGCAATATTTTTCTACGCAGTATTGCTTGGGTTCTTTTTAAATTAATTAAATTATCTACACAATTATTTTTCCTGTATCTATGGAGTGCCTTTTTGTTGTTTTTTATTGCTATTTTGCACTCTTCGTTCCACCAGGGTACTGTTTTCTTTTTTATCCTTCTATCTCCGAAAGTGTTATCTGCAGCCTTTATTAAGATGTTCGTAAAATTTTCTACTGACTCATTTATGTTTGTACTTGATATGAATATTTTTATGTTCATTTTGGCTGTAAAATCGCCCCATTTGGTGTCTTCTATTTTCCATCTGACGTAAATAGGATGAATGTCTATGTGTGCGTGGTATAAAGTTGGTTTCATTAGAATTGGAAAGTGATCAGAATAGAATAAGCATGGAACGGTGCTCCAAGTGAAATTCAATGGCAAAGTTGGAATTTGTACGGAAAGCCATAACACTACAATGGGAGAATTTGGAAGTCCTATTAGAAATAGAAATGGACAAAAAATAATATCTTTTTGTCAAGAACTAAATTTGAAAATTCTGAATACCTTTTTAAAAAAACCTTTGAGTAAGAGATGGACTTGGGAGTCTCCAGATGGAAAAACCAGGAATGAAATAGACTATTTTCTTGGAAGGGACAGACGAAGAATTCACGACATACAAACAGTAAATATTAATAAATTCGATTCGGACCATCATATGTTTAGATGTGAATTCTATATCAGCAACATTAAAAACTCTAGGAAAATGTATCAAGAGAACCAACAAGTCAGCATAGAAACGTTAATTAAACATCCAGGCGAATATAAAATATATTTAGAAGGTACATTCAATGTATGCAAATCAATTAAAGAGATACAAAATGTTGGCGAGTACTACAATCTATTAGAAAAAAGTATTACAGAAAGTATTAAAGAAATTTGCAGAATCAACAACACAAACAAAGAATCAAAGCTGTCAAAGAAAACCCAAGAACTCATAATTAAAAGAGATACCTATAGGAAAATAAAAGTTAAAACTGACAACGAAAAAATAGAATATTCAAAAATAAGGAAACTAACAAAGAAGGCAATCAAGGAAGATCTTTTCGTTTGCAAAGTAAAAATTATGAACGAAGAGTTGAACAATAAATGTACTTTAAGACGAATGAACAAAAAATTATTGACACACGAAAAATGGATACCAAACATAGTAAAAGATGGAAACAAAATTAATAATAGGAAAGATTTAATGCAAGTTGCAGTTAATTTTTACCAAAATCTCTGTAAAAGTAATATTTCGAAAGAAATAAAAAGTAATATCGAACCATGTTTAGAGACAGTGAACGAAACAGACCCTCCATCAATCATGAAATCAGAAATATCAAGAGAAATAAATTCTCTCAAACAAGGAAAGAGTCCAGGACTGGATAATATAACGATATTAACAACTACAGACCCATAAGCCTGCTAAGTATACTCTACAAATTATTTGCTAAAATAATATTGCGCAGGATATCAAACGGACTGGATGAAGAACAACCACATGAACAGGCCGGCTTTAAAAGAGGATATGCTACCACAGACCACTTGCACACTCTAACGCAAATAATTGAAAAATATAAAGAATACGAAAAACCCTTCAATTTAATTTTTGTAGACTACTACAAAGCCTTCGACTGCGTCGAACATTGCTTTATATGGCTGTCACTGAAGCAACAAGGAGTTCATATAAAATACATCAGGATATTAAAGAAAATTTATGACGAGAGCAAAACACAAATTAATCTAGAAACAATAGGCCCTAATTTCCCTATATTAAGGGGCGTGAAACAAGGGGACCCGCTTTCACCAAAACTCTTCAATGCGGTTCTAGAATATGTTTTTCGGAACATAAATTTAGAAAAATATGGAATAAACATAGGGGGAAAGAATATGTCGAATCTAAGATTCGCAGACGATATAGTCCTACTTTCAGAGATCATAGAAGAAATACAAGAACTTTTAAACCTATTATCGTGCGAAAGCAAGAAGGTAAGATTAACAATAAATCTTTCAAAGACAAAACTTATGACAAACCAACAAGGAGGAATTATAAACCTAGAAGGCAGCATGGTAGAGAGAGTTTACGATTTCACCTACCTGGGACAACTCGTATCCTTTAAAGACAAACAAATCAAAGAAATAACAATCCGGATATCACGAGCATGGCGCAGATTCTGGTCCCTTCAGCTAATCCTCCTAAGTTACTATTTTCCCATTTATATCAAAACAACGGTCATGGATAAATGTATCCTGCCAATAATTACTTATGGTGCCCAAACATGGGCAAATGCCCAGAAACATTATCTCCAAATCCGCACCTGCCAGAGGAAAATGGAAAGGATCTATTAAGACTAAAATTATCAGATAAAGTTAACAGCACACAAATAAGGTCAAAAACCAAAATCAAAGACGCTATAGTTGCCTGCAAAAAACTAAAGTGGAAGTGGGCAGGACACGTTGTACGCTTAGAAGATGGAAGATGGATAGAAATATCGACCCACTAGCTTCCATTCCAACATAAAAGAAAAAGAGGAAGACAACCGACAAGGTGGAGGGATGAAATCAACAAATGTGCGGGAAATCAGTGGAACCACATCGCTCAGAACCGAGGGGAGTGGATCAAAATGGAGAAACTCTTTGTCAACACAGCCAAGAAATGTGATAAGTGCAATTAATAAAAAACGGTGATTAGCTAGGCATCAAAATTTACTATATGGATATTAATATTAATTAATAGATTACAAATTAAGGAATACTATTAAGTTAAGAAAGGTTAAAATATTAACAGTTAACATTAAGTTACTAAAAGAGGCCACTACCCGTAAAGGGTGTTACTCGCTGTTATTATTATTATATTATTATTTTCCATCTGGCGTAAATAGGATTAATGTCTATGTGTGCGTGGTATGAAGTTGGTTTCATTAGAATTGGAAAGTGATCAGATTTGAATAAGCATGGAACGGTGCTCCAAGTGAAATTTACTGCAATGGTGGGCGTGCATAGCGTTAAGTCAATAGCTGAGAATGATCCTATTCTTTTATAGAAGTGTGTAGGTGATCCAGCATTGAGTAATATGAGGTTGTTATTATTTATTATTTTTTCTACTGTTTTCCCCTTGTTACTGGTGTTCTTTGATCCCCATATAATATTGTGTGAGTTGAAAACTCCAGTAATAATGTATGGCGTCGGTAGTTGCTTTACGATGTTTTCTATTTCTTTCTCTTGGATGGTTTGATCAGGTGGGATGTAAATATTGCACAGCGTAATATTGTCAGGCGTTGTTGTTTTGACTGCCAGGGCGGCCAGGGCTTCTAGATTTGTGTTTAGTGGTATTTCACTTGAAGGGTTTTTTGCGTTAATGAGTGTAACTACACTCCCGCTAGCATTTTAGTGTGTTGTTCGGTCTTTTCTGTATATAGTAAAGTCTTTTATGTTTATTTTTTTTGTATCTTTAAGTCTACTTTCTTGGATGCAAATGTATTCTGGGATATAGTCTACTATTAATTTTTGAAGTTCGCCCTTGTGGGCAAGAAGTCCATTACAGTTCCATTGTATTAGCATTCTGATAAAGATTGATGACTTGAATATATTTCTTCGTTGCGTTCTATTTTGAGTTGTTTTATTAGGGCCTTCTGTGTCTTGGTGAATCGGGTTTTTAAGCCTCTGCTTTTTAGTAGTGGGTATAGAGATCGTAACATTTCTATCAAATTATCGATGTCTGTTGTGAATTGCCTGGCAACATTTAGTTGGTCTGTCACACCGAATCCGTCTTCTAGGAATTTTTTTAATTCTTCGAATGATACTATGTATTTTTTTGGGTTTGTTTTCATCTCTTTTTCTATCGGTTCTAGAGCTATATATAATGGTTCTCCTGGGCTTTGTGCTCTGAGTTTCTTTGGTGTGGGTTTTACATTTGATGTGTTTGGATTACGTATGACAGCTTCTTGGTTTGTCAGTGTGAGTAGTGAGTTTTTTTTGTGCTTTGTTTGGTAGTTCGTTGTTGGGTGTGGTGGATCTCTATAAAACGATTTTAACATTTTTACGATGATGTCTCTGTGTGTGTGTGAGTATGTATGTATGTATGTGTGGATGTTGGAGGGACGATTACTCAAAAACTATAAGACATAAGACCAGTTTAACTATGAATTCATCAATCTGACATTCCTGGGAAGAGCTGAAAAGGTTTTGGTAACAATTGAACAACCGGAAGTAGTAGTTTCTTAGAAAAATTCTTCTAAATATAATTTTTTGGGAGTTTTTTTTTATTAAATATTGAAGAACATACAATTCTCCATCTAATACACTTAAAATTTTTATTATATCTTGTATAGATTTAGAGATAAAGACACTATAATTTATGGAGTATTCCAATCGCAGAGGCTAGGGCACTAAGGAAACCAGATGACAAATTCCAACATTTATAACATAGTTTGTAAATGACACATATCAGTGTCAAAAATCAACAGTTTTAGTGACATTCTGATAGCTTTTCCTGGGAAGTATATTTAATCTTTCTCATTGTTTTATTAATTAAATATTTGAAATTATAGGTAAAATGCATATATCCATCAGAAATATCGCCAATCTGGTTAATGAATTGGAAGAATCTCTGACATTTAGAAACTTCCTCATACAATGAAAAACAGGTATAATTAGAATTATATGTATGCAGAAGACATGTTAAATACAATAAAAAAACAATATTTGGGTAAAGTTCTGTAATATTTTGTTATAAAACGACGGTTCGAAAGCGAAGTGCAATACAATACTTATATAGACTAATATGGAAATGGCGAGAGGTCTTGTGCTGGCCACAACAGATTTTTTTATGCTGGACTCCTGTTTTTCTGTGAAACCCCCTAAAATAATGGAACCAGCATTACAAACCCCTTCTCAATAATAACACATCGCGATCTAACATTTCCATAAATGTAATTTACAAAATATATCAATGAAAAATGAATAGCACTTATACGTAACAATATAATGAAATTATATTTATTATTTATTCATTAATTCACTTATGCTAACTAATTAAGCGTACTATTATGTCGCTTCTGTTACTAAAAAACATATAATTTGCGTTAATAAGACAGAAAAAGATGTAAATTAAGTTAAAAGTTACTTATATACTTCCTGTAGTTCACAAAATGCACACTGATAGCACGGCAATCTTAAATTGTTTTACCTGTCGACTATTTAACAAAATGACTCTATGAATTGTTTACGCACGAGTTGTGCAGGTAAACGACAATACAGAAAAATTAACTGTCTTCGATAGTTTCGCCATCCTACAAAGAGTTGCAAAACTAAAATTTACAAACCAAGAGGCGGTTAACACATTCTGAGTCAAATATTTCTGTAACCATATATATGGGAAGGGCAACTACTTTTTATATTTATACTGTGATATTAGCGAATAAGATGCATTCTTTGGCTAAACGAATTTCAGATGTACATTGATTGCAATCGAAGGATATATATTTTAAATGGGTACTTTATGTGAAAAGTACGAAAATTTAATCAATATAATATTACTTTTATTATTTTAAGAAAGAAATATATGAATTTGTTTTGCAGGTCCGATTATTGGCTTAGAATTAGTATTATATCTTATTACTTGTGCACTCGAATACACCAATAAATGTGGTACAGTTCAAAGAAAAACTTTTTTGCGAAAAAATATAATTAATTTGTTATTGTTACAGTGTTTGATATTAGCTTTCAACTATTTTTATACAATCTGTGTATATGATATAATGTTAAAAAATACATGTGTTGTTGCAAGTACAGGTACATTCGAGTGACAACTACCTTAATAAGATTTTCAATTGGGAGCAGGCGGACCATGGCGGACAAATCATTAGCTCCAAACTTATTGAAAATGAATTTTATATAAATTTTAAGCGTTTTATGTTAATTGATCTATAGTTTTAGAATGTTTTTTTTTTAATATTTTACAATAATTCCAGACTCTTTTTTTATAAACTTATCATATATTCAGTCGTTTTAGAATATATTTATGATAGGATTAAAGAAAGTTACTGTAATGTAAAGTCATCTATTGTCGTTATGAAGAACTAAAATTATATATTTTTACTAATGTAACATTTTTTACGCATTTTTTATACGTAAATGTAAAAAATAATTATTTACGCGTAAATGCACATCCCTGATTGGAATGTACTAAGTCCACTTAAAAAAAAAAAAAAAAAATAGATATAGTCTAATTCGGTTTCCCGGTATTTTTTTGTACCATGGCCAGTAGAAAGAACATCGTATTCAGTGCTTCTTGTATTTTAAATAGACTTCTAGTTTTGTTACCATGTCCCTTAAAATGACATACACTAAGAATTGTTTTCATTCAAGTCCAGGGCCAATCAGATTTCATAATTCTGCCACGTGCTTCTGGACATAGTACAGTAAAAATAATAATAAAAAGTATGGACATGGTACAAAAAGTCTCTTTATTAGATTTTTCTTTATAAATTTACTATGTTATATTGAACCATGTCCAACTAGGTCCTTTTTATTTCGAAAATATTTAAAAATTATAATTTAACAAACTTCATACAAAGTTAAGAAAAATGAAACTATACAAATAAAAAAAATTCAAAATGTGTATTTATTACCCATTCTTTACAATAAAATTTTAAATGTTTGAAGCAGTTTTTCTCGAAAGTAACATTTGTAGAGATAGTACATTCCCATAGTCGGCCGACGATATGGTAGGAGCTAATCAGGGCCGGATTAGGGTACTTTCGGGTCTGAGGCGCTAATAATTTTCGGCCTCCTAGAATAAAAGATAAAAAAATTCATAAATTAAGCAAAAGTAAAACAATGAAAACAGACATAAACTCACAAAGAACATATACAACTCTAATAATATACAAAGATAAGATATAATATTTTAAATATCTATACTAACTAATCCATTGTTTTCTTGCTTTCTTCGAAAAAATGTTCATATTATTTATTTATTTCTTGAAGTTTACATTTTAGCGCCACTGGCCGACGCCATATTTTTATTAAAAATAATATATGTATATGTATGTGTATTTATTTAACCATATTATATTAGTAAATAATGTTTACAGCACGTCAAAGTGTAAGATATAGAATAATAAAAATAATGAAAAAAGGGAAGCCACAAATATGTTTCATACCAATAGTTCGTTAAAATTAAAGTTTAAGTACTCTTCTATTGAGTAAAAGCAATTATTAATCAAAAACGTTTTAATTACACTTTTAAATTTCGGGAATTTAAGTTCTTTTACATAGTCAGGTAATAAGTTATAAAAATCTAAGTTTAAAGAATTATTAACAGATTTTTGGAGTCTGAACCGAGGCTTTCGTAAAAGTTTAGCAGCTCTGGTATAGTAAGAGTGGAAATCTTCATTTTTAGGTAATTCGGCCTTAAATTTATGAATTTCAATTAGAGTTTGAAAAATAAATAAAGAAGGAAGCGATAAAATTTTTAGTTTGATAAAAGCTTCTCGGCAGTGATCTCTATATTTTAGACCAGATATTATTCTAATTGCCGTTTTTTGCAAGCGAAAAATTTTTATGGCTTTAGGAGCATTTCCCCATAGAACTATCCCATAAGACAAAATTGAGTGAAATAACGAAAAGTAAACACATTTTAAAGTGTCGCTGTCAATGACGGATTTTAATCGTCGAAGTAAAAATAAAGTTCCTGATAGTTTCTTACTTACATGAATTACGTGTGAAGAACCATTTAAAGCTGGTTCAATATACAATCCAAGAATTGCAATTGGTGTGTTCTTATTAAGAGTTTTGTCATTAGATACAATTAATTGTTGAGTTTTGTTATTATTAAGAAGTACGTTATTTGCACTGAACCATTTCTGAGCCTTATGCATATATATATATATATATATATATATATATATATATATATATATCATTTACTTCCAGAAGTGTGTCAGGGTTCTTGTCACCATTTATGAGAGTTGTATCGTCAGCAAACAGTATGCAGCTGCAAGGTTTCATGAAATTACTGAAATCATTTATATATATTAGAAAGAATAAGGGACCTAGAATTGAACCATGTGGAACGCCATGTTCAATTGACTGGAAGTCTGAAAAAACTCCATCAATAGCCTCACATTGAACTCTATTATGTAAGTAGGATGTAAAAAGTTTTAAAGCAGAACCATTTATACCGTAATGTTCTAATATAGAAAGAAGAATACTATGGGATACACAATCAAAGGCCTTGGAGAGATCGCAAAGGGTAACTGCCATGTGCTGGCTCCGTTCAAGACCTTCAATTAAAAGTTTTATCACTTCAGATACTGCTTGAGTTGTAGAATGGCCAGTGCGGAAGCCAAATTGTTTACTATTGAATAATTTATTTTTTTTCGAAATGAATAATTAATCTCTTTTTAGTAATAATTTCCAGAATTTTAGATAATGTTGGTATGATAGAGATTGGTCTATGATTTTCTACTTTACTCGAGTCACCGTTCTTGAATAAAGGTATGACTTTAGTAACCTTAAAGGCATCTGGATAAATTCCCTCAACAAAACTTTTATTGAAAAAAATAGTTAAAGGTTCTGCAATATATTCTATTATATTCTTTGAAAAATTATTACTCATATTGTATATGTCTAAACAATTAGAGTTTTTTAAGGAATTAATAGCATCGACAACTTCAACTACGTCTGTAGGATGTAAAATAAACTCGCTAATTTCTTCTGAACTCTTCAATATATCTTTTGCATTAATCTCTCTATTAGAAATATTTTTTAATATGTTGATCGCCACTGTAGCGAAGTAATTATTAAAGTCATTAGGTGTTAGGTTTGGATTTAGTTTATAATTAGTTTTCTGGTTTCGTTCAAAATTAATAACTCGCCAACTATCCTTACTCTTGTTGTCTGATTTTAAAATGTAATTACTAATACACGTTATTTTAGCCAAAATAATTTCTTTTCTGTAAAATTATGTTTGACTTTGTGTAATTTTAAAATGTTTTCATTTTTCGTACTATTATACATTAATTTCAATAAACTAAGTTCTTCTCTCATTACTTTGAGTTTTGAATTAAACCAGCAAATTGGAGATTTATTAGATTTTACAACGCATTTTTTGGGAGGAAAAAATATTTCAATTAAATAATTTAACAAATTAATGAATTGAGTAGCATAATCATCGACTGACAGTGGACAATCCATAATAATATTATAAAAATCAAGATCGTTTAATGCACATTTGAAGTTTTCAAATTTTGATTGAGTAAATTGTCTAGCAGTTACATGTTGGTGAGTCCTTACAGAGCTTTTATTGAGAAAGAAATATTGTCCAGTGTGATCTGAAAGTGATGGTTCAAGCGTACCTACGTAAAAGTTGTTTTTAATATTAGTAATGAAATTATCGATACAACTACTCACATTTTTACTAATTCTAGTGGGCTCTTTAATAGTAATATTAAGGCCATATGAATTTAACAAGTTGCAAAATTCTATAGCATAATTATTTGTACATTTACCGGATAGTTCTATATTGAAATCCCCCATAATTACTATTTTTTTATAATGATCACTAATTTTGTTAAGTAAATCTTCAAATTTTTGTAAAAAAGCTTAAAATTACCTTTTCCAGTTCTATAAACTGCAATTAATAATGAACTTTCTAATCACATAATTAATGTTAAAACGCAAAGTATTTAATTCTTAATTAATTTTATTAAAATTTCATGTCGGCCATGCAGTGCTACTAAAATGTACACTTCAAGAATTAAATAATAAAAAGAAATAATTTTCCGAATGAAGAAAAAATTCTTTTTTATTCAAAAAAACTCACCTCGAAGAGCACTAACCAACAGTACATAGCATTTTATTTGTGCTTCCAAATGGCGAGCTGAGCGTGAAGTTGGCACGTCATTTTCAATTATTAATAACTCCAGAAGGTAAGGAGGTGCTGACTTAATTTATGCGGCACAAAACTCACCTTGAAGAGCACTAACCATCAGTACATGGCATTTTATTTGTGCTTCCAAATGGCGAGCTGAGCGTGAAGTTGGCACGTCATTTTCAATTATTAATAACTCCAGAAGGGAAGGAGGTGCTGACTTAATTTATGCGGCACAAAACTCACCTTGAAGAGCACTAACCATCAGTACATGGCATTTTATTTGTGCTTCCAAATGGCGAGCAGAGCGTGAAGTTGGCACGTCATTTTCAATTCTTAATAACTCCAAAAGGGAAAGGGGTGCTGACTTAATTTATGCGACACAAAACTCACCTCGAAGAGCACTAACCAACAGTACATAGCATTTTATTTGTGCTTCCAAATGGCGAGCTGAGTGTGAAGTTGGCACGTCATTTTCAATTATTAATAACTCCAGAAGGGAAGGAGGTGCTGACTTAATTTATGCGGCACAAAACTCACCTTGAAGAGCACTAACCATCAGTACATGGCATTTTATTTGTGCTTCCAAATGGCGAGCAGAGCGTGAAGTTGGCACGTCATTTTCAATTCTTAATAACTCCAAAAGGGAAAGGGGTGCTGACTTAATTTATGCGACACAAAACTCACCTCGAAGAGCACTAACCAACAGTACATAGCATTTTATTTGTGCTTCCAAATGGCGAGCTGAGTGTGAAGTTGGCACGTCATTTTCAATTATTAATAACTCCAGAAGGGAAGGGGGTGCTAACTTAATTTATGCGGCACAAAACAATACAAACGAAGCACAAACTTTTCAAGTAGTTTTTAGAATTTGTGCAGAATTGCAGACAAATGAACTGACAGAATGTCTACGAAATTGTATAGGAATAGAATAGAACGCATTCAATCCCACTCACGCGGGCCTTCTAAAACTACCGTGTCAACGGGACTCTGGTAGCCCTTTCTGTCGATAACTCTGTCGATAACTCTTTAAACGAGCTGCAGCTTTCATTAGGGTTATTTTTCGATATAACGAAGCGTTCGTGAGAAATCGTCCAAGGAATTCACAATTATTATTTTTTTCCAAAAAAAAGACTACAAAGTACTGTTCAAGACAGAAAAATGGATACGTTGTATGAAACCAAACTAATTCTTTTGCACTACATTTTCAAAGACCTTATCATTGCAATTGTTATTTTAAAAAATCAAGCCTGTAGATCTAATGGTTTGCGTACCACTGCGACTTTAAAAACCGCGCCAATGAGTTATACAACCCGCAAAATACTGCTTGCGGGGCATTTCCGGGTGGCTACATCTCTTAATCGGTAGGGTGTGGTCCCAGCAACATATGAACCAATCTGCTTGTTGGAAGGTGGAAGCAATTTTCGTTCTTAACATCCGGACTATAGTGTCAACTTATAACAAATCACTACCAGCCATCAAAAGTAGTTCGTTATAGCCGAGGTTCGTTGCTACGTAACAATAGAACAAATTTATAAATTTGTCATTTCAATAAACATTTGAGTAAAAAAAAAAAAATTAAAAATAAGCATGTGTTAATATGTTTGTTGTACAAGTAGGTATTAATGAAGTTATGGTCTAAGGGAATGAACGATAATAATCGGCAAATGAAATAAATACAAAAAGTTCGTTATAAGCAGAAAATCGTTAAAAATATAATACGTTGTGTAGTAAAATTCGTTATATCCGAGTTCGTTATGCGCGGGAAAAAAATAACATTGATCTTATGGCCATTTTTTTTTTCTTTCTTTAAAACTAGCTCATTATGAGCAGGTTCTTTATAAGAGAACACCATTGTATGTATATTTCACATAGGTATTTTTTACTGTTCAAATAACACAGTCGAATGTACACAGAACAAAGAACAGTGTCAACATTTATTATAAATAATAGAACTAATAAAACAATTAACTATCAATAAAAAATATAATAAAATGAAGATTCAATTAAAAATTCCATTAAAACGAAATTCAGTTTTAATTGTGAAGTGCTGTTGAGATGAAATACTTGTGAAATTTTTACGCACGGTTGCTCAATGTAAAAGTCTTGTTTGTCTTTCTACAGCCGTACTTAATTCCTCACAAATGAATTAAGTTCTCGAATTGTCGTACAAAAAGACATGAATGATAGGTTAAGAAATATTAACAGTTACAAATTTTTATTATTTATTTTTTGATATTAGACTTATTTTTGATTACTTATTTTTATTTGAAATGTAACTTATACAAGTCTGATTCTATACCTACAAATACAATGCCATCACATGGCCATTTTGAAGGTAGTTGCAAAAGTAAACTACCTTCATATTTTATTCTAGTACCTTCATTGAGAATTACACCTGGACATAAAAACGTAGTGTAGTGTCATTATATACTAACAATATTTAATATCAATAGTTACGTAATAAATCAAACAAAGATATTTACTAAATCATTTTATTGTTTCAATTTTATAAAGAAAACGTAAACCAAAATTAAATTTATGATATTCTACTACATAAAAATGTCAAATTATTTACCCATTTTAATATCTATGTATAATAAAATATAGATAGGTAAATATATTATATTATAGATATTAATTTGTTTGCACCTTTTCAATGTACATATATTTTTTTGACTAATACGATTCGTCGCTCTCCTAAAAATATACTAGGAACTGTTTTCATAGGAATAGCAGAAATATTTTGTAATACATTTATAATATATCATTATCACAAATTAAAAATACTTACAAACAATACACGTTCTTTAAATAAAACTCGAACAAGAATTTAATGTAATTATATTAATTATTTCGTACTGTGTAATTCTGTTCATGGGGTTCTGCGGACATTTTTAGGAAAAATAAATACCAGGTCTAAGGTTATAGGGAATACAATGTTATTTTTGTAATATGGTAATTGTTGCTTCCCTAATTACGTAAATTGGATCAGAAGCGTTAATACAAAAAAACGTTAAGTTTTAAAAACTTCAACCATGAATACTAACTTGTTGCTCAAATGAAAAATGGCTTTCATAAAGAAAATTACAGGTTGAGAGTACATTCCGCAGTCACCATTGTCACTCGGCGCTTTTGTACAAATCCTAGTTTAGGGGTCCACCGTAAAATCGGGAAAAGAGAGGAAACACTCAGGGGCGCCGAGAGGTAGACCGGGGCCCGGGGCATAAATTTTATGGGGCCCCTTCTATTTATAGGTAGATGTGAAGAAAAAATAAATATTTATAGGATTAAATATATGTCCATTCAAATATTACATAATGAAAACAAAAATTGAATTTAATATTTATCTTCACTCACTGCAATTTGCAGCTACAATGTTTAATATTTTTACCAGAAGATAGTTTAAGAAAATGCATTTTAAGTTGCAACAATATATGATATAATACAAAGTAGCATAAATGTTTTAAAGAATAAAAATTAAAATAAAAAAAATAAGCCTAGTTCCGGGGCCCCTTAATATTACGGGCCCCCAGGGATTTTGCCCCCCTCCCCCCCCCCTCTCATCGGGCCTGGAAACACTGAATTATATTGTGGTGTCAATCGGTAAACCAGATGTGGAATTTTATTTGGAACTTTGTAAATACTTCATTCACAATCATTATAGTAATATGTCGATTCCTAATTACGGGTCGGAAATATTATGTTTCCTTTAATAAAGTAGGCCAGACACATTTCAGTAGGCATGTCAAAAAAAAAAATAAAGGTTGTGTCAATGATTTATTTAATAATAATTGATTTAAAAATAGGATGATTGTGAATAAAATTGTACACATACCTCGGTGGGAGTGTCATCATAGCCTCGCGTTATATCTGACCTCGAGGCTTCGCCTCTCGTAGGTAATCTACACAAACCCTCGGCTGTAATGAAACACCTCCCAACTTGGATGTAATATACTATTTAGAAAAAAACCTTTAAATACCATTACTTACAATTTTTGTTACGAATATTAAAATAATATTGAATTTTCTACATATCTGCGTTGGTACATAATAATTTTCCTAAATGTTTTAAAATATAGATTTATAAAATAAGTATCCATTTTTAAAATCTTGCAACCTACGCCTTTAAAATAAACATATAAACATATACATATAATGTATTCATAATATATTTTGGCATAAATATTGTACCTATAATATCGTATTATACTTCCGATTTCACCAGAAGCGGTATCATTGTTAATTTTTGAAATTGAAAAGATATCCGATACGTATAACTTTATATAGTTTCTGAAAGTAATGTAAATTACCAGCATTATTATGCCAACTGCTTGTATTTTCATCAAAAAAACATAATGATTATGCATTATTTTGTTATAATATTTGAACTTTATTAGTTGAGGAAATATTTTGACAATAACCTGATATATCTTTTATTATTTTAAACTGGCAAAAATAATTGGTATTTAAATTTAATTTGATTTTACTCTTCATTAACTTTTAAACTGCTCGAATTATTCGAAATATGTAATCCTGTGTGCATATCATTCCATTTAAAAAATCATATCGTTGCTGGTGAAAAGAAAGTAGAATTTAGAACTTTCTCATAGATACCAAAAAGTAGTCCCCAACTTTATAATTTAAATTACTGCATTACAGATTACAGGTCTAAAGTTAATAATAAAAAAATATTATTTAGGTATTCCTTTTTCAGTCACCTTCTGTATACAGGTAATCTATCGGTCTGTATTTTTTTTACTCGATTATTTTAAATATTACAGAATTTTTCAAACAAAGTTTATTTTACATTAAAGTGTCCACATAATCTACACTCTACATCTACAGCATAAGTTTTTCTACCGAGTATTCCATTTTCGTGCAATGATATGCAACTTTAATTTTTTTTTTAAATATAAAGATTTTTTTGTTTCTCTTTAAAACAGTTCTTATTCATTATAGTCGTAAAATGATCAGCACAGAAACTATTCATACTTTCTGTGAATTTATTTATTAATAAAAACATTAATAGTTTCTGTACTGATCATTTTAGGACTATAATAAATAAGAACTGTTTTAAAGAGAACTAAAAAATCTTTAAAATTTTGTAAAAATATATATGGTGTTCTATTAAAAAATATAAAGTTGCATATCATTGCGCGAAAATGAACACCCGGCAGAAAAACTTATACAGCCCGATTCACAAAAAGGTTTAAGCTAATCCTCATTTTTGGATTAGCGAATTCTATTCTGATTTTGACAGTTTATAACTTAAAATATAGTCTAATCTATTCCTAGTATCTACCTTTATTGATAATATCATGAAAATTAAATTTTAAATACCGGAATAGAATAGAATTTACTAATCCAAAAATAAGGATTAGTAAATAAACGCATTGCATATACAAAATATTGTTTTTCCAATCTTAATCGCTACTCCTCTCCGTCAAAGGCCATTTCCTCATAATTTAATAAAAATTATATCTTGCTAAATATTTTTTGAATAGAATCTTATTAATAATAATAATATAGGCAAATACTTAAATTCTTCATAAATTAAATGGGAATTTAAAAGTCGCCTGAGATTTAGTATATAATGTATTTATATATATATATATATATATATATATATATATATATATATATATATATATATATATATATATATATAAAGATGAATTTGTGAAAAATGCATGGATCCCCCTATATGATTCGGATTTGAACCCAGGCCCTTCCCATATATAATTAGACGCTCTAACCAACTCACGGTACAGTTACTGTTTCACTGTTCCTGATAGTGTACATTATTCTGTCTTTATGTTCAGTCATTCTGGATTAATAACACCGATTTCGCAATTAACTATCACTTTTTTTGGAATTCCTGTTTGAGATTATGTAAGCGCCATCGATGCAATTGCATACACATGCAGTTATCTGTGCCAGTCGGGACTGCTCTCAAATTCACTTTTAACACTGTTCTCGGTTTTCTTTGTAAAATTAACTTTCTAGTTTTCATTTTACTTCCAGTCAATAAATTTCTAATAACTAATTCTATTTATATAAATAATGTCAATAATGGGGTTTCCTGCTGTTAATTTGACTATTAATAATTTCCAAATTACTAAAATACGTAGTATGTTATTCTCGAAAAAGAATATATTATTGTTATTCAATTTAAAAAATATCAAACGTTCCTATCTGGCAAAAATTTGAGAGTAAAAATATTTTATATTGAATTATATTTTTGTAGTATTATAATAAAAATAAATAAAATAAATATATCACAGCATATTACCCATTTCTGGGAGTGCCAATCTGTACAAATATCGGTAATTATGATGACATATTCGCAACGTGTGGGCGCAAGCACTCATTGCTGGCGTGGAGAGTGCACCACAGGGGTCATTTTTGCGCTATTTAAAATTCAAAATTATAATTGACACTGACATTTATCCTAAATATTAAAAAGTAAAATATATGTAATTGGCATAGCTAGTACATGACGTCCTGCTAATGCAATTTATATTTTATAATAAACATATTTTTTTAAGAAATATTTTCTAAATCAGTAATATGTGAACATTATAAACCAAACTTTTTGTTTAATGCTACAAATTATTAACATTAGAATTACTCATTGTTAGTCATTTTGGCCTAATTTTTTTTAACTTCTTATAGGTACTATAATTAATACAAATCCTGAGTAAAAATTTAGTATAATAGAGTAATAATAATAATAATAATAATAATAATAATAATAATAATAATAATAATAATAATAATATAGTTATTATTATTAATTATTATTATCATATATATATATATATATATATATATATATATATATATAATATTAAAAAATAAGGTTTTTCTTTGGGGCCTTAGTTATGAACTTCTACCGAACCGATTTGGATGATTCTTTTTTAAATGAAAGCTGTTAGCATGTGGGTACGGTCCTGGTTATGGTTGTGTAAAGTGTGTTTTAAATTGCACCGATGATAAATCCTAAAAATAAGGAAATTATCGTGCCGTTTTAAACAAAAAGTGTATAGAATGACGAGTTTAGTGGTACATATATAAAAATTTGAAAAAGCAGTGGTGCCGTAGCGCTGAAGGTAGGAGTATAAAATTATTAAAACTTCTAAAATTTTGGAAGGCTTTGACAACGTGACTGAGCTAGAAGCGACGGCCAAGAGAAACGAGCGACGCGCAAACGCACTAAGAGATAGTCAGGAGCGTACTAAGTGAAAAAAGGAAGACACATGAATACTGAATATAGAAGCCGTACTAATTTAACAAAGAAAAAGGCAGGAAAATAAAACGGATAAAGAAACAGAGGAAGAGCTAATATGTAAAAGAAGTAAAATATTACAAAGATCACCAGTGAAACAAGCAGGGAGTGAAGAATTAAAAGATATGGAAGAACTGAGAAAGTTAATGTTAGATATATTACAAACAATGAATGGAATGAGAGAAGAAATGAATAATAATCATGAAGTTCTGAAAAACGAAATAAAATATAAATCGCTATCAATAGAGAAATTAAATGAAGACTACAAAAGGAAAGAAGAAGAATGGACAAAAGAAAAGGAAGAATTGAAAAAAGAAATAGGGGCTTTGAGAGAAAGATTAGAGAAACAAGATCAAAAAAGCAGAGTCATTGTCATTAAAGGATTGAACACAGAAGTTAAAAGGACAAAAGACATGGTAATAGAACTACTAGAAAGAAATTTACAAGTCAAATGTGCAATCATATCAGCCATAGAATTAAAAAGGATGAATGTACCACCAGTAATCGTAGCAGACCTAGAAGATCATGGTGATAAAATAAAGGTAATGAAAAACAAAAACAAATTGGGAAATAAGATAATATTTATAGACAATGATGATGAAAGGAAGAGAGAAAAATGCACTATGTAATTAGAAAAAAGGCAGAAGAGGAAAGAAAAAATAACAGAAACCCAAAAATCTACTACAATAAAATACAAGTAGGCAACAAGCAATATATATGGAACAAACAAATAGAAGATCTAGTAGAAGTAGATGCAAGTGCAAAGCAAACCTCAGATGACGATAGCCGTCCAAAAAACCAATGACAAACATCGGTACAGAAAACACAGGAAGTATAACTAGGCTACGGAAACGGCACACGAATAGGTCTACAGACAAGGAAATACAATTAGTTTTAGCAACATGGAACGTACGGGGAACAAATACGCTAGGAACTTATAAGAATTTAGAAGGGGTTGCTAAAATCGAATCACATATCATGGACAACAAAAGTGAGGGTTTACAAGACAGTGATAAGACCGACAGTAATGTATGGGTGTGAACTGTGGGCATTAAAACAAAGTGGCATTTTAAAATTTGAAGTGTGGGAAAGAAAAACGTTAAGGAAAATATTCGGTGGAAAAAAGAAGAAATGTTGGTGAGAAGACGGACAAATGCGGAAGTGATGCGTTTATATGGTGACAGTGCAATAACCGGTTTAATTAAAGCTAAAAAACTAAGATGGTTGGGGCATATAATGCGGCTACCAGAGGACAGAATAGCGAAGAAGATTTTCAAAGGAAGGACAGGAATAAAGAAAAAAAATAGGATATCCTAAGGGAAAGTGGTGTGACTCCGTATTTTAAGACTAAATAGACTCCATGTAAAAAAACTGGGAAATAAAGACTCTAAATAGATTAGAATGGAAAGAAATATGTAAAAAAAGGCATGGGCCTATAAGGCCTGCAGAGCTGTTCTATTTTTTTTTTTTAGCATATAGATGTGCAGAAAAATCTAAAATGTTAACATTTTTGATTCCGTCTATTTCTTATAAGGCCTTAAAGATTTTCTATTAAGTATTTATGGCTGGTTTATTAATGCACAGTTAATTAATTTAACAGGTAAATATCTTAAAACATGCAAAGCTTTTATCATATAAAAGTTAAAAATGACCCTAAAATGACATAAATATATCAACGCATGTCAACTTACAATGAAAACAAGATATTTTTGCCCTCAAAAATTAATAAATATAATAGTTAATTCATTAATTGAAATTTGGTAAGTAATTTAATAATATTGAGCTAATTTTTTTTACCTAAAGTTTAAAATTGTAAATGCTACCTTTTACAGTAAGTTTTCACACTTTCGAAATATGATATCACATTAACATGAATTCACATTAACGAAAACTGATTTCACACAAATGAAAAGTGAATTCCCAAGTAACTCTGACCAACGGTCGACCAAAAAGTGACGTCGATTTTAGGTTGAATTTTCGTCATATACGGTCGTCTAATTAGACGTCTATGCAACATCATTGTGACGTTGTTTTTTGGTCAAAAATAAGTCTCTTTAGACGTCTAATCAGGCGTCTATACGACGACACTATGACGTCTGTTTTTGTTCTGAAATAGGACTTTTTAGACGTCAAATTTGTGAGCTATGTGACTACTTTATTTGGTCGTAATTAAGTCTATTTAAACCTTTTTCAGACGTCTAATTTTACGCCTTTATAAAGATATATATTTCGTTTATTTTTACTTTATTTAAAATATTATTAAAAATATAAAACAAATATTGTTTACTATACGTAATTATTTTTTAAATTAGAATAAATATAATATAAAACTTATTTTATACATATATGTATAATATCTATTTTTATTAATCTATCGTCATCACCAAAAACTACGAATAGAAACTAATTTGGCAGACCCAGAAATGGGTAATAAGCCGTGGTAACATTTATATTTTATTTATTTAAAACATATTATATGTGTACATATTTAATTATAAATGTGAAACAGAAAAAAATTATGTTATATTTTTTCGTATAAATGGACATTATAATTTTCAACATTTTAAACAAAACCTAATAATGACAATACAACCTTTTAACAAATGTTTATAATACAAAAGCAAATATATATACAAAGGGAAATATAAATTTTGTAACTTTGGTAGATCTTGGGGTCTTGTAGTGATCTAGCATCCTTTGGAATGTTGTGATATTTTCTAAGAATAAATAATTTATTTACTTATGACTGAGTAATATTTTCTTCAACTGCCCATTTTCTTGTTCTCATTACTCTTTTTGTGCACAATCGATTTTAAAGGCAAAATTTCTATAAGGAAAAAAGAAATATATTAATAGGAATATAACTAACATTTAGTATAGTATTAAGGTCCCAGTTGTGAATGTTTCAGTTCACTTGGAATGAAAGGTTTTTGTCATTTAAATTATTGGCATACAGTAAACATAAATACTGAGAAAACCAATTGTTTAATATACAATGTACTACAAACTATTATTACCGTCCATTTGCCACAAAACGGAGATGTAATACATGGCTTTGAATTTTCCGCCTTAATGGGGTATTCTAATGATTTTTTTATATTTTTTTCTGAAACTTTCACGTATATGTATTACAAATCAAAAATTTTGAGTTCTTTTTTATTTAATTTGAGCGAGATATGAATTTTTAAATACTCTTTGAAAATTTGAATTTTACCGGATGTGACGTATAAGGGACTCATGACATTTAAATGGCGGGGTATGTTTACATAGGTACAAACACAACAATTGGCGCGGGAGTCTATCTGTCATTCGGCATTTTATGTTTGTTTGGTTAGTTGTCGCTTGTTGTCTATGTATTTCAATTTTGTTTACGTTATCTAAGTGAATTTTCCGTAATGAAAACTTGTATTAACAATAATAACTATTATAAGAACCAAATTAGAAAAGTTGAAAACTTGTAAACATATAAACGTCATACAACTAACACGATCAAGACAGCTCACAATGCATCAATGGCGGAACAGCTGTTTGCTGTATATGCACAAAATTTTTTAGATTTCATGAGTCCCTCGTACGTCACAACCCACGTGATACCTGTTCAGCGGTAAAATAAAATACAAGAAAACTCATGTTTGGAAAAAAAAAATTGATTTTTTTTTTCATTATTTGGTCATTTTAAAGCATAATTCACAATGTTATAACATTTTTTACCTTAAATTTTACTACATTAGAATACCCCATTTCCGATGTTTTTCGTTCCACGCCCTTCAGACATCCTTTCCTTCTTTTTATGAAATTTAGCTTTAAGCTAATAATAACTGAATTATAATATTTTCCCGTAATCACTTAAATTATTTAAAAATTCATAAATTCTCATTTTCGCGACTTTTTGACAATTGTCAAAAATTTGACAGCTCGATCGGTTTTTGTTTTTTCCATAAAGTTGTCAGAATGCAGAAATGTTAAAACTTTGACAGCTCGATCGGCTTTTGTTTTGCGTGGGCATTTTGGGTGGGCAGGTTCCGTGAGCAGTTTGGGTGGGCAGATTGCGTGGGCAGATTGCGGAGGCCGTTTGGGTGGGCATATTGCGTGGGCAGGTTGCGTTAGCAGTTTGGGTGGGCAGGTTGCGTGGGCTGTTTGGGTGGGCGGGAGAAAAATATTTTGAAAGACTCTTAGCGTTAGCACTTTGCGTTTAAATTGTTCCTAGACGGATTGGACGTACGTAAAACTATTAAAAAACGCTATCGGCGGAGCCCTAGGGAAGGAGTTTTCGCTAGTCTTTTATACTAAATAATTTAATTCACTATCGTTTCGGATAATCGAAATTTCGGTTAAAGGGGAGATTGTAAGAACTGGACAAGTCAGTGTATTTGATGAACAAAACTTTATTTTACAACATACATGCATACACATACATATATTAGTTCGTATGTACTTACATATGCACATATTTAGTTAATATATAAACGAATCCAATGTCAATTATTTTGACCTAAGTTGGTATAGTTTTTTAGCAGCAATATCCTTCCATCTTTTAATAAGAAGTACTTCTGTCGCACTAGCTTCCAGTTGTTGTTCAATATATAATAGTGCCTTACTCAAGCATTCCACTCCTTCTCTATGCGATATTTTTCCTATCTGATTTCACAACTCAATTCGTTCGCTTCGGATAATGGGGAGATTTTTTAAACCGCGTTTCGGATAAATCGGAGAATTGAAATTTCGCATTTATTTCAGATAAAACGGAGTTCGGATAATCCGATTTCGGATAATCGGGAGTCTACTGTATATATTTCTATATTGAATTCATCACGACGTTCGGCGAAATTTTATTCGTCTCTACAGCTTAAACGGTGCGAGTGATTTTAATGAAAATTTTTCTGGGATGTAGAAAATAACTCAACTTGATTTCCTGGTAATAAGTCATTTTTCTGTACGGTGCATAGTTTTTGTGTAAAAAATTTTCAAAGGTCGTATTTTGGCTTTTTGAAACAATTTAGTCTTCTTTGAAAATTTTAAGACGAAGAACGTTTGTTTGACATGTCAATCAGAACATTTAAATGGAATTATTTATAAAATAAGGACATTTTGAAAAAAGTTAAATTCATAAACATACATTATGGCAATGGGCGGTTATTCCATAGTAGGTTAAAAGGCCTAAAACATTATATTTAAAAATTAAAAATTTTTAAGGTTAATGTCCGTGATTCATGTACATTTCCAAAGTGTTGCCAAACATCCCATGAATAACTAAGTAAAAAACAAATATTCCAATGTCAAGAATTTGACAGCTCGATCGGCTTTTGTTTTTTGCATAAAGTTGTCAGAAACAAGTCGTGTTTGGTATCAAATGAGAGGTATCGACAAGGGCTGCCATGCAGAAATGTCAAAATTTTGACAACTCGATCGGCTGTTGTTTTTTGCATAAAGTTGTCAGAACCATGTCGAGTTTGGTATCAAATGAGAGGTATTGCCAAGGGCTGCCATGCAGAAATGTTAAAAATTACAGCTCGATCGGCTTTTGTTTTTTGCTTAAAGTTGTCAGAATCATGTCGAGTTTGGTATCAAATGAGAGTTATGTCAAGGGCTGCCATGCTGAAATGTTAAAAAATGACAGCTCGATCGGCGTTTGTTTTTTGCTTAAAGTTGTTAGAACCATGTCGTGTTTGGTATCAAATGAAAAGTAACGTTAAGGGCTGTCATGCAGAAGTGTCAAAAATTTGACTGCTCAATCGGCTTTTGTTTTTTGCTTAAAGTTGTTAGAACGATGTTGTGTTTGGTATCAAATGAGAGGTATCGTCGGGGGCTGCCATGCAGAAAAGTCAAAATTTTGACAGCTTGATCGGCTTTTGTTTTTTTCTTAAAGTTGCCAGAACTATGTCGTGTTTGGTATCAAATGAAAGGTATTGTCGAGGGCAGCCATGCTGAAATGACAAAAATTTGACAGCTCGATCGGCTTTTGTTTTTTGCTTCAAGTTGTCAGAACCATGTCGTGTTTGGTATCAAATGAGAGGGTTCGTTAAGGGCTGACATGCAGTAATGTCAAAAATTTGACAGCTTGATCGGCTTTTATTTTTTGCTTAAAGTTGTCAGAACCATGTCGTGTTTAGTAACAAATGAAAGGTAACGTCAAGGGCTGTCATGCAGAAATGTCAAAACAGGTTGCGTGGGTAGTTTGAGTGGGCATTTTGGGTGGGCAGGTTGCGTGGGCAGTTACGGTGGGCAGGTTGGGTGGGCTGGTTGCGTGGGCATTTTGGGTGGGCAAGTTGCGTGGGCCGTTTGGGTGGGCTGGTTGCGTTTGCCGTTTGGGTGGCATATTGCGTGGGCAGGTTGCGTGAGCAGTTTGGGTGAACAGGTTGCGTGGGCTGTTTGGGTGGGCGTGAAAAAATATTTTGACAGACTCATAGCGTTAGCACTTTACGTTTAAATTGTTCCTAGACGGATTGGACGTACGTAAAACTATCAAAAAACACTATCGGCGGAGCCCCAGGGAATACTCGGCGTAGCCGAGTTTTCGCTAGTCTTTTATACTAAATAATTTAATTCACTATCTATATATTCTTGAATTCATCACGACGATCGGGGAAATTTTATTCACCTATACAGACTAAACGGTGCGAGTGATTTTAATTAAATTTTTTCTGGAATGTAGAGAATAACTCAACTTGATTTCCTGGTAATAGGTCATTTTTCTGTACGGTGCATAGCTTTTGTGTTAAAAATTTTTAAATGTCGTATTTTGCCTTTTTGAAACAATTTGAAATCAAAAATTTAGTCTTCTTTGAAAAATTTAAGACGAATAACGTTTCTTTGACATATCAATCAGAACATTTAAATGGAATTATTTATAAAATATGGACATTTTAAAAAAAGTTAAATTCATAAACATACATTATGGCAATGGGCGGTTATTCCATAGAAGTTTAAAAGGCCTAAAACATTATATTTAAAAATTATAATTTTTGAAGGTTCATGTCCGTGATTGTTGTCAGAACCATGTCATGTTTGGTATCAAATGAGAGGGTTCGTCAAGGGCTGCCGTGCAGAAATGTTAAAATTTTGACAGCTCGATCGGCTTTTGTTTTTGGCATAACGTTGTCAGAAATATGTCGTGTTTGGTATCAAATGAGAGGTATCGACAAGGGCTGCCATGCAGAAATGCCAAAATTTTGAAAGCTCGATCGGCTTTTGTTTTTTGCTTAAAGTTGTTAGAACCCTGTCGTGCTTGGTATCAAATGAGAGGGTTCGTCAAGGGCTGCCATGCAGAAATGTCAAAATTTTGAAAGCTCGATCGGCTTTTGTTTTTTGCTTAAAGTTGTCAGAACTATGTCATGTTTGGTATCAAATGAAAAGTAACATCAAGGGCTGTCATGCAGAAGTGTCAAAAATTTGACAGCTCCATCGGCTTTTGTTTTTTGCTTATAGTTGTTAGAACGATGTCGTGTTTGGTATCAAATGAGAGGTATCGTCGGGGGCTGCCGTGCAGAAATGTCAAAATTTTGACAGCTTGATCGGCTTTTGATTTTTGCTTAAAGTTGTCAGAACCATGTCGTGTTTGGTATCCAATGAGAGGTATCGTCGAGGGCTGTCTGGTAGAAATGTCAAAATTTTGACAGCTCGATCGGCTTTTGTTTTTTGCTTAAAATTGTCAGAACCATGTCGTGTTTGGTATCAAATGGGAGGTATCGTCGAGGGCTGCCATGCAGATAGGGTGGGCAGGTTGCGTAGCCATTTTGGGTGGGCAAGTTGCGTGGGCAGTTTGAGTGAGCAGGTTGCGTGGGCATTTTGGGTGGGCAGGTTACGTGGGCAGTTTGAGTGGGCAGGTTGCGTGGGCAGTTTGGGTGGGCAGGTTGCGTGGGCCGTTTGAGTGGGCAGATTGCGTGAGCAGTTTAGGTGGCCAAGTTACGTGGGCTGTTTGGGTGGGCGGGAAAAAAATATTTTGAAAGAATCTTAGCGTTAGCACTTTGCATTTACATTGTTCCTAGACGAATTGGACGTACGTAAAACTATTATAAAACACTATCGGCGGAGCCCTAGGGTACACTCGGCGTAGCCGAGTTTACGATAGTAACTCAACTTGATTTCCTGGT
This sequence comes from Ophonus ardosiacus, assembly GCA_943142095.1. Lineage (NCBI taxonomy): Eukaryota > Metazoa > Arthropoda > Insecta > Coleoptera > Carabidae > Ophonus > Ophonus ardosiacus. Next base: position 31,796,021 of record OW964826.1, on the reverse strand, counting down.
AATAGGTCATTTTTCTGTACGATGCATAGATTTTGTGTAAAACATTTTTAAAGGTTGTATTTTGGCTTTTTGAAACAATTTGAAATCGAATATTTAGTCTTCTTTGAAAAATTTAAGACGAAGAACGTTTCTTTGACATGTCAATCAGAACATTTAAATGGAATTATTTATAAAATAAGGACATTTTGGCAATGGGTTGTTATTCCATAGTAGTTTAAAAGGCCTAAAAAATTATATTTAAAAATTAAAATTATCGAAGGTTCATGTCCGTGATTCATGTACATTTCCAAAGTGTTGCCAAACATCCCATAAATAACTAAGTAAAAAACAAATATTCCAATGTCAAGAATTTCACAGCCCCATTGTCTTTTGTTCTTTGCTTAAAGTTGTCAGAACCACGTCGTGTTTGGTATCAAATGAAAGGTAACGTCAAGGGCTTTCATGCAGAAATGTTAAAAATTTGACAGCTCGATCGGCATTTGTTTTTTGCTTAAAGTTGTCAATACCATGTCGTATTTGGTATCAAATGAGAGGTATCGTCAAGGGCTGCCATTCAGAAATGTTAAAAAATTGACAGCTCGATCGGCTTTTTTTGCTTAAAGTTGTCAGAACCATGTCGTGTTTAGTATCAAATGAGAGGTATCGTCCAGGGCTGCCATGCAGAAATGTCAAAAATTTGAGAGCTCGACCGGCTTTTGTTTTTTGCTTAAAGTTGTCAGAACCATGTCGTGTTTGGTATCAAATGAAAGGTAACGTCAAGGGCTGTCATGCAGAAATGTCAAAAAAAAATTACAGTGGGCAGGTTGTGTGGGCATTTTGGGTGGGCCGGTTGCGTGGGCAGTTTGGCTGGGCAGGTTGTGTGGACATTTTGGGTGGGCAGGTTGCGCGGGCCGTTTGGGTGGGCAGGTTGCGCGAGCAGTTTGAGTGAGCAGGTTGCGTGAGCTGTTTGGGTGGGCGGGAAAAAAATATTTTGAAAGACTCTTAGCGGCAGGACTTTGCGTTTAAATTGTTTCTAGACGGATTGGAAGTACGTAAAAGTATTATAAAACACAATTTAAGACGAAGAACGTTTCTTTGACATGTCAATCAGAACATTTAAATGGAATTATTTGTAAAATAAGGACATTTTGAAAAAAGTTAAATTCGTAAACATACATTATGGCAATGGGCGGTTGTTCCATAGTAGTTTAAAAGGCCTAAAACATTATATTTAAAAATTATAATTTTCGAAGGTTCATGTCCGTGATTCATTTGCATTTTCAAAGTGTTGCCACACATCCAATAAGTAACTAAGTAAAAAACAAATATTCCAATGTCAAGAATTTGACAGATCGATCGGCTTTTGTTTTTTGCTTAAAGTTGTCAGAACCATGTCGTGTTTGGTATCAAATGAAATGTAACGTCAAGGGCTGTCATGCAGAAATGTTAAAAATTTGACAACTCGATCGGCTTTTGTTTTTTGCTTAAAGTTGTCAGAACCATGCCGTGTTCGGTATCAAATGAAAGGGTTCGTCAAGGGCTGCCATGCAGAAATATGTAAAATTTGACAGCTCGATCGGCTTTTGTTTTTTGCTTAAAGTTGTCAGAACCATGTCGTGTTTGATATTAAATGAAAGGTAGCGTCAAGGGCTATCATGCAGAAATGTTAAAATTTAGACAGCTCGATCGGCTTTTGTTTTTTGTTTAAAGTTGTCAGAGACATGTCGTGTTTGGTATATAATGAGAGGTACCGTCAAGGGCTGCCATGCAGATATGTTAAAAATTTGACAGCTCGATCGGCTTTTATTTTTTGCTTAAAGTTGTCAGAACCATGCCGTGTTCGGTATCAAATGAAAGGGTTTGTCAAGGGCTGCCATGCAGAAATGTTAAAAATTTGACAGCTCGATCGGCTTTTGTTTTTTGCTTAAGGTTGTCAGAACCATGTCATGTTTGATATCAAATGAAAGGTAGCGTCAAGGACTGTCATGCAGAAATGTTAAAAATTTGACAGCTCGATCGGCTTTTGTTTTTGTTTAAAGTTGTCAGAAACATGTCGTGTTTGATATCTAATGAGAGGTATCGTCAAGGGCTGTCATGCAGAAATGTCAAAAATTTAACAGCTCGATCGGATTTTGTTTTTTGCTTAAAGTTATAAGCTATAAGTATATATATATATATATATATATATATATATATATATATATATTGAATTCATCACGACGATCGGGAAAATTTGTTCGCCTCTACAGCTTAAATGGTAGGAGCGATTTTAATGAAAATTTTTCTAGGATGTAGAGAATAACTCAACTTGATTTCCTGGTAATAAGTCATTTTTCTGTACGGTGCATAGTTTTTGTGTAAAAATTTTTTTAAGGTGGAAATTTGGCTTTTTGAAACAAAATATCTGAGTTCTCCATGAAAATTTTAAGACGAAGAACGTTTCTTTGACGTGTCAATCAGAACATTTAAATGGAATTATTTAAGAAATGAGGATAATTTGAAAAAAAGTTAAATTCATAAACATACATTATGGTAACAGGCGGTTATTCCATAGTAGTTAAAAAGCCCTAAAACATTATATTTAAAAATCATAATTTTTAAGGTTCATGTCCTTGATTCACGTGCATATCGAAAGTGTTGCCAGACTTCCCATAAGTAACTAAGTAAAAAACAAATATTCAAATGTTAAAAATTTTGTGAGATCGATTGGCTTTTGTTTTTTGCATAAAGTTGTCAGAACCATGTCGTGTTTGGTATCAAACGAAAGGTATCGTCAAAGGCTATCATGCAGAAATATCAAAAATTTGACAGCTCGATCGGCTTTTGTTTTTTGCGTAAAGTTGTCAGAACCATATTGTGTTTGATATCAAATGGAAGATAACGTCAATGGCTGCCATGCAGAAATATCAAAAATTTGACAGCTCGATCGGCTTTTGTTTTTCGCTTAAAGTTGTCAGAGCCATGTCTTGTTTGGTATCAAATGAAAAGTAAAGTCAAGGGCTGTTATGCAGAAATGTCAAAAATTTGATAGCTCGATAGGCTTTTGTTTTTTGCGTAAAGTTGTCAGAACCATATTGTGTTTGGTATCAAATGAAAGGTAACGTCAAGGGATGCCATGCAGAAATGTCAAAAAGTTAACAACTCAATCAATTGTTTTTTTGGTTAAAGTTGTCATAATCATGTCGTGTTTGGTATCAAATGAAGGGTATTGTCAAGGGCTGCCATGCAGAAATGTCAAAAATTTGATAGCTCGATCGGCTTTTATTTTTTGGTTAAAGTTGTCGGAAACATGTCATATTTGGTATCAAATGAGAGGTATTGTCAGGGGATGCCATGCAGAAATGTCAAAAAGTTAACAACTCAATCAATTGTTTTTTTGTTTAAAGTTGTCAGAACCATGTCGTGTTTAGTATCAAATGAAAGGTATTGTCAAGGGCTGCCATGCAAAAATGTCAAAAATTTGAGAGCTCGATCGGCTTTTGTTTTTTGCTTAGAGTTGTCAGAAACATATGTTTGCTATCAAATGAGAGGTATCGTGAAGGGCTGTCATACAGAAATGTCAAAAATTTGACAGCTCGATCGGCTTTTGTTTTTTGCATAAAGATACGTCGTTTGAGTATCTGGAAAACTGATAGCGGTAACAATTTGGGTTTAAACTGCGCCTAGGCGGATTGGACGTACGTAAAACTATTATAAAACACTATCGGCGTAGTCCTAGAGAATACTCGAGTTTTCGCTAGTAATATACTATTTTATTTACATTAATATAAACTAACAATACAAGACTTTTGGATGTACCTAGTTTAGTATATTTTTACTAAAAAGGAAAAAATATTTTCTCTAATGATAAGTTTTCGTTAATTATGATTGGCCAGTATATAAATAAAAAATTACTAGGAAATAGAAACGTTAATTTTTTTTTTTGACTTGGACCTTTTACGTTCTTTAGATTACGAAGGATTATTTTTTTCTATCATTCCGGAAATGTTGCCTTAATCTCAATGAAATCATAAATTAAAACATATTATTTGTACAGGATTCGAGTTCCTTATACGAAAAACTTTCTTAAGCACGCTATGGAAAATTGATATAGGCCTTCATGGGTCAACTTTTTGAGGCAAAGTCCAATAGGCAGCACAGGAATTTTCGATTGCTTCTTGTTTTTGAGCTACAGGATAAAACTAGGTTAGCTCTTTTTTTAGAAAACCTCATAACTCGCTTATTATAAAAGATAAAGAAAATTATTTTTATACTGTTTCTTACGCAAAATAACCTGGTGTAATTAGGTTTTTTTAAAACTTAATAATTCTCGAGATATGACACAAATATAACATTTTTTATATTAGGAACATATGTTGACAACACTCTCATTTCATAAGCTTTTCAGCGATATGTAACAAGTCTACATTCTTTTATTTTAAACTTTCATAAAACATGAATTATTAATTTTTTGGGATAAAACAAAGAAATTTTTTAAGAAACAATTAAAAAATAATATATTAAGATACCCTTTAAAGCACGCATGACAAGTTTAAAGCCACGACGCGTAGCGGGGTGACTTTAATGTCGTAGTGCTTTAAAGGCTAGCTTATACACGTGTATCATACGCTATTTTTTATTAAATATGCATCATAACTATTTAAAACTGAAAATTATTGCAAATCACACGGTTCTGATTTTTGATCTAGTGAGTATTTGAGCGTTTCCAAGGAGGCAGTAGCAATTATTGGTATTGTTTACGTTGTCAACAAGTCAATATTTTTTTTTTTTCATTGTTTTAGTTGTTATTCATATTTATTGTCATTTTTCGTTACCTCCCACGAAACACACACATACATGATATATAACTATCAAGGATAAATCAGAGCACAATGTTAAATTCCACTGTTTCATAAATGTTAAATCGTAGATCCCTTATTTTATATATTTCGTATATTTACCGTTATGAAACTTATCTTTTATATATTTTTATATTAATTTTATGAAATTAAGTAAGATTATTTATATAAGTTAGCAGTTATAATAATTTCATATTACAAAAGTAATACTATATAAATGTTTTCAAATTTATATTGTTTTTATGTAATAAATACTGTTTGAATAGAACGTAACATTTATATATGTATGCATTAATACATTAATTTTATGAAACTAGTAATGAGAAGCACAGTTATATAAATTTCACATTACACAAGTAGGTAATATTTTGCACATACAGGGTCTATGTGAAATCTTTAATCTTTCATTTGATTTTAATTACATGGGATGGTAGTATGAACAAGTGATTAAAGGTGATTAGCTAGGAGATGACCAGCAGTGTTTCAGCGCTGTCAATCGTTTATGGATTATTTTAGAGAAAAATACTTCAAATAGTAGTTATACAAAAATTAATTGTACACAACTTTTATTTAAAGTATTTTTCTCTAAAATAAAAAATAATCCATAAACTTGAGATATTTGGAATTTTGATTTATTTTACTTTTAGGTACAAAATGTATAATGCTATTACGCAGCATTTTATTCGATAGTGTTTTGCAGGTATTTTGCGTAAAATAATATTAGGTAGGTACTCATTTTTATTTCTTGTCACATTTTCCGTAAGATATACAATATAATATTTATTCGTAGCTAGCATTATATACAATATTTACAGTAAATTATAATCTAAAATTTCAAATTTATTACAAAGTAACATTTCCGAATTTTAATTTCAATTATTGTGTCTACTGGTGCTCTGCGTATGCTCTTGGGTGCTCTAGGTATAGAGGGTTATAGGTATTGTTTGTATTATGTGTATTTATTAGAATATTTATAGTGGAAGAAAGAAGTTCAATAAGGTAAGTTAAATAACATAATTTATTATATTGTATTGAGAAGGGCGAAGGTCCGATTTTTCAATATCTGGTTAAAATTTGTAGTTAGGTAAACAATATTGAATCATTTTGTTGACACGAATGACAATCTGTCATTTGACAGTTCATTTCGTTTCAATTTTGTTTATTCATCTCTTAGTTAAAATTTTAACCAGATATTGAAAAAACCGACCCTAAGTAATATCTATGATAGTATCACAGTGCTTATTTTGTTCTGTTGTGAGTCTTATTGATGAATATAATTTTTAGATTTGTTATGCAGTGGTTTATTTTCTAAAAGTTGGAAACCTACATTGAAATACCCACAAACTAAATAACAGCATATAGAAAATCCTGTATCTGACTAAAAACAAAAAAATGTTAAAATAAATAAATAAATATAAATATATCATCACGGCATATTACCCATTTCTGGGTGTGCCAGTATCTACAACACATGTAGACATTGGTAATGATGACGATATATTTTACCATGTGGGCGCTTACCAGGCGTCACCTCACGGGCACTCATAGCTGGTGTGGAGAGTGCACCACAGGGGTCACTTTTGTGCCATTTAAAATTGGAAATATTTGGCGTCGGTCGGGATCGAACCCGGTTCCCCCAGGTTCGCGACCAGACACTCAAGCACGCGGCCATGGGACCCCAAAAAATGTTCGACCCCTAATATCAAAATGTGTGCCAAATATGGAACAAATATGAAATTAAAATTGATTGTTACTGTAGTAAGTATAGGTAAAACAATATTTTTTGTATTATTTTCTAACAATTTATTTTCAAAGATTCTTTAGAGAAAACATGGAAAAAAGCAGAAGAGCCAGATTAAACCACTCGCTCTAGAAGCAGTATAGTGTACCAGGGGAGAGGGAGAAGATTAAATGATTTTGTTTTCTCTTTGTTCTCTTACCCAACGATGACACTATTTCTAACTTTATCTCACTGGTGGTTTGTCCACCACTTTACTGCGACGGAACACCCTTACGCTCACTATCACTTAACACTTGATGATAGAGTTATGAACATATTTTGGATGGATGGCACACACAATAATTTTATACTACTCACTACTAACTAACTTTATTTACATAATTACATTAATACTAAATCATTATTATTAATTACACTAAACTGCTAACACAAAACTATACTCTTACAGTTACATTGTAATCTAATTATGAGTACTGGCGGAAAACGCACAAAAACTAAACACAGACTACATGTCTGTCCTGTCTGAGTCCTTAATCTCGACTGCCTTAAAAACAAAGGGTTATCACTTGAGCTGGGTATATCTGAAGGGGTGCGAGGGTGTAGCATCCATAGTTAAATAAGAACATTGCACGTAGCATAGGCAATAACTTATATAGTTAATTGTCAAAACAATAAATGTCTACGCGGTTGACATCTAGACTAAACAGAGATATGGGAAAAATGATTATTATTTCTAAACAGAATTTTGACTTACTAAGATGATAGAGTTAAAATGTTGATATTGAAACTATAATTTAGAAGGGTTTATAATAAAGTTATCTACTTATTATTTCACCATTCTCGCCTTGCTACAATAGTGAAAACAAAACATTATCCACAAAGATACGCACCTGACACAAACGAAAGCGATAGAGGTAGTATGTTTCATGAATTTCAGTACCATTCTGCTAATCCGAAATTTATTTTAGAATTCTCCACTTCACCTCTGCCAAAATTCCTTAAGTCAAATTAACAAATCAGCTTCTGTTGTAGTCCGAGAAGAGCTATTTATTAAAATTAATATTTTCATCTGAGCAATTAATTTAAAATAATGTTTAACTTTTTAAATATTAGATATTAAAAATAGCAACAATATAAATTTTATATTTAAATAATTCGTATTGGAATATTATATTTAATGTCTCAAACATTTTTTAAAGGCTAATGTAATAATACTTACCCGTATGTAATCCGCAACACTGAATACGTGTATTTAGTATTCAGTGTCCGCAATGCACTTTTATCTCCTACAATCCTGCAACCAACAAAACACCATATATGGGCACCGCCCCCTTTCCCCGCACCGCACACTTATGCTTCAAAACATTGTATAACCTAACATAGCCAGTTACGTGTCTATAGTTATATGGTCGAAGGTATATACATTTCGATGTGCTGATGCTCAGTCAGATAAAAATTCACCAAAATTCAGACAATTACATACTTCTTACTATTTACCTTTCAGTGTTCATTTTTAATGCGCCTCTGCCGACAAATTTAATAATAATGAATTATCTAATCACGTAACTGATGTTGAATGGTTGAATAGATAAATAAATTAATTCGTTATTATTTTTAATAAAAAAATTCGTATCAGCTAGTGGTACAAAAAAAATGTTAACTTTAAGAATTAAATGAAAAAATAAGTAATTTTTTCCGAATTATAGAAAAAGATTTTTCGATTGCGAATCCGCATATCGAAATACCCAAAAAATATTTACCCTTCTGTATATTACAATAACTTAGTGTTTCCATGTTTGTTTTTATTTGTAAGGTAAATACCAATCACTATTTTATAAAAATGTATGTCTTGTTCATAATTGATTATTTTAAATTTTATCTCTGGTTTAAATTGTAGTTCAGATGTTGTTTAAATAAGTTTATAAAGAATGACTTATAGTCATGTGACACAGTTTGAAAGTCAAGTAAAAAATATGTATATTTTTGAACTGCGACCGTGAAATTTTAATATTTGTATCTTTGTTATACGTATACATAAGTAGTGATGGGCAATGGGTGAATACCCGTGGGTAGGAAAATAAAAAAAGGGCATTTACCTGGGTATTTACCCGACGTACCGATAAATACCCAAAAAATGGGTATATTCGGATATTACTATATTTTACAAAAAAAATTAAAATCACCTGTATTGGAATGTTATACAAAATTTGTAGATTTATTAGTGAACAAGATTTGACGAGACTAAGTTGTAATGTAATAATGTTTGCGAGTCTGTTCGGAAATAGTTAATGGTTGCAATGCAATGCTTATATCAATCACTATACATAAGTAAAGCCTAGACTCCACGGCGAGCGAGGCTAGTACGGGACGGGAACGGATAAAACTCGCACACGTTATAATCTATGTATGTAACTCCACTAATCGGGGCGAGCTCGCGCGAGGTTTCGAGACCGAGCGCTAAGGCCTGTTCTACAACTGAGTCGTTTTTCGGTTATCGCTTGTCGTAAGTCGTTTGACGTTAGCAGCACCCGACATTACTTTCTACAATAGTCGGAAGCTGTCGTAGCGAACTGTCACTTTTAAGTGAGGTTATTTAATTGTAATATAGCTTCAAATAATAAAAAAACTACGACGGCCGATGCAAAAGAGAAGACAAATAAAATACAACATGATGGTGGGTAAAACCTCATATTACCGTTGATATTAGGCAAAATTTTAGTGCGCACAGAAAATTATTTTCATATTTCAAGTCAAGTGATCACGAAGACTTTTAAATTTACGAGAATGTCTATACAACAATTTGATCAGTTGCATGATATTCTAAAACCACGATTACAGTAAACCTTTGCCAACTGATATTAAACTTGCTGATAAGGTTAGGTGGTTAATTTGAAACAAATTATGATTATTATTTGTCCCCAAATATATTTTTTCTTTTTAAATCGTTGTATAATTTATTTATTTTGCCATACAGACTACTGTTTTCTTGTACCTAATATATTATTATTACATCCAACGTCATATCATTCATTTTCAATTTTCTGTTGACGTGACCTTCAATGTCGTTGTTGGAAAAGATGGGAAATGACCAACTTGCATTACGACTCCGACAGCCGGCAGCCGACAACGCCTACCGCCAAATTTCTGCGTAGACTAACGACTTATTGTAGAACCAGGCTTAAGGTTCGAGACACAGCGCGAGGTCCGCGCGGACTCCGCTTCAACTCGGTCGCTAAGCGAGTTTCTGCCAGCCTCGCTCGAGCCCGCTTTCCCCCACTACTTTAAATATCATAGAATTTTTGTGCCAGACGGTGGATCGTGTAAGAACGAATATCACAATGAATAAAGAAAAACTCATGGAATGTGTACGAGAAAGGCGTTTATGTGTTCTTTTAACTATTTTACTATTTAATAATAATAATAATAATAATTTCTCATTCAATTGATTCAGATGATAAATTTTCCAACATAAGTAAACTTTCGCAGTCTATAACGCTACGCTCTATGGTACAAGCAACACTGCACGAGGATATATCCCTCCTAGTGGAGTTGCGAATCCCGCGCAGGGCCGATATGTTTAGCGAGATCTTTCTATATCCATCCCATACCAACCTTACGCGCCGTGGAGTCTAGGCTTAATGCAGGACTATTTTTGTTGTCTCGAACAATTATCAATAATTTTTAAAATATAATTTTGAATTTGTAAATGATGTCTTTCAATAATTTTAGCCACCTGTATATACCGTTTCATTGTTGTTTGTTTTTAATATTGTCATAAAATATGTGACATCCATCTACAAGCTGACTTAGTTTATGGCATCGCATAATCTATGTTATGTATGTATATTGTTGTAACGCCACTGATAGGCGTACAAAAGGTCCTCTTATAGTCGGTGATTTCTTTGTTGCTCGGGCGCCATTTTGGAAAGCGGCGGTGCTTTATGTAAACTAGAACGGCGAGGATAGCCCTGGATAGCTTCTTTGGAGATGGGTAGGGTTTTAGGGCGTACGGAGACGAGAGTGTTAAAATAACTAACATATTTATTGTATAGAAATATTAAATGAAAACAAATAAAGAAAATATCCTTGTTTTCCCCTGAAATATGACAACTTGCTAGCGGTGAATATTACGGTGAAACTACTACACCCAAAAAAGGTAAGTAAACGAACAATATGACGGCAATCTTTACTAGATTTAATACAACATGTTTACAATGCGGCGGCTTGACTTACTCGCGGTGAACAGCGGTTTTTCTCTTGCGGACTATCACGGCAGCTGTCTCTAAACACGTGGACTCGTACACGGCACGTTGGTGGTTTATGTCCTCTACTGAAACGGTTTCTTCACGTAGAGGTCCACAACAGCGGTACCTGTTGGGCCGGAAAACACACCACACGCGACTTACACAGAATACGGCGGTTTCTTCACAGCGGATTCCATCTTCACTGACTAAGACGGAAAATACTGTCGGTTTCATGGCGACTTCTCTCGGCACTCGACTGACTTGGACTCTAGCGTTCAGGCTCCTCAGTGCTGGGTTTGCTTTGAGCTCGAATCTTGCCTCAGGCTCCCCAGTGCTGTTTTTGCTCCACGAGGCCTGACTCTTGCGAGTCTCCTGACTCTCCGACTCCTGCGAGTCTCTAGACTCTGGCGTTTGTACTGAGTGCAACGCCTTTTATACTCAAAAATCCGCAAAATCCGGTAAAAACCAGTATTTTTAATAGTGGAAATTTACTTTAATTCTTTAGTACTTGGTGGCGCTTTAAAGAGTAAAAACGATGACATGAATTTAATAAAAATTACTACTCGCGGTTTGTCATATTTCAGCTAGAAAATTACAATACATACAAATTAAAATAATAAAATAACATTACAAATAAATATTATTTATTTCGGCGTGAAGTTGGCTCGGAACACTCGGAATAAACAGTCGAACTCACGGCACAATTCACGTTGAACCTTGAACGGCTGTCAGTTACTGTGACGCAGGAAGGTTGTTGTTAATATATGAACGTTTCTATAAAACAGAGTTTAAAACAACAACATAAAGTGTGAAACAGTGACTAAACAATGTTGAATGTTCTCTGGAATATCACTGACGCTGTGATGGCTCTAAAACTGATTTCTGCGTCCTCCGAAAGGTAAGTCGAACATCTGCTTCTCAACAATGAATTTCAGGCTGATTGTTCTAGATATCGGCGAACTAGCTGACTTGCGGAACTAATACTTGCCTCAAATATGATTCGTGGATCCTTCCCGAGCAGGTAAGTCATATTTGAGTATTCTACAAATGTTATAAACAACGTATATTGTAGGTTATACGTTTTTCCACTTTCTAACTGCGGTTGAACATCTTGAGATTTTCCAGCGGAGGAAAAACATTTTCTAAACGAAGTAGCACTTCGTTACATTGTTTATTATTGTGAATTTTATTGTAACTAAAGTATTTTTAAAATGTTACACATATCCTTCATTATATACCTACCTATATTGTTTATTTATTATATTGTATATTTTTTTTGTGAATAAAGTATATTTTAAATGTTACCTATTTTACAAAAACCCATTCTACCCTTTTAGATGCAGTGTGAACATTACTGAATTATGTAATTTTAATATAACACCGAATATAACAATAGTACATAAGAGATAAATTTGCATTACAATACCAGAACATAAATGTAACCGAAATGTTAAAGAATTCTCTTATAACACAATAAGAGATACTTATGGAGTATGCAGAAAATGGTCGTAATTTTTTATATTATAAAATTATTACGCTTTTGCGTTTAATTACAGGTTATCATTTATTTAGTTTTAATGTTATTTTCTTCATTTTTACTCATCTTTCTAATTTTGAGAATTTAAGTTATACATATGCAATTGAATTTTTCATTTGTTTCTTAATAACTTTTTTTTTCACCCCACAAAATTAATAATTTATGTTTTATTCATGTTTAAAACAAAAGAATTGTTAAATTTCGTTGAAAAGCTTAAGAAATAAGGAAATAGATTATACTATTTTCAATATTTAAATAATATTGTTATATCTCAAGAATTTTCAATTTTAAAAAAAATCTTTTGGCTTTTGGCCCATGATTAAAAATGTCGCTCAAAGGACACCGATTCGACGACAAAGAAGCAGCCGAAACTAATACGACGAATGCTCTAAAGGCAATACCAAAAAACGAGTTCCAAGACTGCTTCCAAAAGTAGAAAGGCCGTTAAAAACGTATTCTTCAGTCAAATGGGAACTATTTCGAAGGATGCCACCAGCCCGATGACGCAGAATAACAGCAGCGGGGAAATATAAAGGAAGGTCGGATACTTTTCGGACAAACCTCGTATAAGGTATTTTCAAAATTAGAAAAAATCAGCCTTTAGCCTGTTACTCAAAAATAAAAGATGATCGAAAATTGCTGTGGTGCCTATAAAAGTTTTCTGACAAAGCTGGCCCGTAAAAACCTACAACAATTTTTCATAGCTTGCTTAATAAGAAAGATTTCATATGGGGAATTCGAATTTGTTCCATCCCGTACATCATGTTCTGAACGTGGAAATTTAAGGTTATATGTATCGAGAATAGTGATCATAGTTTCTTTGTACACATGTGGACATTTTATATTTTCTAACAAAATATTCTCTAAGGTTTTAAATAAATCAAAAATATTTTATTTAGATTAATTAAGCAGCCTCTATTTTTAGTATTAATCAATGCAGATTCTTTGAAATGACCTGATTCCCTTAAACTAGGTATACAGTTTATGCAGGTAGTTTTTTAAACAATTTTTTGCATAAAAATTCCGTCATGTATAGAATAGTACAATTTCAGACTGACAATAGTCGACTTTTCTAACAAAGTTTTTTCTTTGAGTGCAGAAAAAATTGTAACTTTGCACTTATTTGATTAATAACCACTTGCACAATTAGGTGCAAAACATTTACGGCCCATTTTAATAAAAAAGTAGTTAAAATAACACACAAATTTTCAAAAACACGTCCAACACACATAATACATTATGCAAAACTAGGCCCGCTTGCCCCACTCTTTCTCTAACATCTGGGAAACAGAAAGGCTTCACCGTGCTAAGACCGTGGTGTTGGCACTATGACATTTCGACAGTGGGGCTATTCGAGGGTATGGTTTTTCGATGGTATGCTTTTCGGCAGTGTGGACTGTTTCCAATAAAACATTTATTTATAGTTACTAACATCATAGTCCAGTCATTAGGTAGAAAAATAAGGGTTTACTCCACAAAAGGTCGGGTATTTTTGATTTTTAGATATATTATATATTTGGGGGTTCTAATAAAAAATGCAAGTTTTCCTCCTCGGGGGCCTTCGGGAAGCTCCGCCAACTTAGGAAAAAAGGCGCAAAGAAGCGGTTTTTTTTTTCTAAATATCTCTTCACTTATTTGCATTTGGGCAAAAATAGTTATTTTTGAATTTGTTGAGAATAAAATTTCCTACAATTTTCATCTAATACATTTGTTTCAATAACCAATAGATAGCGAGCTTCAGTGCAAATTTTTGAAAATTTCCCTAATGCTTCATTTAGATCATATTTTATTATATACTCGTATATATATATATATATATATATATATATATATATATATATATATATATATATATATATATATATACACAGGGTGTAAATTTTAAAACGGGTCATAGGGCTATAGCATAGGAAAACAGTTTTTTAGACGCCAAAAGTTTCTATATTAATTTATTTAAAAAAGAGTGCATATTATAAAGAGAAAAATTGCGAATTTTTTGATACCAAACACATTACATTTCTGTTTCATATAAAGCCGGAAAATAAATTAAAAAATTTGCATAAATAAGAAAAAATATCAATAGCCGTGAAACTGACAGAAACAAAACAAAACAAATGTTGACTTGAGGCGCTCATTAATAAACGTTTCATACACATTATTTGTTAAATTATTATTTTCGTTTTATTAAGAAGAAATCATGGATAATTAAAAATTATTAAATGGATTTAAATGTTCCCTTGTAGTTTCTTATGACTTATTTCTTATTACATGTTGATCATCTTTAATTTGTAAATACCTATTACAATAAATAATAATTGTTTCCTAAATAAATATCCTTATGTCTATTTTGTTATTTTGTAATAATTCATAAATTAATAACTTTAATCTTTAATTGTCCCCTATCATGTTAGTAAAAAATGACAATGTTTTGTTACTGTCGGTTTCATGGCTAATGATATTTTTTCTTAAATGTACAAATTTTTTAATTTATTTTTTGGCTTTATATGAAACAGAAATGTAATGTGTTTGGTATCAAAAAATTCGTAACTTTTGGCGTCTAAAAAACTGTTTTTCTATGTTATAGCCCTATGACCCGTTTTAAAATTTATACCTGTATATATATATATATATATATATATATATATATATATATATATATATATATATTATTTTTTATAATTATTAATATATAACTACTATACTTACATATTAATTATTGTTTTGTTTTCATTCTAAAGACGTTTTATAGTTCAGGAAATTTATGATTTTACCTCAAACTAATTATAAGAAAAGCTTTTAATCGGAATCTTGTTCAGAAAGTGCGCTGAATAACATAACAAAAATTTCCGGAAATCGGAGCACGAGAACCTCCCGCCTATTGGAAAAAAGGCGGCATATTTTTGTTTTTGGTCATTTACTCAAAATATTTAAGAAAAGTATTTAAATTACTCAAAAAAAAACAATATTACGTATTTAATACTTATGCCCGTATTCATAAACATTCGTAAAAAATTTAAACGGTTCGTTATAATATTTATCCAATAAAAACAGTCGACATTGAAACAAAAATCAAAATTTTATTTGTCAAGTTTGATTCTATTTGTCAAAAATTATAACGAGCCGTTTTGAAACTTTACAAGTGTTTATGAATATGGGCATTAGTCTAATAGGTTTCACTATTTATAACAGTTTACATTCGTCGTGGCATCGAAAGAAATAAATTACTGATGATTTTTTACCTCCCGCTACCCTAGGTAAGGGAGGTATAGGGATCGTGCTAAAAATCGGATATAGAGATTTTAGTAAATAAGCACGTTTTGATGTCCCCAGAATCCGATTTTAACATTTTTACAATGATGTCTGTAGGTATGTATGTGTGTGTGTCTATGTGTGTGTCTATGTGTGTGTCGGTGTGTGTGTGTGTGTGTGTGTGTGTGTGTGTGTGTGTGTGTGTGTGTGGATCTTGTGGACACGATTACTCAAATACTATCAATCAGAAAATTTGAAACTTTGTATATCCATTCTATACTAATGTGGGAAGAGCTCATTAGTTTTATAACTTTATATTATATTATAAAATAATTTATTTTTGTACATCACTTTGCCTCTGCGTCAAACAAAAACAATACTTTAATAACACATTTGACATATTTAAACAAATGTCACTGTCACGAAGCAATTTTCATTAAAATTAATAATGAAACCGTGTTAAGAAGAATTTAGTAGTTTAAATATGATTCTCATGAAATTAAGGTTTGTAAAAATAATATATTTTCCATCATACATAAATATTAGATATACAGGATAATTCGATTTAAGTTTGATGTTTGCAGCATTATATATCAAACAGCTCTTAATAAGAACGTGATTTCAAAGTGTCAAATAATAGTTTGCAACTACATATTTACGAAATGGATAATGTACGGCGAAGAATTTACACAGATTACGTTTTAGAGCATAAGGAAGTTGGTGATGATTTTGACAATGTGTGTGTGACGATTTTTCCTTAAAATATATTATTGATCCAAAACTTCGCAAAGTTGGTATTTAATACTCTTATATAATTTGAAACATATTAGATTTTAACTATATATGATAACCCGGATATAGTACTTAATTTGAAGTTCTAACAGATTTTTCAGGAGAAACATAATAAAATATAATCCAAAATTTCGTATTACAAACTTTTCTATTTATTGGAACAACAAAGTATATTTTGTTTACAAACGATCAATCGGAAGTGACTCTTTACTTAAAGCCAATTGCTATTTTAAACATGGAATTGGCGGGCGGTCATGTGTTGGCCACATCAGATTTTTTTAAAAAATAATTGTCAACATTTTCCTACAATTTTTTTATTTTTACATCCATCACTCTGATCTTGTTAAAGATAGGTACAATAACGCGGTTTAAAAATTTGAATTTAGCATGAAATTTCTCTTTCATATCATGTATTAAACGATTATTGACGATGAACGATTTGCAACTTACTAATAACTTAAACTAACATGAAATCCCTCTAAAATTTTGAACATCTGTAAATCGACTTAGTTCCCATTATGTCATTCAAAATTTCGCCACGATTAAAAATGAACAATATTTGGTATTTAATACGGGTTAAAGTGGTCGATGAGAAATTGAGAAATTTCAGATGTTCAAAATTTTAGAAGAATTTCATGTGTTTCATTTGTTAGTAACTCGCAAATTGCTCATCGGAAAAAATTGTGTAGTACTTTATATGAAAGAGAATTTCATGCTAAATTCAAATTTTTAAACCACGTTATCGTATCTTTAACAGTGTAACGCGACATACCTGACCTCGTGTAATTGAAGGTTGTACTTACCCTATGTTGTGTTTATATTAAATAAGTAATTCTTACCTCGTTCGTAATACAGAGTAGCTGTTAAAAGTGGGGGAATCGGGACAGGTATTTGAAAAAATTAAAGAATAATGTTCTCTCCAAAAAGCAGACAGAATATGTTAGCTTTGTGCATTTATTGAAAATTAATTATGAAAGTAAAGTGGAAAAGTTCGCTCTCCGGCATTCCCCTTTACGTACGAGGGAAACCCCAGCTAAAACCCCGGACAGAGAGACATCTAGACACAATATCAACAAATAATTTATAACAAATTCAATATAAGGTGCGTTCGGCAAATGAGTTCTGTTCACTCTGTACACTCCTAGCACCGTTCGGTAATTACATGGAGTGAGAAGCGTCTTAAAATGGAGCGTTCGGCAAATGCAGAATGGAGTCAAGTGGAGTGAAAAGTGTTAACTACATAAGTCCAAGCACGATATGCAAGCACAGGGGATTTCAAGTCTAATGAATAAAAAGGCAGCATAAATTTAGTTCGTCCATATGACCCTGCAGCGCTATATTCGTTGGGACGTTCTAACAGTTTATTTGAAAGATGTAAACAAAAACAAATTTATGTGAGTTGTCAAAAGTCAAAAATTGTAAGTTTGCTATTAAATTTAAATTATGCCACTGCAATTAAAAGTTTTCATTTTCTAATTGAAATTGAGAGATGTAAATATGTGACATGTGAAGCTAATAACTGTAAGTACATTAAAATTCGTTTTTTATACAAACATGTTTATTAATGTTTTTTTTTTAGTCCGTGAAAATATACCACTGCCAAAACCCCTGGACTTTGTGATAAATAAAATATACAATATTAATGACTCGCCATGCTAATGGCAACTCTAACACCTTTGTTAGAAGTTTTATTATAATACTACATGTAATACTTGATCATTTTTGGATCGGAAAAGCAGTTTTGTATGTGTAGAACTTCGATAAGATATGAAAAAGTAAGTTCAGAATATAAGAAAAGTGAAAACATATTTACTTATTCTAGAATAGCTAATCATTTTACTATTGAGCTATCAGGTAATACCAATGAAACTATCATCCATAATCTGTCCTCGAAATAATGAAGAATATTTATTAACTATTTAACATGAATGTGTATTTATGAGACGAATTATATCAAAATATATTTTTATAAATTATCAATGCTTTCTTATTCTTGCGTATTAATTTATATGTACCGCTGTCATTCATTTATATCGTACATGTTTCCTACATAACCCCCAAGAAAATATAGTTCCGCCATATAACACGACAGCGCTGCTTGGAAAATTTGTTTCCATTTTTTTTGCTGGCAGCTGGTTCTCTATTGGTGTTAGTGCTTTGTGTGCAAGCATACATGGAGTTTTTTTTTGTTTTATTTGACATCTGTCAGATCATTTTCTATTTTTATGTTGAAATATTTTATTATACACAATTATTTTATATTTATAATATTGTTTTGTAATATAACAAGGCACAGTATGTCGGAACGGCAAGAATTCTGTACCATTTCTAATATATACTTTCTTCAGAATCATTAAAGAATAATACCGAATTGAATAACTTCTGTATGGTTCATTATTTATTTTTTTTAGCAGTGCAGTATATCAGATTGTCAAAAAAGGAGGTTATTATATTCGTGCACCAAAATTAACCAACTCCACTCGTTCGGTGAATCACAAATAAAGGAGTGTACCTTGTTCCCTCGATCTACTCCAACTCCAGCTCTACTCCCACTCCACTCCAACACCGCTCCGTAAATACTCCAACTCCGTATGATTTATCGAACGCACCTATAGTAACAATGATACTTTGTCACAATAATTTAATATGAGCAACATTGCAGATAGACATTAATTAGACCTCTATATTGATAGCCAATTACAATCGTAATTGTGTACGTGTATGTGAGTGTGTAAGTGGGGTAAGCTCGGTTTCTCCGAGATTACCGTGGCGCTACATGCCGATTTTTGTATAGATAGCGTGGGGTCAGCAACACTACCTGTGGTAATAGCGTAGGGTCAGCAACACTATTTTGGATTCGCGGCTCAGCCGCCTCACCCTGATGGCAGAACAACCGATGTAGCCGGATTATTCGCCCGACGTGTGACTGAGTCACCACGCCGTATGTACCTTTGAGTATCTGTGTCGCACTCGCCGGCTGTGTATTATGTAAGTTATAACCCAAGTGAAAGTGGACAAGCCAGCGTTCGGTGCTGATACGGCACACATCTTGAGTTTGGGTGGCTGCAAAGCAGAAGACCCGCAAAATTACGTTTGATTGACAACCAATATCAGGTCATGTATATAAAATTAATTGTGACAACAAGACAAAAAGATTGTTTATAACTTGTCCAAAATAAGTTCGCCGTGGATGAAACGGAGGCGGACAAGGAGGGTAAACCCAGCGTGCCTGACATGGCCATAGCAACTGCACGGGGGGAAAGGGTGGAAACCCGACGTGCCTGACATAGCCATAGCAGCTGAACGGGTGGGTAAAAAGGGGGGAATCCGACGTGCCTGACATAGCCATAGCAGCTGAACGGGTGGATAAAAAGGGGGGAACCGACGTGCCTGACATAGCCATAGCAGCTGAACGGGTGGATAAAAAGGGGGGAAACCCGACGTGCCTGACATAGCCATAGCAGCTGAACGGGTGGATAAAAAGGGGGAACCCGACGTGCCTGACATAGCCATAGCAGCTGAACGGGTGGATAAAAAGGGAGGAACCCAACGTGCCTAACATAGTCATAGCAGCTGAACGGGTGGATAAAAAGGGGGAAACCCGACGTACCTGACATAGCCATAGCAGCTGAACGGGTGGATAAAAAGGGGGAACCCGACGTGCCTGACATAGCCATAGCAGCTGAACGGGTGGATAAAAAGGAAGGAACCCGACATGCCTGACATAGCCATAGCAGCTGAACGGGTGGATAAAAAGGGGGGAAACCTGACGTGCCTGACATAGCCATAGCAGCTGAACGGGTGGATAAAAAGGGGGAAACCCGACGTGCCTGACATAGTCATAGCTGCTGAACGGGTGGATAAAAAGGGGGGAAACCCGACGTTCCTGGCATAGCCATAGCAGCTGAACGGGTGGAAAAAAGGTAAGGTATTGGAAAGCGGAGTCGAGGAGAGACCTGGAGAACTTACCTCGGACAAGCCAAGAGTAAAATTTGGATGAATCCAGAAACTCGGGTTACCCAACGTGTCAACCACGCCACAGGTCCAAGCTCTAGGATGCCAGAAGCCCGGGTTACTCAACATGTCAACCATGCCAGAGGTCCAGGATCTGGGAGTCCTGCCGAAGCAAGACTGATAAGTGTAGCTTCAGACCTCGTATTTAAACTCAAATATCCCTCTTGTCTCTTTCCAAAGCTAGGGTGTTTCGGGGGTAGGCGCTACGTCACCGGTGTGGGTGGTTAGTGGGTGGCTCACCGAAAATTCTAGAACAACAAAGGTGTGATTGATACTTCGCATATGTTCCAGCCCTGTGACGCCGGCTCAAGTGGTTTCACTATCTCGTCTTAACGGCCGAACTCGAACCCTTTGTCTCCTAGTGACATAAGACACACAAAAAACTGTACAACATATTTATGCAATGGCCATTGCAACGAAATAATAACTACATATTTTCAAAACAATAACAATAATAATGTACCGTACAATAAAAATAATAATAATAATAACAAATAATAACAATAATAATATTTATTAATATAGCGTATCGTCTCTGTTATATTGTATATAAAACTAGTTAGTTTAATTATAGCGCCAGAACTGGGTAACTGAAGCACTGCATTACCGACCAGGCGCTTGTACACACGCTGTATTATTTGCTACAATAAAATCTAGTATTTAGAAGATATTAGAGTTTATCTTCCATTTCGAATACCTATAACATGGTGTCAGAAGTGGTACTCTGCGTCTAAGAAAACGGAGATAAGAAAAAGTAATCTGAAACAAGAACTTTTTAAACATTAAAGTCATTGTAGGTTATAAACAATGGAAGACACGCTAGCAAAACTTTTGGAGATACAAAATAAGCAAATTGCACAAATGCAACAAGATTATCTAAAAGCAGCTGCTAATAATGCTACAATCTTTGATGCTATTGGTAAAAAATTGCAGGAGTTAAATAAACAGATAAAACAGCAAAGCTCAAACTTGGATGATAGTACAGCACAAAGTTCTAGTAATTCGCAAATTATACAAAGTATTCCCTGTCCACAACCGTTAGAAGTTGATATAGGGGATATTAATGAAAATTTCGAATATTTTAAACAAAATTGGAATACTTACTGCGCCGCAACAGGTATTGATAAATGGGATAATGCACAAGAAATACAGACAAACAACATTCTGTTATCCATAATTGGGGATAAGGCTAGGAAAAAATACTCAAATTTCCATTTAACTGAAGAAGACAAAACTTCTGTAACAAATGTTATGGAAATTATTAAGAAAAGCCTCGTATCGGACAGAAATTTACTGTATGACAGATATACTTTTCATGCATGTAATCAGCTTGAAGAGGAGAGTTTTGATGAGTATTATATAAGATTAAAGAAGATTCTTGAAGTCTGTAAATACAACGAGAATGTAACAGCTGATGATATGCTGCGAGACAGGTTAGCGTTTGGAATAAAAGATAAAGTTTTAAAAAAGAAATTTTTACGCGACGATCCTGCATCTTAACACTTGATAAATTGAGACAAGAATGCAAAATAAATGAGTTAACCGAGAAAAGATTTAAAACTATCAACACTGAAGAAAAAACTGTGCACAAAATTGAAAATCAAAATTTTGACAAGATTAAAAGATGTCGATTTTGTAATGGCAAACACGAATTTAAAAAAAAACTTTTCCCAGCATGGGGTCAAACCTGTTCAATCTGTCAAGGCCGAAACCATTTCGCCAAAGTATGTAAAAAGAAGAAAAAAAAACAAGCAGAAATTTGAAGAAAATCAGAGGAGAAGCAAAGTAGTCAAAGCAATTGAAGAAAAGTCATCATCAGAATCTGAAGAAGAGAATGATAATATATACTTCAGATTTATATGATAAATAATAAAGATAAAGAGAGAAGAAAGGGTTGTATTGAATTAGAACTAAAAATAGGTGGTAAGTGGAAATTTGTACCAAGCGATTTAGACACCTGCTCAGATGCTAACGTCATCGGCATAAGTAATCTCCGTAACTTTGCTGGAAATACAAGCCCGAAACTGAGGTCTTCTCAAGGTCAACTAAGAAGCTTTGGAGGACAACGTATTGAAATACTAGGTGAGATAGACATTCCTTGTAAATATAAGGATAAAAAATACTGCCTTGTATTTCAAGTGGTAGATGTGGACACGGAGCTCTACTTTCCGAAAAAGCATGTCTAGCTTTGGGGCTTGTGAAATATTGTTTCAAAGTTGAAAAAGCAGAAGAAACAGGTGATGATTCAGTTCTACAAGCAGGAAGAAAAGAGGCGGAGGACATACTTAAGCGACATTCGACTGTCTTTGAAGGACACGGATTACTCCCTGGTGAAGTCACACTAGAGATTGATAAAACAGTTAAACCTACCATACAACCAGCACGTCGTATTCCAGTGAATCTGAAAGATGATCTAAAAAAAGAACTCGCCAAATTGGAAAAAGAGAGTATTATAGTTAAAAAGAAGAAATATACTCCATGGGTTCATAACCTGCTTCTAGTAAAGAAGAATAATAATTCTCTAAGAATCTGTATCGACCCAATACCCTTGAATGCAGCTCTAAAAAGGCCTCATTTTCAATTTACGACGCTTGATGAGATACTGCCAGATTTAGGAAAGGCACAAGTATTTTCGACACTGGATGCGAAGAAAGGGTTCTGGCAACTAAAATTGGACGAAGAGAGCAGCAAATTAACTACTTTCTGGACTCCTTTTGGACGATATAGATGGCTCAGGTTACCCTTCGGAATTTCACCAGCACCAGAGATTTTCTCACAGAAGATACAAGAAATTACGCACGATTTAAAAGGTATTGAGGTACTTATTGACGATATTCTTATCTATGGCTGTGGAGATACTTTAAATGAAGCAATCAAAGACCATAATAGAAACCTGAAAAATTTATTATCAAGATTAGAAGAAAGTAATTGTAAACTTAACAAGGATAAACTACATTTGTGTCAAAAGTCGGTGAAATTTTTTGGTCACATTTTGACAAATAAAGGACTTAGACCAGACGAAACTAAAACTAGAGCAATTACTAATATGCCAAGACCTCAAGATAAGAAAGAACTACAACGATTTTTGGGCATGGTGACTTATCTTGGAAGATATATAAAAAATTTATCTACTGAAGCTGAAAACTTAAGAAAACTGACAAGAGAAAATGTTATTTGGCAATGGGCAGAAAAGGAAGAAAAGGATTTTAACCGAATAAAGAACCTCGTTGTCAGTATACAAAAACAACAATATTTAGACCCTAATAAGCCAGTAGTTTTAGAATGTGATGCTAGTTCCACTGGTTTAGGTGTAGCTGCTTACCAAGAAAATCGGGTAATCGGTTACGCATCGTGAACTCTGACAAAAACTGAAAGAAACTATGCTCAAATCGAGAAGGAGCTACTCGCAATTGTTTTTGGATGCCTTAGATTTGATCAATTTATCGCAAGGAATAAGAAAACGACAATAAAAACTGACCATAGACCACTTATTTCAATTTTTAAGAAACCTTTGCTTAAGGCGCCAAAGAGACTTCAACTAATGAAGATGACACTCCAGAGAAGTTATTTTTGTACAAGGTAAGGAGAATATAGTGGCAGATACGCTTTCAAGAGCAATAAGCGAAACAGACAACTCTGAAGAAACAAAATTAAGAGACAAAAATATATTCGAGACAGAGAAGAATGAAATAGTGAGTCATTTGATTGAACAGATCAGAATTGAAAAATCATTACAGATTACAGCTGAGCGAATCGAACAAATAAGACAGGTAACAGAATCAGATCACTACGTTACAAAAAGTTATTGTGTATATTATAAAAGGATGGCCGAAATTTATACATGATGTAGAAGAAGAGTGCAAAATATATTTCAAATACAAAGACGAGTTATCTACACAAGGAGGATTAATTTTTAGAAATGATAAGATAGTAATTCCTAGTAAACTAAGGAAAATCATGATTGAACGAGTTCACGTAGCACATGCAGGCATAGAAGCTACCCTGAATTTGGCAAGAGAAACCATTTTTTGGCCAGGCATGTCCGCTCAAATTAAACAAAATATCCAGTCATGTGAAACATGTATAAAATTTAGAGACTCACAACAGCAACCTCCGATGCAATCACACGAAATACCATCCTACCCTTTCCAGTTCATATCAATGGATATATTTTTTGCAAATTTTCGAGGAAAAAAATGCAAATTTTTAGTCACAGTAGATCACTACTCAGACTATTTCGAACTAGATTTACTCACTGACATGACAGCAGAAACCGTAATAGAAACATGCAAACGTAACTTTAGTCGACATGGAATTCCTTTGCGAGTTTGTGGCGACGACAGCACAAACTTCGAAAACAGACTTATGAAAAAGCTAAGTCAAAGTTGGGGATTCGATTTTACAACATCTGCACCACATCATCAACGTGGGAACGGAAAAGCTGAAGCTACTGTTAAAGTTGCGAAGAAATTAGTCAAAAAAGCTGAGGATAGTGGAGAAAACCTTTGGTTCATACTCTTACATTGGCGGAACACTCCAAATAAAATCGGTTCCAGTCCTACCCAAAGAATTTTTTCTAGACGCACACGCACAGGAATACCTACAGTTACTAGTAAACTGGTTCCAAAGGTAATCAGTCAAGTACCTGAAAAAATAGAATTTAATCGCCGTCGAAGTAAATATTATTACCGGAACTGGAAATCGGCCAATCAGTTGTTGTCCAGTTACAACCAAATCAAAATTTCTGGGAAAAAGGATTTATAGAGCATAAATATAATGAACGAGATTATATAGTAAATATTGAAGGTGCTACGTACAGAAGAAACTTAGTATATATTCAACCTTTTTATGGTCATACAGGTACCAATGTAAACACAGGAAACGGGACAAATATACAAGGAAAAACAATAACAACAGCTACAGAAAACAAGAGGGATAAAAATACAACTGTGCCAATAGAACTTTCAGAAGAAAAGAGGGATGAAGACCAGCTGCAGAGAAAGCAGAAAAATAACACAACAGTCATATCAAGTTCACAAACCTCGCCAGGCCGATCGGATTCAGCTCAAAAAGATGATCTTCCGAAACTAAGACCACACAGACAAACCAAGGTTCCGAGCAAGTACAAGGATTTTGTACTGTTTAAATAGATCATTTTTTTTGTTATATTTTTCTTTATGTAATACTCCATAGTTATTCTTTTGTTTAAAGAAAAAAGAGAAGATGTTATATTGTATATAAAACTAGTTAGTTTAATTATAGCGCCAGAACTGGGTAACTGAAGCACTGCATTACCGACCAGGCGCTTGTACACACGCTGTATTATTTGCTACAATAAAATCTAGTATTTAGAAGATATTAGAGTTTATCTTCCATTTCGAATACCTATAACAGTCTCAACAGGATCAGAGTGGTGAATGAAAAAATTAAAAATTGCAAGAAAACGTTGATAATTATTTTAAAAAAGTCATCAATAATTTACTTCTTTTTGGTGCCACGACGAATTTAAACTATTTTAAATAGTGAAACCTATTAGACTAAGTATTATATACGTAATAATGTTTGTTTTTTTTTTAAAGTAATTTCAATATCTTTCATAATTGTTTTGATCAAATGGCCAAAAACATAAATATGCCACCATTTTTCCCAATTAGCGGAAGGTTCCCGTGCTGCGATTTCCGGAAATTTTTGATATATTACTCAGCGCATTTTCTGGATAGGATTCTGTTTAAAAGGTTTTCTTTTAATTACTTTGACGTAAAATCATAAATTTCTTGGAATATAAAACGTCTTTAGAACGAAAATAAAACAATAAACAATAATTAATATTTATTTATTTATTCAACAATCTATCCTACAGAACTACAAAGTTCCAATTACAGGACGATCATAAAAGAATATACAAAAAAAATACCCTGTAGAAAGAACACAAATTACCCTAAATAAAACTACATATAATAAACAATTAAATACATATTAAGTGAAATGAGTTTTTTAACATTTATTAAAGCATTTTAATAACTTCTAACTATGTGATAAGTTAAGTATCTAGCGATATAAAGTGTTTTATCAAATCTCGTCTAAATACATGAAATTGCTGCGCAAATACATCCATTTCACTAGGTATTTCATTAAACATAGAACATATTTGCCATAACGGTGATTTCGTTTCATAATTTGTTCTGGCTATATTGCAACGCAAAGTAGTCTTATTTCTCAATGTTTGACGTGGTACATTTAATGGAAGCTGGCTTAGAAGATAGCTGTCATTGATCTCATTTATTTTATTTATTTATTTATTCCTCTGGCCATATACATGATATAGGACAGTTACAAAATAAATATATATACATAGATAAAATCTATAACAATGCAAACATAATAACTTACATAATACACACTATTTTATGCAGACATATATTCATTAATTGTGTAGAAACATTTATTAATTAAATACCTTTTAAGTACAGTTTTGTATTTGCTGTTATTGTTGACTGACTTAATTTCATCCGGTAATTTATTATACAAAAGTGCTCCAATATAATAAATGTTTCTTTCATACATAGTTGTCCTATTATGCTGTATAATTAAATCATTTTTGTTGCGAGTATTATAAGTGTGATAGTCGCTATGTTTCTAAAAATCTTTATAATGTCTTTTTGTAAAGTCCAAGATGTTATAAATATAAAGAGAGCCTCATGTTAATATTTGAAATTGTATAAAAGTAGTTCTGCACGACTCACACCATGATAGGCCAGCCATGTATCTTAGGACTCGTTTTTGAATCGTTAAAACTCTAGAAATATCCGTAGAAAAACCCCAAATAATAATATCGTAATTAAGTACGGAAAGAAATTTAGCATAATAATATGATTTTACAACGTAATAGTTAATAACTTCCTTAAGGCGTCTTATGACATAACATACCTGATTTAATTTGCTACATATATAATTAACATGAGAATTACCAGACAAAGATTCGTCAATCTTTATTCGTAACACTTTCGTACATTTAATTAAAACACTTGAAGTATTGTCTGGTCTATTACAAAATTTTATAACTTTTGATTTGTCAGTGTTAAGGATGAGTTTATTTTTGCTTAACCAATCGCTTAATTTCTCTAATGTATAATTAGTTTGTTGAACTGCATTAGTTCCTGATGGATTGGAGTTACAATAATAATTTATGGTCTATACAATCGAACGCATTGTTTAACAGTTTGTACAAAAATAAACAGGACTGTATTTTTCGGCGATTAAAAAGAGAAATAAGATTTACTTCAGTTAAAATTACATTATAGTTAACATCAAAACTGGGATAATAATTATGTTTTCTATAATAACAATATTTAACAAATCGTTTCTGTATTGATTCGATTTGAACGACATATTTGTTGTATATAGGATTTCGTATTTGCATACAATATTCCAATTTTGATCTTACCAACGAATTATATAAACGGTGCATGGTAAACAAATTATGAAGTGGTTTACAATAACGTATAATAAACCCTAGGATTTTTAAAGAAGATTTTTTGATATAATCAATGTGCAAATTGAAATATAACTTACTGTCAAAAATAACACCGAGGTCAGTAAATTGTGGGACACGATCAAGATATGTATTTTCCATGATATATGGATAAGTATACACAATTTTTTTTACTAAGTAGCTCATTATTTTACATTTGCTAAAGTTAAAGGACAGTTTAGACCTTTGAGACCAAGCTGAAAGATTATTTATATCATTTTGTAGAACAACACAGTCGTGTAACGAGTTGATACTTTTAAAAATCTTTAAATCATCAGCGTAGAGTAATACTTCGGAATCTTTAACAACATCAACAATATCGTTAATAAATAACACAAACAACAAAGGATCTAGATTTGAGCCCTGGGGTACACCGGAAGTGGCAATAAATGAAGTAGAGTTGAAGTTGTTTAGCCGTACAGATAATTTTCGATCATGTAAATATGTCTGAAGAAGATTTATAAGATTAGTGGAAAA
Source organism: Ophonus ardosiacus (assembly GCA_943142095.1). Lineage (NCBI taxonomy): Eukaryota > Metazoa > Arthropoda > Insecta > Coleoptera > Carabidae > Ophonus > Ophonus ardosiacus. The sequence continues at coordinate 31,767,619 of OW964826.1, read as the reverse complement.
ATTGAAAGTAGAATAAAGTTTTTGAAGAAGAACGTTGTGGTCAACTGTGTCAAATGCTTTTCTAAAATCTGTATAAATATCGTCAACTTGGGAATTGTCGCGTAGTGAATTTAGAGCATAATTTGTGAAAGTAATTAGATTAGTTACTGTGTAGATTTGCCCTTCACGAAACCATGTTGTCGAGATGAAATAAGAATTTGAACACTAGCATAGATTTTTTTTATGAAGAATAGATTCATAAATTTTGGCAATATTTGATAGGATTGCAATTGGGCAGTAATTTGAGATTTCGGTCACATCACCCGATTTGTATATTGTCCGGGAGCCAGCGTCATTTTTCAATGACTAATTTTATTATTTACAAAAATATATTATTTAGATTATTTTGATGACAAGTAATAAGAAAAATGTGTGCTGCCAGGTGGTGCGAGGTACAACGGCCAGAAACGGTGCCTCGAGAATATAATATTTTTTTGAAAAAAATTACTTATTTTATTATTAACGGAATTTTGGGGAATGCTTATTCTAATTGTTAACATTAAAAAAAAAAACACCGCTTCCGGTCCGCCGGCCGAATAAACGGTTACTGCCGGGCCACTCGGACATGTAAGAAATAATTGTCTCACTTATTTTATTATTAATAAAATTTGTTGTAGTTAAAAGCTTATAATTTATTCTAAAAATTAAACTTAAAAATTATTCAAAATCGCAGTCATCATCACCGCTGTCCGAAGAATGTATGCTCTGATCACTTCTAACGCTGTCGCTTTCAATGTCACTTGTTTCTAGAACGATGGAAACTGGTCGTCGTCAAACCATTTGCAGCATAGGCGTAGCCAGGATTTTTTGTCAGGGGGGGGGGAGCGAATAAAAATATAGTTAATCATATATTTATATGTTATTTATTTGCCAAAAAATACACTTATTCTAAAAACTTGAGTAAATTATAATAAACGTATTTAGAATAATAATGGCATATTTAATAAAAACTGTAGGTAGTTACATAAACACAATTCTCCAACAAAAAAAAAAACACTTATTTGAAAAACACAAATAAATTATAATAAACCTGCTTAAATTTATAAAATTAGTAAAAAAAATTAGTAACTAAGAAACTTTAATAATAACAATTTTACAGTTTAACGAATTATAAATAGATTAACTTTCAAAAATCAGTCAGCTTTACTATAATCATAGAAATAGCTGATATATATAAAAAATTGTAATTGACAGATGTCAGTGTCAAGTACAATTTGCAAAATGATTGTTCGTGTTATAATTTTATTGGATTTATAGATTTTTTTCCAATGAACTTTCGGTATGGAATTTGTAAAAAAATAGTATATGTTCGTGTTACAACTTTATTCAATATATAGAATCTTTTCTCCAGGGAACTTTTGATGTGGGATTTGTACAAAATACATCAAATTGACGGAAGGTTTGTGCTAGCCACAACAGATTTTCTATGTACTAAAACTTCTTTTACATGTTGTAGAAGGTAGAGTTAAAAATAAAATCAAGGCATAGAGTAAAAAGGATAGAATTTTTTGAAGATATCTAATAATTCTTCATATGGTATTTCTTTCTCAAGAGGTTCCTCTTTCCACTTATGAAACCATATTAATGATTCCTCATAAAAATTGTCTATGTTATGTTTCATTTAATTCTTGTTTATACGTTTATACTTTTCTTTATTACATGGTTTTATATTTTTAGGATGCAAAATTGTTAGATTGACTGAAGTATTGTATTCGGTAATATTTGGATTTGGGTTGGGCAAACCTACCTACTTTTATTACTAGCAAATGTCTAAAAGTGGTTGTTATTGTCTGGTAATATGCAGCATTTATAGCACAGGCCGTTGTAAAATTTATTGTTCCATTATTGGATTTTTACAAGAAAAGAAATGTAGTGTTATTTTTTACCCAAAAATTTTTTTAAATTATATTATACTAGGGAATAGGAAAAACAGTTTATTTTACACATTTGTGCATACAAAGTTTTAAGAAAATTGTTAGAGAAGGGCTTGTACATTACGACTTTTATATTTACATTTCCTTTAAGGCTTTAAGTCAACGTTGATTATTGTTTTCAATTTTTTCATATGAATGAATTAGGTATTTATACAATGTATTTTAATTTTCTCAGAGGGGGCAAGCGTCCCCCTGGCCCCTTCCCCTGTATACGCCCATGATTTGCAGTCGAGAATATCTTCTACTACTTCGATCTGCATATATTGCAAATATATGGACCAACGCTCATCTGGAAATCCCTACCATACTAAAACCAATAGACAGCGGCTGGGAACTGCAAGACGAGATCCTCGACTGCAAAATTATTTTTGAACAAGAAAATTGAAACAATGAAGATACACATTTTTTTAAATTTATAAATATTTCCTTTTCTTATTAACTTGAACTCGTTTTCTGTATACATTGTTCTAGAAAAGAGTGACATTGAAAGCGACAGCGTTGGAAGTGATCAGAGCATACATTCTTCGGACAGCGGTGATGAGGAAAGCGATTTTGAATAATTTTTAAGTTTAATTTTTAGAATAAATTATGATACCTATTAAGTAAAAATGATAAAATTTCAAAAATTGTAATTATATATTTATCATATAATTTTATTATACCATGATAATTATATTAAATAATAATTAATACTTTAAAGTGAAGTAAAAAGGGGATCGCTCGTTCAGACGAGCTAGGCAATATCGAGCGCGCAGCCGTACAGATCATGTATGCTGCCAACGCTTTCATCCCGCTAAACGAACTGCAGCATAATTTTTTATTGAAGAATAATGTATAAACTTTCACATCTAGTAAGTTTTATTGATAACAAAATAAGTTAACCGATGTTACGGTAATATTTAAAAGTGTGTTCGGGTTGCGCATAATAGGTAACCTCGAGCGCGTGGCGCAATTTCCTATGCGTGCTGCCAAGGACTTTGTCCCGCTGAATATCCGGCAGCACAATTTTTTCTTGTATAAGCTTTTAAATACAACAAATTTTATTAATAATAAAATAAGTGAGACAATTATTTTTTACCGCCGGCGGACCGTTTCTGGCCGTTGTACCTCGCACCAGCTGGCAGCACACATTTTTCTTATTACTTGTCATCAAAATAATCTAAATAATATATTTTTGTGAATAATAAAATTAGTCATTGAAAAATGACGCTGGCTTCGGGACTAATATGGGCTGTTTTGAGAATGGTAGGAAAAATATTATTTTTAATAGACAGATTAAACAGATATCGCAAAGGTTCTAGAAAGAAATGACCACAATATAGGAGGGAAGGTTATCTGGTCCGGGATTACGGGAATTTTTTAGGCAACTTATTGCATTTAAAATGTCATGATTATGATTATTATTATTATTATTATTATTATTATTATTATTATTATTATAATGATTATTATTATTATTATTATGATTATTATTTTGATTATCATTATTATTATTATTATTATTATAATTTTTATTATGATTATTATTATGATTATTATTGATTATAATTATTATTATTATTATAATTATTATTATTATGATTATTATTATTATTATTATGATTGTTATTATGATTATTATTATTATGATTATTATCATTATTATTATTATCATTATTATTATTGTGATTATTATTATTTTTATTATTTTAGAAGGGAAAGAACGAGCTCTTTATTACAAATGTGCTTAGAATTAATCCATGAAACTGGAGCTTTATGTCAGTTAGTCAGTTACGTTTAATGGTGCGCCAATAAAACAATGATGATTTAGGAGTTTCAATTAATATGGACGATTTAAAACTATGGTTCCCGAAACTTTTTGACGCCTGTTATATGATAAAATTGGTGCGAAACACATTAGCGAATATTAAGCTTTAATTAAAAAAAATTGTTCGATGGAAACATATCTAAAACTAGTATCTGTTGATGATAGAGAACAGCTTCGTGCTGCAACAATGTTGTCCAAAAAAATTTCACAATAAGATGAACGTACGCCTTGCTAGTTCTGAGCGAGAGTGTAGGAGATGCACTTCTTTTCTGTCAATATTTATACCCGAATGATTTTGGAGACGCGGAAAACACCGGTTTATTTTTAAGTAATAAACACTTACAAAAGAACTCAAATCTTTTGCTGGAAGTGCTAATAATTTCATAAAAAAAATTAAACTGTAGATAATATTCCAATTTTCGAATCAAAGAGTAGCACAGGTTTTTTTGGGCTAATAATTTGTTTGCAGAATGCATTCAACTTATTTAACATTTTGAAAAAAAATCTTAGTTTTCAATTTTTATTAACTCATAAATTATCGCAGGACCATATTAAAATTCTATTCAGTATAATTCGGGCTCGCAGTGGTTGCAACAATAATCCAACAATGAAACAATTTCGTAGTGCTTATAAAAGAATATTAATACACAACGAATTAACTGGCTCTGAGTACGGTAATTGCTCTATTTTAAACAATTTAAGCATGTCACTTGCAGCTCCAGTAGATAGCATTTCGGATGCATCTGTTTTCAAAATTGCAGACTCTGACCATGACTATAGTGACTGAATATATACAGAATGTTCAAAAAAATATAGGTCACGGATTTAAGGGTGGAAAATACATCTCAAAACAATAAAAATATAAACATATATCCGGAAATGCCTAGTTTCAGAGCTATAGCGATTTCAATATTTTATTTCTGTCATATACAACTGATACTTTTAACATTACAACAAATCATAATGGCCATTTACAATGGAAAACAGTCAATTATAAATTATAAAAAATGTTCAAAATGTCCACCTTGAACTTCAGTACAACATTCGTCTCACGGACTGACGAATACGTTCGAAAATTCCGAGTTTATTACGAATTGTATTGCAGCAATTTATAATTTTTTGACCTAAGTCATCGATGTTATTCACCGGTGCTAAATAAACCAAACTAATCTTCAAATGACCCCAAAAATAAAAGTCCAGAGGATTTAAATCAGGTGACCTCGGAGGTCACCGTATAGCAACCCCTTTATCATACCACCGATCATCATAAAAACTATTCAAAAATTGCCTCACATCTCGAGTGAAATGTGGCGGTGCTCCATCGTGCATGAACCACATTCTTTGTTTTTCAGCTAGTGGAGTATTTTCTAATAAATCTGGCCACATATTTTCTAGAAAATCTCTACAAATGTTTCCATTAACCTTGCGGGCAAGAAATGGGGACCAATAAGTTCATCTGACTATCCAATTTATTTATTTATTTAAGTACACTACCCAACAGGCGTAGCCTAATAAGAGGATAGGAAAAAATACATAGAAATATACAACAATTAAAGGAACAAACAATATAATTAATTAATCGAACAGTTAAAGAGTTAAATTGCAGTTATGAAGTTTATAACAAAATTCACTAAACACAGAAAAGAATATATCAACTTCATCCGAGTAAAGATTACTAAGTTTACACATACGAGTTATCGGTGAACACATACGAACATTAGTTCTAGCAGTAGGAATATAGAATGTATAGAACGATCGGGTATTAGTCACTGGAGCAAAGAAATTCAAGAAATTTAGGCAAATAGAGTCATCAACGATATTATGAACTAACTTAAAAACATATACCATAGTATTAAAACGTCTCCCAAAGAATAATGATTTAAAATTTAAAATATTAAGTAAAACTTCATAAGTAGCTACGGGGAGAGTGTGTGCTCTCTCAAGGGAGCGTTAGCTCTCCAACGAGCCTAAGATGGTGTGTGCCGTCTTCTGCGAACCTGGTGAGGGCCAGGTGAACGGGTTGTGGATGACCTTGGCTGCCTCTGACTCAGTGCTGTTGGTGTGTGCCGGCAGCTCGTGAGAGAGTGCAGGAGGTGGACCGTACCGGTGTAGCCGGTTGTTTTATGCAGTGGTGTTGGCCGCTGTTCGCCGTAATCGCGATTGTCAATGAGTGTTGGTGTGTGCCAACACTGTCTTAGATTGAAATTGCGATTGTTAATGAGTGTTGCCAAGTGACAACACTGTAACCGTACCGTGTTCCCGTAACTTTGGTGTGTGCCATTGTTACTCGTTCATAGCGTGTGCGAGGTACAACGGCCAGAAACGGTGCCTCGAGAATATAATATTTTTTTGAAAAAAATTACTTATTTTATTATTAACGGAATTTTGGGGAATGCTTATTCTAATTGTTAACATTAAAAAAAAAAACACCGCTTCCGGTCCGCCGGCCGAATAAACGGTTACTGCCGGGCCACTCGGACATGTAAGAAATAATTGTCTCACTTATTTTATTATTAATAAAATTTGTTGTAGTTAAAAGCTTATAATTTATTCTAAAAATTAAACTTAAAAATTATTCAAAATCGCAGTCATCATCACCGCTGTCCGAAGAATGTATGCTCTGATCACTTCCAACGCTGTCGCTTTCAATGTCACTTGTTTCTAGAACGATGGAAACTGGTCGTCGTCAAACCATTTGCAGCATAGGCGTAGCCAGGATTTTTTGTCAGGGGGGGGGGAGCGAATAAAAATATAGTTAATCATATATTTATATGTTATTTATTTGCCAAAAAATACACTTATTCTAAAAACTTGAGTAAATTATAATAAACGTATTTAGAATAATAATGGCATATTTAATAAAAACTGTAGGTAGTTACATAAACACAATTCTCCAACAAAAAAAAAAACACTTATTTGAAAAACACAAATAAATTATAATAAACCTGCTTAAATTTATAAAATTAGTAAAAAAAATTAGTAACTAAGAAACTTTAATAATAACAATTTTACAGTTTAACGAATTATAAATAGATTAACTTTCAAAAATCAGTCAGCTTTACTATAATCATAGAAATAGCTGATATATATAAAAAATTGTAATTGACAGATGTCAGTGTCAAGTACAATTTGCAAAATGATTGTTCGTGTTATAATTTTATTGGATTTATAGATTTTTTTCCAATGAACTTTCGGTATGGAATTTGTAAAAAAATAGTATATGTTCGTGTTACAACTTTATTCAATATATAGAATCTTTTCTCCAGGGAACTTTTGATGTGGGATTTGTACAAAATACATCAAATTGACGGAAGGTTTGTGCTAGCCACAACAGATTTTCTATGTACTAAAACTTCTTTTACATGTTGTAGAAGGTAGAGTTAAAAATAAAATCAAGGCATAGAGTAAAAAGGATAGAATTTTTTGAAGATATCTAATAATTCTTCATATGGTATTTCTTTCTCAAGAGGTTCCTCTTTCCACTTATGAAACCATATTAATGATTCCTCATAAAAATTGTCTATGTTATGTTTCATTTAATTCTTGTTTATACGTTTATACTTTTCTTTATTACATGGTTTTATATTTTTAGGATGCAAAATTGTTAGATTGACTGAAGTATTGTATTCGGTAATATTTGGATTTGGGTTGGGCAAACCTACCTACTTTTATTACTAGCAAATGTCTAAAAGTGGTTGTTATTGTCTGGTAATATGCAGCATTTATAGCACAGGCCGTTGTAAAATTTATTGTTCCATTATTGGATTTTTACAAGAAAAGAAATGTAGTGTTATTTTTTACCCAAAAATTTTTTTAAATTATATTATACTAGGGAATAGGAAAAACAGTTTATTTTACACATTTGTGCATACAAAGTTTTAAGAAAATTGTTAGAGAAGGGCTTGTACATTACGACTTTTATATTTACATTTCCTTTAAGGCTTTAAGTCAACGTTGATTATTGTTTTCAATTTTTTCATATGAATGAATTAGGTATTTATACAATGTATTTTAATTTTCTCAGAGGGGGCAAGCGTCCCCCTGGCCCCTTCCCCTGTATACGCCCATGATTTGCAGTCGAGAATATCTTCTACTACTTCGATCTGCATATATTGCAAATATATGGACCAACGCTCATCTGGAAATCCCTACCATACTAAAACCAATAGACAGCGGCTGGGAACTGCAAGACGAGATCCTCGACTGCAAAATTATTTTTGAACAAGAAAATTGAAACAATGAAGATACACATTTTTTTAAATTTATAAATATTTCCTTTTCTTATTAACTTGAACTCGTTTTCTGTATACATTGTTCTAGAAAAGAGTGACATTGAAAGCGACAGCGTTGGAAGTGATCAGAGCATACATTCTTCGGACAGCGGTGATGAGGAAAGCGATTTTGAATAATTTTTAAGTTTAATTTTTAGAATAAATTATGATACCTATTAAGTAAAAATGATAAAATTTCAAAAATTGTAATTATATATTTATCATATAATTTTATTATACCATGATAATTATATTAAATAATAATTAATACTTTAAAGTGAAGTAAAAAGGGGATCGCTCGTTCAGACGAGCTAGGCAATATCGAGCGCGCAGCCGTACAGATCATGTATGCTGCCAACGCTTTCATCCCGCTAAACGAACTGCAGCATAATTTTTTATTGAAGAATAATGTATAAACTTTCACATCTAGTAAGTTTTATTGATAACAAAATAAGTTAACCGATGTTACGGTAATATTTAAAAGTGTGTTCGGGTTGCGCATAATAGGTAACCTCGAGCGCGTGGCGCAATTTCCTATGCGTGCTGCCAAGGACTTTGTCCCGCTGAATATCCGGCAGCACAATTTTTTCTTGTATAAGCTTTTAAATACAACAAATTTTATTAATAATAAAATAAGTGAGACAATTATTTTTTACCGCCGGCGGACCGTTTCTGGCCGTTGTACCTCGCACCAGCTGGCAGCACACATTTTTCTTATTACTTGTCATCAAAATAATCTAAATAATATATTTTTGTGAATAATAAAATTAGTCATTGAAAAATGACGCTGGCTTCGGGACTAATATGGGCTGTTTTGAGAATGGTAGGAAAAATATTATTTTTAATAGACAGATTAAACAGATATCGCAAAGGTTCTAGAAAGAAATGACCACAATATAGGAGGGAAGGTTATCTGGTCCGGGATTACGGGAATTTTTTAGGCAACTTATTGCATTTAAAATGTCATGATTATGATTATTATTATTATTATTATTATTATTATTATTATTATTATTATTATTATAATGATTATTATTATTATTATTATGATTATTATTTTGATTATCATTATTATTATTATTATTATAATTTTTATTATGATTATTATTATGATTATTATTGATTATAATTATTATTATTATTATAATTATTATTATTATGATTATTATTATTATGATTATTATTATTATTATTATGATTGTTATTATGATTATTATTATTATGATTATTATCATTATTATTATTATCATTATTATTATTGTGATTATTATTATTTTTATTATTTTAGAAGGGAAAGAACGAGCTCTTTATTACAAATGTGCTTAGAATTAATCCATGAAACTGGAGCTTTATGTCAGTTAGTCAGTTACGTTTAATGGTGCGCCAATAAAACAATGATGATTTAGGAGTTTCAATTAATATGGACGATTTAAAACTATGGTTCCCGAAACTTTTTGACGCCTGTTATATGATAAAATTGGTGCGAAACACATTAGCGAATATTAAGCTTTAATTAAAAAAAATTGTTCGATGGAAACATATCTAAAACTAGTATCTGTTGATGATAGAGAACAGCTTCGTGCTGCAACAATGTTGTCCAAAAAAATTTCACAATAAGATGAACGTACGCCTTGCTAGTTCTGAGCGAGAGTGTAGGAGATGCACTTCTTTTCTGTCAATATTTATACCCGAATGATTTTGGAGACGCGGAAAACACCGGTTTATTTTTAAGTAATAAACACTTACAAAAGAACTCAAATCTTTTGCTGGAAGTGCTAATAATTTCATAAAAAAAATTAAACTGTAGATAATATTCCAATTTTCGAATCAAAGAGTAGCACAGGTTTTTTTGGGCTAATAATTTGTTTGCAGAATGCATTCAACTTATTTAACATTTTGAAAAAAAATCTTAGTTTTCAATTTTTATTAACTCATAAATTATCGCAGGACCATATTAAAATTCTATTCAGTATAATTCGGGCTCGCAGTGGTTGCAACAATAATCCAACAATGAAACAATTTCGTAGTGCTTATAAAAGAATATTAATACACAACGAATTAACTGGCTCTGAGTACGGTAATTGCTCTATTTTAAACAATTTAAGCATGTCACTTGCAGCTCCAGTAGATAGCATTTCGGATGCATCTGTTTTCAAAATTGCAGACTCTGACCATGACTATAGTGACTGAATATATACAGAATGTTCAAAAAAATATAGGTCACGGATTTAAGGGTGGAAAATACATCTCAAAACAATAAAAATATAAACATATATCCGGAAATGCCTAGTTTCAGAGCTATAGCGATTTCAATATTTTATTTCTGTCATATACAACTGATACTTTTAACATTACAACAAATCATAATGGCCATTTACAATGGAAAACAGTCAATTATAAATTATAAAAAATGTTCAAAATGTCCACCTTGAACTTCAGTACAACATTCGTCTCACGGACTGACGAATACGTTCGAAAATTCCGAGTTTATTACGAATTGTATTGCAGCAATTTATAATTTTTTGACCTAAGTCATCGATGTTATTCACCGGTGCTAAATAAACCAAACTAATCTTCAAATGACCCCAAAAATAAAAGTCCAGAGGATTTAAATCAGGTGACCTCGGAGGTCACCGTATAGCAACCCCTTTATCATACCACCGATCATCATAAAAACTATTCAAAAATTGCCTCACATCTCGAGTGAAATGTGGCGGTGCTCCATCGTGCATGAACCACATTCTTTGTTTTTCAGCTAGTGGAGTATTTTCTAATAAATCTGGCCACATATTTTCTAGAAAATCTCTACAAATGTTTCCATTAACCTTGCGGGCAAGAAATGGGGACCAATAAGTTCATCTGACTATCCAATTTATTTATTTATTTAAGTACACTACCCAACAGGCGTAGCCTAATAAGAGGATAGGAAAAAATACATAGAAATATACAACAATTAAAGGAACAAACAATATAATTAATTAATCGAACAGTTAAAGAGTTAAATTGCAGTTATGAAGTTTATAACAAAATTCACTAAACACAGAAAAGAATATATCAACTTCATCCGAGTAAAGATTACTAAGTTTACACATACGAGTTATCGGTGAACACATACGAACATTAGTTCTAGCAGTAGGAATATAGAATGTATAGAACGATCGGGTATTAGTCACTGGAGCAAAGAAATTCAAGAAATTTAGGCAAATAGAGTCATCAACGATATTATGAACTAACTTAAAAACATATACCATAGTATTAAAACGTCTCCCAAAGAATAATGATTTAAAATTTAAAATATTAAGTAAAACTTCATAAGTAGCTACGGGGAGAGTGTGTGCTCTCTCAAGGGAGCGTTAGCTCTCCAACGAGCCTAAGATGGTGTGTGCCGTCTTCTGCGAACCTGGTGAGGGCCAGGTGAACGGGTTGTGGATGACCTTGGCTGCCTCTGACTCAGTGCTGTTGGTGTGTGCCGGCAGCTCGTGAGAGAGTGCAGGAGGTGGACCGTACCGGTGTAGCCGGTTGTTTTATGCAGTGGTGTTGGCCGCTGTTCGCCGTAATCGCGATTGTCAATGAGTGTTGGTGTGTGCCAACACTGTCTTAGATTAAAATTGCGATTGTTAATGAGTGTTGCCAAGTGACAACACTGTAACCGTACCGTGTTCCCGTAACTTTGGTGTGTGCCATTGTTACTCGTTCATAGCGTGTTCTAGCAACCTTGATGTGTGCCATTGTTGCCCGTTCATTGTTGATCGTGTATAGTAGAGAAAATATCCTGCAAGTGTCGCCGATAGAATGCCAACGATTGTTACTTTACTTTGTTCTATATTTTACTTCTCATTTTAATTTATTTTAATGAAATATTAAAATAATTGCAATTGATTTCATTGTCAAAAGCCGAACTCTGTCTCCACTAAGCTACCCGAGAATAGGTATAGCGTTCGTTTTCGCCGTTACAATACTTTCAACTTTTACAGATAATTGTTCGTTTACAGATTCAGCAATTCCCGAAATAATAACGTTGTTTTGTCTAATTTATCTTTGGTGAATTTTATCAACAATTGATTCAGTTAGGTTACTGTTAATTACAGTTTTAGAATCAGCCCTTTCTAATTTCTGCTTAAGTTCCAGTAGTTGAGTTTCCAGATCAAGTACAATTTTTTTCAAACTTGAGAATGCATCGAGATCACTAAGACAGTATCACAAAAAACTTTGATCGATTTTGTGTTTGCTCGGGTGAAACGTTTGATATCATCCGTTGTTAAGTTAACGCATGCAATATGCACATGTTTAGCGCATCGATCACAGGCAGTTGTTTTTTCGTCTTTATTAATAACTTTAGAAAAATTAGGGCACTCAGGCATTTTCGGTACGAGCCGAAGATACATGAAGTAGTAAACTCTTGTGATGATACAGCAAATGAACAGTTAAGGATGCTGAGACTCGTTTAATTAGCCAAAGATGGGAAGTAGAGTACCCGTCAGCTAAGAAAAAGCCATTTACGTCATCAGCGCAGAAACCAATTTTTGCCATTGCCCTTGGTTGTCATAGCAACGAGTTAGCTTGTTCATGGATACGCCAGTGTCGTTCGTATTATGTTCTGACGTTTAGTTCTAATGAAAATGTATCATTTGAAGTATCATATGATTAATCAACATATCAGATGTATTTCTAGGTTTAAATATAAATGTATTAAGAACAAATGTAGAAACTGTACTATGCCTTGCAGATTAATTTCTAACAAAAAATTTACCCATATGTTGTACCCGAAAAAGATTAAAGTTAATACCAGAAGAGATCAAAAATGTATTCAACTGAAATTTTACATTACACCGACTTAGGATTAGTTATGTTATTACAGTCTTTCCATTAGTTCCAGAAGATTAACTGAATCTAATTGTCTTATGTAGTTGTGTACAGCGCAATGATGTTCCATAAGTTTTCAAACAGAAAAAATTAAAGATTTGAGTAGAGAAGGGATAAGTATTTGGTATAAATAGTACAACAATTTGTTAATTTAGTTATATTTCAGTTTACTTCTGCCTTATCGAGTGTTTATGAAATATTTTTGTCAAGTCGTTTGTGATTTTTTGTGTACGTAATAATTCGACAGTTGAATCAATTATATTATTGGTATTGTTAATACAGTGAGGGCCGATATTTCAATCTTTGAACAAAAGTTGCTTATAAAGTTCCCTGAAATAAACGAAAAAAATCTGTTGTGGCCAGCACAAGACCTCTCGCCATTTCCATATTAGGCTATATAAGTATTGTATTGCACTTCGCTTTCGAACCGTCGTTTTATAACAAAATCTTACAGAACATTACCCAAATATTGTTTTTTTTATTATAGTTAATATGTCTTCTGCACACATATAATTCTAATTATATCTATTTTTCATTGTATGAGGAAGTTTCTAAATGTCAAAGCATGCCAAAGATTGTTCCAATTCATTAACCAGATTGGCGGTATTTCTGATTCTGATTACACACACCGTTAGAAGATATAATAGCTAGCATTGAAACCAGTATTAAATATTTCGATAACAGCACAAAAGAATATATAAGAAACGCTTGTAAAATTCAAATATCTCATCATCTAAACCATTTCAAAAACAAACCAAATAACAGTGAACTTAAAATTACAAATAATCTTAAAAAACGTGATGTATTTTATTTAAAAGCGGATAAACGTAATAAAATTGTAATTTTAAATAAATCGGAATATTTTGACAGAGCAAATAAATTACTAAACAACGGCCCTTATATACAAATTAATAAAAATCCACTACCTAAAATGATTAAGAACTTTAAAAATATTCTTAAAGATTGTCCAAATTTAATTACGAAAAACATAAATTTTAAAATTAATGTTTCAAATCCAACGGTTCCAAAAATGTATTGTTTGCCAAAAATTCATAAACAGGATAATTCGGTAAGACCAATAGTTTCAGGTATAAATTCTCCAACTTATTTGCTTTCAAAATGGTTAGTTAAAGAATTTAGTAATCTTCCAAATCAACCGCAAACTTTTTCTGTTGAAAATTCTTTACAATTTATTTACAAAATTAAAGATATAATTATAGATAAAAACGAATTATTGGTTTCTTTTGATGTCAGCTCCTTATTTCCAAGTGTACCTATTCCACAAACTTTAGAATATTTAAAAATCTTTTTAGAAAACAACGATTTAAATTCAGAATAAATAAATGAGTTTTTAAAACTAACTGAACTTTGTATGAACCAAAATTATTTTCAAATAAACAATAAATTTTATCATCAAAAAGAAGGTACAGTTATGGGCAATAGTTTATCACCATTTTTGGCTAACTTATTCATGAGTCACTTTGAAATTGAATTTAAGAAAAATAATAAAGATTTTCCTAGAGTTTGGATTCGATATGTTGATGATATTTTTGCTATTATTAATACCGAAACTTGCGATTTAGATAACTTTTTAGCCAAATTAAATTCAGTTTTTCCATCAATTAAATTTACGATTGAAAAAGAAACCAATAAACAATTACCATTTTTGGACACACTGGTTATTAGACACAAAACTAAATTAGAATTTGACATATATAGGAAACCTACGAATACTAATCGATTTATAACAGCTGACTCGAATCATTTTTAGCAACATAAATTAGCAGCGTTTAACTTTTTAATTAATAGACTGACCAAATTTCCGTTAAACAAAACACGTTTTGAAAATGAATTGAAATATATTAAAGAAATAGCTAAATATAATGGATTCCCGGTTAAAATTATAGATAAACTAGTCCATAAATTTAAAAATCATCAATCCGTATTAGATTTCACAACTTTAACGCCAACTAATAATAAAAATAATAAATATATAACATTACCATTTGATAATGCCACCAAAGGTTTAAACAAAATTTTTAAAAATCAAAATTTAACGGTAACTTATAAATCAAATAACACCATTAAATCATTATTAGGTAACCCTGAAGATAAAATAGATAATAATAAAAAATCCGGTGTTTATAAAATTGACTGTAAAGATTGTAATAAAGTTTATATCGGGCAAACTAAAAGACAAATTGATACTCGGTTTAAAGAACATTTCTATCATTTAAAAAGCGGTAATCCTGATAAATCTAGCGTAGCACAACATATGTTTATTAATAATCATAAAATTGACAGTTCTAATATAAAATTATTGAAACAAGTTGATAATAATAGATATTTAGACGCACATGAGAGTTTGATAATACATAAATTTAAAGATAAATTGATGAACGCGGACCTAGGTCCCATCCCAAATTCTAAATTATATGAGTTAATATAAAACAGTTACTCTGTTTAATCTTAGTTACCCAATTAGGTATCCAATCACCCATGACTCCTGTCCCTATATAACCCGTGTTCTCTCCCTTATTCCTCAGAGCTGTTTTGACCTCTGGTATGGTTTACATGCTGAGTAATTTTAACTTCTCTGTTTTTACATTGTAGTTTCTACTGATGATGAGAACTTAGTTCTCGAAATACGTATTTAGTTTTTAAATTTATTGTTAAGGTTAAGGGGTTTTTTCTTTAGTTATAGCTTTACCTTAAGACTCCATTTTAGTTTTATAATTAAGATGACTTCCCGGTCAACGGAGATAAATAACTACTTTAAACTTAAAACTAATATTAAATCGATAGGTGCGGACATTTTGTTTCTTAAAAATTGTAAAATAAATTCTGTTTTTCCAAAATTTATTAAAGTTACAACCTCCAATAATTGCAAAAATTCTGAAAATATAATAAAAGTCGCTAAAAATAAATGGCTAGAATCCGAAATTAAAAATCATTACGCTAATAGAAGTAAACTAGAAATTAAAGCTTATGAATTACATCTTAAATTACCTAAAAACTTAAATAATTTTGAATTTAATGAATGGTCGGTTTTCGAGAACAAAATGTATGAAGTAATTAATCATAAATTTACAAATAAAATAAAAATCCAAAATAAAAAATTAAAACAGCTAATACCCAAAAATACAGAAAATAACACTATTATTAATGAAAACATCGTTATCAATCAATCATCGGAATCATTTAATACAGATGAACTTAACTTGTTAAATAAAGGTTTAAAATACTCCCTTAATAATAAACACACACCGTTAGAAGATATAATAGCTAGCATTGAAACCAGTATTAAATATTTCGATAACAGCACTAAAGAATATATAAGAAACGCTTGTAAAATTCAAATATCTAATCATCTAAACCATTTCAAAAACAAACCAAATAACACTGAACTTAAAATTACAAATAATCTTAAAAAACGTGATGTATTTTATTTAAAAGCGGATAAAGGTAATAAAATTGTAATTTTAAATAAATCGGAATATGTTGACAGAGCAAATAAATTACTAAACAACGGCCCTTATATACAAATTAATAAAAATCCACTACCTAAAATGATTAAGAACTTTAAAAATACTCTTAAAGGTTTTCCAAATTTAATTACGAAAAACAAAAATTTTAAAATTAATGTTTCAAATCCAACGGTTCCAAAAATGTATTGTTTGCCAAAAATTCATAAACAGGATAATTCGGTAAGACCAATAGTTTCAGGTATAAATTCTCCAACTTATTTGCTTTCAAAATGGTTAGTTAAAGAATTTAGTAATCTTCCAAATCAACCGCAAACTTTTTCTGTTGAAAATTCTTTACAATTTATTTACAAAATTAAAGATATAATTATAGATAAAAACGAATTATTGGTTTCTTTTGATGTCAGCTCCTTATTTCCAAGTGTACCTATTCCACAAACTTTAGAATATTTAAAAATCTTTTTAGAAAACAACGATTTAAATTCAGAATAAATAAATGAGTATTTAAAACTAACTGAACTTTGTATGAACCAAAATTATTTTCAAATAAACAATAAATTTTATCATCAAAAAGAAGGTACAGTTATGGGCAATAGTTTATCACCATTTTTGGCTAACTTATTCATGAGTCACTTTGAAATTGAATTTAAGAAAAATAATAAAGATTTTCCTAGAGTTTGGATTCGATATGTTGATGATATTTTTGCTATTATTAATACCGAAACTTGCGTTTTAGATAACTTTTTAGCCAAATTAAATTCAGTTTTTCCATCAATTAAATTTACGATTGAAAAAGAAACCAATAAACAATTACCATTTTTGGACACACTGGTTATTAGAAACAAAACTAAATTAGAATTTGACATATATAGGAAACCTACGAATACTAATCGATTTATAACAGCTGACTCGAATCATTTTTGGCAACATAAATTAGCAGCGTTTAACTTTTTAATTAATAGACTGACCAAATTTCCGTTAAACAAAACACGTTTTGAAAATGAATTGAAATATATTAAAGAAATAGCTAAATATAATGGATTCCCGGTTAAAATTATAGATAAACTAAACCATAAATTTAAAAATCGTCAATCCGTATTAGATTTCACAACTTTAACGCCAACTAATAATAAAAATAATAAATATATAACATTACCATTTGATAATGCCACCAAAGGTTTAAACAAAATTTTTAAAAATCAAAATTTAACGGTAACTTATAAATCAAATAACACCATTAAATCATTATTAGGTAACCCTGAAGATAAAATAGATAATAATAAAAAATCCGGTGTTTATAAAATTGACTGTAAAGATTGTAATAAAGTTTATATCGGGCAAACTAAAAGACAAATTGATACTCGGTTTAAAGAACATTTCTATCATTTAAAAAGCGGTAATCCTGATAAATCTAGCGTAGCACAAAATATGTTTATAAATAATCATAAAATTGACAGTTCTAATATAAAATTATTTAAACAAGTTGATAATAATAGATATTTAGACGCACATGAGAGTTTGATAATACATAAATTTAAAGATAAATTGATGAACGCGGACCTAGGTCCCATCCCAAATTCTAAATTATATGAGTTAATATAAAACAGTTACTCTGTTTAATCTTAGTTACCCAATTAGGTATCCATTCACCCATGACTCCTGTCCCTATATAACCCGTGTTCTCTCCCTTATTCCTCAGAGCTGTTTTGACCTCTGGTATGGTTTACATGCTGAGTAATCTTAACTTCTCTGTTTTTACATTGTAGTTTCTACTGATGATGAGAACTTAGTTCTCGAAATACGTATTTAGTTTTTAAATTTATTGTTAAGGTTAAGGGGTTTTTTCTTTAGTTATAGCTTTACCTTAAGACTCCATTTTAGTTTTATAATTAAGATGACTTCCCGGTCAACGGAGATAAATAACTACTTTAAACTTAAAACTAATATTAAATCGATAGGTGCGGACATTTTGTTTCTTAAAAATTGTAAAATAAATTCTGTTTTTCCAAAATTTATTAAAGTTACAACCTCCAATAATTGCAAAAATTCTGAAAATATAATAAAAGTCGCTAAAAATAAATGGCTAGAATCCGAAATTAAAAATCATTACGCTAATAGAAGTAAACTAGAAATTAAAGCTTATGAATTACATCTTAAATTAACTAAAAACTTAAATAATTTTGAATTTAATGAATGGTCGGTTTTCGAGAACAAAATGTATGAAGTAATTAATCATAAATTTACAAATAAAATAAAAATCCAAAATAAAAAATTAAAACAGCTAATACCCAAAAATACAGAAAATAACACTATTATTAATGAAAACATCGTTATCAATCAATCATCGGAATCATTTAATACAGATGAACTTAACTTGTTAAATAAAGGTTTAAAATACTCCCTTAATAATAAACACACACCGTTAGAAGATATAATAGCTAGCATTGAAACCAGTATTAAATATTTCGATAACAGCACTAAAGAATATATAAGAAACGCTTGTAAAATTCAAATATCTAATCATCTAAACCATTTCAAAAACAAACCAAATAACACTGAACTTAAAATTACAAATAATCTTAAAAAACGTGATGTATTTTATTTAAAAGCGGATAAAGGTAATAAAATTGTAATTTTAAATAAATCGGAATATGTTGACAGAGCAAATAAATTACTAAACAACGGCCCTTATATACAAATTAATAAAAATCCACTACCTAAAATGATTAAGAACTTTAAAAATACTCTTAAAGGTTTTCCAAATTTAATTACGAAAAACATAAATTTTAAAATTAATGTTTCAAATCCAACGGTTCCAAAAATGTATTGTTTGCCAAAAATTCATAAACAGGATAATTCGGTAAGCCCAATAGTTTCAGGTATAAATTCTCCAACTTATTTGCTTTCAAAATGGTTAGTTAAAGAATTTAGTAATCTTCCAAATCAACCGCAAACTTTTTCTGTTGAAAATTCTTTACAATTTATTTACAAAATTAAAGATATAATTATAGATAAAAACGAATTATTGGTTTCTTTTGATGTCAGCTCCTTATTTCCAAGTGTACCTATTCCACAAACTTTAGAATATTTAAAAATCTTTTTAGAAAACAACGATTTAAATTCAGAATAAATAAATGAGTATTTAAAACTAATTGAACTTTGTATGAACCAAAATTATTTTCAAATAAACAATAAATTTTATCATCAAAAAGAAGGTACAGTTATGGGCAATAGTTTATCACCATTTTTGGCTAACTTATTCATGAGTCACTTTGAAATTGAATTTAAGAAAAATAATAAAGATTTTCCTAGAGTTTGGATTCGATATGTTGATGATATTTTTGCTATTATTAATACCGAAACTTGCGTTTTAGATAACTTTTTAGCCAAATTAAATTCAGTTTTTCCATCAATTAAATTTACGATTGAAAAAGAAACCAATAAACAATTACCATTTTTGGACACACTGGTTATTAGAAACAAAACTAAATTAGAATTTGACATATATAGGAAACCTACGAATACTAATCGATTTATAACAGCTGACTCGAATCATTTTTGGCAACATAAATTAGCAGCGTTTAACTTTTTAATTAATAGACTGACCAAATTTCCGTTAAACAAAACACGTTTTGAAAATGAATTGAAATATATTAAAGAAATAGCTAAATATAATGGATTCCCGGTTAAAATTATAGATAAACTAAACCATAAATTTAAAAATCGTCAATCCGTATTAGATTTCACAACTTTAACGCCAACTAATAATAAAAATAATAAATATATAACATTACCATTTGATAATGCCACCAAAGGTTTAACCCGGCAGCGGGCAGGTGAAAAAAAATTACAAATTTGGGCAGGTGGGGTGTGACAAACCCCAATTTAATTTTAATTTTATGAAACATCCGGTAATTTTTTTTTAGTTATTGTTAAATTTGTTGGTGTTTTAGAAGTTCCTGGTTCAATGTAAATAAGAAACAATAAAATTATTTCATTATTTATGTAAAAAAAAAAATAGAACTTATAAACACTCACTGAAAATATTCTTTGGCATTATATTATAAAAACAAAGAAATATATAAATATTACAAACAAAAATAAATAACATTCTTAAACTTGAAAAGTTAACCTATGATCTAAAAAGGCATTTACTAAGTTGCTTTTAGGTACAGAGAAGTTATGAAGATTCAAATATGCTGCACTTTCCACAGTAAAATTTCGCGTGCTCTACATATATAAATATGTTTGGCGTAACTTGCCGAGGTATTTTCTTTTTCTATCTCTCGCCCTAAGAGATTCTATGCAGCGACCTTGCTTTGAATTTAATTTTTTGTGCGGTGGTTATTCATTGTTATCATCACAAATTTTATTTATTGACTTTCTCTTCAGTATCTATTTCTTTCCACCTGGCCAACAAATGCGCCTGATCTTTTTCAAAATATGATATACTACACTTAGAAAAACTAAATAAAATTCAGTAATATATAAAAGATATATAAAATGTACCTTGAAATTTCAAAATAAGTATATTCGTATCTGTAAACTTCAGAGAATTTTTGTTACGTTTATGGAAAGGTGGGGTTTAATACACCCCACGTCACTTTAATTTGATGACACTCTTTCTGCAATTTAGTTTGAGACTGAATCCTGTTGCGTATTGACAGACCAATATATTTGCGGAAGGTAGATGGCTAGATGATTGTGTACGGCCGTTATTGCAAAAATGGCGACAATTATAAAGTGACTGGGGTGTACCACACCCCACCTGCCCGCTGCCGGGTTAAACAAAATTTTTAAAAATCAAAATTTAACGGTAACTTATAAATCAAATAACACCATTAAATCATTATTAGGTAACCCTGAAGATAAAATAGATAATAATAAAAAATCCGGTGTTTATGAAATTGACTGTAAAGATTGTAATAAAGTTTATATCGGGCAAACTAAAAGACAAATTGATACTCGGTTTAAAGAACATTTCTATCATTTAAAAAGCGGTAATCCTGATAAATCTAGCGTAGCACAAAATATGTTTATAAATAATCATAAAATTGACAGTTCTAATATAAAATTATTTAAACAAGTTGATAATAATAGATATTTAGACGCACATGAGAGTTTGATAATACATAAATTTAAAGATAAATTGATGAACGCGGACCTAGGTCCCATCCCAAATTCTAAATTATATGAGTTAATATAAAACAGTTACTCTGTTTAATCTTAGTTACCCAATTAGGTATCCATTCACCCATGACTCCTGTCCCTATATAACCCGTGTTCTCTCCCTTATTCCTCAGAGCTGTTTTGACCTCTGGTATGGTTTACATGCTGAGTAATCTTAACTTCTCTGTTTTTACATTGTAGTTTCTACTGATGATGAGAACTTAGTTCTCGAAATACGTATTTAGTTTTTAAATTTATTGTTAAGGTTAAGGGGTTTTTTCTTTAGTTATAGCTTTACCTTAAGACTCCATTTTAGTTTTATAATTAAGATGACTTCCCGGTCAACGGAGATAAATAACTACTTTAAACTTAAAACTAATATTAAATCGATAGGTGCGGACATTTTGTTTCTTAAAAATTGTAAAATAAATTCTGTTTTTCCAAAATTTATTAAAGTTACAACCTCCAATAATTGCAAAAATTCTGAAAATATAATAAAAGTCGCTAAAAATAAATGGCTAGAATCCGAAATTAAAAATCATTACGCTAATAGAAGTAAACTAGAAATTAAAGCTTATGAATTACATCTTAAATTAACTAAAAACTTAAATAATTTTGAATTTAATGAATGGTCGGTTTTCGAGAACAAAATGTATGAAGTAATTAATCATAAATTTACAAATAAAATAAAAATCCAAAATAAAAAATTAAAACAGCTAATACCCAAAAATACAGAAAATAACACTATTATTAATGAAAACATCGTTATCAATCAATCATCGGAATCATTTAATACAGATGAACTTAACTTGTTAAATAAAGGTTTAAAATACTCCCTAAATAATAAACACACACCGTTAGAAGATATAATAGCTAGCATTGAAACCAGTATTAAATATTTCGATAACAGCACTAAAGAATATATAAGAAACGCTTGTAAAATTCAAATATCTAATCATCTAAACCATTTCAAAAACAAACCAAATAACACTGAACTTAAAATTACAAATAATCTTAAAAAACGTGATGTATTTTATTTAAAAGCGGATAAAGGTAATAAAATTGTAATTTTAAATAAATCGGAATATTTTGACAGAGCAAATAAATTACTAAACAACGGCCCTTATATACAAATTAATAAAAATCCACTACCTAAAATGATTAAGAACTTTAAAAATACTCTTAAAGGTTTTCCAAATTTAATTACGAAAAACATAAATTTTAAAATTAATGTTTCAAATCCAACGGTTCCAAAAATGTATTGTTTGCCAAAAATTCATAAACAGGATAATTCGGTAAGACCAATAGTTTCAGGTATAAATTCTCCAACTTATTTGCTTTCAAAATGGTTAGTTAAAGAATTTAGTAATCTTCCAAATCAACCGCAAACTTTTTCTGTTGAAAATTCTTTACAATTTATTTACAAAATTAAAGATATAATTATAGATAAAAACGAATTATTGGTTTCTTTTGATGTCAGCTCCTTATTTCCAAGTGTACCTATTCCACAAACTTTAGAATATTTAAAAATCTTTTTAGAAAACAACGATTTAAATTCAGAATAAATAAATGAGTATTTAAAACTAACTGAACTTTGTATGAACCAAAATTATTTTCAAATAAACAATAAATTTTATCATCAAAAAGAAGGTACAGTTATGGGCAATAGTTTATCACCATTTTTGGCTAACTTATTCATGAGTCACTTTGAAATTGAATTTAAGAAAAATAATAAAGATTTTCCTAGAGTTTGGATTCGATATGTTGATGATATTTTTGCTATTATTAATACCGAAACTTGCGATTTAGATAACTTTTTAGCCAAATTAAATTCAGTTTTTCCATCAATTAAATTTACGATTGAAAAAGAAACCAATAAACAATTACCATTTTTGGACACACTGGTTATTAGAAACAAAACTAAATTAGAATTTGACATTTATAGGAAACCTACGAATACTAATCGATTTATAACAGCTGACTCGAATCATTTTTGGCAACATAAATTAGCAGCGTTTAACTTTTTAATTAATAGACTGACCAAATTTCCGTTAAACAAAACACGTTTTGAAAATGAATTGAAATATATTAAAGAAATAGCTAAATATAATGGATTCCCGGTTAAAATTATAGATAAACTAAACCATAAATTTAAAAATCGTCAATCCGTATTAGATTTCCCAACTTTAACGCCAACTAATAATAAAAATAATAAATATATAACATTACCATTTGATAATGCCACCAAAGGTTTAAACAAAATTTTTAAAAATCAAAATTTAACGGTAACTTATAAATCAAATAACACCATTAAATCATTATTAGGTAACCCTGAAGATAAAATAGATAATAATAAAAAATCCGGTGTTTATAAAATTGACTGTAAAGATTGTAATAAAGTTTATATCGGGCAAACTAAAAGACAAATTGATACTCGGTTTAAAGAACATTTCTATCATTTAAAAAGCGGTAATCCTGATAAATCTAGCGTAGCACAACATATGTTTATTAATAATCATAAAATTGACAGTTCTAATATAAAATTATTTAAACAAGTTGATAATAATAGATATTTAGACGCACATGAGAGTTTGATAATACATAAATTTAAAGATAAATTGATGAACGCGGACCTAGGTCCCATCCCAAATTCTAAATTATATGAGTTAATATAAAACAGTTACTCTGTTTAATCTTAGTTACCCAATTAGGTATCCATTCACCCATGACTCCTGTCCCTATATAACCCGTGTTCTCTCCCTTATTCCTCAGAGCTGTTTTGACCTCTGGTATGGTTTACATGCTGAGTAATCTTAACTTCTCTGTTTTTACGTTGTAGTTTCTACTGATGATGAGAACTTAGTTCTCGAAATACGTATTTAGTTTTTAAATTTATTGTTAAGGTTAAGGGTTTTTTTCTTTAGTTATATCTATTCTAGAGTCAAAAATAAAATTTCTGTTTTCCAGCATGGATTCATGGAAAAGCGCTCAACTGCCACTAATCTCCCTTTCTTTACTCATGTTGTATCTACAGCTCTAGATTCAATAGAGCAGTGGTGGAACTCTGCTCTATTGCGATGCGATAGTATGACGTCAAGCTAGCAGCGTATGTTTTGGTACTCTACTCAACGGTCGCAATTCACTTCGGGTGTTTTCGATATAATGCGATAATTTCAATCTCACTGAATCACTTTTAGGGATTTTTCCCGTAGTTTGAAGTTATCGCTGGTATTTTTAATGAGAAAAGTGTCATCTATCAACAAATAATTATTTAGGTTATACTCGTATTTATTTCAAGGTAATTGAGTAATTATACTTTTTAATCCATTACATGACTAATTTTTACCTCTCGTTAAGAGAGGTATTGGAATCATGCTAAAATTCGCCTATTCATATTTTAGTGAATAAGCACGTTTTAAGGACCCTTGAACCCGATTATAACATTTTTACGATGATGTCCGTATGTGTGTGTGTGTGTGTGTATATGTGTATGTGTGCATGTTGTAGCCACGGTTTCTCAAATACTGTAAGACTTAAAAAATATTTAACTGCGGTTTCCTCAATCTGACATTCCTGGGAAGAGCTGATTAAATTTTGGTAACTATTGGACAACCAGAATTACTAGTTTCTTAAAAAAAATTCTAAATATTATTTTTGGCATAAATAATATTAAAGAATATAAAAATCTCTATCCGATATATTTAATTTTTTTTTATCTTCTATAAAGTTAAAGATAGAGATAGAGAGAAATATATAAAATAATAAGTTGTAAATTAGTTCGCAACCCAAGGAAAACAAGTGGAAAAATTAAAATGTTTGTAATTGACAGATAAATGTGAGTGTAAAAAAGCCAGAGACATTACTGAGCCAAAGACATTACTGAAGACTTTTTCTGGCAAGCACATTTAATATTTCTTATTTTATTATTAATTAAATATTTATAATTATTATAGATACATATATTACATAGGTATATCCTTCAGAAATACCGCCAATATCATCAATGAATTGGAAGAATCTCGAACATTAGAAGAATAAGAGGGAATAGAATGAATTACAAAATATAAAAATATATAAAGAAATGTTAAATATGTACAATACTTATATAGCCTAATATGGAAATGGCGAGAGGTCGTGTGCTGGCTAAACAGATTTTTTTGTATCATTTTACAATGTAATAGTTGTTTTATTTGTAAAAATACATAACCGTTCATACTTAGATCCAAATTTTTTGTTTAAATAAATATAAGCTATATTTCTTTAACTTGTAATATAGGACAAACAATTTATAAAATTATCAATATAACATATACATAATTAAATTTGTTTTAGTGCCTTATATTTTTTATTTATTTACAATATATATATATATATATATATATATATATATACAATAGATTCTTGTTAAATAAATACAGTATTTGTAATAGTTATTTATTATTTAAAAGTACTCTCACGTCTTCACAATTCCAAATTTTATTTTTATCATGAAACACTCACCTTCTCTCTCTGAGTAATGCATATTCGCATTACTTTGTAAAGGATAGAGCACATTGCGATCGCTTCGAAACTGTCGCTTTCGCAGGGGTAAGGGGAACGAACAGCAGCGATGGAAAAGATATAGCAGAGTACCAAAATCGCAATTCTACATCACTTTTACGTCATACTATCGCTACGCTAGAGAGCAGAGTTCCACCACAGGTTGACTGCGAGTACACTGACTTTATGACTATCGGCATCTTTAATTGCTCTTCTCTCTTCATACTTAAAAGAAAGATTACTTTCTGTCCATTTTCTTGGTTATAATTCATTCTCTTTTACTGCCACCTCTGGTGTACCACAGGGTTCCAATTTGGGACCATTACTTTTCCTACTATTTATCAATGATATAACTGATGGCATCCATTGTAGTAAATTACTCTTTGCCGACGATTTGAAAATTTTTCATCCGATTCTTTTCTCTTCTGACTGTGACATTCTACAACATGACCTAATTAATCTTTCCAACTGGTGCTTGTTCAATTATCTGTTTTTAAACCTAGATAAATGCCAAATAGTTTCATACTATAGAAAATCCTTGCCAGTTTTGTTCAACTACTCATTAGATAATAAAATTCTAACCCAAAATGATCTGGTTATTGATCTTCGAGTAAAATTCGACAAGGAATTAACATTTGTGTGAGGCACATAGACTCTGTAATGCAGCTCTACGTTTACTATGTTTCATTATTCGTAATACTCGTTCTTTCAGTAATGTAAATGCAATCGTTTGTTTATTTTATTCTATGGTACGATTTAAATTAGAATACTGTTCTCTTATTTGGAGTCCTTCTGCTGAAGTCCACCAGGATCGCATAGATACTATACAAAAAAAGTTTCTTAAGTTTTTATTCCTTAAAACTTACGGTAACTATCCTGACCGTTTCATGTCGTATTACCAGTTGCTAACCATATTTAAATTTTTATCCCTTTGCGAGCGACGCAACATATATTCCGTGTACCATCTTTCTAAGATAATCCACAATGATGTTGATGATCCTCAATCATTAACTCTCATTAATTTTCACGCACCTGTGTACCTCATTAGATACTCATCTACTTTTTACTTGCCAGCAGCACGTACCAATATTTTGTTCTCGTCTCCTAAATAAAATGTGTTTTCTATATAACTTTAAATTTTCGTCTCTAGATATTTTCCTTCTATCGTCTAAACAATTTTATCACTGTCTTTTAAATTCTTCACTTGGTCAAAATCATAATTCCTAGTTTCTCACATTAGTTTTTCTCTGTACTTTAATTGGGCTATGCCTGTTGTATGGAGTATTTTAATAATAATAATAATAATAATAATAATAATAATAATCTCCAATAATGCCTGCCCATACATTCACACTAAAATTATTTTGATGCCTACTTTAGGAAAAACCATGAGGATTTTCCTCTGATCAGAGATGTGTTTGTAAAAATTTGTTATTCCATTCCTATTAAACCCGGCTTCGTCGGTAAAAAGCACCAATGATGTGAAGTGAGGTGTAATTGCACATTGTTGTGAAAGCCAACGACGAAATATAACTAGACAAATTTTCACTTGGTTTGTTTTAATTTCGTCTGGCCAGGCAATGATAGAGATATATGTTTAGTCTAGTTTGAACATTTCTCAATAGAGGCGTAATATCATTGACATTTTAGATTAGAAAGTTTTTTTTTACAATATACATCAAGTTATACATATTTTTCGATTACAGGTCAAATATGTAAGTTTTGCAAATCTGTAAAAAACTTACAAAACGCATCCATTTTTGACATTTGCTTGTATGGCCCACCCCAACAAGGTTGCCAAGAATACAGCTTGTGTATCTTGCCTGTGTTACCAAATGAATTTAAGCGCAAAATTAATTTATAAAAAATCCAATATGTTTTGTTTATTTAATTATTTATAATCTTTGATATTAAATAATAACCAACGTGTCACTCAAAAACAAAACCGCAAATGCCAAATTACACTAATATATTCAAGTGGCCTCTAGTGAGAAATTCACGAACTAGATGAAATATATCTCGGTCCCTTTCTGGCCAGCCGAAATCAAAACATTCAGTGAAGAGGGATTGGGAATGTTTTATCCTTTTATCTAGTTATACTTCGTCGTTGGTAAAAACCATTCACAAAATCTACTCGAAGTTGTAAATCATTTGGTAATAAATTGTGAACCCGCTGAACATGGTAGGGATGCAATTGTTACTCATGTAAGACATTCCATACTTGTGGATTAATCCACATAATTATGAACACGTAATACAGAAGAAATTTCTCTTGTAATTGTAGAAGATCTTGATATACGCTATTCAAAATATCTTCTTCCATCTGTGGTGTTAAAACATTTCTAGGTTTTCCTCTGTAACCTGAATGAATCGTAAAGTTCCCAAATTCGCTTAGGCGACGATCAATTGACCCGTAAAATCTTTTATTTGGTATCCTCCGATTTTAAAAATTCTCCTGTGAGCACGACCGAACATTAAGTGCATATCTGCTAATTCGGAAAAAAGTAAAATTATTCATGTGTTTGTAACAAACAATAACAATAATAATGACAAATAAGGAAAAACAAAAGACTATCTTCAATTGTTTTTCGTTGTAAACGGCCACTATGATTTTATTGTAATGTTAATAGTATGAGTTATATTTGTATATGGCAGAAATAAAATATTAAAATCGCTAAAGCTCTGAAGCTAGGCATTTCCAGATTTTTGTTTATATGAACTTTTTTCTATTGTTTTGAGATATATTATCCACCTTTAAATCCGTGACCTCTATTTTTTGAACACCTTGTATAGTGTGGCCAAAAGAGGGTCCGATTATGATTGGTCGGCGCTAGTTTGGCAGAATATGATGCATATTAGCCAACTTTGAACGTTGTTGCCATGCATTAAGTACAGAAAAGTGACATTTTAAGATATTGTTTGTGAATCATATGTGAATTTAAAGTGATTACACCATATTTATATTCCCAATAGAATAAATAATTAAATTATGTGTAGTAACACAAATAACGTCACTGTGACGTCTGAAATTCCGTCACATAGACGTCTTGACGACGTCTCAGCGTTGAGCTGTGCGACGTCATTTTTAGACGTTGTTTCGACGTCATATTAAGACGTTGTTCAGACGTCATTTTAAGGCGTTGTGTCGACGTCATTTTAAGTTGTTGTTTACACGTCATTTTAAGACCTTTCGACGTCATATTTATGGTATAAACATAAATGATGGTAGGGAAAAATTACTAGGAAAAATAATTTAAATCTAAAGTTTTATTTATACTCTATAATATATAAAACAATAATTAAAAAATATTAAATAAAATTAAACAATATACCTACAATAAAATATTAAACATAAAAAGTATTTTTGAAAAAGATAAATATTCACGAAAAATGCAAATTAATTAAATAATGCATTTGTTATATCTATAATAGTTATTTTTTATACAAGACGATAAAATTGTATTTTTCGCGAGTCGATAATTTAATTTTAAAGACGTATGTAAAATTCTATTTTTTTCTATAGCAGATTTTAAAGAGCAAAAATTAGAAAACCCGATTATAAATTAAATTAATTAAGAACAATTTAAAAATCTCAGTAGCGTGGTAGTTATAGAATTTGTTTGAAAATAATTTCATTTTATTCATGTTTATACAATTGAAGTTATATATAATATGAATCGCCAAAATTTAGCGCCTTTTTCTTGTTGTTGTTGTTATTTAGTTTGTTTTGTTCTGTCGTTGCTAACATGGTAACTTTGAATTTGTCTAAACAAATATATGTTTTGAATGTCAGAGAAGAGGATATACAGGGTGTAACAACATGATATGTCACAAATACGTGGACGTGTTCTAGTAACAAAAACAAGAAAAAAAGTCCTTTAAACTTTTGCCATACCTCGATTCGTTTTCAAGTTACAGGGTGTTAAAATTTTTCGATAAAAAAGGCTATATTTTATAACATCTATTATTTTATTATTATTTTATTGACATCTAATATTTACAACAATTGTTCAAAGTGACGTCCTTGCACTTGAATGCAGGCTTCGGCTCTGCGTAATAGTGATCTCCGAACTCGTTCGAAAAGTCCCGCGGTTTCTGAAATTGTTCTACAACTATGATGTCTGCGACTCTTTATTAGTAAATGTAACAGGTGCCATTATTGGAAAATAACTGTTTAAGTTAACACAATACGTATTAAGCTTAAGCAAACTGACACTTGTCTAATAACTTGGATTTTGTTTTCATGGCCTACCGGATTCAAATGCATTGTAGCGTGCGAGAACACAATCCTGTTAACTTGAAAACGAATCAAGGTAAGGCAAACGTTTAAAGGACTTTTTTTCTTGTTTTTGTTACTAAAACACGTCCACGTATTTGTGACATATCATGTTGTTACACCCTGTATACTCTAAATAATACAAAGCATAATAAAAGGACTTTTATTCAATTCTATATTTTAGGTAATATTGTTTTAATTAAGTTGTATGTTGTAATATAAATATTAATAAACTAAAGTAAATTGAAGCTAGTGAGTTTTTTTTGTCTTTTTTCTAGCAATAAGAACATAGGTAAGAAAGGTAAAATCGTAGATAAATAACAAATTTGCTTTATATTGTGATGAGTTATCAACTCGAAACATTAAATACAAAATAAAAGATTGTAAAACTATATGTTTATTACATTGTTGACAATAAACTTTTATATATATAAATATTGATAAACTATATTTTAGCAATCGTATAATTGTCCACATTATTCAAGAATTACAAATTGAATAAACGTCAAAATAATGGCTTCACAAAAGAAATTACATGTACATATCGTTAAGAGAGGTGAAAATAAATATGAATTAGTTTCATTATCTGCTGATAAATAGGTATGGTTTGGAATACCAGATGAATTAAAAGATTTAGCTTTTCATGAAGAATTATTAACAATTAAAACTATTACAAGTAGTATGAAATCCATTACAAAATTAGGTGGTTTTTCGAAAAATAAGTATAACATTTAAACCAGAATTACAGCAAAAGTATTTGGATGAAGATGAAAATTTTCGTATTAACGGTCATTATCTAGAAGAATATGAAGAAGAATCTGGTGCTATAAGTAGTGTGTTAGGTGAAACGAAAACAACCAATGAATTTTTTTTTAATCAAACGAATCAAGGAATTAAAGAATCGTATTTCATCTGCAAATGAATTAAGTTTATGTGAAGTAGAACAAAAATTTTTATTAAACATTTTTAATGGTAAACAACCCGGGGTTGGGGGATAACTACCGGGCGCGTCCCCGGGTGGCGGATAGGGGAACGGCCATATTGCTTTGGTGATATGGTTAGTGATAACTACAGGCAGGCGCTCTGGGCTTAAAACCCCGGCATGCGTCATGTTAAGGTTATCGCCGCGGACCATCCTCCCACGTGTTTGTGCCGTGCGTGGCGACCCGTGTCGGAGGATGAAGGGATCCTGGTGGCTGAGTCGCGAGACAACACTCCACTTTGGCCTGGATTTCGCCTAGACGGGCGGTCGAGGCTAACCCACCTCGATCAATCGGCTGCGACGTCGGGTCAGACCGCCGTCAGGGTGAGTCTTTGGGGTTGGTGGGCACACAGGAGGCCCAGCCAACGACGGTTTGCTAGTCACAATCCTTTGGCTGGCCGGTCCCCTTCTCGTGTTGCTTGTCGACCTTGGGGGCTATATCAATCCGGTATGCCCTGGCGTTGAAGTTCAACGTCCCCTTTTGGGGCTCCTCGGCGGGTGGGGCGCCGGTGAGATGAATCTTCATTTCCCCTATGGATGGCTTTACAAAGACTACCATAACCCCAGCGGGTGCGTCTTCGGATACCCCGTTACCAACACCAGAAGCGGGTGGGTCTTCAGATACCCCGCTGCTAATGGGTGCGTCCTCGGATACCCCATATACAGCTCCCAAACCCAAAAGGCACCGCATCTGCGGAGCGGAGCAAAAGCGAAGGAGGAAGGCTCGCCAAGCTGAGGAGGCGAAAGCCAAATCAGGTGGCAAGCCTCATCCCGCGTCTTCGGCGCATCAGGGAAAAGCTAACCCCGCTGGCTCTGGACAATCGTCCAGAACAGTGAAGATGGCTGGCTGCCCTGGCGGCGCCAAACGTACTAGATCGGATCCCAACGTTAGGAAGAAGAATCGTCCTCTGCCCAGTAAGAGACCTTCGGCTTCCAAGCCTATAGGGAACTATTCAGATGCCACGAAAAGGCATCTTAAAGTCGCGGTCATTTGCCGTAGCAACCCCTTGGGGAAAATCTCTTCTCCTCAGGCCTAAACCCTGCAGGACCAACTGTATCAACAGTTGGACGACTGCTTGTTTGCCCTCAAGGAAGGAGAACAGCCTCCCGTCTTCGATGGATGGCAACATTCCGGCAAGATCCTTCGTATCACCTGTGGTGACAACCATTCATTGGAATGGCTGAAAGCCACGGTACGTGGACTTCCCACTCTTTGCGACAACGCCCAGTTAGAGGTCGTTGGGCTGGACCAACTTCCTCGTTTGGTCAAGGCAGCTGTCTGGATTCCGGGTAAAGCCGATGATAGAGAGACGGAGGTTGGCGGTCCAGAACAACCACCTCAAGGTTTCCAATTGGTGCGTCTTTCACGATGCACCAAAAGAGAAACCGCTGGGACGTCTGTTGGTCTTCGGCATTAACGACCAGGATGCCAAAACTCTTGTGGAGAAGGGGAAGAAACTGAGGTACAGGTTCTCCCAACTCTCCGTTAAATTGAAGGTTGGTGATTCTGCACCATCTCAAACACCGTCAACAGAGACTGCGACTCAGTCTTCGCAGGGTGCAACCCCAATGGAACTAGGTTCCAACGAGGCTGCTGCGTCAGTTTCTCCCAAGGATGATCCCCAACAATCCTCAACCTAAATTCCCTTCCCAAGCTCCACTATCCTTCATCCAAATAAACCTGCAACACTGTCGGGCGGCGACCTCCACTCTGAGACGACACCTAGACAGCAAGCAGAATAGTATAGCCCTAATACAAGAGCCTTGGGTAGTTAAATCCAAGATCTGTGGATTGGGCGACAAAAATACCTCTACCTTCACAGGATTTGGTATTGAAAAACCGAGGACATGCATTATAGTTCCTAAACAAATACAAGCTGTTATCCTTCAACAACTTTGTACACGCGATCTCACTGTAATCCTTCTTAGTGAAATCACCAAAAATACCAAGGAAGACATTATTCTTGCTTCCTGTTATTTCCCTTCAGACTCTTCACAACTTCCTCCTAGTCCTGAACTGGTGAAGCTGATTGAGTTCTGTGAACAAAATCACAAACATCTAATCGTGGGCTGCGATTCTAACTCGCACCACCCAATCTGGGGGAGCAAAGATGCTCATCCCAGAGGTATATCTTTAAGTGAATACATCACTAGCACTACTCTAGAAATACTTAACAAGGGCGATGAACCTACTTTTGTCACTTCCCGTGCTCAAACTAGAATTGACATCACCCTAGCCACATCAAACATATCCAGCGACATATCAGGATGGTGTGTATCATCTGATCTTTCATGTCTGACCACAGGTCGATATGTTTTACACTAAATGCTAAATGCATTGAAAAAAAGGTTTTTCGTAACCCCAGGAAAACTAACATAACAGTATTTCTTGACCTTCTGTCTTCTGGAATCAAGGAATGTCAAGTACCCAAACAAATCAATATAGAAACACTTGAAAATTGCGCTAGTAATCTTCAGCAGGTTCTTACAAAATCATACGAACAGGCATGTTCCCAAAGTATAATTAAGCCCACGAACGCACCATGGTGGTGTAGTGAACTAGGTAAAATGAGAACAATCGTTAGGAAATTGTTCAACAAAGCGAAGAACTCTAAGGCCGAAGCCGACTGGCGTTCTTTCCAAATAGAGAAAACTAAATACAAAAAAGTTATACGACAAAAGCAGAGAACTGCTTGGCAGAACTACGTTAGCAATATCAAAGGAACTGCCCCTGTAGCTCGCTTAAAAAAAATGTTCTCTAAGGACCCTAACCAACAGCTCAGCTGCCTCAAACGTGAGGACGGCTCATACGCTACCTCCATTACAGAAAATAACGAAATTCTGCTAAAATGTCACTTTCCAGGCTGTGTAATTTCTCAAGGAAGTAGTTGGGCAGTTCAAGAACACTCCTTTTCGGAGGAGGCGTTCAAACTCTCTTCGGAGATCGTTGATGAAACACGCACAACCTGGGCGATTAATGTTCTAAAGCCCTATAAAGCACCAGGGTTAGATGGGATTGTACCTGCCCTCCTTAAGTGGGGCTGCAATCTGTTAATACATCATCTTATCTGGATTTTTAGAGCTTGCATCACCCTCACTTATGTTCCTCTTAAGTGGAGGGAAGTTAAGGTAGTCTACATTCCCAAACCTGGACGTTTAGACTACTCAACACCTAAATCATATCGTCCAATAAGTCTTACCTCAGTTCTCCTCAAAACTCTGGAAAGACTTTGCGATAGACATATTAGGGATACTACACTGGCTCGCAATCCACTGCACCCTAACCAGCATGCTTATACTCAGGGTAGATCGACTGAAACTGCTCTTCATGCTGTGGTCAGCACGATCGACAAATCTTTGGAATATAACAATTCCACCTGGGAATCTTCATAGATATAGAAGGGGCTTTTGATAAAGCCACCTTCGATTCTATAGTCAATGCTCTAGAGGAACACGGAGTTGAACTTCCTCTGTTCAAATGGATAAAATTCATGCTAGAGCATAGAGTAGTACAATTTTCTTCCGGGGAAACTAATATCAGAGGATATGTCACCAGAGGCTGCCCACAAGGTGGCGTTCTTTCGCCCCTTCTTTGGGCAATGTTGTTAGACAGCCTTCTTATACTTCTTAACAACAATGGATACCACACCATTGGATATGCAGACGACATTACAGTTCTGATAAATGGCAAATTTGAGAACATTCTTGCCAACTTGGCAAACAACGCTCTTAAATTGATCGAAAACTGGTGCAAGGAACACTCCCTTTCGGCAAATCCAGCCAAAACAAAGATAGTCCTTTTCACTAGGAAACGCAAAATTGGCGATCTTAGGATGCCGAAACTCTTCAATCAAACTCTAAGTTTATCAAGCAGTGTCAAATATCTGGGTATCATAATTGACAGCAAACTCAACTGGAGTCTACATTTAACCAATAAAGTTGAAAAAGCCTGTATAGCCTTTTGGCAATGTCGCCGTGCTTTGAGTCGAACTTGGGGCTTAACACCTAAGCTCACCCTTTGGCTATACACAGCCATTATCAGGCCAATGATTACATATGGTGCTATTGTCTGGTGGCCCAGAACCAGACAATCCGTAGCAACATCTAAACTAGAACATGTACAGAGGCTTGCATGTTTAGCAATAACTGGCGCTATGCGCACTACACCAACGGCAGCAATGGAAGTTCTTCTATGCCTTCCCTCTCTTAATATCTACATTAAGGAGGTTGCACTGAGGTCTGTTCTGCGCCTTTCCCAACTAGGTCTCTGGCCTAAAATAGGAGCAAATAGTAAACACTGCTCTATCTTCAAAGAAGCAGCCTTGCGGGCTCCACTTCTTCAGATGAGTAACGACTACATTGCTCCAAAATTCTATTTTGAGAAACCATATCAAATTAAATTAGACTGTCAGACACCTTCTATACCTGACATTCTCATTTTCACTGACGGCTCGAAGAGTGGTACAGGGTCCGGCTCAGGAATCTTCTTCGAACAAATGAACCTGTCTGTCAGTATTCCCCTTGGTGCCTATTCACTACTAATTAAAGAACATAAAGTTCAGAACAAGAACATCAGGATAGCTTCAGACAGCAAAGCAGTTCTTAAAAGCCTTAGTGGATTTAAATTCACTTCAGGTCTGATTGAACTTTGTCATCTTGCACTGTCGGATATATCCAAAAACAATGTCGTGGAACTCACTTGGGTAAAGGGACACAATGGTATTGAAGGTAACATCTGTGCCGATAATCTAGCTAAACAGGGTTCGTCTGGTTTACCCTGGGGCCCAGAGCCCATGCTACCCCTAGCCAAATCGTTCCTTCACAATATTACTCGAAACATTACCTTTGAAAAATTTTCAGCTGGTTGGAGAAATATATCCACCTGTAAACAAACGAGAAACCTTATTTCTAAACCAACTTATAAGTTAGCCAATTATCTCATCAGACTTTCGAGGAACAACCTTAAATTTCTTGTTGAGGTCCTTACGGGACATGGTCGGTTCAACAAACACATGTACCGCATAAAAATCTCCGACAGTCCTCTTTGTAGAGGCTGTGAGATGGATGACGAAACAGTGGAACACATTCTTCTCGAGTGTCCCGCTCTAGCGTTAAAGAGAGGATCCATGTTAGGGGAATTCTGGCCTTCCATGGCCGCACTTAGCTCAACTTCCCCCGCTAACTTGTTAGCCTTCTTCCTGAGCGTAGAATGGCTTCAAGATCGGTAGGTCGGAAGCTGTGCTATAGGAGGTAGTACAATCGGCCCATTTGTGAGGCCTAAGTGCGCGTGCAGTTTCTTTCTTCACCCTCCACCTCAAATCCAGAATCCAGAATGGTAAACAAGATTCTTCAACTTGGATTAATGTGTTTGAGAAAGAATGTAATAGATTTAAAATATTAGATGGTGCAACAAAAGTGGAAGCTTTAAAATTATTTATAGATGGAAATGTAAAGGAATGATCCAGTTCTAATTTAATTAAATTGTCATTATCTGCCTGGCAGGGCTGGAAAAGATCCTTTTTATTAGTTTATGGAAAGAAAAATTGGTCCATCTATTCGTGCTGCATTTAATTATAAATATATGTTTGGTTCATTGATTTAGAATTTACCAAATGGTGTATAACCTACCACTAGAAGTACAAGATAAGCTCGAAAGAGATAAAATTAATACCATAGATGATTTAGTGAATGAGTTAAAGAAATTTAACGATTCATATGTTTTAAAAAAGAAATTAGAAAAAAAAAATACGAAGAAAAGAAAAAAACTTGTCCTGATAAGACAATTTTTGTTAAAACAGTTGAATTAGAGAAGATACTATGTCCAATATGTGAAAAACTAGGTTATAAAAATCGTTATCATCCAATAAAAGTATGTAGAAATAAGACAACAACACTAACTAGAAGAATAGAAGAATACAAAAAACTAAGAGGCCCGGAAAAAACCACACCATGCTCATTAACTAAAATTAAGTTAATTGTAGACAAACGAAAATTAGTTAAATCTATATATGATAATGGTTCTACCTGTTCATTAATCAATGAGAAACTTGTAGATTTATTGAAATCAAAATTAAATACTAAGAAAAGTGTTTTAAAAACTATAAGTGGTATGAATTTTTGTAAAAGCCGGAATTACTCTACATTCAAAAATTGGGAAAATAGAAGATAAATTAGAGCTGATAGTAGTAAAAAATAGTGATTTTAATTAAAATCTATTACTTGGTTTGGATGCAATTAAAAAGTTTAAATTGATACAAGATGAGAATTTAAAAATTAAACAGAAAGTAGATGATAAAATAATAGATATAGATGATATAAAAGAAGATGAAATAAGAGAAAAAAAGAGAGGAATTAAAAGAAGCTATGAATGATCCAAAAGAAAAATAATAGAAACAGAAAAAAGAAAGAAAATAATTGAATTATTAAATGAATATCAATCATGTTTCGCTAAAAATAGGTTTGATGTTGGTTCAGTTTGTTGTAAACCGGATTGAACTGTATATTCTAATGTAAGTAGGAATGAACTATATATTCCAAGTCTTTGTATGGAAAGTGCGATCCTTGCACTCTGTAATCAAACAATGTAGTGGGAGAGATGCAAAAGGGTTTTTTCTGCTCCGTTACCGAAGAGTGAGTTGGAGTTAGTCAGTAGAGAGTAGTAAGAAGTTATTTGTAAATAGTCAAGTTAATAAGTAGACAGCAATATTCGATATTCAATATTAATAGTTCATAATTGTATTATTTCAACATTAATAAACTAATAGGTAATACAAGATACACTTAATAATTTATCAACCCTTAAAACACAACCCGACGTGAGAACCCTAACACGTTACAACATTAAATTGGTGGCAGCGAGTGGATTCCATAAAATTGGAATAATAATAATTCGTGAAGTAAATTTTGCATTGCAAATCTGGGGCGACAAGTGCTTCACTAATAATATAACAACTAAAAAGTGTTTAATAAAAAGGGTGTGTATCATAACAACAGAGCTGAGTTCGTATACCTGCAGTTTGTAGTTCGTTTGTTCGTATTCGTGAATCGTCTGCAGTTCTGTTCCTGTTTATTCGTCGAATATTATCAGCAGTCCAGTTTCTTCGTGAGTTCCTGCTGTTCGAGTTCCTGTCCAGTTTCGTGAGTTTCCTGCAGTTCGAGTTCTACAAGTTCCAGTCCAGTTCGAGGGTGTCTGCAGTTCGTTCGTTTCCTGTTCGTTCATCTCAGTTCCT
Organism: Ophonus ardosiacus; assembly: GCA_943142095.1. Taxonomy (NCBI): domain Eukaryota; kingdom Metazoa; phylum Arthropoda; class Insecta; order Coleoptera; family Carabidae; genus Ophonus; species Ophonus ardosiacus. The sequence continues at coordinate 31,729,025 of OW964826.1, read as the reverse complement.
GTCCGTTGCTGTCTACAATTCGTCAGTGGTGTGAAGTGTACCCCATAGTAAAAAAGTAAGTCCCATTCGTTAATTTAAAAGTAGTGTAAAAAAAAATCTGTGAAAATGGTGGATGCAGGAAGTGCTTCCATATCTGGTACAAATGCTGGCAATTCATTTATTAGCTTAGATACCGCCGCAAGGTTAATTAAAGAATTTGATGGTACAAAACGAGAATTAGTAACAGAATTTATTGATAATTGTAAATTAGCTATGTCCTCAGTAAAAGAAGAAGATAAAGGTATATTATTCAAAATTATTCAGACAAAATTAACAGGCAAAGCACGTAATTATGATAAAAAATAGAAATTTTGCAACATTTGAAAATTTTAGCGATCATTTAGAAGAAGTATATTCAGAAAAAAGATCTGTAGCACATTGGCAGTTAGAATTAAATAGTACTCGCCAAAACAAAAATGAGGATGTTGGATTGTACGCAAACAAAATAGAAAAATACTTATCAAATCTGATTGATGCTTCTACAGTAGGTAAAACTGAAGAAGAGTCCCAAATTATTATTCAGGTATTAAGTGATCAGGCATTTAATATATTTAAACAAAATTTACAAGAACCATTACGCACACAAGTAAAAGCTAGAAATCCACAAAATTTTGAAATTGCTATCGATGAAGCTAGAAATGAAGAGAGAGAATTGTTAAGTAATTCGCAAGCTATGAAATACTTCGGTTATAAGGTTTCAATACCTCCTGAAGAAAGAAAGAAAATTTGTTATAAATGTGGTAAACCGGGACATTTAGCTAGGGAATGTTTTTCTCAGAAATATCGAGATCATAACGCCAGTACGTCTAGTTCGAATTCGTTTAGTTCATTTAAAAATAATAATTATAGGGCAATGCCATTCGTAAAATCGATTATGAATTCAAAAAATAGTTCAGATAATCGTGACATAGAATGTTTTTATTGTAAGAAAAAGGGATATAGAATCGCTGATTGTTATAAGCGACAAGCGAATGAAAATAAGAAAAATAATGTTGTGAAAGAAAATCAAAATTCGAATTCAAAAAACGCGAATGCGTCTCTGGTCAAATAAGTACCGGGGACTGCCGCTATCAGACGGATGAAAAATTCAGATAATAATATAGAAGAACAGAGTCGTACAGAGGAATATTCGTTGAAAACTAATTGTGCTGAAGTGAATAATATTAACAGTTATGTAGAATTGGAACTAGGAATTACAAATAAAAAAGTTAGATTACTTGTTGACACTGGAGCAAAGGTAAATTTATTAAAAATTAGTGCCGTTCGTGAAAATGTAAACTTAGAAAATAAAGTGATAAAAATTCGAGGACTAACGGAACATCCAGTACAAACTTTAGGTATGGTAAACGAAAATTTTGAAAATGAAAATATAATAATTCCATTTCACATAGTTAGAGATAAGTTTCCGATAGATTGTGACGGAATATTAGGAAATTCGTTTATGCGTGAATTAGCAATTACAATCGACCACAAAAATCAGAAACTTCGTTGTGACAGATTCGAATGAAATCTAATAGATAACACAGATAAGAAAACAATAATAATTCGCTCGTAGTGAAAAAATAGTATTGGTTAAAACAGATGACAAACATGAGGGAATTTGTGAAAATTTTAAGTTATCAGAAAATTTATTATTAGGAAGTTGTTTAACAAAACCTGATAAAGGAAAGTGTCCAGTAACAATTATTAACATTTCTGAAAATAATGTAGAAATAGAAATTCCGACAGTTAAACTAGAACCAACAGAAATAATTCAAAATTCAGTTCATAAAATACAATTTGATGCAGATAGAATAAAAACCTTGAAAGAAAATATCGCGACAGAACATTTAAATGAAGAAGAACGCAATTCATTGCTAGACATTTGCGCGTCATTCAGTGATGTCTTTTTTTTGCCCTCTGATATGTTAGGATGTACGTCAGCAGTAAGCCACTCTATTCCTTTGAAGAAAGACACAGGCCCTATTAACATTTGTCCTTATCGTCTGCCAGTAAGTCAAAAGTCTGAGATAAATAAACAGATAGAAGAAATGCTAAATCAAGACATTATTCAGACAAGCAAATCGCCTTATAACTTTCTATTGTTAGTTGTTCCCAAGAAATCAGTTGACGGTGAAAAAAAATATCGTGTTGTTGTTGACTTTCGTCAACTTAATGATAAAACAATCGGTGATGCATTTCCGTTACCGAATATCTCTGATATATTGGATCAGTTGGGTCAAAGTAAATACTTTACAATTTTAGATTTGCAAAGTGGTTATCATCAGATACCCATGAATTCGGAAGACATGGAAACAACTGCTTTTTCATCGGATTATAGACACTTCGAATTTAAAAAATTACCTTTCGGTTTAAAAGGAGCACCAGCGACCTTTCAGCGCTTAATGAACACTGTATTAAGTGGCTTGCAAGGGTTAAAATGTTTTGTATATCTCGATGATATTGTAATTTATGCCAAAAATTTAGAAGAACACGCTTCAAAATTAAGTGATGTACTTGAAAGATTACGACACTATAATTTGAAACTAAATCCGAACAAATGTCAATTTTTACGCAAAGAAGTAAATTATTTAGGCCATGTAATTACGGACCAAGGTATTAAGGCAGATCCTAGTAAAATTGATGCTGTACAAAATTTTCCTCGACCAACTAACGTTACGGAAATCAAACCATTTTTAGGATTAGTAGGGTATTATCGTCGTTTTATTCCAAAATTTGCAGATATATCCAAACCATTATCTTTATTATTGAGGAAAGACATAAAATTTCAATGGTCAGATTTGTGTGAAGAATCTTTTAATAAATTGAAAACAGTACTAGTTAGTTCGCCAATCTTGCAGTATCTTGATCTTGAAAAACCCTTTGTCCTGACAACAGACGCAAGTAATATAGCTTTGGGGGCTGTACTTTCGCAGGGTGTTATTGGAAGTGATTTACCAATAGCATACGCTAGCAGAACCTTAAATAAAGCAGAACAGAATTATAGTACCAACGAGAAAGAGTTATTAGCCATATGTTGGGCTACGAAAAATTTTCGACACTATTTGTATGGTCGTGAATTCACTATAGTTACGGATCACCGACCATTAGTTTGGCTTTTTAATGTAAAAGACCCAGGTAGTAGATTAATGAGGTTTAGATTAAAATGGGAAGAATATAATTACAAAATTGTACATAAAGCGGGAAAAAATAATTGTAACGCCGACGCTTTAAGTCGTATACGCATTAGTACGGAAGAAAAAAGCAGCGAGAATGAAACAAATATTAGTTTTGCTGAATTTAAAGAAATTAGTCAAAAACAATTAATACATAATTCGAATGTTATAGAGATAGAAGGAAATTTATTAAATACAAGTCCAGAATACGCTATTGTACATTGTGTTTCTCGTGATCTAAAATTAGAAAAAGGTATAGCAAGACTTTTAAAAGAAAAATTAGTTCGAGTTCATGCAAACAGATTAAAAAAGTACCATGAAAATTGATAAAGTACAATATTCTAAAATGTAAAAATTTTTACAGGATGCATTATATTGGTATAATCTCTTGGATAATAGCAATCGCTGTTATTGCTATGAGTCAGCAGATTCCTCCGTATGAAGCCACTCCGTTTGATAATTCAGTTGACATTTATTTCCAAAGATTAGGATTGGTACAATTGTATAATAATGAATGGAAGTTAATTGTTTATTTAGATATGAAGGAACATTATAAAAATGCAGAAAGTTTACAAACTTATTATGAAATGACTTCGAGAATCTGTAACAAGCAAAATTTAAAACAATCAGATCAGTTATGCGATAACTTTTTGAAAATAGCAGCTAAAATGACTTATGATTTAATTGAGAAAAATAAAATTATTTATGATTTCGTAGGTCATGAAACGACTTACCGGAAAAAGAGAGGTTTAATAGATTTAGTAGGAAAAGTTTCAAAATTCTTGTTTGGCACACTTGACGAAGATGATGCCGACTATTATAATTTAAAAATTGAAGAATTCAGTAAAAATGAACATGATTTAGTTAAGCTAATAAAAGAACAGTCCACTGTAGTACGATCAACAATACAAAATTTTAATACAACAATATCTAATTTGGATTATAATAAGAAAATTTTAGGTGACAGTTTAAGATCTCTTAAATTATTTATTACCAATGAAACAAAAATTCTGAATACGGTCCAGTTTCACACGCAGCTTGAGGAGCACATATCTATATTCACTTTGTTAATAGAGCAGTATGAAGATTAGATAAATTCTTTAATAAATGCATTGTTGTTCGCTGAGAAAGGTCAGTTACATCCATCCATAATTACACCGTCTAGGTTAGTGATTGAGTTGCAAAACATTGTATCATACTTGCCATCAAACACAGATTTCGTGGTACCTTTATCAATTAAAACAGTCCATACTTTGTTAAAAACAGTGAATGTGGTAGTGTATTATAAGAACAATTATCTAGTTTATGTAATCAATATACCTTTAATAGATATTAATCGCTATGATATTTATCAAATGTATCCATTACCTGTAATGTTAAGTCAACAAAAATTCATATTTATTCAGCCTAGCGATAAGTATTTAGCTATAGATAAAATAAAACAGAATTATTTTCTAATTTCAGAGATAGATTTCTTGATGTGTAAGGTATATGATAATGTTTATTATGTTTGTAAACAAATACAAGCTATCTATTTATCGCATCAACATGAAATATGTGAAGTAAAAGTATTTCAGCTTAGTCCGAAATTGCCAGAAAGTTGTGACAAGAGAGTAACACAATTAGAGTTTAGCATTTGGACACATATACTAAATTCAAACTCTTGGATCTATGTACTACCAGAAAAAGAAAGTTTAACCATATCATGTAAAGATAATAAAGAAATTTATGATTTAAAAATATCTGGTACCGGTAGATTAGGATCAAATGAGAGTTGTAAAGCTTATTCCAAAAATGTAATCCTTATGGCCAGAAAAGTATATTCTTCGGAAATTATAATGGGTTTTGCCCCACCTTTAGATATTAAATTAGATTGCTGTGAAGAATTAACACAGAAACATATAAATTTGAGTAATATTAATTTAAATCCAAATTTTAAGTCCATTCATACTAATTTAGAAGATTTGAATTTAGCCAGTCATAAATTATCCCAAATAAATGAATTAGCTGAACAAATAGAGAAACATATAAATAGAGATACTTCACATAGTTATTATTCATTTATAGTTTATGTTATAGGTATATGTGTAATATTGTATTGTATAAATTGTTATTGTAAACGATGTTTCGGGAAAACAGCTTGTGGATGTTGTGCAGGTGTTTGTATTAAAATAAGTCAAAATTTTAACTCTGAAAGAAGAGAAAGAACTGGTCCTGTAGTTCATTATACTACTCGTTCACAACCTGTAGATCTGATAACTGAAAATGTATCCTCTGAAAGTAGCGAAGCAAGAACAACCTTTAGGCCTACAAGTACTTCCAAAATTTGTGGAAGGAGATCATCTAAAATGTAAAATTTTCCTTATAGTCAAATCTTTTAAGGGGGGAGGAATGTTGTAAACCGGATTGAACTGTATATTCTAATGTAAGTAGGAATGAACTATATATTCCAAGTCTTTGTATGGAAAGTGCGATCCTTGCACTCTGTAATCAAACAATGTAGTGGGAGAGATGCAAAAGGGTTTTTCTGCTCCGTTCCCGGAGAGTGAGTTGGAGTTAGTCAGTAGAGAGTAGTAAGAAGTTACTTGTAAATAGTCAAGTTAATAAGTAGACAGCAATATTCGATATTCAATATTCATAATTTATAATTGTATTATTTCAACATTAATAAACTAATAGGTAATACAAGATACACTTAATAATTTATCAACCCTTAAAACACAACCCGACGTGAGAACCCTAACACGTTACAACAAGTTAGAGCGGGGGAAGCTCAAATTAAACTAAAAGAAGACAAATACATTTCCAAGAAACCATATAGATGTTCATTCCCCGATCAAGAAGAAATAGAGTCACAAATTTCGAAATTGTTGGAGAATGATTTAATAGAAGAATCTAATTCGCCATTTGCTTCTCCTGTAACATTAACGTTCAAAAAAGAAGATGGAAAAAGAACTCGTTTATGCGTGGATTTTAGAGATTTAAACAAGATAGTACAGGATAGACGATTTAGTAGTGAATGTTGGTGATTGTAATTGGCTTACGGTATTAGATACCAATTCAGCTTTCTGGTCTATACCAATTAGAATGAAAGATCGTAAGAAAACAGCATTTATTACTGAAAAAGGTCACTGGCAATGGAAAGTACTTCCATTTGGGTTGAAAAACTCTCCAGCTATTTTTCAAAAAAATTGGCAAGTATAATTTGGAGATATAATCTAGATAAGTTTTGTGTAAATTATATAGACGACATATTTATCTTCTCAAAATCATTTCTTGAACATTTCAAATACATTAGATTACTTTTTGATGCAATTAAGAAAGAAAGATTTAAACTAAAATTAGTGATATGTGGTTTTGCTAAACATTCAGTTAAATATTTAGGCCATGTAATAGAAAATGGTAAAATTTATCCACTTAAAGATAATTTAATTGCAATTAAAGAATTTACACGTCCTAAAACAAAGAAAATGGTTCGTCAATTGTTGGGAAAGATTAATTTTTATTATAAATTCGTAGATCATTGTACACAAAGATTAGCACCATTACACAATCTATTTAAAAAAAATGAAAAATTTATATGATCTGAAAAATGTGAAAATTGTTTTAATGAAATTAAACAGTATCTATGTTCAACGCCAATTTTAACTATTTATGATACAGATAAGGCTGTAGTAATAGAAGTAGATATAAGTCGTTCAGGTTTAGGTGCAGTTCTTAAACAAACTCAAGAGGATGGAGTTCTACATCCAGTAGCTTATTTTTCAAAGACATTAACACCAGGTCAAATGAAAAAAGAAATAATGTATTTGGAATGTCTGGCAATTAAAAAGACAATTTTATATTGGCAACATTATTTGATAGGAAGAGAGTTTATAGTAACATCAGATCATAAACCACTTATGAATTTACAATATAAATCAAGAACTGACGAAGCATTAGGTGATTTAATGTTATATTTATCATAATACAATTTTAAAGTAATTTATAAGGAAGGTAAAGATAATATTGAAGCTGATTCATTATCAAGAAATCCAGTTCTAGAGAGTTTTGAAAATGAAGACGAAGGTAGTAAATATGATTCAATTAGAAGAAATAATTAAAGATCAAAAATCTATTAAAGAAGAAATTGAGAACTCAAAGAAGATTATAAGAGAGGGTGATATTAGTTTTAAAATGTTAAGAAACAGAAAAAGAATATATGTATCAGAAGAATTTGGTTCACATTTAATAGACAAAAAAAAAACATAAGTATTATGGGCTTATTGGCAGTAGTCAGATAGCTGACAAATTAATATCATTTTACTATTTCAAGAATATGGATAAAAGGATAAATCAATTTTGTAGAGATTGTGAGATATGCATAAAAAATAAATTTAGATCATGTAGAGCATTTGGGTTGTTATCAAAATTGGGTCCAGCACAGTATCCATTTCACATTATGTCCATAGATACGATTAGTGGTTTTGGTGGTAATAAATCTGTAAAAAAAAATATATGCATTTGCTTGTGGATCATTTTAGTCGATACGCGTGGATTTTAACATCGAGAAAACAAATTGCAGATGATTTTATTAAATTAATTAATCCGATAGTAAAAATATATAAGATTGAAATGTTGTTGGTAGACCAGTATAGTGCATTAAATTCAACTAAATTTAAAGAATATTTAAAAAGGAAGAAAATTCAGTTAATTTTTACATCAGTGGATAACCCACAATCAAATGGATTGAATGAACGTTTAAACCAAACATTAGTTAATAGAATACGTTGTAAATTAAACGATAATAATAATAATAATAATAATAATAATAATAATAATAGTCCGTGGACAAAAATTGCTGATTATGTATTAAGGAATATAATAACACTATTCATAGTACAACAAAATTTTACCTGCTTATCTATTATATGGAGAGATATCTGAAATCGGGTCATACCACATTTTCCAATTTATTTATTTTTTTTAAAGTTCATATTAAATTTAAAATGACGTCATGGATTTGCGACCGTGACCGTAGTCCCTTCTATCGAATAAAAATGGAACTACGTTTGACATTTATGTTATTTGAATTGAAAGCAAACGTGACAGCAAGTTGTTTTGTACTGGTACTTTTGTTTTTATTGTATATTGAATAATTTAATTATGGCAATTAATCTCGAGGTTTAGGAATACGAACAAAAACTTTATTTTTGCTTCTCAACAAGATGTTCTCGCAAGACGGCACAAAACAATATTATACAACCATGGTAATATCTAAATCACACATAATTTGTATTTATTAGAACATTTCGTTATTTGTACTTACATTTAAACAAAAACAACTTGTTGCAAAGATATTTACTTTGAAAATGTTGGTTATGTTCTAAAAATGTGACATCTCTGCGCTGCGCTGACATTCATGTACGTGCACGAGTACATGTGTGTGTGACTATCACTATGTGTGTACAAACCCATGACGTCACAAAATAAGACTCAAAATGTTTAGAAAGAAAATCATGAATGAAAAGTATAAGAATATTACATATTTGTCATGTATATATGTATAAAATTATGTATTTTTTTTAATTATATAAAAAAAAAATCAATATATATATATTTTTTTTGGTATGACCCCATCAAATCGTAATAAAATAAATAGAAATAAATTAGATGAAATTAGAAAAGCACCATTTGTGATAAAAAAAAAAGAATTTCTAAATCAATTTATGAAGTAGAATGTAACAAAAAACGTAAAGAAGCAAATTTATTCCATAGTTGTAAAATGCTGCCTTACTCTTTTTTACCTGAAAAAAAGAGTCTCCGACCACCGGAAGTGTAAATTTAAAAAATTAGCGCCTTTTTCTTGTTATTTAGTTTGTTTTGTTCTGTCGTTGCTAACATGGTAACTTTGAATTTGTCTAAACAAATATAGGTTTTGAATGTCAGAGAAGAGGATATATACTCTAAATAATACAAAGCATAATAAAAGGACTTATTCAATTCTATATTTTAGGTAATATTGTTTTAATTAAGTTGTAATATAAATATTAATAAACTATATTTTAGCAATCGTATAATTGTCCACATTATTTAAGAATTACATATAATGTGTTTTTATTTAACAAAAATTAAAGTTCTTTATCTACCCTTGCTGTTAAAGTATAATTTTATCTCCCTTGCGGTTAAAATGTCACTTCGTCAACTATTTCGAGTTGAACAAAGCACACTTTAAAATCTGCTATAGAAAAAAAAATTATTTTTGTATTTATTCGCCCATTATCGTGCCTAGTTCACAGTGTACCATTGCTTGCTTTTGCTTATACTCTTCATAGTGGCCTTGCTTCATATCTTACCTTAGCTATAAAAAAATAATTGTAATATGCAATATAACCACAATTTGAACTACTTACAATACCCATACTAAATTTTCAAAGTTCAAATTATGAAATTTTATTTCCAATGTTCTCCCGTGGTAATTAGTAGCTTTCTAAATTCTCTTTGACTTAACTTTTTACAGTCAGCCATTGCAGCTTTTGTAAGTGACATGTCAAAAATTTCGGAGTGTGCGTCTATGTAACATACATACGGCGGATTTATGGAGCCATTTTCATTGACATTTACTTTTTAATTTAATTTTCATTTAATTCTCATTTATAAATTTTAAATGTACCTATTCATACAAAAATATATAACAAATATAAATGAAAATGAACGCATGCGCACATATAAAAATACGCTGACAGATGATCATAGACAAATAATACTCTTTAAACCGGAAACTTATGTGTACTTACACTGAACATTACACGTGGTGATTGGAATAGAACTAAAATGTAAATTAGGCAACCCGTTTTAGAATTTATGCAAAATATTGTAGTTTTGTTTGTAGATGCAAATTTATTTTGATATTAAAATGCATGTGCACAAATTTAATATTTGATTATACTTTTTCATTTATACATAATAAAATTTTATTTTCAAAATAGATTTATGTCATCTTCATTGAAATAATTGTAACGGTTTAACAAAACACGAATTGAATTACTTATATGAACTTATCAACACATAAAATTAAACTGTTTCATTAAAAACTTGCCTAATAGACACACAGAAGTTATAATGAATAATCAAAGTGAATTATACAGAACCGTGATAGAATCGAAAACACAATTCAAAATATGTCAAATTCATAAATTTACGTCAAATTCAAATGTTTCCCACGCATCCTTATTTCCCACCTCAGAAAAAATACGGGGACCAATAGTTGCTTAGTAATAATAAATGCAAGTTCTTAAAGCGACGTTCGCGACATCTATTGACTGGAATTAACTACTAATGGCGAAGGCCCGGCCCTCGCCATATAAGTTTCCAAAGGTTGCAGATGATGAACATCATAACCCGACTTTAATCGAATACAGTTTATTAATAAAACTGTTCAACAATAGTGACAGCGAAGAAGTTATGAGTTTGTTTTTAAACGTGTTATTGCAATAAAAAACGATGAAAAGAAACGATATCGGAGATATATAATGACAACCAGCTGATCAACTCAAATTCTTGTCCCTGTCATGTACATGCATGCGCCATTTATAATTTTCATTTATTAGATAAAAGTTGGCCATCTTTAAAAATAAATGAGAATGAGAGATAAATGAAAACGTAAATGAAAATGGTGTATGCATGGCTACATCGGTTTACATACAGTTATCTTTTAAATGAAAATTAAATTAAATATAAATGAAAATAGCTGCATAAATCCGCCTATACAGCGCAGACAACGTCTCGCAACCGCCGTGCGTACGGCGGCAGGCCGGGGTCGGTCACTGGTGCAGCGGTGCCTGGGTCGCTGGCCTTGGTCAGCCGTGGTTACGGCCGTGGACGGATTCCCCAGGTGGATGATGGGTCGAACGTATAGCTAAACGCAGACATACAAGATGTCCGAATATATCCCTTTATTAACCATTTGACCAGTGTGCATATAAGTTCTCAGAAGCAAAGGCTGTCTGCTATTAAGTATGCTCATTTATGACCTGGTGGTATGTATATAATAATAATAATAATAATAATAATAATAATAATAATAATAATAATAATAATAATTTGCTGTATGTGTATGTTGTTACGGGGAGTAAGCAACGTTGTTGACATTGCAGCTGAACCCAATAAAGGGACGTGCACGCCCGTTATCTCGTTACCACTGACCGTTTATTGTTATTACGGGGAGCAATGAGCGTTGTTGGAAATTGCAGCTGAACCCAATAAAGGGACGTGCACACCTGTTATCTCGCCCTTACTGACCGTTTATTGATGATACGGGGAGTAAGTAACGTTGTTGACATTGCAGCTGAACCCAATAAAGGGACGTGCACGCCTGTTATCTCGCTACTTACTGACCGTAATAATGTGTAATTGATGAAGGTGACAGCAATAATAATGTATACCACCAATGCCAAAGCCTCCAGGTATTAATTAATATCAGTATATGGACCATAGAGGCTGAGCAACTCTCTGGTAATATATTTATATTATACACTAGTATCAATACCAGAGAGTGATCCTGGTCGAAACCAAGATGCCTTTCCGAGTGCTGGGCACCCAGTTTTAAACACACAAGCGCCACCCCTAGAAATGGGTGGTGGAAATGATAGAAGATTAGGTGTCCATAGGTGAAACTGCAACAGACAGAACTTTCTAAGAAATCATCTTAATACTTTGCATCTCATTTGCTGATGTCCTGACGTAGTAGGGTAGTTTCTGCATATGAAGATTATATGCTGGACGGAGACAGCTTATAATTGTTGATCCCTGATTCGTCCGTACTCATCCCACCTAGCCACCTTGGGTCTCCGGTGCAGGGTTGTGGAAGGATTTCTCTCCTGTTGATTTGCTAATTAGATGCATTCAAAAAGTCACATATGCCCTATATATTAGACAAAGACATAAACATCTGTACTCTGTGTAAAAGATAAGGATGCCACGAGATAGTGGTGAATTTTACCCCTACTCAGACAAAGATGACTTTAAACCTCGGCCTGATGCGTGGGACAGAGATGGACTGCTGTAGCAGGAGGTCTGCCTATGCGTTTTGTTTTTGTATACGTGAGAAAACAAATATTAAAGATTATTAAAAATAATAATAATACACTCCATATTCCGTCGCGTTTCAATATATATATATATATATATATATATATATATATATATATAAACGCATAGGCAGACCTCCTGCTACAGCAGTCCATCTCTGTCCCACGCATCAGGCCGAGGTTTAAAGTCATCTTTGTCTGAGTAGGGGTAAAATTCACCACTATCTCGTGGCATCCTTATCTTTTACACAGAGTACAGATGTTTATGTCTTTGTCTAATATATAGGGCATATGTGACTTTTTGAATGCATCTAATTAGCAAATCAACAGGAGAGAAATCCTTCCACAACCCTGCACCGGAGATCCAAGGTGGCTAGGTGGGATGAGTACGGACGAATCAGGGATCAACAATTATAAGCTGTCTCCGTCCAGCATATAATCTTCATATGCAGAAACTACCCTACTACGTCAGGACATCAGCAAATGAGATGCAAAGTATTAAGATGATTTCTTAGAAAGTTCTGTCTGTTGCAGTTTCACCTATGGACACCTAATCTTCTATCATTTCCACCACCCATTTCTAGGGGTGGCACTTGTGTGTTTAAAACTGGGTGCCCAGCACTCGGAAAGGCATCTTGGTTTCGACCAGGATCACTCTCTGGTATTGATACTAGTGTATAATATAAATATATTACCAGAGAGTTGCTCAGCCTCTATGGTCCATATACTGATATTAATTAATACCTGGAGGCTTTGGCATTGGTGGTATACATTATTATTGCTGTCACCTTCATCAATTACACATTATTACGGTCAGTAAGTAGCGAGATAACAGGCGTGCACGTCCTTTTATTGGGTTCAGCTGCAATGCCAACAACGTTACTTACTCCCCGTATCATCAATAAACGGTCAGTAAGGGCGAGATAACAGGTGTGCACGTCCCTTTATTGGGTTCAGCTGCAATTTCCAACAACGCTCATTGCTCTCCGTAATATCAATAAACGGTCAGTAAGGGCGAGATAACAGGTGTGCACGTCCCTTTATTGGGTTCAGCTGCAATTTCCAACAACGCTCATTGCTCCCCGTAATAACAATAAACGGTCAGTGGTAACGAGATAACGGGCGTGCACGTCCCTTTATTGGGTTCAGCTGCAATGTCAACAACGTTGCTTACTCCCCGTAACAACATACACATACAGCCAATTATTATTATTATTATTATTATTATTATTATTATTATTATTATTATTATTATTATTATTATATACATACCACCAGGTCATAAATGAGCATACTTAATAGCAGACAGCCTTTGCTTCTGAGAACTTATATGCACACTGGTCAAATGGTTAATAAAGGGATATATTCGGACATCTTGTATGTCTGCGTTTAGCTATACGTTCGACCCATCATCCACCTGGGGAATCCGTCCACGGCCGTAACCACGGCTGACCAAGGCCAGCGACCCAGGCACCGCTGCACCAGTGACCGACCCCGGCCTGCCGCCGTACGCACGGCGGTTGCGAGACGTTGTCTGCGCTGTATAGGCGGATTTATGCAGCTATTTTCATTTATATTTAATTTAATTTTCATTTAAAAGATAACTGTATGTAAACCGATGTAGCCATGCATACACCATTTTCATTTACGTTTTCATTTATCTCTCATTCTCATTTATTTTTAAAGATGGCCAACTTTTATCTAATAAATGAAAATTATAAATGGCGCATGCATGTACATGACAGGGACAAGAATTTGAGTTGATCAGCTGGTTGTCATTATATATCTCCGATATCGTTTCTTTTCATCGTTTTTTATTGCAATAACACGTTTAAAAACAAACTCATAACTTCTTCGCTGTCACTATTGTTGAACAGTTTTATTAATAAACTGTATTCGATTAAAGTCGGGTTATGATGTTCATCATCTGCAACCTTTGGAAACTTATATGGCGAGGGCCGGGCCTTCGCCATTAGTAGTTAATTCCAGTCAATAGATGTCGCGAACGTCGCTTTAAGAACTTGCATTTATTATTACTAAGCAACTATTGGTCCCCGTATTTTTTCTGAGGTGGGAAATAAGGATGCGTGGGAAACATTTGAATTTGACGTAAATTTATGAATTTGACATATTTTGAATTGTGTTTTCGATTCTATCACGGTTCTGTATAATTCACTTTGATTATTCATTATAACTTCTGTGTGTCTATTAGGCAAGTTTTTAATGAAACAGTTTAATTTTATGTGTTGATAAGTTCATATAAGTAATTCAATTCGTGTTTTGTTAAACCGTTACAATTATTTCAATGAAGATGACATAAATCTATTTTGAAAATAAAATTTTATTATGTATAAATGAAAAAGTATAATTAAATATTAAATTTGTGCACATGCATTTTAATATCAAAATAAATTTGCATCTACAAACAAAACTACAATATTTTGCATAAATTCTAAAACGGGTTGCCTAATTTACATTTTAGTTCTATTCCAATCACCACGTGTAATGTTCAGTGTAAGTACACATAAGTTTCCGGTTTAAAGAGTATTATTTGTCTATGATCATCTGTCAGCGTATTTTTATATGTGCGCATGCGTTCATTTTCATTTATATTTGTTATATATTTTTGTATGAATAGGTACATTTAAAATTTATAAATGAGAATTAAATGAAAATTAAATTAAAAAGTAAATGTCAATGAAAATGGCTCCATAAATCCGCCGTATGTATGTTACATAGACGCACACTCCGAAATTTTTGACATGTCACTTACAAAAGCTGCAATGGCTGACTGTAAAAAGTTAAGTCAAAGAGAATTTAGAAAGCTACTAATTACCACGGGAGAACATTGGAAATAAAATTTCATAATTTGAACTTTGAAAATTTAGTATGGGTATTGTAAGTAGTTCAAATTGTGGTTACATTGCATATTACAATTATTTTTTTATAGCTAAGGTAAGATATGAAGCAAGGCCACTATGAAGAGTATAAGCAAAAGCAAGCAATGGTACACTGTGAACTAGGCACGATAATGGGCGAATAAATACAAAAATAATTTTTTTTTTCTATAGCAGATTTTAAAGTGTGCTTTGTTCAACTCGAAATAGTTGACGAAGTGACATTTTAACCGCAAGGGAGATAAAATAATACTTTAACAGCAAGGGTAGATAAAGAACTTTAATTTTTGTTAAATAAAAACACATTATATGTAATTCTTAAATAATGTGGACAATTATACGATTGCTAAAATATAGTTTATTAATATTTATATTACAACTTAATTAAAACAATATTACCTAAAATATAGAATTGAATAAGTCCTTTTATTATGCTTTGTATTATTTAGAGTATATATCCTCCTCTGACATTCAAAACCTATATTTGTTTAGACAAATTCAAAGTTACCATGTTAGCAACGACAGAACAAAACAAACTAAATAACAAGAAAAAGGCGCTAATATATATATATATATATATAAATTAAATAATTTCGTTTGAATTATTTTAAAAAAAATAATTTTATTATCAACGAGGTTACATGTGTCGAGATATGAGAATACAGAAAGAATGAACAACTTATCTTAGTTACAGGGGTTTTTATTACAATGCATGGTATAATGGAAAAGTACTGCAAGAAGTGCTGACATAGTAATAATTATTGTAGAATAGAAAAACAACAATACATAATTCCTCCCTTCTGAGATTTTACAGTAATTATTATGCAATGGAACTTAATTCTACAAATGGTTCTTTTGGATTGGATTTTTTATTTCTTTTACAGAGTGTTAAAAGCTTAATTCTAAACTTATATAATAAGACAATACAAATTATTAAAAATAACACAGTATAAATAATGAGGAAATGATGATTGTTATAATTTTGCAAATTTAACTCTTTTATTTGTGGTAACTCTTTAATTGTAATGTTTACTTTATTTATTTTATCTAAATTTATCGAATTTAATTGTTGAAACGTGTTATTAAAATTTAGGCTTTCAAATATTATTTCTTTATAGGTTTCTTGAATTATGTCGAACTTGAAATTATTTACTACACATTTATTAATGAGTTTTAATTTAAATATACCTTTGATTTTTTTGTTGAGTGTATTACTTTCGCAATTAATTTGAATTTGTTGTTCCTTGGGGCTTATTATGATCAATTCATTTGTATTTTGAATTTTCTCCCAAGTATTTTCTAATTCCAGGGTATGATATTTACAATCATCATTCGTTTGGGCCTTTATAATATTAATAATACATTTATTTAAAACAATATACTCAGTTTTACAGTAATATATCTTATTAACTAAGATGCAATTATTTATCTTATAGTTATTGTTATCATTTATAAAATACATGGTTTGTTTTTCATTTAGTTGTAAAATTGTGTTGTGTTTAATAAAAGGTATGGGTGTAAATTGGTATAAATCGTAAGTTTGGGAAGAAAAGACTGGGATATTAATAAGGAAGTGTATCTGTTCGTTATCGTGTTGACAGTATGTTTCTATAATTTCGTTTAGTTGCCAAATGTCTTTGTTTTGTGTGATTTTTCTAATGTTTTTAGGATCGATAATACTTGTGTGTAATTTCCTCAGATTACAAAAAGTTAAACTGATTTCAATTTGCTTTGTGAGATCATTTAAATTTTGAATTATAAATATTAGTTTTTGAAATTTATTTTCAACGTCGACTTTTCCCTGCCAATTGAAGTTTTTCTTTAAAATTTCTTGGATTTCTTCTATTTGCGTTTTCAACTTATTTTCATTACTTCTAATATTTTCGATTTGATGATTAAATTTATCAATCATTTCTTTACTAATTTTTAAATTTTGATTAGTTTGATCCTGTAATAATTTTTCATTATTTTTTATTTCTTCAAGAATTTTGTCATAACGTTCTCCGTCGGAGGCATCTAAATTCCCTGAAATTGATTTGATGATACTTCCTACACCGTTAATTATACCGCGTTTTGAAATTCTGTGAAATATTTTATTAATTTGATTTTCTAAGTCATTAAAATTATATATCAAAATATTAATATAGTCCTGAAATACTTCCTTTGTATCTTTAATTTGAAGGAGGAGGATTTCTTTCATTGTTTTTATTTTAGTAAATTCATCGTATATCGGGGTAATATTATAATTAAAATATATTATTTGTTCTGAAGTTTTGATCTGTGTTTTCCCTAATTTAGCTAAATGAAATCCATTGTCATTTGAGATGTCCGTCAGTTGAGCCGTACATCTGAAACAACAATTTATTGTTTAATTCTGTTTATCCTGACATGTTTTTCGGCCATTTGGTCTCTGATTTTTACTTTCCCGAGTATGGGATTATAGTGTTGAACTCTATATTTTCTAAATAAGGGTTTTTTGAATTTTTTTATTAGTCTTGGATTTTCTTTTACGTAAATAGTATCTTTTATTTGTAAGGGATTATCATTTTCTTTATAGTGTTGGGTTCTCAGTTTTTATTTTGTCATTTATAATTTTAAATAATTCTTCTTGTTCTGTTTGATATTTTTGTATTACTTCTTCATTAATAAGCGGGGTTGTTTTTAATGGGATTTGATTATTTTTGCCAAATAGTATTTCATTTGGGGTTAATTTTGTAACGGTGTGTTTAGTATTGTTGTAAGCTAAGATTGCTAAATCAAGTTTTTCTAAAAATGTTTTGTTTTTGAAGTGATTATTATTTTCAAGGAGTCTAAGATGTTCTATAAGTGTAGAATGAAATCTTTCAACTGCATTGCTTTTAGGATTGTTTACGCAGATTATGTGACTCTCTATATTCCTGAGTTTGAATAAATCTTGTAAAACGCTACTTTTGAATTCAGGTCCTGCGTCCATAACTATTTTATTTGGTATAGTATAAATTTGGAAATATTGCATTAATTTATGTAATATATTATTTGAAGTTTTATTTTCTAGCGGACAAACTTGACCATGTTTAGAGAATTGATCGAAAATTGTTAAAAAATTATTTTTATTTAGACAAAGTACGTCGATATTTATTATGTCGAATGGTTTTAGAGGGGTTGGTGTTAGGTTATCTATTGCCGGAATTGGTTTTCTATTGTATTTGTTTAATTTACAAAGTTCACATCTATTTATATATTCAGTAATATTACTAATCATTTTGGGCCAAAAATATTTTTCTTTTAATGCATTGAGGGTTGCAATTATCCCCCTATGGTTTGTAAGGCCTATATGGAAGTCACGAATTATTTCTATTTGTTCCTCTTCATTTTCTATGTCTTCAACTATTTTATTACAAGCAATTATGTTAATGGTATTAAATTCAAAGTTTTCTTTTATTATTTTTGAAATTTTAGGTCTAGGTCTTTTTCGTTAAAAATGGCTAGATATTTTATTTTCGGGATTATATATTCTTTGAGAAAGTTTAATATTTCGTCTTCAAGATTTTGTTTATTAAATTTACAATGAATTCGCTGTTTTCTGTTCCCAAATAATTTTGTTATTTCTATTTCAGTTTCAGAGTTATGACTTTCGAATATTAGTTGATTATCAGCTATGTTTATTCTATCTTCTATGTATTTAATTCCGTTTACTAAGTTTTCTGTATCAGAATGAATTGTATTTTGATTTGTCGAAGTTGATTCATTATCGTTATCATGTAAATTTATTGTAGGTAAGGAATAAACGTAGATTTGTATATTTGTGTCTTCAAATATTTTTAATATTTTTGCCGACACTTGATTCCATTCTAATTTATCTAAACCACATCCTAATAAGGGTATATTTATTTCAAAAATTTCATTAAGTATGAGATAATATCGGAGTTCTTTTAATGGTTTATCTAGGTTTTTAATTGATGGTTTCTCATTAAATCTTCTCTTTGTAATCAAATGGATAATTGTTTGATTATTAGAATTTTGAATAATGATGTGTTTATTTATTACGTTCGAATTTTTACAAAAAATTTTACTATCAAATTTTCTATTAACTTGGTCCGCTAAGCCTTGACTCATTTCGAAATCTTCCGAAATGCAATGAGCGAATATTTTTGTGTCTGTTACATCACCGATTTTATTGTAGATTTGTGTTTTATCACGTTGGCGAGAAAGATTATCTGCTATTACATTCATTTTGCCTTGTAAATATTCTATATCAAAGTTGTACTCGTTTAGTTCTATTTTCCATCGCATGAGTTTCTGGTTAGGATTTTTCATATTGAATAGCCAACATAAAGGTCTATGATCTGTTTTTATAAGGAATTTTCTACCATATAGGTAGTGTCTGAAATTTTTTACGGATTCTATTATTGCTAGAAGTTCCTTTTCAACGGTGCTATAATTTTGTTGAGCGTTACCTAATGTTTTTGAAAAATAAGCTATTGGCATTTCTTTACCGTGTTCGTCTTTTTGTAGTAGAACTGATCCTATCGCAAAATCAGAGGCGTCCGTAGTTAGTATAAAATATTTATGAAAATTTGGAAATTGTAATATGGGAGGTGAAGTAAGAATTTCTTTGCATTCGTTAAAGCATTTTCTATAAGATTCATTATAAATGTCTATATTTCGGCCATTTTTTAAGCATAAGGTAAGGGGTTTAGTGAGTTTAGCGAAATTTGGAATAAATTTGCGGTACCATCCTATTATACCGAGAAATTGCTTAATTTCCTTTTTTGTTTTAGGGATGTTAAGATTTCTAATTTTTTCTGTTTTGGAAGGGTCTGTTTTAATTCCGTCTTGAGTAATAATATATCCTAAATAATTTGTTTGTGGTTGCAAAAATTCTGATTTATCAATTTGGATTTTCAAGTTTGCTTTTCTTAATTTTTCGAAAACTAATTTGATATTGTTTAGATGTTCTTCAAGAGTTTTTCCAAAAATAATTACGTCGTCTAAGTAGACTAGACAAATTTTGTTTACCAATTCTCCTAGTGCGATGTTCATCATTCTTTGGAATGTGGCGGGGGCATTTTTTAGACCGAAGGGCATGCGCAAAAATTCATAGTGACTGGATGGAGTAGAGAATGCGGTCTTTTCGATATCATTTTTGTCCATGGGAATTTGATGGAAACCTGAATGTAAGTCTAGGGTCGTGAAATATTTTGAATGGCCAATATGATCCAGTAAGGTGTCAATATTAGGGATTGGGAATTTGTCATCTTTTGTTTGAGAATTTACTTTCCTAAAATCGATTACTAATCTCGTTTTCCGTTTGCCGGAAGCGTCTAACTTTTTTGGAACTATCCAAATGGGAGAATTCCATGGAGAATGAGAAGGCTGTATAACTTTTTCTCTTAACATTTTTTCGATATGTTCTTCAATGTCGTTTTCATATACTTGTGGAAGCTTGTAATTTTTAGTGTAAATGGGGGTTTCGTTATTAAGAGTTATTTTATGTTCGCATAAATTTGTACAAGACAATGGTTCGTTTGGTTTTGGAAAAAGATCTTCAAAATTATTTATGAGTGTTTTTAATTTTGATTTTTCAATTTGATTCAAATGTTCTGAACGAATTTGAATATTGTTATTTTCTTTGCCAGTTTTGAAGTCGTTTTGTAATTTCTTTTCTTTTCCTTGTATATTAACAGAATTTTTTATAAAGTCAATTTGGATATTTAATTTTTTAAATGCTTCAATGCCTAATAATAAATTATATTCTTTATGGAATTTGTAAACGTAACATTTTAATGGAATTTTATTAATTTTCAGTATTACAAATTGTGAAATAGTGGATTTTCCATTTACGGTTGTAAACGTACATTTTTCTTCATAAGTTTTAATTTTTTTGAATTTGACTAAATCTGGATGTATTAAATTAATACTTGAACCCGTGTCTAATAAAATGATGTAGTCCTGGATATGTAGCGAGGGTAAATTGTATGTTAGGCTGGACATTACTTGGTTTGTTCGTCTACCTCTGTCTCTAATTCTAAAAAATGATCGTGTTCAGTGTCATCGTTTTGTTCTATATATTCGTATTCGTAATCGTCAGCAGTTTGTTCAACTTGTTCATCTGAGCTTTCGTTGAGATTGTAATTTTGCTTAATTGTTTGAGTAGACATAGGCGTAGTGAGTCTTGTTTGTTGTGTCATAGGTTTGGGCTGGAATGTTCGTTTTGTTTCATAAAATTTTTTTAAATTCTGACGAGGGGCAAAAGGTTTTGGTTGTGTTTGATTGTTGGTAAACTGAATTGGTTTGGATGGGAATTGTTGAGCCGGGAATTTTTTGGGTGGTATGTTAAAACTAAAATTTTGTTTATCTCTTAACATTGGTGATTGGTGTGGGTTTTGATGTGAATAATTAAATTCATTTCTCAATAAACATTCACACTCTTCTAATGTACTGGGTTGTTTAACAATGAATGATCCTCTCACTGATAAAGGCAGGAGAGTTATAAAGTGAGAAACTACTAATTTTTGATTTTCTTTTATTATTGCGTTCTTTTGTAATTGATTATATTCTTTTAATAAGATTTTTGATTTGTACTGTGAAAATTTTTGAGAAATGACTTCTAGAGTTTTGTCTGTACTGGTTTTATTTTTCATTTGTAAAATTTCCAACAAAATTGTTTCAGCTGTGCTTTTATCACAGAAATTTGTTGTAAGGTAAAGTTTTAAATCTTTCCAGTCTTCGAATTTATTCTCGGATAATAATTCGGCAGCTCTATGTGTAAGTTTAGTTTTTATTAGTCCAAAAAGATATGTTTTCTGAACGGGACTAAGTACAACAGTTTTTAGTGTATTATCTACGTCGTCGACGGCACTGATAAAATTGTTTAGTAATTTAATATCTCCATTATATGAAGGAATAATTTCAGAAAGGTTTTTCAATTCTGAAAGTGTGGTTGTAGCCATGATTGAACTATTTGAAACGTTTAATCTACTTGGCTTTAAAATTATACTTTTAACAGTATTGTTTAAAGGAATAGGGTTTTTTACTTCAGTATCAGAATTTTCAGAGTCTGTACTATCGGACATAAGTTTATTGTGTGTGTTTGGGACTGTGCCGGTCCCTCGATACCTTTATTACTAGTCGTTTGCTAGAGGTATCCCTTTGTGTAACACAGAAATAATTATAAATATAACTTACAAAGTTATTGTTAATAATACGAGGATTGGTTGATGCTTTACGGACATCACCGGGTCGCTGATTCTTCCTGGGTTTGAAGACGTGATCGAAGGGTTGTCGAACAGCAAGGCTTCTTCCTCTCTCGATTCCTCTGTTGTTGGGTTGCCAAGGAAGTTGATTTCTCCGTGGGATCTGCGTTTCGTGTTGTTTCCGCAGGTCGTTGTAGACGGTTTTGTTGAAATATAATTTTTCTTGGCTTACGATTGATAGATTGGTTTATCAGAGTAAAGAATAGAAATTCACCACACAATTACTTTTTGTGTTTCTCTGATCCTACCGTGACTGCGCCAATTAAATAATTTCGTTTGAATTATTTTAAAAAAATTAATTTTATTATCAACGAGGTTACATGTGTCGAGATATGAGAATACAGAAAGAATGAACAACTTATCTTAGTTACAGGGGTTTTTATTACAATGCATGGTATAATGGAAAAGTACTGCAAGAAGTGCTGACATAGTAATAATTATTGTAGAATAGAAAAACAACAATACATAATTTAT
Organism: Ophonus ardosiacus; assembly: GCA_943142095.1. NCBI lineage: Eukaryota > Metazoa > Arthropoda > Insecta > Coleoptera > Carabidae > Ophonus > Ophonus ardosiacus. The sequence goes on along the minus strand of OW964826.1, from coordinate 31,706,157 downwards.
ATATACGAGGTGTGTTCAAAAAATATCGCGAATTTTGTGTTTTGTCAAAAATTATTTATTTATTCATGAATATCTATTTTGTCCCCTTCAAAGTAATCCCCATGAGATATTATACACTTGTGCCAACGGTTTTTCCAATCTTCAAAGCACTTCAAAAAATCATTTTTTTTTTATCTTGTTCAGCTCCTCCTTCGATGCCGTCTTTATCTCGTCAAGCGTAGCGTAACGTCGTCCTTTCATGGGCCTCTTCAGTTTAGGGAACAAGAAAAAGTCACAGGGGGCCAGATCTGGGGAATACGGTGGCTGCGGCATCATTAGTGTGTTGTTTTTGGCTAAAAAGTCGCGCACAAGCAACGATGTGTGAGCAGGGGCGTTATCGTGGTGCAAAAGCCAATTTTTGTTCTTCCACAAATCCGGGCGTTTCTGGCGGATTGCTTCGCGCAAATTGCGCATAACTTGCAGGTAATATTCCTTATTGACCGTTCTACCCTGTGGCAAGAACTCATGATGCACCACGCCCCTGCAATCGAAGAAAACTGTCAGCAAAACTTTCACATTCGACCGAACTTGGCGCGCTTTTTTCGGTCTTGGTTCGTGCGGCAGCTTCCATTGAGATGATTGAACTTTGGTTTCCACGTCATAACCATAAACCCACGATTCGTCACCAGTTATGACCCTCTGGAGCAAATTTGGGTCGTCGCGGACAGAGTCCAACATCTCATTAGCAATGTTCATGCGATGCTGTTTTTGGTCGCAATTGAGCAATTTTGGTACAAATTTCGCGGCGACCCGTCTCATGCCCAAATCATTGATAAAAATCGAATGGCACGAGCCAATCGATATGTTTAGGTCCTCAGCAACTTCTCTAACGGTGATTCGACGATTGGCCAATATCATTTTCTCCACTTCATTAATTTTTTCGTCTGTTGTTGAAGTGCTCGGGCGTCCGGCACGCTTTTCGTCGTTCACATCTTCTCGGCCTTCTGAGAACATTTGGTACCACCGATAAACGTTGCTTTGGTCCAAGGTAGCTTCTCCGTATGCCACAGTCAACATTCGGAATGCATCCGCGCACTTAATTTCGTTTTTCACACAAAATTTGATACAGGTTCTTTGTTCCATTTTTTTGAATAGGTAAAAATCGAAGACGATCCAAAACACGTGCAAGCAAAGCAGCTGTCAACAATTAAGTGAACATTCAAAATGGCCGAGCTTGTCGACATAAGTGAGAGACATGAGTACCAACATAAAGCCACAAAAAGATCGAAATTCGAATATACGTAACCCGCGAAAATTCAAAATTCGCGATAGTTTTTGAACACACCTCGTATATATATATATATATATATATATATATATATATATATATATATATATATCTTTTTGTTTCGTATTGCGTTTTTCTTGCATAGTAATTCTTATTTTCTCTTCTGTTATCTAAAGTGTTGTTAAACGCATTCGATGTTTTTCTTCCTGATACTTTATTTACCTCGTGTTTGTTTTCTTGTATATCTTTTACCTGTCTTTCCGACATTTCTTTGACTAGACATTTATCAATAGCTTGCTCTAAAGTGATTTTTCTATCTAACCACAACGTTTCTCTTAAATTTTTATCTTTAATCGAATATATAATTTAATTCAAGAGCAATTCAATTAGCAATTCTTCTGCCAACGTACCATATTGACAATTCTTACATAAATTTTTTAACCTATTAAAATAACTATTATACGATTTTTCTTCCTCCTGTTTAGCCATATTGAATATTGCCCTCTCATATCATATATTTACTTCAGGTGTTAGACATTTACTAATTGCTTCTAGTAATCTGTCTGCTGTTGCCTTATCAGTCTCTTTTATATCAAAATTTTCGTATCTTTTGAATACTTCTTCTCCTATTGCTGTTAATAGTATGGCTATTTTTTCCTCTTCATCTTTCTTACTTATTTCACTAGCTGTTATGTAGTTCAACCAATTACGTTTGAAATATTTAAAGTTTTCATTTATATCCCCTTCTTTTATATTCAATGGTTTTGGTAGTGGAATGCTCGAATTTACTAATACTGTACTTGCATTATCCTTCTTTGTTTTTAGCTTTTTCAATTCTGCTTCTAATACTCTAATTTTATCTTCCAAATCTGTCATATTGCTTATAATTTTATCTCTCAATTTTTCGGAACACCCGACACCGTGTTTTATTGTCTGCTTAATAACAACTCAATAATATTCCTTTAATATGTTTATTTGCAATTTGTTAATTGCGTACAAAATAACATCAAACTAGTATGTTTAATAACGTATCTACAAAATGGCTTCTCGTGTGCTTCTGTCAGCTGTGAGCAGTTACTTCTATATACAAAATGGACCGGCGACTCCTATCTCTATACAACAGCGCGAGCTGTATCCACTCAACTGTCATGGTGGGGTGGCTATCTCTTTCTAACAGTGAGAAGTACGCATGCGTCAGCTAGTACCCGTGGCTAGTACTAGTTTGACGAATTAACGATGAACATGAAGAAGAAATTAAATCCTGTTAAGAAGCTTGGCGTTAAGAATCTTACTTTTGATCTCCTTATTCTTGTATAAAATAATAATAATAATAATAATAATAAAGTTTATTCGTTTTTAGACTCATGGTCTTATACAAATAGGTTGGTTTACATTACATTTTAAATATATAGTTAAATATTTACATAAATTTATATACTGTTATGAAATATATTATGTACAAAACATATTCCTATATATTGAACCCATTTTAATCAAAGTATTAGTATTAATTACAGTGACACGTACATCAAAGTCATTATACAAGTGGTTAAAGTTAATAAATAATAGATTATATTTATTCATCTAAACAAAAACTCCTCAGTTTGAGTACACCGACCAAGAAATAGAATATATTATCTAATTTCGCTTTATTAAGGTTCGAGAAAAGTAAAAATAAGTTATTCTCTGATAGTCCCTGGAGATATCCTGTCAAGTACTGATCCCTTATGGGTTTATAAATTGGACATTTAATAAACAGGTGATAAATATTTTCACTGCTTTGTGTATTACAAATTCTACATATATTGTTTGTGTCAATGTCATATTTTATTTGATTTACTATTAATTTTAAATTGTCTTTGCGCGATAGCCTTAATTGAGCTATAATTCTTGTTCTTTGAAATGATGCTTGTAGATATAAGTAATTATCGTTATTTTCTATTGATTTTATTAATCTAAAATGATCATTATATTTTGAATTTATCAGTTTTTCTAAATCTTTTTCTTTCAAATTTATCTTTGCTGTTTCCAATATTGTCTTAATTTCGTGTTCACTAATTTTTTGATTTTCACAAATCGAACCAAAGCCCAGATCTTCTAGTTTTGTTCTTAACTGTGTGTACCAATTATATTCGATTTTGTTATTCTTTGACCCATCTAGTTTATAGAGACGATTATAGATTATTTTTAGATAACGATGATTTTCTAATTTCAATATTTTGGCCCACCAATTGAGAGCGCGCTTCAGAATTTCTGTTTCAATATGATCTAAATTCGCTTCGATTCTGATCATATAATTCGGTGTAGATCTTGGACATTGTAAAATACTTTTTATATATCTGATCTGAAGTGCTTCAATCTTTTCTATATATCTTAGGGCCCATACTTCTGACGCGTATAATGCTGTAGCCTGAACAGTTGATTGTAACAATTTAAGCTTCTCATTCCATCCATTCGATTTACCTTTACATAGTATGATGTTTACGTTACTTTGTGCTAGTTTGGCCTTTTTTAATGCATGCGAAGAGTTTTCAACAAATTTACCAGAACTAGTGAAGGTTACTCCAAGATAACAAAATTGATTTACTACTTCTATGCTATTATTATTATAGTTGAAGGAATAAGGATGATTGCGTAGGCGGCCTTTATGGAAAGGGAGGATTTTTGTTTTGGAAGTGTTTACGGTTAATGAATTAATTTTACAATACTCGTGCAACAAATTTAGTTTCTTTTGTACATCAACTGGTGAGTTACATAGAATTACCGCGTCATCTGCGTAAACTAACATTAGCAAATCACTTGATCCGTCGATATTTAATCCCTTTACACCAGCTTTTCTCAAGTATTCTTCCAAATCGTTAATAAAGATATCAAAAAGTGTTGGGGATAAACTGTCCCCTTGCATTACCCCTTCCGTCATATCTACCGACCTTTCAAATTGGCTGTTGGAGTCTTGAAAATTAAATTTTGCATTTTTATAAAAGTTAGAAATAATTCTAATAAGTTTTGAGCTGATACCTGTTTTGTACATTTTTTCCCATAATATATCATGTTTGATTGAATCGAAAGCACGTTTAAAGTCTATGAAAATTGTAAATATGCATGCCTTTTTTAGCCGTAAATGCAAATGTATTATAGAGCTTAAATTAAAGATGTTGTCAACAGTACTACGGTTTTTTCTAAAACCAGCTTGATTATCTGCAAGAATATTATTACTTTCCAAAAAATTTTGAATACGAGAATTAAGTATTAATGTGAATAATTTAGAGATGCAATTGATTAAGGCAATAGCACGGTAGTTAAGACAGTCTCGAGTATCCCCTTTTTTGTACAACATAAATAAATTAACTTGGGACCATGTGGATGGGACAGCTTCGTTTTCCATAATGTTGTTGTACAAATTGAGAGTATAGTGTAACCAGTTTGTAGGTAGATATTTCAGAAAGTCGTTATTAATACCATCTAACCCAGGCGCTTTACCATTTTTTAATTTTTGAATTCCTGTTTCTAGCTCTCTTAAGCTAATATTTACGTCAAGTACTGGGTGTAAGCAGTCCAAGAAATTTACTCTTACCTGTATACTATTTTCATAACTGTAAAGTTTTTTGTAAAAATTTGACCATTGTTCGGCGCTTATATCATTTATGTAATTATTTCTAGGTCTGAGTTTTCTAATTGTTTGCCAAAAATCTATATTATTTTTAGTATTTACTAAACTATTCGAGACTGTTTCTTGGTAAAGCTTTTTAGATTGATGTATCATTCTACGGTACTTTCGTTTACTTTCAATAAAGTTTTTTAAGTTGTAGTCTGTGGGCTGTTTGTTGTATACTTTTAACATTATTTTACTTTCTTTCTTCAGCTGTTTACACTTGTTATTAAACCACGGTTTATTAATATTAAAAATTTTATTTTCCGATACTGTATTTATTTGTAACATGTCAGAATGTACTGCAGCATCTTTGATTGCCTTTATGATATTATTATTTAATTCTGATACATTTTGACTATTAAAATAGATATTAGGTGAATCTTTTAATGATTTAACAAATGCTTCGGCTTTGTTTTCTAAAAATTCGAATTTTACTATAAATTTGTTGGCGCGTTTGTTTACTTTTTTATTTAATATTGCACATTGATTTGTTACTAATGACACTACACAAAGACAGTGATTTGTTGCTTCGAGAGCAGTATAAATTTCAAACGTAGAAACTGAATTCATCGTATGTAAATCTGTCCAAACCAAATCTATAGTACTTTTGCCGTTGTGATTGAAAAAAGTATACTTGCCAGGTATATCTCCAGCGGTACGTCCGTTGAGTACATACAACCCAAGATACTCCATGATTTTGACTAGCTCTCTGCCTCTATGGTCGGTGTCTTCATGTAGAGATACGCGGGACTCGATTATGTTTGGATTTTGGAGTATTTCTTCATTTATCTGGTTAAGTTGTCCTATCTTTGAATTGTAGTCTCCTTGTATAATGACTTTGGTATCTGGATCTATATTACCTACAATAGATTCTAATGAGTTTTCTAACTTTGATATTATAAACTTATCATCTAAACTGGGTTTCAAGTATATTGTCGCAATTAAATATTTTTCAGACTTTGATTTTAGTTCTAAGAAAAGCCAATGTTCAGTAGCTTCTACAACTTTAGTTTCTGTAAAATAGTTATTTTTGTACAAAACCAACAAGCCACCACTGGCTCTCCCAATACTTTTGTTTTTTACAGCTTTTACTTGAAATATATTTTCTTTAAATTCGTGTAAAAAATCTGGTATTATATTTATTTCATTATGTTGCCATGTTTCACAAAGACAAAGTATATCACACATTACTAGTTTTTCTTTGATTTCCAAATCTAAATTAAATAAAGAATTGAAGCCACTTAAGTTCCAAAATATTATTTTTAAATTATTACATGTACGATTGTTAGTTTTATAGGACATTAGTGCACTTAACTTATCACTTTTGTTGGGAGGCGATGATGGTATAAAATATAAAATGTTATGACTTGTTTATGTACTTTTTTGGTAATAGATAATTTAAAAATTGCTTTTAATACATACGAAGACCATCCTGCAAAAAAAAGGAAATATCGCATTTTAAATAAGTTCAGGTATGCGTCATGTACATCAAATACTGTAGAATTTTATGTGCAAACTTACAATGCACTAAGGATGATGGTCTCAATGTTATTTAGCTTTTAAATATAGCCATACAACAGAAAAACATTATAAACTATAAAGTTTTTTTTTAATTGCTCAAAAACTACATAATTATGACATTTCCCCTTTTTGCAGTGTGATTTTCATATGTTCATTCATTTGATGAAAGTATATATCAATTATATTTCAATTAATTTAATCCAGATAACGTTATTAGAATTTAGTAAAATGTTTGAAATTGTTTTTTACTTTTATTCCCATTCAGTTAAAGCTTAAATACATTTTCGCGTTAAATAAAAAGATAAAATGTGATCATATCTGCTTGGTCCAACTATACACGAAAGTTAGAGAGAGACAGCCACCCCACCAGTCAGGCGGGTGGTATTCTCGGTGGATACACGCAAGTTATTCAAGCCGCCGGTCCATTTTGTATATAGAGGTCACTGGCTGTGAGTATGTTGCTTGACGTTGTTGCTGCCAACCTGACTACTGCCAACCTAACATATATATATATAACAGTAACCATGGAGGTATGAAACAAATATGGAGGTAGCTTATGCGAACTCAAATGAAGCCAACTGCTCCCCACTACCAGTCGGGACCATCTGTCATTTTGTGTCGTGTACATTTTGTTGAGATTTAATTTTCTGGTGTGTTGTGCGAAGTAATATATCGTGGACTATTTTTATTACTGTTACTTCTTTATTAAAAAGGTGTTTACAAAAAATTAGAGTAGAATTCGCTAATCCAAAAATGAGGATTAGCTTAAAAAATTTTGTCAATGTTTTAAAAAAATGTATAAATACAGACATTTTTTTTTACTTTGCATGAACATTGTTTTGAACATGGGCCCCTGGAAAATCATATAGTTCATTTAATTAAATATATATGTCATAGTTAATTTAAAGTTAGTTTGCATTTTTTAACAAAATCAAATATTGATAAATCCCAAAATATTAGAATTTGAAATAACAAAATGACATTGTTTACAAGCTACTAAAAGACTGGTTTTTTATAATAAAAATGATCTAAATCAATTGTTTATTTTTTAATGTACTCTTATACCTTTTCCATTTAATTTAGACTTAACATATTTTATGTAGCTTAATTTTTACAAATTGTAGTGAATAAAAGATTAGTAATTATTTACTACTGTAATTTAATGTCTAGTATATATTTGAAGTAACTTTTTACTATTTAATATTTCCAAATAGTTTTAAATTTATTTTCATAAGAAATATAATTATCAGTCAATCCCTTTTTTTTAAAAAAAAGTAATGATATTGTTTCAGTTACACGTTTTTCGCATTTCGTACATCAAAAATACCGCGAGATCCCCACTCTAGCTCGGGACCAATACATGTATGCGTCCGTCCCCACTAGGCTTCACTCCCCTCGCAAATAGTATCACTTTACCCTCCCACCATATTTGTTTCATACCTCCATGACAGTAACATTGTTTAGGTGTAAATGGCGCTCAATTTGAGCATTTGTTATAAGGTTTTTAATTACGAGGAGAGTTTTTTTTATGTTATCTACCTAGCTATGAAAACAACGAGTTAGAGAACAAATAAAATATTATTTTTCAACGTAAGAACCGTTAACACCAACACACTTATTCCAACGTTTTTCTAATAAAGCTACGCCTGCAAGAAAATCTTTTGGTAATTCTACAAAATACGACTCCACTGCGTTTTCCAAGTCATCATTCGATAAAAAGCGACTCCTCTCAAATGTTTTTTGAGTTTTGGAAAGAAATAATAGTCGGACGTGGTCAGGACTGTAAGGTGGATGTTGTAATTCGTCAAAGCCGCATTCATTGACTATTGCTTGAACAATTCGTGCTTTATGCACCCTGCAGTTGTTGTGCAGAAGCAGCATTTTCTGAGCATAATTGTGGGGTCTTTTTTTCGCGTATAGCCGCTTTCAAGTTCTTAATTGTGTCTTTGTAGACATGAAAATGTGACAGTAACTTGACATAAGAAAATTGTCGCGATAGCATATTGTTTTCATAGCTAGGTAGATAACATAAAAAACTCCCCTCGTAAATTAAAATTACATTATTGTTTCTAACTTTAAAATGGTTTATTCAAATATCAATTTATTGGCATGCCTATATAGCATCAAGAGCTTTCATTTGATATAACACAAGAGGTATATTGCCATTTAAAATTTAAAAGTTGAGAGTGGTGGGGGAGAGATTAGTGAATTAAAAAAAAATATTAATAAAATGTGGCCCCCTAGATGTTAAAACATTTAGAGTAAACCGGGTATGTCTATCACAATTCGTTTCAAAGTTATTAAAGATGGATCGTCTTAAGCGCGCCACCTGTATGTATGTTACCTATAATTTTAAATATTTAATTAATAAAACAATAAGAAAGATTAAATGTACTTCCCAGAAAAAGCTTTCAGAATGTAACTAAAACTTTTGATTTTTGACACTGACATCTGTCACTTACAAATTATGTTATAAACATTTGAATTTGTCAACTGGTTTCCTTAGTGTATTTTAGCCTACTCGACTTATTACATCCCGTTATTCTATATATTATAGCGTCTTTATCTCTAAATTTATAGAAGATGTAATAAAAATTTTAAATGTATCAGACGTAGAATTTTATATTCTTCAATATTAGTAATATCAAAAATTTTCAAAAAATAATATTTTGAAGAATTTTTTTTAGAAACTACTACTGCCGGTTGTCCAATTGTTACCAAAACCTTTTCAGCTCTTTCCATGAATATCAGATTGAGGAATTCATAGTTAAACTGGTCTTATGTCTTATAGTTTTTGAGTAATCGTCCCTCCAATATCCACACATACATAAATACATACATACATACATACATACTTACATCAGTAAAAAAATCTGTTGTGGCCAGCACAAGACCTCTTGCCATTTCCATTTTATGTTATATAAGTATTACACTTCGCTGTCGAATCGTCGTTTTGTAACAAAAAAATTACAGAACTTTACCCAAATATTGTATTTTATTGTATTGAACATGTCTTCTGCACACATATAATTCTAATTAAATCTATTTTTCATTGTATGAGGATGTTCCTATATATTAGAGATTCTTCCAACAGTAGCCCATTAATATATACGAGATATGATAACAAAAGATGGAATGTACGCTAGCGAATCCTGAAATATGAAGAAATAATATAAGGCAGAAATAAACGCAACAAAAGTGAAATACCTCAAGAAGACCACAGGAAAATTAATATGGTCAGGAAAAGAAATGAAAACATTTATTAAAAAAAAATTATTAAAAAAAATATATATAAGAATGATAACAAATCAAGAACTAGATATAGTAACCAGGATATAACAGAAACAACTGGACAACGGACACATAACGAGGATAGATCAGAACATTTTTATTGTATTTAACATGTCTTCTGCACACATACAATTCTAATTGTATATATTTTTCATTGTATGAGGAAGTTCCTAAATGTCAGATATTCTTCCAATTCATTAACAAGATTGGCGGTATTTCTAATGGATATATGCAGGTTACTTATAATTTTAAATATTTAATTAATAAAACCATAAGAAAGATTAAATGTACTTCCCAGAAAAAGCTTTCAGAATGTAACAAAAATTGATTTTTGACACTGATATCTGTCATTTACAGATGATGTTATAAACAATTGAATTTGTCAACTGGTCTCCTTAGTGTAGTTTCGCCTACTCGACTTATTATATCCCGATATTCTATGTATTATATAGCGTCTTTATCTCTAAATTTATAGAAGATATAATAAAAAATTTAAATGTATCAGATGTAGAATTTTGCTCTTCAAAATGCGTAATGCACGCACACACACGCACACGCGCACGCACGCACGCGCACGCACACACACACACACACGCACACATACAAACACACACACACACAAACAAACACACACACACACACACACAGAGAGAGAGAGAGAGAGAGAGAGAGAGAGAGAGAGAGAGAGAGAGAGAGAGAGATAGGGTATATACTTATGCTTCTGCAAAATATTTGATATTTGCAAATCCTTGTGTTCATGTCTTCTTTGTTTTTATTTTAGAGGGCTGTGAACACTTTCATAATAATTTATTACAATCATTTTTATTGTTTTGTTATATGTAATTTTATTTTCTTAACATTATTATGTTTTTTTTTAATTTGAATTAATATGGGATGCGAAAAAATTGCGCAAAAAAATTTCGGTCTGTGATATGAAAAGTTTGGGAAACGTTAGTCTAAGCAAAATAAATTTTTGAAAGACAAACGTTTTATATTCATCCTTTTCGCGCGCGCGTCTTGCCTAGCAACTACGAAAGAGATAAATATATGCCAACTTGTAAATTCGTTCATCATACTGATGTCCTTGATCGGACTTTACGGATTTTACTGTACATACAATTGCGGCCAAAAAAATGGAAACACCTATTTTTTATGTTTGTAATTCAGTCTTTGACATAAATGTCAACGTCACATTAAATGAAAATAATTTGAAAGCACTAAGATGCCTCGACAAAAAGTCCAGATTTAAACCCCATCGAAAACATATGGGCCCTGTTACTAAAGAAAATACACTCCAGACAAATTAGACCCAGAAACAGAAATGAATTGTGGGAAGTGACACAACAATCTTGGCAACAGATTGATCAAAATAATATTAGGCGTTCGATTTTATCGATGAACAAACGTTTGCAAACTGATAGAAAAAAATGGAGCCCCCATAAAATATTAATTCTTTGTTTTTGATTTTTTGGTTCATAATTTTGTGTTCACTGTTTTTCATTATATTTTATTTTTGATATAAGTAATACCCGTTTCTCTTTCTCTGTTTTGATTAAATTATTTATTTAGTAAAATGAAAATTAAGTAAATAAAAACAGTTTTTTCTACTCCCATGCGTGAAGTGAGTACTTCACGTATCAATTTTTATGTGTGAAGTTTAATTTTTTGCACACTGTGCGTGAAGTAGTACTTCACGCACCGTTCATTATTTTAAATATTACAAACTGAATTGTATTTTAATAAAATAAAGCTGTTAAACATCCGTAACGTTGGTAACCATGGTTACACAAGTCGATAATACAGAGGCTTTACGTTAAAAGAATGACAATGTGAAGAAAAAATATATTTTCTTGCAAGGTCGTAGAAAAAGTATAGTATGTAACACATGTGTGAAGCCTATTTTACATTCGGGTGGTTTGCAACACTCGCCTTTGGCTCGTGTCGCAATCTCCACCCTCGTAAAAATTTCAGCTTCACACACTTGCCACATAATATACGATTATGGATTTCATAATGAAACGCCAGTGCTTGTGTGACATTATTTGATGTCATTTTGACATGGAAGTCAAATTACAATGTTAAAAATTCATAAAAACAGAAACTAGATAAACGTAGGTGTTTCCATTTTTTGGCCGCTGTTGTACATCCACACACATACAGACATCATTGTAAAAATGTTAAAATCGGTTTATATGGATCTTAAATCATACTTATTCACTTAAATCTGGATATGTGATTTTTAGCATGAATCCAATACCTCTATTAGCGAGAGGTCAAAATTCCAAGTAAGAGGCAAAAATGTACAAAATAGATTTTATTAAATCACTCGTGAATGGATGTTCCTTTTTGAAATAGCAAGAATTTATTACTTTGTATAATCTTATTTTTATTAAGAATTTTAATCTGATTTTGTCTTAATTTGTAATTCTCTATGTTTTGCAATATTATCCTATACGTTATCTTATGTCAATGTACACATTTGTGAAGGGATGTTCCTTTTTGAAATAGTAAGAATTATTATTTTGTATAAACTTACGTTGCTCTATGTTTTGCAGTGTCATCGTTTATATTAACTTATGTCATAATGTAAACATTTATTTTTCATATAAAAAAGTTTAAATATTTATCTTCTATGCAATAATTTTTTAGATAAAGAATAATAGAGAAAAAGCAAACATAATTAGTCCGACAAGTATTTATTTTGAGAAGTTAATACAGTAGATATATTAATTCTTAATTAAAATAAAATTCAATTTCTCATAATATATATGTATATATTATTAACAGATCGAAATTGAAATACCTCATTTGGGTGTAACAGCGAAACGAGCTATCTCAAATAATTTCTACACTATTAAAGATACAATAAAATGTTATAAGACAATCTTGTAGAAGACCAAGGGGGACATCCGATTAAAGAATAATAGTATATTACATCTGAGGTGGGAGATGTTTCATTACAGCCGAGGGCTTATGTATATTACCTAGAGGCGAAGCCTCGAGGTGAGATAATGCGCGAGGCTGTTATGAAACTCCCATCGAGGTTATGTATAATATTTTATTCACAATCATCCTCATTTTAAATCAATAATTTTCAAAATAAATCATTGAATTATAACCTTTAATTTTATTAATATTTTGACAGCTGTCTTAAACTTTTTTTAGCCTACTTAATTATGGGGATTTACGGCAATGTTGCTAGGCAACCCCTACATAAACATTTCCAACCCAAGAGATTGTCATTAAAGTTAGGAATGACGTATTTTCCAACCTCCAGAAGGTTAGGAATCTGTATATTACTACGAGTGTAATAATTGTGAATACAATATTTTTTTGAACCAGTAGTTTTAAAGTTATGAGGTAGTTATATTTTTTTAAATAGGATAATATATCTTTTTTATGCTATTCGATAGAGTATTTTTTCTGAATTCAACCATATAAATATTATGTACCCTTGCATAACAAAAATATTGAGAAAAATTAGTTTAAAGTTTAAATAAATTTGATTTTTAACAAAACAAAAACTGTTACCTGTCAATTTAATTTGTTTGTTGTGTGATTTCAATTGCAAATTATTTGTTTTGTTCATTATTATTTGTCAGTTTAATTTGTTGTATATTTTCTAATATTGAAAATTGTTGTTTGCTTTGTTCAGTGTTATCTGTTACCTGACAATTTAATTTGTATTTGTATAATTTCTACTGTTGCAAATTGTTGTTTTGTTCGGTGTTGTGTGAAGTTAATTTTAGTTTGTTTCTTGTATAATTTCTATTGTTGAAAATTGATATTTCTTTCTCGAGTGATTATTTTTGAAATAATATGGCTAGAATTTACACAAACGACGAATTATTGAATTTATTATTAATTTTTGGCGAATGTAATAAAAACTATGAACAAGCTTCCAATATTTTTGCTGCAAGATACCCTGATAAACCGCGTCCAGGAAAAAATGTTATCAAGCGGATAACACGAAATTTAAAAAATCATGGGTCATATTCATGTAAACGTGAAAATCATAGACCGATCAGAAATGATCAAGAAATTGAAATAGCTGTTTTGGGATATACCGCTAATAATCCAAATGCGTCTACACGTGAAACTGCCAGTGAACATTTTATTTCAAATATGTCGTGTGACGAAGTCACATTGTTTCGCCATGAAATTTCAACGCGTCATCGTCCAGAGAACATCACCGGCCACTGTGGGGCTGCAGAGTAGCATGTAATCGTTGTCCAGAAGCCGCTGTAGCAGTAGAATAGGATTCTGCAGCCCAAACTGGCGGTGCAATGTCCATAACCTCACTTTGAGCACATGGTTATTTTCCATGGAACATCATCGTCCACTGTGGGGCAGCATCACGGCGTGTAAACAGTTTTCCGAGATAACTGTAACACGAAAACAGCTTTCGACAGTTTAAAATGCCCTTAACATGTTTTTAAACTTACCTGTAGCACATGGTGAACACGAGGTCACAGCCAACAGAAAATCCTCTAGTTTTCAACCTGCCACGATCTTTCCGGGGTTTTTCGTGGCCGGCATTTCACTCGGCACATCACAGAGCAACTTCAAAAGCAATAGTTCACCCAGATCTCACAACTAGAGCACGCATTCCAGAGCTGTCAAGACCGCAGCGCCAATGAAAGCGGAACAAACCTACAACTTGGGATATTTGTTAAATTGTATTTTATTTAAAATATTATTGTAAATATTTTACCTGTTAGTTTGAAATAAGAAAAACTGGATTTTCGCATTTTCCCTTGAGTATAGAATTTACTAGAAATATTTTAAGAGCCCAGCCTCTCGACCAATAGTAAGCCGAGTCTGTTCTCCCACTCGGCCAATCACATTCGAATAAAGCCACTTCCACATAAGCCGCGCGCGTTTGAACGAGAGTTATCAAAATTCGGGTATAAAAGATGCCACAGCATCCCTAGAATTCATTCTGTCTTCTGGCTAGCGTCTAGCCAGAACCAGGAGTTCCATAGCGTCTATGGAATAGAAGGCAGAGTCCAGATCTTCTACAGCTGTTCTGTAGAAGTCAGTCACCGATTGTCGCTGTTCGACAAAGTCAAAGTTTCGCCGAGTAAATATATTTTCTAAGTCCCGTGTCGGGACGGTGATCACGACAAGTAAATATATTTTTCTAAGTCCCGTGTCGGGACGGTAATCCACGACGAGTAAATATATTTTTCTAAGTCCCGTGTCGGGATCACGGCGAGTAAATATTACTTCACGTTTGTTTCTCAGAGTTAATATTTCACGTACCAAGTTTCACGAAGTAAAGATTTCACGTACAAGTTCTCAGAGTAAATATCATTTCAAGTTTGTCAAGAGTATAAATAATATTTCGCGTACTAAGTTCACAAAGTTGATATATCCAGTTTCACTTGATAGTAAAATTCTCAGTAGTTTGAATAAACATTAGTCACAGTTTCTCAGTCATTTATTAAATTGTACATAGTGTGTAAATAAACATAGTTTAGTGTACTGCATTTTTCACTGCTCAAAAATACCCTAAGAATCCTGGCCTACACGACTAGCTATCCGCAACCCTTCCTCATCCTCTCTCAGCTCCACGGAGATACAAGATGGCGCCCGAGCAAGAATCAATCCAAACAGCAGCGATAGGGGGTGAGAGTGACGTCACAAAATGGCACCAGACCAGGGATGTCGTCACAATTTGGCGCCCGAGCAGGGACTTCAAGGTCGTCACGACGCCGATGAGCAGGGACTCCAAGGCGCACTCCAGGGACTCCAAAGTGCTGAGCAGGGACTTCATAGTACCGCCCAGGCACTCGAAAATGCAGAATAGGAATCTGACATGTACACCGCGCAGACAAGACCTGAAACAGCAGAGACAGTCAAGAGAAAGAACAGTTCCACGAGCAGCAGACTCACGAACAGCACAGGTAGCGGCCTCAGTAACAGGCCCCAGTGTTGGCTCTAGGAGCGACAATCGACTGCGTGGTCTCCTGGCGGCCGGCCTCATGACGATTCACGGGTCATGGTCGGTCCGTATCCCGACACGAGCGATGTCGCTGTCTTCAGCAGCAGCAGCCAACAGAAAACCCAGGAACAGCACAGGCAGTACAGGCCTCAGTAACAGGCCCCAGTGTTGGCTCCCGTAGCGACAATCGACTGCGTGGTCTCCTGGCGGCCGGCCTCATGACGATTCACGGGTCATGGTCGGTCCGTATCCCGACACGAGCGATGTCGCTGTCTTCAGCAGCAGCAGCCAACAGCAACAGGAACAGCCACAAGTATGGCCTCGTAATGGCCTCAGTAAAGGCCTTCGTAGCTTCAGTAATGGCCTCGTAATAGTCTCAGTACAGGCCTCCGTAAGGGCCTCAGTAATGGCCCAGTAACAGTTATCGCAGTGAGGCTCCGATAACAGCAGCAGCAGCACCGCAGCAGCAGCAACAGCAGCAGCAGCACCGCAGCAGCAGCAACAGCAGCAGCAGCAGTCTCAGTACAGTACTTCACCGCGCAGACAAGAATCTCACCCAAGAGAGTGTTGAACCATGGAGCAGTTAGAACGACAGGGTTCTCCCGCGACGTCAGCACGTCGCCAATGTGCTAGCTGTCTACATTTCCGCTTCAGACGACGCCCAATCACCCGACACGGCCAGAGCAGTTCGTGGAGTAGTTGATCGGCCTGTCTCCCGCCCCTGCTGTCGAGCAGGGTAGTCATCAGCTGCGTGGTCTCCTGGCGGCCGGCCTCAAGACGATTCGCGGGTCTTGGTCGGTCCGTATTCCGACACGAGTGATGACATTTTCCCGGCAGGCGCAGCTGCGTTCACGGACCAATGTCCTGGTCATGCGACAGGAAGATGCAAAGTCTAAGCGGGGGTGCACACCGTACAGCGCCCTTGGGTCCACAGGAAGAAACAATAGGTGGTACTTACAGTCTTTTTTTTTGTTTGTTTTTTTTTTTTTCACCAGGAAAGCGGAGAGTGTGACGAAGTCACATTGTTTCGCCATGAAATTTCAACGCGTCATCGTCCAGAGAACATCACCGGCCACTGTGGGGCTGCAGAGTAGCATGTAATCGTTGTCCAGAAGCCGCTGTAGCAGTAGAATAGGATTCTGCAGCCCAAACTGGCGGTGCAATGTCCATAACCTCACTTTGAGCACATGGTTATTTTCCATGGAACATCATCGTCCACTGTGGGGCAGCATCACGGCGTGTAAACAGTTTTCCGAGATAACTGTAACACGAAAACAGCTTTCGACAGTTTAAAATGCCCTTAACATGTTTTTAAACTTACCTGTAGCACATGGTGAACACGAGGTCACAGCCAACAGAAAATCCTCTAGTTTTCAACCTGCCACGATCTTTCCGGGGTTTTTCGTGGCCGGCATTTCACTCGGCACATCACAGAGCAACTTCAAAAGCAATAGTTCACCCAGATCTCACAACTAGAGCACGCATTCCAGAGCTGTCAAGACCGCAGCGCCAATGAAAGCGGAACAAACCTACAACTTGGGATATTTGTTAAATTGTATTTTATTTAAAATATTATTGTAAATATTTTACCTGTTAGTTTGAAATAAGAAAAACTGGATTTTCGCATTTTCCCTTGAGTATAGAATTTACTAGAAATATTTTAAGAGCCCAGCCTCTCGACCAATAGTAAGCCGAGTCTGTTCTCCCACTCGGCCAATCACATTCGAATAAAGCCACTTCCACATAAGCCGAGCGCGTTTGAACGAGAGTTATCAAAATTCGGGTATAAAAGATGCCACAGCATCCCTAGAATTCATTCTGTCTTCTGGCTAGCGTCTAGCCAGAACCAGGAGTTCCATAGCGTCTATGGAATAGAAGGCAGAGTCCAGATCTTCTACAGCTGTTCTGTAGAAGTCAGTCACCGATTGTCGCTGTTCGACAAAGTCAAAGTTTCGCCGAGTAAATATATTTTCTAAGTCCCGTGTCGGGACGGTGATCACGACAAGTAAATATATTTTTCTAAGTCCCGTGTCGGGACGGTAATCCACGACGAGTAAATATATTTTTCTAAGTCCCGTGTCGGGATCACGGCGAGTAAATATTACTTCACGTTTGTTTCTCAGAGTTAATATTTCACGTACCAAGTTTCACGAAGTAAAGATTTCACGTACAAGTTCTCAGAGTAAATATCATTTCAAGTTTGTCAAGAGTATAAATAATATTTCGCGTACTAAGTTCACAAAGTTGATATATCCAGTTTCACTTGCTAGTAAAATTCTCAGTAGTTTGAATAAACATTAGTCACAGTTTCTCAGTCATTTATTAAATTGTACATAGTGTGTAAATAAACATAGTTTAGTGTACTGCATTTTTCACTGCTCAAAAATACCCTAAGAATCCTGGCCTACACGACTAGCTATCCGCAACCCTTCCTCATCCTCTCTCAGCTCCACGGAGATACAAGATGGCGCCCGAGCAAGAATCAATCCAAACAGCAGCGATAGGGGGTGAGAGTGACGTCACAAAATGGCACCAGACCAGGGATGTCGTCACAGTCGGTATGGCGAATTTTGAAAAAACATAATCTGAAACCGTATTCACTGAAGTTAATTCATTCTATAAATGATACAGATAATGTACGTAGAATAGAGTTTTGTGAGTGGTTTTTGGTTCAGAACCAAGAAAATTATTAATTTTCTAAAAAAAAATTGTGGACGGATGAATCAAGATTCACCAACAATGGAATGTTCAACAGAAATAATGAACATGTAGGTACGAGTATGGGCGGAAAAACAGCCGCACTCATTTCGTGTTGAAAATTACCAACATAAATGGGGTTTTAACGTTTGGGTTGGATTATTAGGAAACAAATGGATTGGTACCCATATTTATGAAGAAAATTTAAATGGGACACGTTATCTAATTTTTTAGCAAAATGAACATTTTTTTTGGAAAATTTAAATTTAAATAAAAGAGCATATGTGGTTCCAGCAGGATGGAACGCCAGCCCACAATACTCATCCAGTGTATGATCATTGGATAGCTACAAATGGGCCATTCAAATGGCCTGCTCGTTCGCCCGACCTAACACCTTTAGATTTCTTTTTATGGGGCTAAGAGATGCATGTGCACCGGAAAATACACATTTTGAATGAAAGCTCAAAATATTTTAAATGAAATATGTTGTAGGGGCTCTACAATTTATAAATGAAAAACAATATCTGATAAATGTCCACCACGACTACATTGGCAGACATCGATTCTTTTATCAAAATTTTCTATAACATTTGTGCATAATTGTGGCTCAATTTAATTAATTACGCGCTCGATGTTGGCTTTGAGCTCTACAATTGTTGGATTATCCTTATAAATTTCATCTTTCACGTAGCCCCACAAGAAATAATCTAACAGTTTTAGATCGCATGATCTTGGTGGCCAATTGACATTCACCTCTACGCGAAACCAAACGTCCATCAAATTTGGTTTCCAATAAATCGATTGTTTCTTGAGCCGTGTGATAAGCTGCCCCGTCCTGTTGAAACCACAACTCGTCGACATCCATATCATCCAAAATAGGACATAAAAAATTGATTATCATGTCTCTATAGCGTACTCCATTGACCGTAACGGCACACCAGCCTCATTTTCGAAAAAAAATTATCCAATGACACCGGCAGTCCAAAAAGGACACCAAACAGTGACACCTGACACGAACACGAGATGAATGTAATGTTTGTACAACAACTGTTGAGAACGCCGTGTAATTGATAAATTTGGATCTTCCTCAACACTATTGCTCACAGCAGCAATATTTTCTTGCGAACGTACGGTACGAGCACGTTTTGGTGTTGCTACGTGACCCAGTTGACTCAATTTTTTTTACTAAATTCTTAATTGCAGACTCTGATGGACGATTAACGACCGAAAATATCCACGATTTTACCAAATGTAGTTTTCACCGATCGACCACCTTCTACTGAAAACATAACCACAAACTGAATGACATATATGTCACCTTACCCAAATACAATCCTATTGAAAAAAATCTGTTGTGGCCAGCACTATACCTCTCGCCATTTTCATATTAGGCTATATAAGTATTGTATTTAACATTTCTGGTATACACAAAAAATTCTAATTACATTTATTCTTTACTTTTCAATTCATTCTATGAACAAGTTTTCTCCTACTCTTCTAAATTTTCGAGATTCTTCCAATTCATTGACGAGATTAGTGGTATTTCGGAAGGGTATATGATGAATTATATGTACTGTAAGCGCATATTTAGTTTACACTGTTACTACATTCTTTGGCTTATAAATGAATCCCCTTTCTTTTTATACCAATTTTTCTATGTCGAAGACTGGGCGCGCGCGCGCGGCTTCACCGTTAGGTCCTCAGCGTGCAAAGAACAAAATGTGACCACGTCGGCGGTGATTGATCCCTGCGTCTTGTCCTTGCACGTGGGGCATCTTGCGCGGATGACTCCTGGAGCGCTACATCCGTAACACACGGTGGGCGGGCGTCTGTCGAAGGATGGTCCGGCTTGGTTTGGTGCCGTATCCACAACTTCTGGCTTCTTCGTGGCAAACTTCCGGCACTCCTTCTTACTATGGCCAAAATTCCCGCAGAACTGACAACGTGGCCTGTCTCTATGCTTGTCGGCGGCGCTCACTGGCTTTTGCGACCCGATCACTTCTGGTGAGACGGGAACGTGCGAAACTTCGCGGAAGCACTCTTCAGCTGTTCGCGCTAGCTGCAAAAGGTCGTCGAAGGTCTTAACTTCGTTTCGTCTTACCCGTTTTCTCACGTTGCGATGCAGAAGTCCATACACCATGTCAAATTGTAACGACTCTGAGAGTTTTGGCTCTATTATCTGCGACAGCAACGACCTGCACTTACATGCGATAATGTCTGTTTTCGTTTTAGCACTCTGTTCTTCTGAAAACAGTTCCCGGAACACTTTGTAAGTGGGTTTTCGCGAACCGAACGCCTGCTTCAGGTCGCGTATCGCATCGTCGAAGGATTTTGTTGTCCCTTTTAAACCCGACCACCACTCTGCAGCTAGACCCGTAAGCAGCATCGATAGCCCCTTCAACGCATTTTCATCCAAAATATCGACGCACTCCTGGTACACATTTTTAGCGTCGATAAAAGTGTCCACGTTATCGCCTTCGGCGCCGCTGAAGCTAGACTAACATCGCGCAATGTTTCCAGTTTGATTAACTGACGTAACCGACGTCGGCGTTGCCACGCGCAACGCGTTTGAACTAGGGCCGCCATGTTGCTAACCCCGTCCACTCTCAGAGAACTGTAGAAGTTTTCTTTCGCGGGAAATTCTTCTTCTGCCAGTTTCTCCCAACAGTCTAAATATTCATATGGAAATACTCCTTTTCTTGTAAGCAGGTAAAATTCATTGTCATTGGTACAGTACTTTTTCGTTATCGATTTCTCATTGTCACTTAGGCATGACGACAGTTTATCAATACAGCTAGCCATAAATCTAAAAGAGTCTATGATGCGTAATTTAACTTTGGTCTCTGCTATATACTTGGTGAATGAAATGTATCGCTCCTTATTTATGGGTAGTAAATCTACACTACCATTAATATCCTTGATAATACTTTTTATAATAAAGTGTGAGTCATACCCACTCAAATTATGAAACACAACATGTATGGTGTGAGATTCCTGTAATTTTAAATTACACCACTGATGTACAGCCCCTCTAAATTTACCCGTCAGGTGATTGTGATCTCGAACTTTAATGTGGTTTGCATAAAAAATATTCCCACAAATATGGCAATTTGTCGAATTTGTTGAAAAGTATGTTCCTCTTCAGGTGTAAGATGCATTGGTTTAATATTTTTTATAATATTATCAATATATTAAGTAATTGCTTTAAGAACAATACAATCCTTCCCAAGATTCATTGAAAAATATGACAATGAGTCATCATAGGAACATTTCATGTAAAATGCAATGCTGCATGGTATGTGTTTTTGCATATATTCAGTGTTACCCTTTTTTTCATTACCCACCTTTTCTAGTATGCTCTCTAAATCAGCGTATATCACAAAAGGATAAGGCATACCAACCTATTTTTAAAACGTGCTTGGTTTATTTTTAGAGCATGTTTCATCGCCAGATCCGATTCAAACCAGTTTTTCTAGAACACGTGGATGCCGGATGTTGGTCTATTTTTAAATGATGCAAGGTAATTAACCTCAAGTCGCAGTGGTGGGACAAAGCGGGGGTCGGGGTGAGGGCCGGGGTCGGGGCCAAAGCGGGGGTCGAGGTGGGGGTTGGAATTGGGGTTGTAAATCATCTTCAGTAGTGGACATCGTCTCCAGCACCGAGTTTGACCCTGAACCACGTCTATAAGGAAAAAAGAAATATATTAATTAAGAATATAACTAACATTTAGAATAGTATTAATGTCCCAGCTGTGCTGTTTCAATTCACTTGGAATGCCGGGGTTTTTGTCATTTAATTTATCAGCATACAGTAAATAGAAATACTGAGAAAAACCAATTGTTGATGTACTACAAACTATTATTAGCTTTCATTTGCCACAAAACGAAGATGTAATATATGACCTTTGAATTTTCCGCCTTAATTTCCGATGTTTTTCGTCCCATGCCCTTCAGACATCACTACATGTATATAATATTAATTTCATTCTTTTTATGAAATATTATTTAGCTTTAAACTAATAAGAAGTGAATTATAATATTTTCCCGGAATCACTTAAAACATTTAAAAATTATTCATAAATTCTCAATTTTATGACATTTTGACAATTGTATTAAAAAATAAAAAATCTGTTGTGGCCAGCACAAGACCTCTCGCCATTTCCATATTAGGCTATATAAGTATTGTATTGCACTTCGCTATCGAACCGTCGTTTCATAACAAAAAATTACAGAACTTTACCCAAATATTGTTTTTTATTAAATTTAACCTGTCTTCTACACACATATAATTCTAATTATATTTATTTTTCATTGTATGAGGAAGTATGACCTTTGAATTTTCCGCCTTAATTTGCAATGTTTTTCGTTCCACGCCTTTCAGACATCACTACATGTACATAATACTAATTTCCTTCTTTTTATGAAATATTATTTAGCATTAAGCTAATAATAAATGAATTATAATATTTTCCCGGAATCGCTTAAATTATTTAAAAAACTATTAATAAATACTCAATTTTTTGACATTTTGACAATTATATTAAAAAATAAAAACAATAAAAAAGTCAGATTATGTATCCATGGTGAAATTTTTCATTACAGTACTCAAAAGGAGTCAGATAAAATTTTACATGACATATAATACTGCAAATATGAACTTTCAAAACTCAAGATAGCCACGAAAACTTTTGAAGGTTAAGGGAAATATGTATGTATAGACGCACCCTCAGAAATTTTTGACATATCACCACAGACCTATATTTATACATATCTGTGCATGTCACTTATAAAAGCTGTAATGATGGCTGCAGAGCGAGAAGTCAAAGAAATATTAGAAAGCTACTAAATACCACGGGAGAACATTAAAAATAGAATTTCATAATATGAACATTAAAAATTTAGTATAGGTATTGTAAGTAGATCAAATTCTGATTATATTGCATATTATAATTACTTTTTTATAGCTATGCTAAGATATGAAGCAAATGTCTCTATGAAGGAAGAGTATAAGCAAGCAATGGTGAACTGTGACCTATGCACGACAATGGGATAATAATTACAAAAATAATTAACTTTTTTAGATATAACAACATGCATTATTTACTTACTTACTTACTTAATCCTGCACCTTTCTACCCTCACGGGTGTAAGGCGTTCCCCCGGCTTGCGGGGGAGGGGGTTGAGTTCTGGTTCGTTGGTCTTCTCCATATTTCTTTCCACTCTGCTCTATCTTGTGTTGCTGTCTTCGTTTCTTCCCAAGTTAAACCTCTTCTTTGCGCTGCCTCCTTTACTTCTTCCAGCCACGTTCTTCTTGGTCGTCCTCGTGGTTTCTTTCTTCCAATTTTTGCTTCAAACACTTTTTTAACTATTCTCTCCTCTCCCATCCTTTCTACATGCCCATACCATCTCATCTGTCCTTCTGCTATCTTATCTTCTATTGCTTTTACTTTTAGGTTTTGTCTGTGGGTTGTGTTTTCAATTTTGTCCAGTCTTGTTTTCCCCTCTATTTTTCTCAAGAACCTCATTTCGGTAGCCGTAATTTTTTCTTTTTGTCTTTGCGTTAATGTCCATGTTTCAGCTCCGTGTATGAGTATAGGTGTCACTACTTTCTTAAATATTTGTACCCTGGTCTCTTTCGGTATTTCTTTCTTTCCTAAGAAGCTGTGTTTGATGCTATTGAATATTTTGCCTCCTGTTGTTCTTCTTTCTTTTATTTCTTCATCAAATCTTCCATCTTCTGAGATCATTGCCCCCAGGTATTTAAATTTTTGGACTTGCTGTAGATTTTCATTTTTTAGTTGTATCGTGTGGTGTTGTTCATTTCTTCCTAGTATCATGGTTTTCGTTTTTTCTTTATTGATCTTCATGTTTAATTTTTGTAGCGCTTTATCATATATTTCTATATTCCTTATTAAGGTTTTTTCGTCTTCTGCTATGATGACCATGTCATCTGCATAGCATAATTCTGCTATTTCCACTCTTCTCAATTTCCAATTTCCTATGTAGTATTTCTTTACTTCTTTCTTTGTCTCTTTTATTCCTTCGTCAAGAATTAGCGTAAACAGAAGCGGGCTCAAAATGCATCCTTGCCTTACTCCGGCTGTAGTTTCAAATGTATTGGAGGTCTCTTGTTTCACTCTTACATAGCTCTTAGTGTTTGAATATAGGCTCTGAATTCCTGTTATTAACGTATTTGATATTCCCCTTTTTCTTAGCGTTTTCCATATGTCTTCTCTATTGATTCTATCAAACGCTTTCTCTAGATCAATGAAGCACACATGTACGTTTCTCCCTTCTTTTATTGCCTTTTCCCCTATTTGTCTTAGTATGAATATCGCATCATTTACTCCTCTATTTGGTCTAAAACCAAATTGAGTTTCCTCTAAAGATTCTTCCAGCTCTATTCTTAGTCTACTCTCCAGGATTCTTGCATATATTTTGGCCACTGTGCTTATTAGGGTAATTCCTCTATAGTTCCGGCACTCTCTGCTATCTCCTTTTTTAAATATTGGTGTTATGATACCTATTTGCCATTCTGCTGGTGTTATTCCTTTTAGCGCTTCATTCATTATGTCTTTAAGTTCCTGTAGTGCTGATTCGGGTAGTGCTTTCAGCATGTCTGCTGTTATTTTGTCATGTCCGGGAGCTTTTCCTCTTTTGGTTTTTCTTATTGCTTCTATTATTTCTTTCAAGCTTATTTCTTCTTCTTGTGTTATTTCTGTTTCCTTTGTTCGTGTGCGATGGCTTTCTTGTTGTTCTTCATCTTTAGTATCATTTCCCTCTAGTAATTCTATGAAATACTGTCTCCATCTATCCATTATTCTGTCTTCTTCTGCTATCGTCTTTCCTTCCTTATCTTTAATGTTCGTAATTGTTGCTGTCTTCTTTTGTCTTATATTTTTAAGTGTTCCAAAAAATAATTTCTGGTTTTCATTGTATGCGTTTTTCACCAAATTCTCTCCATGCTTTTTCTTTTTCTTCCTTTATTACTCTTTTTACTTTTTTCCTTTGTTCTTTATATTTTTCATAGTCAATAGGTTCTTTCGTTTGTAGATATTTATTCCACTTGTTCTTTTTTTCTTTCACTGTAACTTTTACCCTTTCCGACCACCATCTAGTTTTGTTTGTGTTTCTGTTCACTATTCTAGTCGTGCCGCAGCTTTTTTCTGCTGCCTCTAGTACTGTCTTTTTGAAGTTCTTCCATTTCTTTTCTATGTTTCCTTCTTTTTCTTTTGCTTTTTTCTTAAACTCTTCGTTGACGTTCTTTTGAAATTTTTCTTCTATCTCTTGTCTTCTAAGTTCATGGCATTTTATTTTCTTATTTACTATCTTTCTTTTGGTTTCGTTTTTTGTGATTACTTCTTGCTTTAGTATCATTGTTACAAGGAAATGGTCGCTTCCAATCTCTGGTCCTCTTTTTACTTTTATGTCTTTTACTCTATTCCAGCTGTCTATGTTAATTAGGAAATAATCTATAATCGATTTTTCATTTCTGCTTATAACTTGTCTTGTTATTTTATGTATTTCTTTGTGCTTGAAGTGTGTATTTCCGATTTTGAACTCATTCTCTAGGCAAAACTCTATTATTCTTTTCCCGTTTGTATTCGTCACATTCTCTCCATTCCTTCCTAAGCACCACTCTATTCCATCATTCTTATTTCCTACCCTCCCGTTAAGGTCTCCCATTATTATTACTCTCTTTTCACTTCTGTCTACTATTTCTTGTAGTTCTTTAAAGAAGTTATCTTTTTCTTCTTTTCTTGCGTCCTCGTTCGGTCCATAGCCCACAATTAGCGTGTATTCTTCGTTTTCGTCTCCTTCCTTAACATTTATTGATAGTAATCTTTCATTCAATAGGTTTTCTTTCGAAACATATTTCATCTTATCCTCTTTAATTAAAATTGCCACCCCTGCCTTGGCGTTTTCTTTTTCCGATACTCCTACCCAGTACATCCAATATCCATTTTGTGTCTTTGTGATTCCTTTGCCTTTCCTCTTTGTTTCTGTTATACCCACGTAATCCATATTCATTTTTGCCAGTTCTTCTGTTAATTCATATTCTTTTCCTGTTAAACTTTTTACATTCCATGTTCCAAATTTTATTATTTTCCCTGGTTTATTTACTCTATTTTTTATTTTGCCCATCCCGTACTTAATTATATGTGTTTTGTTGTTCCTTATCGTATCCTTTTCCTTTGCTTGCGACGTCTTTCCTTTTTGTTGCAATTTTCCTCGTTTTTCCCTTAGTTTTTTGACGCAGTACCTCCTTCTTCTTTGACCTCTATCATCTTCTTTTGTGTTTTGTCCCATTTCCATTCCTTTCCATTTATTGTTATTTTCTGATAGCCTATCTTCAATATATCTCCTGCCTTTTTATTTTTCTCTGCTAACATTTTTATTTCCTTTTGTATTTCGCGCTCATTTCTTGTTAGTTCGTTGTTTATGAAGATTTTGTCCTTTAAGGTTCTTAGGTTCTTTTTATTCGCCATTACTTTTTGTTTATCTTGAAAATTTTCCATTTGTACCTTACATGTCTTCTCTCCTATCTTTATTGCTTCCTTCACTTGTACATTAACTCCAATTTTCTTGTGTATGAAGTCTTCCACGGTGTTTTTTAGGTCTTTTCTGCTGATTGAGTCTGTTCTTAGCCCTACAATCACGAAATTATTTTTGATTTTTTCTTTATCTAATCTCTCGATTCTCTCTTTCATGTCGTTCAATTCTTTTTTTATCTCTATGTTTTCTTCTTTCAGCTGTTCATTTATCTGTTTCATTCGTAGTAGTTCCTCTTTATATTCTTTCTGATCCTGTTTTATCTCTTTTGTATCGTTCTTTATTTGTAATATAATTTTCATTAAATCTCTTAATTCTATTTTATCGCTTCCTTCTTTGTTACTTTTATCATCTCTATCCGATGACATATTTGCACAACTTTCCTGAGTACGGGCCTGACTAAAATTTTTATCTTGGTATGCAGGTTCTAGCTTACCGCCGCTAAACTACGCTTGCTTACCGCTTATATGTACGCAGGGCCGTAACTAGGGTGGGGCGAGCGGGGCACTTGCCCCGGGCGCAGATGTTTCTAGGGCGCAGAAATAAATTCTTCATTAGTTAATTCTCAAAAAAAAATAATAATAAATAAATAAATAAATATAAATCAAGCACACTCTTAGAATGTACACTTTGCGAATTAATATTGTATTTCTATGCACTGTATTGCATTGACTTTCAAAATTCGCGCGTAAGGCGCCCCACCACTTGACAATACGATTCTTCGACCATATAACTATAGACACGTAATATAGGCATTTGTTGTGAAACGAATGTCCTGTGTTCCGGGGAAAGGGATTTTAGACTTATAAGCTATGTAGGTTGCAAACTTACGATAAAATTGCAAGATACGACGAATACTCAACCATTTTGTTTATGTCGTTTGAGAATAGTTCTGTGTATTTAATTGTAAATTTGTGTTTTGGACTATTTTAGTATTTGTTTATAGTTATTTAATAGTTTTCATAATCTTCAATATTATTTATTTATGCTTTTTTGACTTTTTTATAGTTTTTTAATTTATTATAAAAACAATTATAATAATGAAAATAAAAATCATTGGTCGCTCGCGGGCTCGTGTGTAACTTCTCCAGAAAGAGTTAGAAAGGATTCATATATTACTTTTCATTTGTAAATCATAAAATGTAAAATAAAAGGATATTTATATCATACATATATACTTTTTCAAATTTCTGTTACAGAACTGTACTTTTACATAATACATTTTAAACAACTAATAATTTTCTCATATTTCGCTACCTATAGGGGCACAGTCCCGTTTAGATACATGTATAAATAAATGTAATATTTAATATATGGTTAATAAAAAACATTTTATTTAATTAAGTTTTTAAAAATAATTTCCACAAAATGGGGGGGGGGGGAGGCAGCGCAATTTTATATTCCGCTCCAGGCGCAAGAATAGGTAGTTACGGCCCTGTATGTACGTCCTTGGCTACTGTCTCACCGCTGTATACACTTTTTTACTCTAATTTAGAGCTTCTAGGTACTTCTCACTTCACTTTCTTTATTCACAACACTACCTTGTTTCACTAGAGTTTAATTATTTCATATGGTCCGCGAATTAAAGCGTGATATCTATCGTTTAACGAATTTGACTATCGCCGCACGTTCGCCACAACCGTATTCTCTGCCTTTCACAACTCAACTCTCATGCAACTTGTATGCATTATTTAATTAATTTATATTTTTCGTGAATATTTATCTTTTTCAAATACTTTTTATGTTTAATATTTTATTGTAGGTATATTGTTTTACTTTATTTAAAAAAAAATTAATTAATGTTTTATGTTATAGAGTATAAATAAAACTAGAATTAAATTATTTATTTTTTCTAGTAATTTTTCCCTACCATCATTTATGTTTATACCATAAAAATGACGTCAAAACAACGTCTTAAAATAACGTCTAAACAACGTCTTAAAATGACGTGTAAACGTCTTAAAATGACGTGTAAACGTCTTAAAATGACGTCGACACAACGTCTTAATATGATGTCTAAACAACGTCTAAAAATGACGTCGCACAGCTCTACGCTGAAACGTCGTCAGGACGTCTATATGACGGAATTTCAGACGTCATAGTGACGTCGATTTTAGGTCATTTGTGTTACTTGGGTAAGTTCGTTCGTGTCAAAGTGACAGCACAGCTTCTTGGATGTGCTCCTGCCAAAGTGACAGCACAAAGCGTCGCTAACATGCCGCCCCCTTTGAAAGCTTTAGCTTTCAACAGTTAATTCTGTATCTATATCTTCTGGCAAAATGGATATTTTTGTTACAGGTCGTTTAAATATTCCATTTGCGGTTCGTACGACACGAGTAATATTATCTTTACCAGGGTGAAGTTCTATTATACGACCAAGGCACCACTTCATAGGTGGTGAAGAGTCTTCTTTAATTATTACTAGTGTACCAGGTGTTATTAATTGATTTCATTTTGTTTTCCATTTGGTGCGACTGTGTCTGTTTTACATGAATTTGAACTGCCGGGAGTATATTTTAATTCAATGTCATAAATTGTTAATTTTAATCTAATTCCCTGAAGTCGGACTGAAGCTATTTTATGAATATCTTTTTTCATTAGTGTTATTATAGCCGGGAGCGTTTAGACTCAAAAAGAGCAAATATGGGAAAGTTTCTCAGTAGTCGTCATATTTGGTATCTTTATGTTTTTTGGGTCGCTGAACACGAATCTGATGTTTGCCAATTCCGATTTTGCCCGGAAACATGTTTTTTTGGCAAAAAACGTAAAAATTTTGGCACTTTTTTTGTTTTTGGCCTATAACTCGGAAACTATACGTTTTTTTAGATAAGATCAATCTATACAAAATTAAAACAAATCTAAACAAAATTTCTCACATTCTTCATATAAAAAGTTTTTTCTACGACCAACCCTTCAGCCGCTAAAGTGCGCTAAAAATAGGTCAAAAAACTAAGAAGTGCGAAAAACGTTATTCTCGACTCTGTACGTTTAACTTACGCGGAAACTACACATTTTATATTAATGTTAACTATATATGAAATGAAAAGTGATGAAATGCACTTACAAATGCATAAAATACATAAAAAATAAATTTAATGCACATGACATATCTGGATATAACGTAGTCCGAATAAAAAAAAAATTAAAAAGTAATTCGTGATAAACTTAAAATACAAAGAAAAGTGAATAATAATGAAAAAGGATACCTACATATAAATGATATAAAAAATACATATGATAAAACTAATAACATATAAGTAATAGAGAAGACAGGCGCCTTAGTCTGGGATCAGCTTCTTCAGCAAAAGCTTCGATATCTATTATAGGAGAGACAGAAAAAAGCCGTAAGGAATCAGTGAATGTTTTTATTGAGACCAAAGAATTATGTGGTACAGAGTGATCTAAAATGGTATTGTTGCATCCCTCTTGTCGATCAAGGTCAACGTTTTGTGTGACTGGGTCCTCAGGTTAATTCCCCCTTTTCGTCTTTTTCCTTTTCTTTCTGGGATCAGAAAAAGAATAACCTTACCTTGATTCACATATAATTTCCTATATTTTTTATGTACACACACAGATGTTTTCCCCATCAGACCCTCCACTTTCCATCCTTCCGAGGTTTACTAGCATCTACAAATAATGCAATACATTGTTCTATCACCATTGTTACATTTCCACCCTCTAATGACAACTCACAAATAAAACATTCCGACATCACGACAAACTCACGTTCGAAATTTCCAAATTATGGAGGGAAATGATCCCTGAACAAGCTCAAAAATAAAACTGAGGAGTCTGCTTTTGGGTTTTACACGTCCAGGATTCAAAAGGGGTGTCCTTGAAAGGGACTTTAAGAGGGGGCCCTCGCAGGTAGTCTAACATCTGCCTTCCGGGCTCCCAGCGGCAGACACGACCCCACTCAAATAATACAACATTTGCTCAAATAATCATTCTCTTCACTTTTTCTCAAGCGAAAACTTCTTTAGGTGCACACTTTTTCCTGGACAGAGAACAAGGCTGATCCGTCGCACGTGACGTGTTACGGCCATTCGGGTAAACTCGAGGAGAGTCGAACGTGGCGTCACGTTAATTCAGGTCACAGCCAACGTTACGTTATTAATACAAAACTGGGAAACATCACAATATCTGTCAAAAATTCAAAAACTCGCCGTTTTAGCGTGAGTTATTCCTGCTGTCACTGCTGCCATTACCGATATCTCATTGGTACATTCAGCTTAACACTGCCAGTAATGGGTAATATACCGAATTGAAATTTGTTTGTGGAAGCTTTTTAATTAAAAGAACTTTTTAATTAATACAAAACAAAGAACATGTTTATTACTACGCCATTACATCTTGCAACGAACAACAACCGACAATGTACAGGATTCGTTCATGCATACAATGTTTGGTATTCAACATAGAGTTCGTTCATACAACGCACTTAACTTTGCTATCCCTCAACACCCCTTCTCAAAGTCCAGTGTCGTTGTTACTCTTCTTGTTGACTAATCATCGACTAGTCCGAGTGTGGAACAGAAACGTCCAAACGGTTCCCTCGCCAACGGCTTGGTGAGGATGTCCGCAGTCATCTCATTGGTGGGGCAGTACTCCATGCGGATGACCTCCCCTTCTCGTAGATCACGCAGGTAGTGGTGGCACATGTCAATATGTTTCGTGCGTGCACTGCACCGGTCTGAGTCGATCATCTTTATTGTCCTAGAACAACACCGTTGCGTCCTTGACTGGTACCTGCAGATCAGCCATCAATTGCCGCAGCCATTGCAGCTCACGGCACGCATGTGAAACCGCAACGTACTCTGCTTCCGCAGACGAAAGCGCTACGGTCGTCTGCTTCTTGCTTGACCAAGACACTGTCGCACCACCGAGCTGAAACAGAAAACCGCTGGTGGACTTTCTGTCCTTTCGATCGCCAGCCCAGTCGGCGTCGACGAATCCTTTCAGTTCTAGGTCACCTCCAGCAGGCAATATCAACTTTCGGTTCATTGTGGAAGCCAGGTAGCGCATCACACGCTTCGCCGAATTCCAATCACACTCCGTCGGTGCCTCGACTTTCCGACAGAGAATTCCAACGGACAGAGCGATGTCTGGTCTTGACACGGTTGCTAAATAAAGCAGTGACCCAACTGCCTGTCGGTAAAGCTTGTTATTGGGTAAAAGAGGGCTGTCTGCGTCGTTGCTAAGAAAACCGGTCTCCATTGGAGTAACCACTGGTTTTGCTTCCAGCATTCCATGCTCTTCCAGCATGTGTTGTATCTTGATTTGCTGATGTACTAGGAATGATCCATCTTCTTTCCTCTCCACTTGAATGCCGAGGTAATGCTTGACATCTCCAAGATCAGTCATTTCGAAGTATCGACTCAGCTGCTTGCTGATTTGTCTTGTTACTTGAGCACTTTCTCCAACAACGAGCATATCATCCACATACAGCAATACGTGGACTAGATCCCCATTGTGTTTCTTGCGCGTGAACAGACAGGGATCAGCTCTACTTTGCTTGAATCCTGCCTGATTCAAGGTGGTTGTAGCCGTCTTATTCCAGGCTCGTGCAGCCTGTTTGAGCCCGTAGATGCTCTTTCTTAGTCTAAGCATCTTTTCTTCAGCACCTGACACCTCGAAACCTTCCGGTTGCTCCATGTAGAGCTCCTCCGAAAGTTCACCGTTGAGGTAAGCGCTTTTTACGTCAAGATGTCTCACATGTTGTCCACGCTTCGCAGCATACGCTAGAAGAACTCTCACTGTTTCGTGTTTCACAACTGGCGCAAAGGTTTCATCGTACTTTTCCCCATAGCGTTGTGAAAAACCACGAGCTACAAGTCGGGCTTTGTGTGTGTGAATGTTACCTTTCTCATCCAACTTAGCTTTGAAGACCCACTTCGCCGAAATGGCTCGTTTTCCAGCAGGCAGAACAGCCAGCTCGAATACTTTATATTTTTCTAGCATAGCCATCTCTTGCTCAGCAGCTTGTTGCCATTGGCTTCGCTCGCGTTTGGGTAACAACATCATTTCGTCCCAAGTAGCTGGCTCAGCTACTTTCACTGTTTCTATCTTGTTGCAGTATCTGTCAGGTTGCTTTCCACGATTGATACGTGTTGAACGACGATTCTCCGGCTGGAGCGAAGGCATCTGCTTCTCCCCTTCTGGCGGTGATGAGACTGGTTTCAGTTGAGGCATTTTCCTTACACCAGGAGGCCTCCCTCGTCGGCGTCCGCTTCGGATGCCTGCTTCCTGTTGAGTTAACTGCACAGGGGTAATTTCAGCAGGCGTCACATCCAGCTCCGGCTGAAGTGGAATTACATGGGCAGGGGCCACGTCTGGCTCCTCATCACTAGCGCTGTCATCGGATTCATCGCTGAACAGCTCACACTCTCCGTGGTCAGTCAAGGGATGCACCTCCTCTGGACTCGCATCGCAGGTCACCTCAACGACCGGCTCGATGATGCGAACCGACTGAGCAACCCAAACCATTCCAGAGTTTGGATTCAAAATCCGATAGCCCTTGGTATCAGTTTCGTAGCCAATGAGCACTCCCTCCTTGGCCTTGTTATCCCACTTGGTGCGCCTAGCATCCGGCACATGTGAGTAAACTTTGGAGCCAATCACTCCCAAGTGACTGATGTCCGGCGGATTTCCATTCCACAGCTCGTATGGAGTTTTACTGACGCTGTTGCTAGAAAGTCGATTCTGCAAATAGGCGGCCGTCCTGACAGCCTCACCCCAGAATCGATGAGGAAGCCCTGCATCTAACAGTATACACCTCGTCATCTCAACAAGGTATCTATTCTTGCGCTCAGTGCGTCCGTTCTGCTCCGGTGTGTACACCACTGATGTTTGGTGCACGATACCTTTGTCACTTAGATATTTACTTAATTCACTGTTGACATATTCGGTGCCTTTATCAGAGCGTAGTACCTTGATCCTCCGACCAAATTGATTTTCTGTTAGTGCGACATAGTCCTTGATTACCTATGTAACCTCGCTTTTATTGCGTATCAGTCTAACCTTCGTGAATCGTGAGTAGTCATCGATTAGGCTGACAAAGTATCGATTACCACTCGGAGTAACGTTCTTCATTGGTCCACACACATCCGTGTGTACCAAATCTAGAGGCTGTGCTGCTCTGGATGTGCTGGTGTTATAGTGAATCTTTGACAATTTCCTCTTAATGCAGATTTCACACATGGTGCTGTCATGATGATCACCTGCTTTCAGCTCGATCCCCATGGCCATCCTTTTCGAGTGTAGCTTCTCAATTGCTGCTGATTCACGATGTCCGAGCCGCCGATGCCATAGTTCAGCACTTGCTCGATAACTCTTGTGAAGAAGTTGGTTGTTGCTTGGTGCACTTACTAGCGCAAAGAGATTGTTCTTCTCAATAGCCTGTGCTGCAACCTTTCCGTCATGGTTTCGAATTGTACAGTCATCTTCATCAAACGTCACCTTGAAGCCATGTCGACGCATTTTACTGACGGACAGTAGACCTCCGTCTAACTCGGGCACGTAGAGCACGTCACGCAGACGCAACTCTGTTGAGCTGCCATCAGACAGCTGACACTTGATAATGCCTGAACCAATGCCAGTAGCTGGTACCGAGTGCCCTTCACCTCAAGGTCGATCCGTTGCTTCGTTGATTTGAGCTCCGTGACAAACTCTCTGTTGTTTGTCATGTGGCTGGATGCTCCAGAGTTCACAAGCCAAGATGCACTTCTATTTGTAGCTTTTTCTGCGCATTCACGCACTACAAACGAGAACTGTTCACTTTTGTTGAACTGGTCAGGAGTCGACGCAGTTGCTTTCAACCCTTTTTATTTAAGTTTATAATGCTTCCGGAAGCAGTCAAGAGATGGCATTGCTGTACAATCCAAATGTCAACCATTTGGACTTGTGGTCTGAAGCACACACAATTTTCTTTTTTATTCGGACTACATATTATATCCAGATATGTCATGTACATTAAATTTATTTTTCATGTATTTTATGCATTTGTAAGTGCATTTTATCACCTTTCATTTCATACATAGTTAACATTAACGTAAAGTGTGTAGTTTCCGCGTAATTTAGACGTACAGAGTCGTGAATAACGTTTCTCGCACTTCTTAGTTTTTTGACCTATATTCGGCGCACTTTAGCGGCTGAAGGGTTGGTTGTAGAAAAAAACTTTTTATATGAAGAATGTAGGAAATTTTATGTGCTTTAATTTTGTGTAGAACGATCTTATCGAAAAAACGTATAGTTTCCGAGTTATAGGCCAAAAACCAAAAAAGTGCCAAAATTTTCACGTTTTTTACCAAAAAAAAAAAAAACATGTTTCCGGGCAAAATCGGAATTGGCAAACCTCAGATTCGTGTTCAGCGACCCAAAAAACATAAAGGTAACAAATATCACGACTACTGAGAAACTTTCCCCTATTTTTCCTAAATGCCCCCGACTATTAGCGGTAAGTGATCCGTTTGTATTATGTATTGTATTTTCTGCCATAAATATAAGTATGAATTTTTTTACAAGCAAATAAGACTGCTAGAAATTCTTTTTCAATTTGTCCATACTTTATTTCGGTGTCTGTCAGACTTTGGATGCATAACATGCTGGTTTATTTTTTTGCAATAATACACAACCCATTGCGAATTTACTATCTGTTTGTATTGTTATATCTTTAAATTCATCAAAGGTTTTTAGTAAAGGAGCATTGATAATTTTTTCTTTAAGAAAATTAAAGCATTTTGAATGAACATCTTCAAGTCAAACATATTCAATATTTTTCTTAAGCAATTCTCTTAAAGGTTGAGAAATTTCAGCTAAATTAGGAATAAAATTTTTTAGATAATTAATTAAACCTAAAAATCTTTGTAAATCTTTCTTAGATTTTAGAATATCATATTCAATAATAGCTTGAATACGATTATTGTCAGGTTCTACTGTTCCTTGTTTAAAAGTATGACCTAAATATTTAATTTCTTCCACTTTATATTGAAATTTAGATTTATTAAATTTAATGTTATATTCACGAGCTCTATTTAATATTTTAATTAAAGCTTGATC
The DNA here is from genome assembly GCA_943142095.1 of Ophonus ardosiacus. NCBI lineage: Eukaryota > Metazoa > Arthropoda > Insecta > Coleoptera > Carabidae > Ophonus > Ophonus ardosiacus. Next base: position 31,670,173 of record OW964826.1, on the reverse strand, counting down.
ATGCTCTTCAATTGTGTTTCCATAAATCAGTACATCATCAATATAAATAAACACATTATCAATATCTCCAACTATTTCTATATTATATTTTTGAAAAACTTCACTTGAAATTATTAAACCGAAGGGCAATCTTTTAAATGAATATGTTCCAAACATTGTCGTAAAAGTACATAAATTTTTACTAGATTTATCTAATTTTATTTGCCAAAATCTAAGGTGACCAGATTTCGAAATATGAAATTCGGGACGCTATATACATATATTTTTTTTTATAAATAAATTATTTTATTATTATTGTTATAGTGGTGGGGGTAGTATGTAGGTCAAAATATATAACTAAATCAAAATAAATAATTTTTATTTTCTTTTTAAATAGTAATATATATTTTTTTAATAAATAAAAAATAAATCAAAACGCAGTATTCATTTTCAAACAAAATAATAAATTTGTAACTGTTCTACATTATTTTGATGAAGTAGCCTTACATTTCTCTGAAACATGAATATTTTTTAGAACATCTTTTTCTTTTTTGATCTTATAAAAGTCCATGTAATTTTCATCAAATTTATTTTAATGATTAACATTCCTTCATATTGTCCACTTTAAGCAGTGTCTCATCACTATACCATTTCAACTTCAAATTAAGACTAAGCAACATCAATTGAGACTAAACAACTTCAAATTGAGACTAAACAACTTTAATTGCGAATAAACTATTTCAAATCGGACTAAACAATTACAAATTGAGAATAAAAAATTTCAATTTCAGTTTGCAATCTACACTACTTAAACAAATATATGCATTTAAACTTTTACATTCTTACACTACTGTTTTTCGGAACAATTCGGGACAAATGCTATCAATTCGGGACCAAAAAACGAATTGTAAAAAATCGGGACAGGGACTGAAAATTCGGGACTGTCCCGGGAAATTCAGGTCACCTTACAAAATCCATCTTTTAAATCAAGAACTGAGAAATATTTTGCATCTTGTAATTTATAAGTTAAATCTGATAATGTTGGAATAGTAAAGTAATCTTTTTTAATTGAATTATTTAAGTCCTTAGAATCAAGACATAATCTCAAAGAACCATTTGGTTTCTCTACAATTACTAATTTATTTATCCATCTATCAACATTTTCGGCTTTTTCAATAATATTATTTTTGCATAGCTTATCTAGTTCATTTTTTACTTTATTTCGTATTGCTATTGGTATGCTATGAGGGGGCTTTGCACTAGCAACTGCATTTTCTTTTAACTTAATTGAATATTCTTTGGAAAAACAGCCAATTCCTTCAAATACATGACGATATTCTAATAAAAAAAAATGTTTAGTATTTATATTACTAAGAGCATTTATATTTCTACTAATTAAACCAAATTTCATACAAGTTTTCAATCCTAATATTGCTGTTTTACTTGAGTTAGTAATAATTAAATATTCATTATAACAGATTCCATTATGATACACATTCAAATTGATTGAACCTAGGATTTTAATTTTTGAACCTCCATAAGCTTCTAGTATCATAGAACAGTTTTTTAATTTTAAATGTTTTAAAGAATTTTTTATACATTCAAAGATTTCATATGATAATATGTTAGCATCAGAACCAATATCTAATTTGAATTTAACAGTTAAATTTTTTACTTTAATATTTTCATTCCAAGAAAGTGAACTTATAAATTTTGTTTTAATTGAACCGCAAAAGTATTCTTCATTATCTAATTCATTACAAATACTATTTTGTACATTAGTTTCATGTATATTATTCATTTTACTTAGACATACCTTACTGAAATGATTGAATTTACCACATTTAGAGCATTGCTTTCCTTTTTCAGGACAATATTCCATAACGGTATGACTGTATCCACATCTTTTGCAGTTCTCGACTTGACCCTGGTTTTGGCTGCTTAACATCTTATCCTGTACATGGTTCTCTCTGGTTACCTTCGTTGGCAAATTTTTCTTTCTAGAACTAAAAGAAGAATTATTGTAACTATAAAATTTGTTAGACTGAGGAGCGTTACTTCCTTTTTGAAAGCGTTGCTTCGTTGGAGTTGGACTGCTACATGATGCTGCATCAATGAAAAATTTCGGTTCTTGTCCTTTGGAATGGATAATCTTGATTTGTTTCCTAGTGATTTCAGCGACTCGGAAATGTTCAACAGCATCTTTTAATTCGATGATTCCTAATTTTATTACTTTGTCTTGAATTTCTTGATCATTTGAAAATAATACAATTTTATCTCGTAGAAGTTCATCTGGATTTTTAAATTCACAATCTTTGATTAAAGTTTTTACATCGGTTAGGAACGCGTCAAACCTCTCTCCATCTTGTTGTTGTCTAATAATAATAATAATAATAATAATAATAATAATAATTTTTATTTCCGGAGATCATAATTACATGACATAGGAAACGTCAACAAGAAAGTTACATAAAATAGTACAAATATGTACCACTAACGCATTAAATCACAATTAAAATAAAAATTTTATGACTTATCATTAAGAAATTACTCAAAATGGTAATAATTTTTACTCAGTAAATACATTTTTAAATTTCATTTTTGTATTAATATCTTTTAACTCCTGAGGTAATTTATTATAGAATATCAGTCCATAGTAATTTGGATAATTTTGTCTTTATTTACTTTTATGTGCGGGATAACCAAATTCGATTTCTCTCTAGTATCGTAAGAATGTATGTCACTTTGAGTTAATAGATTATCTTTAGAAAATCTAATGTGCAGAATAGTATAATAAATATAGATGCAAGTAAGATTTAATATATTTTCTTTAGTGAAGACTTCTTTACAAGAGGTTCTATTTGTTAATAAAAAAATATTTCTAACTGCAGCTTTTTGTAATCTAAACACTCTTACAGCTGAAGGTGAACATCCCCAGAAGATTATCCCATAGCTTATTTATGGAATGAAATTTTGCGAAATAAAATGTTTTTGCAGTGTTAACATCGGTAAGTATTCTTATCCTTTTTATAAGAAAGCAAAGGGAGGCCAAAGTTTTGCAAATAGTGCTAATATGTCATCCCATTTTAGATTCTCATGAATTCTGATGCCCAGAACTTTGGCACTTGTAACTTGTGGTATCAGTTGATTAACACATCGCACAGACAGACTTTAATTTTTCTTGGTTGTAGAAAAATTAATGACAGCTGATTTACTTACGTTAAAGATAAATTTAAAGAAGCAAACCAATACGCTAACTTACTAGCAATTTGAGAAATTTCGTTTTGATCGGCGAATTTTTTTGATTCCAATAAGTTAGCAACCCCATTAATATATATTATGAACAAAATTGTGCCTAAAATGGACCCCTGTGGTACTCCACAAGTAATGTTTTGTGAATTTGATTTTTGATTATCGTACATCACTACCTGTTTCCTGTTTTGAAGATACGAAATTATCCAATCTGCACATATACCTCTTAGACCATAATAGTTTAAGATAGTAAGTAACTTTAAATGATTCACGCAATCAAACGCTTTTGATAAGTCAATGAATAATCCGTAAATGGTATTACCCGAATCAAATTCTTTATAAATGTTATCTAAAAAACTGATTACAGCTGAAATAGTACTAGATCCTTTCCTGAAACCGTGTTGTTCACTAATTAAAATCTTATTCTTTTCCAGGAATGACAATAATCTCGACAGTATAACTTTTTCGAAAATCTTATGAAACACCGATACTAGTGTTATAGGTCTATAATTGGATACTAATTCTCTGTTACCGTTCTTATATAACGCTATAACTTTAACGTATTTAAGAGCGTCAGGAAATATGCCTTTACTTAATGATAAATTTATGCAATAAGTTAGGGGTATTATAAGCATTTCATAACAACTTTTCAGTAGACAGTTTGAAATATCATCAAGCCCTGTAGAAAATGAATTTTTTAATGATAGTATTAGCGAAACTAACTCCGATTCCGTAACAGGATGCAAATATATGGAGGCAGCGTAGTGATTGTGATTCTGAAAATTAATTTGTCCGTTTGCCGAAGAAAGTAAATTATTTTGGACGGTATGAGGTATTCTTGTAAAATAATTGTTGAAGAAAGTAAATTATTTTGGACGTTATGAGGTATTCTTGTAAAATAATTGTTGAACATATTGGCAATATCTACAGAATTACTTACCGATTCACTTTCATCTGATAATTTGTCAACAGTTCTTTTTTCAGAATTTGTATTTATATTATTATTAATAAGTTTCCATATTTTACTTGTATTGTTATTACAATTTTGAATTAATTTAGAATTATGTTTATTCTTGGCATCTCGGATTAAGTTGCGATAACTGCGTTTGAGCTGACTGTAATATTCTCTAGTGATAAGTCCCCTCATATATAAATCATAGCAAAGTTTAATTTTTCTTGCACGGAATTTTATTTCATCAGTTATCCACGAGGTTGATTTATTTTTGCAATTTTTAATTTTTATTTTAGGGTGAGGCAATGCGTAGTGGTACATAAAAATATCAATAAAATTTTTATCATATTTCTTCTCGTCTCCTACCTTTGCATATGTGAATGTATCGTGTAATTCAACGGCCTCTTCTCCGATTACATTCATCAGTATTGCAATTTTCCTTCTATCTTCTTCTTCGTCAAAATTCGATGCAATCATGAAATTTTCAAAATTTTGTCTGAATTTTTTCTAATTTTCATTTAAATTTCCAATAAGTTGCAATTTGGACGGCGGTTTCAAATTGCTTGTCATTTTCACGTATAAGTATCTTAACTTTTATTATTTTAATGTTATACTATTTTAATTTATTTTTATTAACGGCTTCGCCATGTATTATTTTATTTTGTGAACTGTAAATTGAATTGTAGGAGCAGGTAAATATGTGATTGAAGTGACCCTCCACCAGAACAGATTCATAAAACAAATTCTTTATAATAAAAATAACAAATAGACATTATTGCCAATAATATGGAATTAAATAACAATGAATACACATTATCAACACTGCTAATATCAACATTCAGACACTAGATATCACAACCAACACTCGTGACACAAAATATTTGTAGAGCTGGCGCGGGTGAAGTTGACACTGACCTTGTATGCGCAGAACCTAAAACCTGTTACCTATTTGATAGTAATTATTATATGCTATTATGAAAAGAAAAACACACCATAATAATAGAATAATTTTGTCTCAATCTTTGTCTATAATTTGTTTTGACCACTATTACATAAAGTAAATTTAACATTTTTAAAATTTAATGACTATCATTTGATTATGAAATATCAAAGGAAGACTATGATTAATTTTTTAAATGATTTTTTTTTTTTGGAAATCCTTTTATTTACATTTTACTGATAGAAGTAAAGTGCACGAATATTTTTTTGAGCCACAATATACATATGTTGATATTTCAGTTCATTCTTCAAATTAAAAATTGGCAAATTGTATGTATATGAAATATTTCTGCTTCGAATTCGCCATCCCATTTCTTCTTATTACAGCGAAGTTGCGAAAAATCAATGTGAAAATTCTTCAAACATCAAACGAAATAAAAAAATTTAAAATTTTGCAATGGTTACAGGAGCTCAACCCTGACTCGGAATAAACAAGTTTGATTCTGGATAGAGTTCAAGCAATATTGTTCAAGCACCGAAAAAATCTTATTTATGTTTACGGGCATCATTTTCAACAAATTTGGTAAAATTGTATGTAATTTATCAATTTATAAAATAAACTTTCGTAATTTATTATATGAATATTTTATTGTTGAAACTAGAAATTCTTGTAAGAATACAATAACGTCCTTATAACACTCAAATGCAAATATATCTAAAAGTAAAACAATGTATCTGTTAGGTCCTTCATTTAAATTTAAAGTTTTATTTTTTAATTTTGAAATACATAATTATCTTGTATAAGATGGTAGACCACACATTATATGACAACTGAAAAAAAAGAGACAAATGCCACGCTTGTGCCTATCTACAACATGCTACAAATTATGCACAAGACCAAGAATCATCCGTTATACTAAACAGGTATATATATATATATATATATATACATATATATATATATATATATATATTCTTTAATCACGACGATCGGGGAAATTTTGCTCACCTGTACAGGCTAAACGGTAAGAGCGATTTTAATGAAAATTTTTCCAAGATGTAGAGAATAATTAAAGTCGTCAGAACCATGTCGTGTTTGGTGTCAAATGAGAGGTATCGTCGAGGGCTGTCATGCAGAAATGTTATAAATTTGACAGCTCGATCGGTTTTTGTGTTTTGTTTAAAGTTGTCAGAACCATGTCGTGTTTGGGCATTTTGAGTGGGTAGGTTGCGTGGGCATTTTGGGTGGGCAGGTTGCGTGGGCATTTTGGGTGGGCAGGTTGCGTGGGCAGTTTGGATGGGCAGGTTGCGTGGGCGGGAAAAAAATATTTTGAAAGACTCTTAGCGTTAGCACTTTGCGTTTAAATTGTTCCTAGACGGATTGGACTTACGTAAAACTATTATAAAACACTATCGGCGGAGCCCTAGGGTGTACTCGGCGTAGCCGAGTTTACGCTAGTCCGTTATACTAAACAGGTAAATTATTTTCTTTAATCACGACGATCGGGGAAATTTTGCTCACCTGTACAGGCTAAACGGAAAGAACGATTTTAATGAAAATTTTTCCAAGATGTAGAGAATAACTCAACCTGATTTCCTGGTAATAGGTAATTTTTCTGTACGGTGCATAGTTTTTGTGTAAAATATTTTTGAAGGTGGGATTTTGGCTTTTTAAAACAAAATATCTGAGTTCTCCATAAAAATTTTAAGACGAAAAACGTTTATTTGACATGTCAAACAGAACATTTAAATGGAATTATTCATGAAATGAGAACAATTTGATAGAAGTTAAAATCATAAACATACATTATGGCAATGGGCCGTTATTCCACAATAGTTGAAAAGGTCTGAAACATTATATTTAAAAATTATAATATTTGAAGGTTCAAACATTCCATAAATAACTAAGTAAAATACAAATATCCCAATGTCAAAAATTTGACAGCTCTATCGGCTGTTGTTTTTTTTTGCATAAAGTTGTCAGAACCATGTCGTGTTTGGTATCAAATGAAAGGTAACGCCAAGGGCTGTCATGCAGAATTGTCAAAATTTTGACAGCTCGATCGGCTTTTGTTTTTTGTTTAAAGTTGTCAGAACAACGTCGTGTTTAGTATCAAATGAAAGGTAACGTCAAGGGCTGCCATGCAGAAACGTCAAAATTTTGACAGCGTGCTCGGGTTTTGTTTTTTGCTTAAAGTTGTAAGAACCATGTCGTGTTTGGTATCAAATGAAAGGTAACGTCAAGGGCTGCCATGCAGAAATGTCAAAAATTTGACAGCCCGATCGGCTTTTGTTTTTTGCATAAAGTTGTCAGAACAATGTCGTGTTTGGTATCAAATGAGAGGTACAGTCAATGGTTGTCATACAGCAATGTCAAAAATTTGACAGCTCGATCGGCTTTTGTTTTTTGCTTAAAGTTGTTAGAATCATGTTGTGTTTGGTATCAAATGAGAGGGTTCGTCAAGGGCTGCCATGCAGACATGTTAAAAATTTGACAGCTCGATCGGCTTTTTGTTTTTCGCTTAAAGTTGTCAGAACCATGTCGTGTATGGTATCAGATTAGAGGTATCGTCAAGGGCTGCCATGCTGAAATGTCAAAAAATTGACAGCTCGATCGGCTTTTGTTTTTTGCTTAAAGTCGTCAGAACCATGTCGTGTTTGGTATCAAATGAGAGGTATCGTCGAGGGCTGTCATGCAGAAATGTTATAAATTTGACAGCTCGATCGGTTTTTGTGTTTTGTTTAAAGTTGTCAGAACCATGTCGTATTTGGGCATTTTGAGTGGGTAGGTTGCGTGGGCATTTTGGGTGGGCAGGTTGCGTGGGCATTTTGGGTGGGCAGGTTGCGTGGGCAGTTTGGGTGGGCAGGTTGCGTGGGCTGTTTGGGTGGGCGGGAAAAAAATATTTTGAAAGACTCTTAGCGTTAGCACTTTGCGTTTCAATTGTTCCTAGACGGATTGGACTTACGTAAAACTATTATAAAACACTATCGGCGGAGCCCTAGGGTGTACTCTAGTCTTTTATACTAAATAATTTAATTCACTATCTATATATATTTCTATATATATTTGAATTAATCACGACGATCGGGGAAATTTTGTTCGCCTGTACAGACTAAACGGTAAGAGCGATTTTAATGAAAAAAATTTTAGGATGTAGAGAATAACTCAACTTGATTTCCTGGTAAAACAATCGATCGAAGTCTACATGTACAAAATTAAGAAAAACGATGTCATCTATCACATTTGACATGTCAATGTTGGTGACAAACCATTATAAGAAATGTGTAAATATCAGTTAAAAGTGGATACATATTTTTTATGGAACGATTATTACGCATATAATAGTATAATGAAAGGTATTTTATAATTATTTTCTCTATTTAAATGGTAATTAATAATTCATATATATCCTTGACGTTAAATTTGAAAACATATTCATCTACAGGTAATACGGTTTGCTTTTTATGACAGAGAAGTAGAAAAGGTTATAATTCAGTGAATATGACCGTACAGTAACATATGTACTCACTGTTTCCATTGACAAAATAGTTGCCGACCGACGAAAAAGGCATGTATTTAAATGGAAACTAATTTGGATATGAAATTGATAAAAATGGTGCCTAGACGGAATGGACGTACGTAAAACTATTATAATACACTATCGGCGGAGCCCTAGGAGAAAGATTGTTTGACATGTCAATCAGAACCTTTAAATGAAAATATTTTTGAAATGAGGACAATTTGAAAGAAGTTAAATTCATAAACATGAATGATGAGAATGGGCAATTATTTCACAATAGTAAAAATGGCCTAAAACATATTTAAAATTTATAATTATTGATGGTTCATGTCCGTGGTTCATGTTCACTTCGAAAGTGTTGCCAAACATTCCATAAGTAACTAGGTAAGTACGTATAAAACAAATATTCCTAACTAGATCAAAGTGAAGTCGGTACACAAGTGTTACGAAATATACCATAAGTGAAAAACAAATATTCCTAACTGCATTACTGTGAAGTTAGTCAATTAATTTCCAAGCTACTAATAAAAAAACATAATAAATATTAATCATAAATATACGAGAAAGTGTTGCCATAAGTAACTAAGTAAAACACAAATACTGCAATATCAAGATTTTGACAGCTCGATCGGTTTTTGTTTTTTTATGACATAAAGTTGTCAGAAACATGTCGTGTTTGGTATCAAATGAGAGGTATCGTCAAGGGCTGTCATGCGAAAATGTCAAAAATTTAACAACTCGATCGGCTTTTGTTTTTTGAATAAAGTTGTCAGAAACATGTCGTGTTTGGTATCAAATGAGAGGTATCGATAAGGACTACCATGCAGAAATGTCAAAAATTTGACAGCTCGATCGGCTTTAGTTTTTTGTTTAAAGTTGTCAGAACCATGTCGTGTTTGGTATCAAATGAAAGGTAACGTCAAGGGCTGTCATGCAGAAATGTCAAAAATTTGACAGCTCGATCGGCTTTAGTTTTTTGCTTAAAGTTGTCAGAACCATGTCGTGTTTGGTATCAAATGAGAGGTATCGTCGAGGGCTGCCATGCAGAAATGTCAAAATTTTGACAGCTCGATCGGCTTTTGTTTTTTGCATAAAGTTGTCAGAATCATGTCGTGTTTGGTATCAAACGAAAGGTAACGTCCAGGGCTGTCATGCAGAAATGTCAAAAATTTGACAGCTGGAACGGCTTTTGTTTTTTGATTAAAGTTGTCAGAACAATGTCGTGTTTGGTATCAAATGAAAGGTAACGTCAAGGGCTGTCATGCAGAAATGTCAAAAAATTGACAGCTCGATCGGCTTTTGTTTTTTGCTTAAAGTTGTCAGAACCATGTCGTGTTTGGTATCAAATGAGAGGGTTCGTCAAGGGCTGTCATGCAGAAGTGTCAAAAATTTGACAGCTCTATCGGCTTTTGTTCTTTGTTTAAAGTTGTCAGAACCATGTCGTCGTGGGCTGTTTGAGTGGGCATTTTGGGTGTGCAGGTTTCGTGAGCAGTTTGGGTGGGCAGGTGGCGTGGGTTGTTTGGGTGGGCGGGAAAAAAATATTTTGAAAGACCCTTAGCGTTAGCACTTTTCATTTAAATTGTTCCTAAACGGATTGGATGTACGTAAAACTATTAAAAAAACACTATCGGCGGAGCCCTAGGGTATACTCGGCGTAGCCGAGTTTACGCTAGTCCTTATACTAAACGGTTTCATTCCCTATCTATACTTTCATCTCGAGCACCGACAAACATATAGACACGTCTACAGCTTAAACGAGTTGACAGATTTTAATGAAACTTGTTCCATATTGTAGGAAATTGTTCAGAGGAGTGCCCTAGAAATGGGTGTTTTTTCTGTAGGACCCATAGTTTTTGAGTAAAACATTATTAAAGGTGGAATTTTAGCCTTTTAAAACAAAAAGAGAAATAAAATATCTTAGTGTTCCATGAAAAAAATTGAGACAAAGATATCTTTGACATGTCAAACTGAATTTTTAAATGGGAATATTTATAAAAATAGACCAATCTGTAATAAGTTAATTTTTAAAATATTAACTATAATAATGGACAATTTTTTTACAATAGTTACAAATGCCCAAATCTTTAAAATTAAAAATTATAAATTTTTGATGATTCATTTCCGTGCTTCGTGATTGCAACACTGTGAAACGTCATATTTGACATGTGTCAAAATATTAACCTATGAATGTATATAATTTTGAAATAGATATGAAATGGATTATTCAACATATAAATGAACTGCCAAGGCATGAAAAAATACAATTAGTTACGTTGTGTAAGTATTCAAAATCAATTTTTATGAAATAAAACATTTTTTAGGTTCAGAAAATCCAATTAACCATGTTGTATTAAATTTTGAGTGATGGAGATCAGTATATTTATATTTTAAAATTTAAAGAATCCGATTTTGTGCAGGTATTGAAAATATTTTTAATAATCGTTAAGGATATTGTACTTAAAAACCTGTCACTTATGAATAAATTTATAAATGTTATAGTAACTGTCATTTTAAATCGTTTTGCAAGTTTCAAATGGTTTAAATATATAATAGTTGTTGTATTTTTGTCTAATTAAAGATTTATTTCACGTATTTTGTATTTAATTGTTCCATTGAAAATGGTAATTTGTACTTATATTATTATATTATAGATATCTCGTAATAAAGCATCTAAAGTTGGTGCCACATTTTAACAAAGGTAGCAAGGTAGTTGTTTAATAGTCTATAATTGAAATGAACGAATGATTTAATTTTCGTATAAAATCAATATACTTTACATTTGAATTCTGTGGAATTTAAATATTTGTCGATTACAACAATCAATACCTATTTATTAATACTATATTGTTGTAAACAACCATTATTTTGCACTTTACGACCAGAAACTCATCAGGCATAACAAAATACAATGCATTCTTATTATATTGTCATAAATCAGAGAATATATAGTGTGTAGGCATGTCCAAATAAAAAAAAAAAAACTTTAGAAATGTAAACTAAATGTTCCAATCCCGACCGACGCCAAATATTTCGACTTTTTAATGGCACAAAAGTGACCCCTGTGGTGCACTCTCTACGCCAGCAATGAGTACCCGTGAGGTAACGCCTGGTACGCGTTCGCACGGTACAAATATGTCATCATCATTAACAAAATCTGCGATAAAGCAGATTGTGGCACACTCAGAAAATGGTAATATGCCGTGATGACATGTATATATTTATATATGTTCCAATCAGCACTGGAAAATTCTTAATTCACCTCATAGTACACATAATGTCATAAGTAATCAATAAAAATTAAAAGACGTACATCTTATCATCACACACACACGCGCACACACATACATCATTGTAAAAATGTTATAATCGGATTCTAGGGACCTTAAAAGTGCTTATTCACTAAAATATGATAATGCTATTTTTAGCATAAATTCAATACCTCTCTTTTTTTATTAAATCTTATCTTTCTCTATCATATTACATCGTTTTAAGCAATATTATATATTTTTCTATGGATAAAATTTAAACCGTCAGATATATATTACGTATTATACACCCAAGCGGGCTAATTTTTACTGGTCTATAACGTGAAACAAAAATAACATTTCTTAAATCAAGCGTTTGCGAGATTTCGACTTAAAAACGAGCAGTCAATCTAATGCAAACAAATTTTAAAAAATATATTGTTCATTATTATTACCTTACTGTGTAAGGTGTATATTAACTTTTTCTTTTCGAATAAGAGATTTGTTTAAATTTACTTTTGTCTTGAAATAGCGTTCATTATGGTCGGCGCTTTTGTGCTGGGCATAACCAGCCCAACCGTACGAAGCGGCCCTGAATAAATTATTATCCTATTGTTAGTAACAACATTAGGAAAATATTAGCAAAAATAAAAACACAGCCTATCTTAAAAGACAATAATAAAAATGTCCATTATTTGTGAAAAATAAGTTATACATGTTTCCGCCTTAATTCTTGTAGTCCAAATAGAATGGCATGATCGGTTTCGAGAAAAATATAACATGTCTTATGTCCTACAAAATTTTAACTTCAATCACAAAAGTTAACATGTGCACTGGAACTGCTGCTTGAATTTTGTTATAGTTTGAACAGAATTCTCTACCGTTATAGCTTTGCCTTACTAAGCCTGTGGTAGACCGAGCCCAGTTGGATATAGCACTACCCATGGCAACGGATATGTTTGCCGCAAGAAGCAACAGGAATAGATATGTTTATTTTATTTTTTAAAAATGTGTTTCATTATTAGAAAATAAAGTAAAGTGAAATAGGAAACCATTTAATATGAACCTGTCCTTTACCCCCCATAAATCAAGCTTGAACCGCTAACAGTAGATCTGCTGAGAGGGCCATAACGATAGATATCTATTCAACCTAATATTTTGATCAAATGGCAACAGAAAGAAGTGCTCCAATGATAGTTTTCGATGTCAAAAATTATTAAAACTGGAAACAATCATCCCGCAATGCATCGAAGTCCTCGTTAAAAATTTTAAGACGAAAACCGATGTCATCTGTCACACTTGATAAGTCATTGGTGACATGTGTCACATTTGACAAGTTGAAGATGAACTTCAAATGGTTTTATCTTTAAAAGCAGGAGATACATTCCGAAAAATTAAATACAGATTGGTTAAAGGTACGAAGAAACAAATATATCATTTATGAGTAATGGCTTTAAACCAATGTTTTAGAAATTGTAATTTTTTGACATTTCAAAATGTGTAGTTTGGTTAGGTAAACATGACATAACATAAGTAATTAAGTGACAAACAAATATTCCTAACTGTTTTACTGTGAAGTTAGTGCATTAATAATTTTCATACTACCAATAAAAATATAGTAAATTTTAAATATAACTAGACGAGTAAGTGTTGCCAAACTTGCCATAAGTAACAAAGTAAATAACAAATATTCCTAAATGCATTAATCTGAATTTCGTACTTTAACTACCGTATTGCCAATGAAAATATAGTAAATATGGAATATAACTAGACGAGTGAAAGTGCTGCCAAACTTGTCATAAGTAACTAAGTAGAAAAATCAATAATCCTAACTGCATTAATGTGAAGTTCGTACAATAATATCAATATTGCCGACATTTATAAAGTAAAATAAGACATGTTGCCAACAAATAATACATAAAAAAATGACAATAACGGATTTTGTTTTTTGCATAAAGTTGTCAGAAACATGTCGTGTTTAGTATCAAATGAGAGGTATCGTCAGGGGCTACCATGCAGAAATGTCAAAATTTTGACAGCTCGATCGGCTTTTGTTTTTCACATAAAGTTGGCAGAATCATGTCGAGTTTGGTATCAAATGAGTGGTATCGTTAAGGGCTGCCATGCAGAAGTGTCAAAAATTTGACAGGTCGATCGGCTTTGTTTTTTGCATAACGTTGTCAGAACCATGTCGTGTTTGGTATTAAATGAGAGGGATCGTCAAGGGCTACCATGCAAAAATGTCAAAATTTTGACAGTTTGGTCGGTTTTTGTTTTTTGCATAAAGTTGTCAGAACCATGTCGAGTTTGGTATCAAATGAGAGGTATCGCTACGGGCTGCCATGCAGAAGTGCCAAAAATTTGACAGGTCGATCGGCTTTTGTGTTTTGCATAAAGTTGTCAGAACCATGTCGAGTTTGGTATCAAATGAGAGGGATCGTCAAGGGCTACCATGCAGAAGTGTCAAAATTTTGACAGCTCGGTCGGCTTTTGTTTTTTGCATTAACTTGTTATTTTGATTTAGCTAAGGCTTTCGATACCATAAGCCATGAAATACTTTTTGACAAATTGTTTCATTATGGTATTCGTGGAAATGCCCTTCTGTGGATAAAATCTTATTTGTCTAACAGATTTCAAACTGTACATATAAATCTTGATGGACATACGTATAAATCTGAACGAAAACCCTTAACATCTGGAGTCCCACAAGGTAGTGTCCTTGGTCCTTTACTTTTCCTCCTTTTCATAAATGACCTTCCCAATTTTTTCCCTCAAAATGATGTTTGCCTTTTTGCAGATGATACTTCTGTTATAGTAGCCGCTTCGTCGAATATTATTCTCAACTCTGAGTTGCAAAAGTGTATAGACGCGATGTTAAACTGGTGCAACATAAATGATGTACTTAATGCTAGCAAGACTCAGCTACTGCAATTCATGTTAAAAGGACGTAATTTCAGTTTATCAGCATCCCTTAATAACACCGTTATTATTCCAGTTACATTTACTAAAGTTCTGGGTTTGCACTGCAATTTTAATTTTTCTTGGTTTCAGCATAGCCAGTATCTTATAAATCAATTGTCAATAGCGTGCTATGTAATAAGACAATTAAAAAAATTTGTTAGCATTGACATTATAAAAAAATATTATTATGCTCATGTATATAGTAAGCTATCTTATTGCATTATTTGCTGGGGTAATTCACCGCAAACACAACTTATTTTTAAAGCCCAGAAAATGATAGTTAGAGCCATAATAGGTTGTAGTTTTCAAACGTCGTGCAGAGATATTTTTGTAACTCTCCATCTCCTTACACTTCCCTGCATTTTTATATTACAGTGTTCCTTGTTTGTAAAAAAAAATCCTGCTCTTTTCCCTACCAATAAACAAGTTCACGGATTCTATGACACACGTAATGTTAGTAAATTATATATACCTAAACATCGTACTCAAAATTTTCACGGGAATGTATCTTACATGCCAATAAAAATTTTTAATAGATTGCCAGATTACATAAAAGCAATCCAAAGTGTTAACGGTTTTAAAAAAGAGCTCAAAGAATATTTAACTCGTCATTGTTTTTATTCAATTGACGATTTTTTTAACTTTGATCATCCTTAATTTATTTTTTACTTTAATTTTTTTAAATGTGTTTTTAACTTTGATCATCTTTAATTTATTATTTTACTTTAACTTAAATGTGTTTCACTTTTTCACTGTGTTTTTTTATAGGCCTTTTTATTGTAATTTATTATATATTGTATTTTCTTTAATTTTAACTTGTATTTTGACTGGCTATTGTTGTACGTTTTTTGTATTTTTTTTCATTTGTGGCGAATAAATTATTATTATTATTATTATTAACCATGTCGTGTTTGGTATCAAATAAGAAGTATCGTCAAGGGCTACCATGCAGAAATGTCAAAATTGTGACAGCTCGATCGGTTTTTGTTTTATGCATAAAGATAAGTAGTTTGTGTATCCGAAAAGACAGTTAGCGTTAGCACTTTGAGTTTCAAGTGTGCCTAGATGGATTGGAAAGACGTATAGACTATCATAAAACACTATCCCCCTAGGGAGAGCTCGGCGTAGCCGAGATTTCGCTAGTACAAAACTATTAGGACAAAAAAATCTAAAAAAAAGTTTAATGTGTATCTCCTTTTATGATTACTATTATATCCTCCCGTTTTCAAGTTTTGTATTTTAGTTATAAAAAAATATGTATAGCTCATAGGCGTAAAAGGAAGGCATGTGGTGTCCACATCAGATTTTTTTATAATTCTAACGGACGATCAAAGTTGATACCCTATTACGATATAGTACCTACTAACAGCGGAGGGCGGACTTTCATACCTGGACGGAAGAAATAAAAAAGATGGGACTGGTAATTAACATTAATAAGAGTGAGCAAGTAATAGTAAAAAATAACAAAACGATGCAAGACAACAAAACAGTAGAAATAAGTTGAATAAAATTAGAAAGAATTACAGCAGCCCATTAATATTTACGAAATATGATAGATGGAAAGATGGAAAAGATGTAATGTACGCTAGCGAATCCTGAAATTTGAAGAAATAAACGCAACAAAAGTGAAATACCTCACGAAGACCACAGGAAAATTAATATGGTCAGGAAAAGAAATGAAAACATTTATTAAAAACAATTATTAAAAAATATATATATGTATATATAAGAATGATAACAAATCAAGAACTAGATATAGTAACCAGGATATAACAGAAACAACTGGACAACGGACACATAACGAGGATAGATCAGAACATTTTTATTGTATTTAACATGTCTTCTGCATACATACAATTCTAATTGTATCTATTTTTCATTGTATGAGGAAGTTCCTAAATGTCAGATATTCTTCCAATTCATTAACAAGATTGGCGGTATTTCTAATAGATATATGCATGTTACCTATAATTTTAAATATTTAATTAATAAAACAATAAGAAAGATTAAATGTGCTTCCCAGAAAAAGCTTTCAGAGTGAAACTAAAATTTTGATTTTTGACACTGACATCTGTCATTTACAAATTATGTTATAAACATTTGAATTTGTCAACTGGTTTCCTTAGTATAGTTGAGCCTACTAGACTTATTACATCCCGTTATTCTATATATTATTCTATATTATTTATAGAACATATAATAAAAATTTTAAATGTATCAGATGTATAATGTTCTTCAATATTAGTTATATCAAAAATTTTCAAAAACTAATATTTAGAAGAATTTTTGTTAGAAACTACTACTTCCGGTTGTCCAATTGTTACCAAAACCTTTTCTGCTCTTCCCAGGAATGTCATATTGAGGTATCCATAGTTAAATATATACATATACTCGTATATGTAAGATTCACTTTTCGGCTGCGTGCCACTGTTTTGGAATTCTGGCAGAAAGCACTTGACTTTCCAAAATATAAACACATTCCTCGAAAAATAAACAACGCTCGACGATCCAACCCTTGGAGGCTGGATGACTGGGTCAATTTATTGTGTTGTGACCAGTGTGTTATGCAGATGTGTGTGAGTGTCAATAAGACGAGCAGTTTGCTGTAATGAAAGGTGAGTGAGAGCTCACAGTCATTCTAATGGGGTCATACCACATTTTCCAATTTATTTTTTTCCTGAAAGTATACTTAAAACCACTTACAGAAATATATATTTTATGTCACATAAGTTTCTAGTTTCACAGAAATAATTTTTTTAATTTTATATTAAATTTCAAATGACGTCATGGGTTTACGACCGTGACCGTAGTCCCTCCTATCGAATAAAAATGAAACTACGTTTGACGTTTATGTTATTTGACTTGAAAGCATACGTGACAGCAAGTTATTTTGCACTCGTGCTTTTGTTTTTATTATATATTGAATAATTTGATTATGGAAATTAATTTTGAAGAAGCGAATTCAAATAATTTGTAGAAAACAATATTATACAACCATGGTAATATCTAAATCACACATAATTTGTATTTATTTATATTTATTAGAACATTTCGTTATTTGTACTTACATTTAAACAAAAACAACTTGTTGCAAAGATATTTACTTTGAAAATGTTGGTTATGTACGAAAAATGTGACAACTCTGCGCTGACATTCATGTACAGTACTTGCACGAATACATGTGTGCGTGCCTATCATTGTATGTGTGTACAAAATGTTTAGAAAGAAAAACATGAATGAAAAGTATAAGAATATTAAATATTTTTCATGTACATATGTATAAAATTATGTAATTTTTTAATTATATAAAAAAAATCAATATATTTTTTTTTGTATGACCCCATTATTGTACGGGTATGACGATCGAGTGCAAATCAACATATGCTTAATTGATATGCTAATACACTGTTTGTGTATTTAATATGCATAGTATATGTGAAATATACATTTGTATTATTTGTTTGTGGCCGCGAACGTGTGTATTTCCTTACCCAAAGGGTAGTCTGGGACAACCCTGGGTCCATGGAGTCGTGTGCTCCACGGTGGACTAGTGTACCTAGTGATGAAACACCGATAAGTGAGAGGCTCAGATTCACTAGAGGTCTGAGACCTGGTGATCTTATGCTAAGCTCTCATACATGTCTGGGACATGTGAAGGTGGCTAGAGTACCTAGTGGTGAAACACCGTTAAGTGAAAGGCTGAGGTCCATTATAGGTCTGGGACCTACTTATGGCCATAAGCTAAGCTCTCACAACGGATGGACCTAATACCTTTTCCCCCCTCCTGTCCATGTTATTAGATGATAATGCACGCCTGTATTAATTGTTGTAATTAGAATGGCAATGTGTATTTATAACACCTAGGGAAACGCGTCATTAAAGGAACTGTCCGCTGCTGAGCGTGTGAAGAAGAGGATGCCAATCACAGGTCAAAAGAAATGTGAACTTTATATTATATTAATGCATGTATTATCGCCCATATATTCCTGATAATACATAGTTCTATAGTAATTAGCCCAACTCTACATGCAATGAGCTTTAATAGTTCTGACTACCAAGGAAAGAAAAGATTATAGTATAATACAGTATGTTCATATCATATCTCTGTTCTATATTCAAGTTAAATAATAATTGAGAAAAATTAATTAATTAAACTACTTTTTTTATGGTGCCGAAACGTTGGGTTTTAATAATTAATAAAAACAGAACTAAAACTAAAAAAAGGTAGTATTATTCCAATTATTAATATGAGTTCTGAAAGATATTTTAATAATTTTACTTTTTTTATCTCTTTTATATATACAGGATGTTTCACGGATACGGGACACCCCAATTATTTTCTTTATTATAAGGAATAGAAGAAAATCATTCAAATAACGGTTGCAGTAGATTTAGGGGGACATTCACTTATTGAAGAAAAAAAAATTAAATCAGTGGTTCTCAAGTTACAAACCAAAGTTATATTTTTTTAAATGGGATATTATACATTTTTTAGGCTCATTCGACAGAGTATTTTTTCTGAATTCAACTATATAAATATTTTATGTTCTTGCATAACAAAAATATTGAGAAAAATTCTTTTGAAAATTAAATAAATTTTATTTAACATGACACAAAACAGTAGGCCATGATCAATAACAAAACAATTAACTTATACTAAACTGCCATTGTTATGTCAAAATATCATTATTTATAATAAGTAATTGTGATTGAAAATTATTTATGAAGTTAAATACTCCCCCCTAAGAATTGGGTACCCTCGGTGAGGATCAGCTGGGGTTGCTGGCGGTCTGGGGTTGAGATCCTTGGTTGAAGTACTGGTTCCCGGTTCCGGGATGGACGGAATTTTCTTTGAAGAAACCTTTTTTTGCGAAGACTGTGAAAATCTTTTATACTAAATAATTTAATTCACTATCTATATATATTTCTATATATATTTGAATTCATCACGACGATCGCGAAAATTTTGTTCGCCTGTACAGACTAAACGGTAAGAGCGACTTTAATGAAAATTTTTTTAGGATGTAGAGAATAACTCAACTTGATTTCCTGGTAATAGGTCATTTTTCTATACTATAAAATATTTTTAAAGGTCGTATTTTGGCTTTTTGAAACAATTTGAAATCCAAAATTTAGTCTTCTATGAAAATTTTAAGACGAAGAACGTTTCTTTGACATGTCAATTAGAACATTTAAATGGAATTATTTATAAAATAAGGACATTTTGAAAAAAGTTAAATTCATAAATATACATTATGGCAATGGGCGGTTATTCCATAGTAGTTTAAAAGGCCTAAAACATTATATATAAAAATTATAATTTTTGAAGGTTCATGTCCGTGATTCATGTGCATTTCCAAAGTGTTGCCACACATCCCATAAGTAACTAAGTAAAAAACAAATATTGCAATGTCAGCTCGATCGGCTTTTGTTTTTTGCTTAAAGTTGTCAGAAACATGTCGTGTTTGGTATCAAATGAGATGTATCGAGAAGGGCTGCCATACAGAAATATCAAAAATTAGACAGCTCGATCGGCTCTTGTTTTTTGCTTAAAGTTGTCAGAACCATGTCGTGTTTAGTATCAAATGATAGGTAACTTAAAGGGCTGTCATGCAGAAATGTCAAAAATTTGACAGCTCGATCGGCTTTTGTTTTCTGCATAAAGTTGTTAGAATCATGTCGTGTTTGGTATCAAATGAGAGGTATCGTCAAGGGCTGCCATGCGCAAATGTCAAAAAATTGACAGCTCAGTCGGCTTTTGTTTTTTGCATAAAGTTGTTAGAATCATGTCGTGTTTGGTATCAAATGAGAGGTATCGTCTAGGGCTGCCATTAAGAAATGTCAAAAATTTGACAGCTCGATCGGCTTTTGTTTTTTGCTTAAAGTTGTCAGAACTATGTCGTGGTTGGTATCAAATGACAGGGTTTGTCAAGGGCTGTCATGCAGAAGTGTCAAAAATTTGACAGCTCGATTGGCTTTTATTTTTTGCTTAAAGTTGTTAGAACCATGTCGTGTTTGGTATCAAATGAGAGGGTTCGCAAGGGCTGCCATGCAGAAATGTCAAAAATTTGACAACTCTATCGGCTTTTGTTTTTTGCTTAAAGTTGTCAGAACCATGTCGTGGTTGGTATCAAATGACAGGGTTTGTCAAGGGCTGCCATGCAAAAATGTCAAAAATTTGACAACTCGATTGGCTTTTGTTTTTTGCTTAAAGTTGTCAGAACCATGTCGTGTTTGGTATCAAATGAGAGGTATCGTCAAGGGCAATTGTTCCTAGACGGATTGAACGTACGTAAAACTATTAATAAACACTATCGACGGAGCCCTAGGGTATACTCGGCGTAGCCGAGTTTACGCTAGTCTTTTATACTAAATAATTTAATTCACTATCTATATTTCTATATTTGAATTCATCACGACGACGATCGGGGAAATTTTATTCGCCTCTACAGCCTGAACGGTACAAGTGATTTTAATGAAAATTTTTTTTCTGGAATGTAGAGAATAATTCAACTTGATTTCCTGGTAATAGGTCATTTTTCTATACTGTGCATAGTTTTTGTGTAAAAAAATTTTAAAGGTCGTATTTTAGCTTTTTGAAACAATTTGAAATCAAAAATTTAGTCTTCTTCGAAAAATTTAAGACGAAGAACGTTTCTTTGACATGTCAATTAGAACATTTAAATGGAATTATTTATAAAATAAGGACATTTCGAAAAAATTTAAATTCATAAACATACATTATGGCAATGGGCGGTTATTCCATAGTAGTTTAAAAGGCCTAAATCATTATATTTAAAAATTATAATTTTCGAAGGTTCATGTCCGAGATTCATGTGCATTTTCAAAGTGTTGCCACACATCCCATAAGTAACTAAGTAAAAAACAAATATTCCAATGTTAAGAATATGACAGCACGAACGGCTTTTGTTTTTTGCTTAAAGTTGTCAGAACCATGTCGGGTTTGGTATCAAATGAGAGGTATTGTTAAGGGCTGCCATGCAGAAATGTAAAAAATTTGACAGCTCGATCGGCATTTGTTTTGTGCATAAAGTTGTCAGAATCATGTCGTGTTTGATATCAAATGAGAGGTATCGTCAAGGGCTGACATGCAGAAATGTCAAATATTGACAGCTCGATCGGCTTTTATTTTTTGATTAAAGTTGTCAGAACCATGTCGCATTTGGTATCAAATCCAAGGTAACGTCAAGGGCTGTCATGCAGAAGTGTCAAAAATTTGACAGCTCGATCGGCTTTTGTTTTTTGCTTAAAGTTGTCAGAACCATGTCGTGATTGATATGAAATGAAAGGTAACGTCAAGGGCTTTTATGCAGAAATGTCAAAAATTTGAAAGTTCGATCGGCCTTTGTTTTTTGCATAAAGTTGTTAGAATCATGTCGTGTTTGGTATCAAATGAAAGGTAACGTCAAGGGCTGTCTTGTAGAAATGTCAAAAATTTGACAGGTCGATTGGCTTTTGTTTTTTGCTTAAAGTTGTCAAAACCATGTCATGTTTGGTAACAAATGAAAGGTAACGTCAAGGGCTGTCATGCAGTAATGTCAAAAATTTGACAGCTCGATCGGCTTTTGTTTTTTGCTTAAAGTTGTCAGAACTATGTCGTGATTGGTATCAAATGAAAGGTAACGTCAAGGGCTGTTATGCAGAAATGTCAAAAATTTGACAGCTCGATCGGCTTTTCTTTTTTGCTAAAAATTGTCAGAACCATGTCGTGTTTGGTAGCAAATGAAAGGTAACGTCAAGGGCTATCATGCAGAAATGTCAAAAATTTGAGAGCTTGATCGGCTTTTGTTTTTTGCTTAAAGTTGTCAGAACCATGCCGTGTTTGGTAAGAATTGAAAGGTAAAGTGAAGGGCTGTCATGCAGAAATGTCAAAAATTTGAGAGCATGATCGGCATTTGTTTTTTGCTTAAAGTTGTCAGAACCATATTTTGTTTGGTAACAAATAAAAGGTAACGTCAAGGGATGTCATGCAAAAATGTCAAAAATTTGACAGCTTGATCGGCTTTTGTTTTTTGCTTAAAGTTGTCAGAACCATGTAGTGTTTGGTATCAAATGAAAGGTAACGTCAAGGGTTGTCATGCAGAAATGTCAAAACAGGTTGCGTGGGTAGTTTGGGTGTGCAGGTTGCGTGGGCCGTTTGGGTGGGCAGGTTGCGTGGGCCGTTTGGGTGGGCATATTGCGTGGGCAGGTTGCGTGAGCAGTTTGGGTGGGCAGGTTGCGTGGACTGTTTGGGTGGGCGTGAAAAATATTTTGAAAGACTCTTAGCGGTAACACATTGCATTTAAATTGTTCCTAGATGGATTGGACGTACGTAATACTATCAAAAACACTATCGGCGGAGCCCTAGGGAATACTCGGCGTAGCCGAGTTTTCGCTAGTCTTTTATACTAAACAGGTAAATTCACTTTAGTTTCATCAAATGACGATCGCGGAAATTTTGCTCACATATACAGCCTGAACGGTGCGTGTGATTTTAATGAAAATAGTTGCAGGTTGTAGAGAATAACTCAACTTGATTTCCTGGTAATAGGTCAATTTTCTATACGGTGCATAGTTTTTGTGTAAAAAATTTTTAAAGGTCGTATTTTGGCTTTTTGAAACAAATTGAAATCAAAAATTTAGTCTTGGCTTTTGTTTTTTGCTTAAAGTTGTCAGAACCATGTCGTGTTTTGTATCAAATGAGAGGGTTCGTCAAGGGCTGCCATACAGACGTCAAAAATATGAAAGCCCGATCGGCTTTTGTTTTTTTGCTTAAAGTTATCAGAACCATGTCGTGTTTGGTATCAAATGAGAGTGTTCGTCGGGGGCTGCCATGCAGAAATGTTAAAATTTTGACAGCTCGATCGGCTTTTGTTTTCTGTTTACAGTTGTCAGAACCATGTCGTGTTTGGTATCAAATGAGAGGTATCGTCAAGGGCTGCCATGCTGAAATGTCAAAAATTTGAAAGCTCGATCGGCTTTTGTTTTTTGCTTAAAGTTGTCAGAACCATGTCGTGTTTGATATCAAATGAGAGGTATAGTCAAGGGCTGCCATGCAGAAATGTTAAAAATTTGACAGCTCGATCGGCTTTTGTTTTTTGTTTAAAGTTGTCAAAACCATGTCGTGTTTGGTATCAAAGGAGAGGTATCGCCGAGGGCTGTCATGCAGAAATGTCAAAAATTTGACAGTTTTATCAGCTTTTGTTTTTTGCTTAAAATTGTCAGAACCATGTCGTGTTTGGTATCAAATGAAAGGTAACGTCAAGGGCTGTCATGCAGAAATGTCAAAAATTTAACAGCTAGATCGGCTTTTGTTTTCTGCTTAAAGTTGTCAGAAACATGTTGTGTTTGGTATCATATGAGAGGTATCATCGAGGGCTGCCACACAGATTGGGTGGGGAGGTTACGTAGGCATTTTGGGTGGGCAAGTTGCGTGAGCAGTTTGAGTGGGCAGGTTGCGTGGGCATTTTGGGTGGGCAGGTTACGTGGGCAGTTTGGGTGAGTAGTTTGCGTGGGCATTTTGGGTGGGCAGTTTTGGTGGGCAGGTTGGGTGAGTAGTTTGCGTGGGCATTTTGGGTGGGCAGGTTGCGTGGGCAGTTTGGGTGGGCAGGTTGCGTGGGCAGTTTGGGTGGGCAGGTTGCGTGGGCATTTTGGATGGGCAGGTTGCGTTGGCAGTTTGGGTGGGCCGTTTGGGTGGGCATATTGCTTGGGCAGGTTTCGTGAGCAGTTTGGGTGGGCAGGTTGGGTGGTCTGTTTGGGTGGACGGTAAAAAAATATTTTGAAAGACTCTTAGCCTTAGCACTTTGCGTTTAAATTGTTCCCAGACGGATTTAACGTAAGTAAAACTATTATAAAACACTATCGGCGGAACCCTAGGGAATACTTTCGCTAGTCTTTTATACTAAATAATTTCATTCACTATCTATATTTCTATATATATATTTGAATTAATCACGACGATCGGGGAAATTTTGTTCGCCTCTACAGCCTAAACGGTACAAACGATTTTAATGAAAATTTTTCTAGGATGTAGAGAATAACTCAACTGGTAATAGGTCATTTTTCTGTACGGTGTATAGTTTTTGTGTAAAAAAATTTTAAAGATGGAAATTTGGCTTTTTGAAACAATCGATCGAAGTCTACATGTACAAAATTAAAAAGAAAAAAGATGTCATCTGTCACATTTGCATGTCAATGTTAGTTATAAACCATAATAAGATATGTATAAAGATTAGTTAAAAGTGGATATCTATTTTTTATGGAACGATTATTATGCATATAATAGTATAATTAAAGGTATTATTGTCTCTATTTAAATGGTAATTAATAATTCATATATATATATATATATATATATATATATATATATATATATATATATATATCCTTGACGTTAAATTTGAAAACATGTTCATCCGTAGGTAATATATTTGCTTTGACAGAGAAGTTGAAAAGGTTATAATTCAGTGAATATGAACGTACAGTAACATATGTACGCATGTTTCCATTGACAAAATAGTTGCTGAACGACGAAAAAGGCATGTATTTAAATGGAACCTAATTTGGATATGAAATTGATAAAAATGATGCCTAGACGGAATAGACGTACGTAAAACTATTATAATACACTATCGGCGGAGCCCTAGGAGAAAGATTGTTTGACATGTCAATCAGAACCTTTAAATGGAAATATTTTTGAAATGAGGACAATTGAAAGAAGTTAAATTCATAAACATAAATTATGAGAATGGGCAATTATTT
Organism: Ophonus ardosiacus; assembly: GCA_943142095.1. Taxonomy (NCBI): domain Eukaryota; kingdom Metazoa; phylum Arthropoda; class Insecta; order Coleoptera; family Carabidae; genus Ophonus; species Ophonus ardosiacus. The sequence continues at coordinate 31,644,563 of OW964826.1, read as the reverse complement.
CACAACAGTAAAAATGGCCTAAAACATATTTAAAATTTATAATTTTTGATGGTTCATGTCAGTGGTTCATGTACACTTCGGAAGTGTTGCCAAACATTCCATAAGTAACTAGGTAAGTATCTATAAAACAAATATTGCTAACTAGATCAATGTGAAGTCGGTACACAAGTGTTATCAAATATGCCATAAGTGAAAAACAAATATACCTAACTGCATTACTGTGAAGTTAGCCAATTAATTTCCAAGCTACTAATAAAAAATATAATAAATTTTAAACATAAATATACGAGAAAGTGTTGCCATAAGTAACTAAGTAAAACACAAATACTCCAATGTCAAGATTTTGACAGCTCGATCGGTTTTTGTTTTTTTTTTTAACATAAAGTTGTCAGAAACATGTCATGTTTGGTATCACATGAGAGGTATCGTTGAGGGCTGCAATGCAGAAATGTTAAAATTTTAACAACTCGATCGGCTTTTGTTTTTTGCATAAAGTTATCAGAACCATGTCGTGTTTGGTATCAAAAGAGAGGTGTTGTCGAGGGCTGCCATGCAGAAATGTCAAAATTATGACAGCTCGATCAGCTTTTGTTTTTTTGTTTAAAGTCATCAGAACCATGTCGACTTTGGTATCAAATGAGAGGTAACGTCGAGGGCTGCCTTGCAGAAATGTCAAAAATTTGACAACTCGATCGGCTTTTGTTTTTTTGCTTAAAGTTGACAGAACTATGTCGTGTTTGGTATCAAATGAAAGGTAACGTCAAGGGCTGCCGTGCAGAAATGTCAAAAATTTAACACCTCGATCGGCTTTTGTTTTTTGCTTAAAGTTGTCAGAACCATGTCGTGTTTGGTATCAAATGAAAGGTAATGTCAGGGGCTGTCATGCGGAAATGTCAAAAATCTAACAGCTCGATCGGCTTTTGTTTTTTGCTTAAAGTTGCCAGAACCATGTCGTGTTTGGTATCAAATGAGAGGTATCGTCGAGGGCTACCATGCAAAAATGTCAAAATTTTGACAGCTCGATCGGCTTTTGTTTTTTTGCTTAAAGTCATCAGCACCATGTCGAATTTGGTATCAAATGAGAGGTAACGTCGAGGGCTGCCATGCAGATATGTCAAAAATTTGACAACTCGATCGGCTTTTGTTTTTTGTTAAAAGTTGTCAGAACCATGTCGTGTTTGGTATCAAATGAGAGGTGGGCAGGTTGCGTGAGCAGTTTGGGTGGGCAGGTTGCGTGGGCTGTTTGGGTGGGCGGTAAAAAAATATTTTGAAAAACTCTTAGCGTTAGCACTTTGCGTTTAAATTATTCCCAGACGGATTTAACGTAAGTAAAACTATTATAAAACTCTATCGGCGGAGCCCTAGGGAATGCACGAGTTTTCGCTAGTCCTTATACTAAACAGGTTCATTCACTATCTATAGGATCTTTCATCTCGAAGATCGCCCAATTTTTGCTCACCTCTACAGCTTATACGGGTTGACGGATTTTCGTGAAAATTGTTTGTTGTAGGAAATTGTTCCCTTCAGGGCCCTAGTCATGAGCATTTTTTCTGTAGGATGGATAGTTTTGGAGTAAATCATTATTAAAGGTCGAATTTTGGTACTTTGAAACAATCATCCCGCAATGCATCGAAGTCCGCGTTGAAAATTTTAAGACGAAAAACGATGTCATCTGTCACATTTGACAAGTCATTGGTGACATGTGTCAAATTTGACAAGTTGAAGACGAACTTCAAATGGTATTATCTTCAAAAGCAGGAGATAGATTTCGAAAAATTAAATACAGATTTGTTAAAGGTACGATTAAACAAATATATTATTTATGAGTTATGGCTTTAAACCAATGTTTTAGAAATTAATTTTTTGACATTTCAAAATATGTTCTTTGGTTAGGTAAATATCATAATATGTCATCATGAGTCAAATGTTGCCAAACATGGCATAAGTAACATTCTTAACAAGATCAATGTGAAGTCGGTACACAAGTGTTACCAAACATGACATAAGTAAGTAAGTGACAAACAAATATTCCTAACTGTATTACTGTGAAGTTAGTTCACTAATATCTTCCATACTACCAATAAAAATATAGTAAATTTTAAATATAACTAGACAAGTAAGTGTTGCCAAACTTGCCATAAGTAACATTCCTAACAAGATCAATGTGAAGTCGGTACACAAGTGTTACCAAACATGACATAAGTAAGTGACAAACAAATATTCCTAATTGTATTACTGTGAAGTTAGTTCATTAATAATTTCCATACTACCAATAAAAATATAGTAAATTTTAAATATAACTAGACAAGTGTTCCCAAACTTGCCATAAGTAACATTCCTAGCAAGATCAATTCGAAGTCGGTACACAAGTGTTACCAAACATGACATAAGTAACTAAGTGACGAACAAATATTCCTAACTGCATTACTGTGAAGTTAGTCCATTAATAATTTCCATACTACCAATAAAAATATAGTAAATTTTAAATATAACTAGACGAGTAAGTGTTGCCAAACTTACCATACGTAACAAAGTAAATAACAAATCAAAAATTTGACAGCTCGATCGGCTTTTGTTTTCTGCATAAAGTTGTTAGAATCATGTCGTGTTTGGTATCAAATGAGAGGTATCGTCAAGGGCTGCCATGCGCAAATGTCAAAAAATTGACAGCTCAGTCGGCTTTTGTTTTTTGCATAAAGTTGTTAGAATCATGTCGTGTTTGGTATCAAATGAGAGGTATCGTCTAGGGCTGCCATTAAGAAATGTCAAAAATTTGACAGCTCGATCGGCTTTTGTTTTTTGCTTAAAGTTGTCAGAACTATGTCGTGGTTGGTATCAAATGACAGGGTTTGTCAAGGGCTGTCATGCAGAAGTGTCAAAAATTTGACAGCTCGATTGGCTTTTATTTTTTGCTTAAAGTTGTTAGAACCATGTCGTGTTTGGTATCAAATGAGAGGGTTCGCAAGGGCTGCCATGCAGAAATGTCAAAAATTTGACAACTCTATCGGCTTTTGTTTTTTGCTTAAAGTTGTCAGAACCATGTCGTGGTTGGTATCAAATGACAGGGTTTGTCAAGGGCTGCCATGCAAAAATGTCAAAAATTTGACAACTCGATTGGCTTTTGTTTTTTGCTTAAAGTTGTCAGAACCATGTCGTGTTTGGTATCAAATGAGAGGTATCGTCAAGGGCAATTGTTCCTAGACGGATTGAACGTACGTAAAACTATTAATAAACACTATCGACGGAGCCCTAGGGTATACTCGGCGTAGCCGAGTTTACGCTAGTCTTTTATACTAAATAATTTAATTCACTATCTATATTTCTATATTTGAATTCATCACGACGACGATCGGGGAAATTTTATTCGCCTCTACAGCCTGAACGGTACAAGTGATTTTAATGAAAATTTTTTTTCTGGAATGTAGAGAATAATTCAACTTGATTTCCTGGTAATAGGTCATTTTTCTATACTGTGCATAGTTTTTGTGTAAAAAAATTTTAAAGGTCGTATTTTAGCTTTTTGAAACAATTTGAAATCAAAAATTTAGTCTTCTTCGAAAAATTTAAGACGAAGAACGTTTCTTTGACATGTCAATTAGAACATTTAAATGGAATTATTTATAAAATAAGGACATTTCGAAAAAATTTAAATTCATAAACATACATTATGGCAATGGGCGGTTATTCCATAGTAGTTTAAAAGGCCTAAATCATTATATTTAAAAATTATAATTTTCGAAGGTTCATGTCCGAGATTCATGTGCATTTTCAAAGTGTTGCCACACATCCCATAAGTAACTAAGTAAAAAACAAATATTCCAATGTTAAGAATATGACAGCACGAACGGCTTTTGTTTTTTGCTTAAAGTTGTCAGAACCATGTCGGGTTTGGTATCAAATGAGAGGTATTGTTAAGGGCTGCCATGCAGAAATGTAAAAAATTTGACAGCTCGATCGGCATTTGTTTTGTGCATAAAGTTGTCAGAATCATGTCGTGTTTGATATCAAATGAGAGGTATCGTCAAGGGCTGACATGCAGAAATGTCAAATATTGACAGCTCGATCGGCTTTTATTTTTTGATTAAAGTTGTCAGAACCATGTCGCATTTGGTATCAAATCCAAGGTAACGTCAAGGGCTGTCATGCAGAAGTGTCAAAAATTTGACAGCTCGATCGGCTTTTGTTTTTTGCTTAAAGTTGTCAGAACCATGTCGTGATTGATATGAAATGAAAGGTAACGTCAAGGGCTTTTATGCAGAAATGTCAAAAATTTGAAAGTTCGATCGGCCTTTGTTTTTTGCATAAAGTTGTTAGAATCATGTCGTGTTTGGTATCAAATGAAAGGTAACGTCAAGGGCTGTCTTGTAGAAATGTCAAAAATTTGACAGGTCGATTGGCTTTTGTTTTTTGCTTAAAGTTGTCAAAACCATGTCATGTTTGGTAACAAATGAAAGGTAACGTCAAGGGCTGTCATGCAGTAATGTCAAAAATTTGACAGCTCGATCGGCTTTTGTTTTTTGCTTAAAGTTGTCAGAACTATGTCGTGATTGGTATCAAATGAAAGGTAACGTCAAGGGCTGTTATGCAGAAATGTCAAAAATTTGACAGCTCGATCGGCTTTTCTTTTTTGCTAAAAATTGTCAGAACCATGTCGTGTTTGGTAGCAAATGAAAGGTAACGTCAAGGGCTATCATGCAGAAATGTCAAAAATTTGAGAGCTTGATCGGCTTTTGTTTTTTGCTTAAAGTTGTCAGAACCATGCCGTGTTTGGTAAGAATTGAAAGGTAAAGTGAAGGGCTGTCATGCAGAAATGTCAAAAATTTGAGAGCATGATCGGCATTTGTTTTTTGCTTAAAGTTGTCAGAACCATATTTTGTTTGGTAACAAATAAAAGGTAACGTCAAGGGATGTCATGCAAAAATGTCAAAAATTTGACAGCTTGATCGGCTTTTGTTTTTTGCTTAAAGTTGTCAGAACCATGTAGTGTTTGGTATCAAATGAAAGGTAACGTCAAGGGTTGTCATGCAGAAATGTCAAAACAGGTTGCGTGGGTAGTTTGGGTGTGCAGGTTGCGTGGGCCGTTTGGGTGGGCAGGTTGCGTGGGCCGTTTGGGTGGGCATATTGCGTGGGCAGGTTGCGTGAGCAGTTTGGGTGGGCAGGTTGCGTGGACTGTTTGGGTGGGCGTGAAAAATATTTTGAAAGACTCTTAGCGGTAACACATTGCATTTAAATTGTTCCTAGATGGATTGGACGTACGTAATACTATCAAAAACACTATCGGCGGAGCCCTAGGGAATACTCGGCGTAGCCGAGTTTTCGCTAGTCTTTTATACTAAACAGGTAAATTCACTTTAGTTTCATCAAATGACGATCGCGGAAATTTTGCTCACATATACAGCCTGAACGGTGCGTGTGATTTTAATGAAAATAGTTGCAGGTTGTAGAGAATAACTCAACTTGATTTCCTGGTAATAGGTCAATTTTCTATACGGTGCATAGTTTTTGTGTAAAAAATTTTTAAAGGTCGTATTTTGGCTTTTTGAAACAAATTGAAATCAAAAATTTAGTCTTGGCTTTTGTTTTTTGCTTAAAGTTGTCAGAACCATGTCGTGTTTTGTATCAAATGAGAGGGTTCGTCAAGGGCTGCCATACAGACATGTCAAAAATATGAAAGCCCGATCGGCTTTTGTTTTTTTGCTTAAAGTTATCAGAACCATGTCGTGTTTGGTATCAAATGAGAGTGTTCGTCGGGGGCTGCCATGCAGAAATGTTAAAATTTTGACAGCTCGATCGGCTTTTGTTTTCTTTTTACAGTTGTCAGAACCATGTCGTGTTTGGTATCAAATGAGAGGTATCGTCAAGGGCTGCCATGCTGAAATGTCAAAAATTTGAAAGCTCGATCGGCTTTTGTTTTTTGCTTAAAGTTGTCAGAACCATGTCGTGTTTGATATCAAATGAGAGGTATAGTCAAGGGCTGCCATGCAGAAATGTTAAAAATTTGACAGCTCGATCGGCTTTTGTTTTTTGTTTAAAGTTGTCAAAACCATGTCGTGTTTGGTATCAAAGGAGAGGTATCGCCGAGGGCTGTCATGCAGAAATGTCAAAAATTTGACAGTTTTATCAGCTTTTGTTTTTTGCTTAAAATTGTCAGAACCATGTCGTGTTTGGTATCAAATGAAAGGTAACGTCAAGGGCTGTCATGCAGAAATGTCAAAAATTTAACAGCTAGATCGGCTTTTGTTTTCTGCTTAAAGTTGTCAGAAACATGTTGTGTTTGGTATCATATGAGAGGTATCATCGAGGGCTGCCACACAGATTGGGTGGGGAGGTTACGTAGGCATTTTGGGTGGGCAAGTTGCGTGAGCAGTTTGAGTGGGCAGGTTGCGTGGGCATTTTGGGTGGGCAGGTTACGTGGGCAGTTTGGGTGAGTAGTTTGCGTGGGCATTTTGGGTGGGCAGTTTTGGTGGGCAGGTTGGGTGAGTAGTTTGCGTGGGCATTTTGGGTGGGCAGGTTGCGTGGGCAGTTTGGGTGGGCAGGTTGCGTGGGCAGTTTGGGTGGGCAGGTTGCGTGGGCATTTTGGATGGGCAGGTTGCGTTGGCAGTTTGGGTGGGCCGTTTGGGTGGGCATATTGCTTGGGCAGGTTTCGTGAGCAGTTTGGGTGGGCAGGTTGGGTGGTCTGTTTGGGTGGACGGTAAAAAAATATTTTGAAAGACTCTTAGCCTTAGCACTTTGCGTTTAAATTGTTCCCAGACGGATTTAACGTAAGTAAAACTATTATAAAACACTATCGGCGGAACCCTAGGGAATACTTTCGCTAGTCTTTTATACTAAATAATTTCATTCACTATCTATATTTCTATATATATATTTGAATTAATCACGACGATCGGGGAAATTTTGTTCGCCTCTACAGCCTAAACGGTACAAACGATTTTAATGAAAATTTTTCTAGGATGTAGAGAATAACTCAACTGGTAATAGGTCATTTTTCTGTACGGTGTATAGTTTTTGTGTAAAAAAATTTTAAAGATGGAAATTTGGCTTTTTGAAACAATCGATCGAAGTCTACATGTACAAAATTAAAAAGAAAAAAGATGTCATCTGTCACATTTGCATGTCAATGTTAGTTATAAACCATAATAAGATATGTATAAAGATTAGTTAAAAGTGGATATCTATTTTTTATGGAACGATTATAATGCATATAATAGTATAATTAAAGGTATTATTGTCTCTATTTAAATGGTAATTAATAATTCATATATATATATATATATATATATATATATATATATATATATATATATATATATATATATCCTTGACGTTAAATTTGAAAACATGTTCATCCGTAGGTAATATATTTGCTTTGACAGAGAAGTTGAAAAGGTTATAATTCAGTGAATATGAACGTACAGTAACATATGTACGCATGTTTCCATTGACAAAATAGTTGCTGAACGACGAAAAAGGCATGTATTTAAATGGAACCTAATTTGGATATGAAATTGATAAAAATGATGCCTAGACGGAATAGACGTACGTAAAACTATTATAATACACTATCGGCGGAGCCCTAGGAGAAAGATTGTTTGACATGTCAATCAGAACCTTTAAATGGAAATATTTTTGAAATGAGGACAATTGAAAGAAGTTAAATTCATAAACATAAATTATGAGAATGGGCAATTATTTCACAACAGTAAAAATGGCCTAAAACATATTTAAAATTTATAATTTTTGATGGTTCATGTCAGTGGTTCATGTACACTTCGGAAGTGTTGCCAAACATTCCATAAGTAACTAGGTAAGTATCTATAAAACAAATATTGCTAACTAGATCAATGTGAAGTCGGTACACAAGTGTTATCAAATATGCCATAAGTGAAAAACAAATATACCTAACTGCATTACTGTGAAGTTAGCCAATTAATTTCCAAGCTACTAATAAAAAATATAATAAATTTTAAACATAAATATACGAGAAAGTGTTGCCATAAGTAACTAAGTAAAACACAAATACTCCAATGTCAAGATTTTGACAGCTCGATCGGTTTTTGTTTTTTTTTTTAACATAAAGTTGTCAGAAACATGTCATGTTTGGTATCACATGAGAGGTATCGTTGAGGGCTGCAATGCAGAAATGTTAAAATTTTAACAACTCGATCGGCTTTTGTTTTTTGCATAAAGTTATCAGAACCATGTCGTGTTTGGTATCAAAAGAGAGGTGTTGTCGAGGGCTGCCATGCAGAAATGTCAAAATTATGACAGCTCGATCAGCTTTTGTTTTTTTGTTTAAAGTCATCAGAACCATGTCGACTTTGGTATCAAATGAGAGGTAACGTCGAGGGCTGCCTTGCAGAAATGTCAAAAATTTGACAACTCGATCGGCTTTTGTTTTTTTGCTTAAAGTTGACAGAACTATGTCGTGTTTGGTATCAAATGAAAGGTAACGTCAAGGGCTGCCGTGCAGAAATGTCAAAAATTTAACACCTCGATCGGCTTTTGTTTTTTGCTTAAAGTTGTCAGAACCATGTCGTGTTTGGTATCAAATGAAAGGTAATGTCAGGGGCTGTCATGCGGAAATGTCAAAAATCTAACAGCTCGATCGGCTTTTGTTTTTTGCTTAAAGTTGCCAGAACCATGTCGTGTTTGGTATCAAATGAGAGGTATCGTCGAGGGCTACCATGCAAAAATGTCAAAATTTTGACAGCTCGATCGGCTTTTGTTTTTTTGCTTAAAGTCATCAGCACCATGTCGAATTTGGTATCAAATGAGAGGTAACGTCGAGGGCTGCCATGCAGATATGTCAAAAATTTGACAACTCGATCGGCTTTTGTTTTTTGTTAAAAGTTGTCAGAACCATGTCGTGTTTGGTATCAAATGAGAGGTGGGCAGGTTGCGTGAGCAGTTTGGGTGGGCAGGTTGCGTGGGCTGTTTGGGTGGGCGGTAAAAAAATATTTTGAAAAACTCTTAGCGTTAGCACTTTGCGTTTAAATTATTCCCAGACGGATTTAACGTAAGTAAAACTATTATAAAACTCTATCGGCGGAGCCCTAGGGAATGCACGAGTTTTCGCTAGTCCTTATACTAAACAGGTTCATTCACTATCTATAGGATCTTTCATCTCGAAGATCGCCCAATTTTTGCTCACCTCTACAGCTTATACGGGTTGACGGATTTTCGTGAAAATTGTTTGTTGTAGGAAATTGTTCCCTTCAGGGCCCTAGTCATGAGCATTTTTTCTGTAGGATGGATAGTTTTGGAGTAAATCATTATTAAAGGTCGAATTTTGGTACTTTGAAACAATCATCCCGCAATGCATCGAAGTCCGCGTTGAAAATTTTAAGACGAAAAACGATGTCATCTGTCACATTTGACAAGTCATTGGTGACATGTGTCAAATTTGACAAGTTGAAGACGAACTTCAAATGGTATTATCTTCAAAAGCAGGAGATAGATTTCGAAAAATTAAATACAGATTTGTTAAAGGTACGATTAAACAAATATATTATTTATGAGTTATGGCTTTAAACCAATGTTTTAGAAATTAATTTTTTGACATTTCAAAATATGTTCTTTGGTTAGGTAAATATCATAATATGTCATCATGAGTCAAATGTTGCCAAACATGGCATAAGTAACATTCTTAACAAGATCAATGTGAAGTCGGTACACAAGTGTTACCAAACATGACATAAGTAAGTAAGTGACAAACAAATATTCCTAACTGTATTACTGTGAAGTTAGTTCACTAATATCTTCCATACTACCAATAAAAATATAGTAAATTTTAAATATAACTAGACAAGTAAGTGTTGCCAAACTTGCCATAAGTAACATTCCTAACAAGATCAATGTGAAGTCGGTACACAAGTGTTACCAAACATGACATAAGTAAGTGACAAACAAATATTCCTAATTGTATTACTGTGAAGTTAGTTCATTAATAATTTCCATACTACCAATAAAAATATAGTAAATTTTAAATATAACTAGACAAGTGTTCCCAAACTTGCCATAAGTAACATTCCTAGCAAGATCAATTCGAAGTCGGTACACAAGTGTTACCAAACATGACATAAGTAACTAAGTGACGAACAAATATTCCTAACTGCATTACTGTGAAGTTAGTCCATTAATAATTTCCATACTACCAATAAAAATATAGTAAATTTTAAATATAACTAGACGAGTAAGTGTTGCCAAACTTACCATACGTAACAAAGTAAATAACAAATATTCCTAAATGTATTAATCTGAATTTGGTACTTTAACTACCGTGTTGCCAATGAAAATATAGTAAATATGGAATATAACTAGACGAGAAAGTACTGCCAAACTTGTCATAAGTAAAAAAAAGTTGTCAGAACCATGTCGTGTTTGGTATCAAATGAGAAGTATGGTCAAGGGCTACCATGCAGAAAAGTGAAATTTTGACAGCCCGATTGGCTTTTGTTTTTTGCATAAAGTTGTCAGAACCATGTCGAGTTTGATATCAAATGAGAGATATTGTTAAGGGCTGCCATGCAGAAGTGACAAAAATTTGACAGGTCGATCGGCTTTTGCTTTTTGCATAAAGTTGTCAGAACCATGTCGTGTTTGGTATCAAATGAGGGGGATCGTCAAGGGCTAACATGCAGGAATGTTAAAATTTTGACAGCTCGATGGGCTTTTGTTTTTCGCATAAAGTTGTCAGAACCATGTCGAGTTTGGTATCAAATGGGAGGTATCGTTATGGGCTGCCATGCAGAAGTGTCAAATATTTGACAGATCGATCGGCTTTTGTCTTTTGCATGAAGTTGTCAAAACCATGTCGTGTTTGGTATCAAATGAGAGGGATCGTCAAGGGCTAACATGCAGAAATGTTAAAATTTTGACAGCTCGATGGGTTTTTGTTTTTTGCATAAAGTTGTCAGAACCATGTCGAGTTTGGTACCAAATAGGAGGTATCGTTATGGGCTGCCATGCAGAAGTGTCAAAAATTTGACAGGTCGATCGGCTTTTGTTTTTTGCATAAAGTTGTCAGAAACATGTCGTATTTGGTATCAAATGAGAGGGATCGTCAAGGGCTAACATTCAAAAATGTCAAAATTTTGACAGCTTGATCGGCTATTGTTTTTTGCAAAAAGTTGTCAGAACCATGTCGAGTTTGGTATCAAATGAGGGGTATCGTTAAGGGCTGTCATGTAGAAGTGTCAAAAATTTGACAGGTCGATCGACTTTTGTTTTTTGCATAAAGTTGTCAGAACCATGTCGAGTTTGGTATCAAATGAGAGGGATCGTCAAGGGCTACCATGCAAAAATATCAAAATTTTGACAGCTCGGTCAGCTTTTGTTTTTTGCATAAAGTTGTCAGAACCATGTCGAGTTTGGTACCAAATGAGAGGTATCGTTAAGGGCTGCCATGCAGAAGTGTCAAAAATTTGACAGGTCGATCGGCTTTTGTTTTTTGCATAAAGTTGTCAGAACCATGTCGAGTTTGGTATCAAATAAGAGGAATCGTCAAAGGCTACTATGCTAAATTTTCTAAATTTTGACAGCTCGGTCGGCTTTTGTTTTTCGCAAAAAGTTGTCAGAACCATGTTGAGTTTGGTATCAAATGAGAGGTATCGTTAAGGGCTGCCATGCAGAAGTCTCAAACATTTGACATGTCAATCGGCTTTTGTTTTTTGAATGAACTTGTCAGAAATATCAAAATTGTGACAGCTCGATCGGTTTTTGTTTTATGCATAAAGATAAGTAGTTTGTGTATCCGAAAAGATAGTTAGCGTTAGCACTTTGAGTTTCAAGTGTGCCTAGACGGAATGGAAAGACGTATAGACTATCATAAACACTATCCCCTTAGGGAGAGCTCGGCGTAGCTGAGATTTCGCTAGTCCTTATACTAAACAGGTTCATTCACTATCTATAACAGGTTCATTCACTATCTATAGGATCTTTCATCTCGAAGATCGCCCAATTTTTGCTCACCTCTACAGCTTATACGGGTTGACGGATTTTCGTGAAAATTGTTTCAAGTTGTAGGAAATTGTTCTCTTCTGGGACCTAGTCATGAGCATTTTTTCTGTAGGATGGATAGTTTTCGAGTAAATCATTATTAAAGGTCGAATTTTGGTACTCTGAAACAATCATCCCGCAATGCATCGAAGTCAACGTTGAAAATTTTAAGACGAAAAACGATGTCATCTGTCACATTTGACAAGTCATTGGTGACATGTGTCAAATTTGGCAAGTTAAAGACGAACTTCAAATGGTATTATCTTCAAAAGCAGGAGATAATTTCGAAAAATTAAATACAGATTGGTTAAAGGTAAGTTTAAACAAATATATCATTTATGAGTTATGGCTTTAAACCAATGTTTTAGAAATTTCTATTTTTTGACATTTCAAAATATGTTCTTTGGTTAGGTATATTTACCTAATCAAATGTCTTCATGAGTCAAGTGTTGCCAAACATGGCATAAGTAACATTCCTAACAAGATCAATGTGAAGTCGGTACACAAGTGTTACCAAACATGACATAAGTAAGTAAGTGACAAACAAATATTCCTAACTGTATTACTGTGATGTTAGTGCATTAATAATTTCCATACTACCAATAAAAATATAGTAAATTTTACGTATAACCAGGCGAGTAAGTGTTGCCAAACTTGCCATAAGTAACATTCCTAACAAGATCAATGTGAAGTCGGTACACAAGTGTTACCAAACATGACATAAGTAAGTGACAAACAAATATTCCTAACTGTATTACTGTGAAGTTAGTCCATTAATAATTTCCATACTACCAATAAAAATATAGTAAATTTTAAATATAACTAGACGAGTAAGTGTTGCCAAACTTGCCATAAGTAACATTCCTAACAAGATCAATGTGAAGTCGGTACACAAGTGTTACCAACCATGACATAAGTAAGTGACAAACAAATATTCCTAATTGTATTACTGTGAGGTTAGTCCATTAATAATTTCCATACTACCAATAAAAATATAGTAAATTTTAAATATAACTAGACGAGTAAGTGTTGCCAAACTTGCCATAAGTAACATTCCTAACAAGATCAATGTGAAGTCGGTACACAAGTGTTACCAACCATGACATAAGTAAGTGACAAACAAATATTCCTAATTGTATTACTGTGAGGTTAGTTCATTAATAATTTCCATACTACCAATAAAAATATAGTAAATTTTAAATATAACTAGACAAGTAAGTGTTGCCAAACTTGCCATAAGTAACATTCCTAGCAAGATCAATTCGAAGTCGGTACACAAGTGTTACCAAGTTCGTACAATAATATCAATATTGCCAATATTTATAAAGTAAAATAAGACATGTTGCCAACAAATAATACTTAAAAAAATGACAATCACGGATTTTGTTTTTTTCATAAAGTTGTCAGAACCATGTCGTGTTTGGTATCAAATGAGAGACATCGTTAATGGCTGCCATGCAGAAGTGACAAAAATTTGACAGGTCGATCGGCTTTTGTTTTTTGCATAAAGTTGTCAGAACCATGTCGTGTTTGGTATCAAATGAGAGGGATCGTCAAGGGTTAACAAGCAGAAATGTTAAAATTTTGACAGCTCGATGGGCTTTTGTTTTATGCATAAAGATAAGTCGTTTGTGTATGCGAAAAGACAGTTAGCGTTAGCACTTTGAGTTTCAAGTGTGCCTAGACGGATTGGAAAGACGTATAGACTATCATAAAACACTATCCCCCTAGGGAGAGCTCGGCGTAGCCGAGATTTCGCTAGTCTTTTATACTAAATAATTTAATTCACTATCTATACAGGGTGTAAATTTTAAAACGGGCCATAGGGCTATAACATACAAAATCAGTTTTTTAGCCGCCAAAAGTTTCTGTATTAAGTAATAGAAAAAATAATTGGTGCATGTTATAAAGAAAAAAATTACGAATTTTTTGGTACCAAACACATTACATTTCTGTTTCATATAAAGTCAGAAAATAAATTTAAAAATTAGCAAAATTAAGAAAAAATATCATTAGCCGTGTAACTGACAGAAACAAAACAAAACAACTGTTGACTTAAGACGCTCATTAATAAATGTTTTTTTGCAAATTTATATTTTCGTTTTATTAAGAAATCATGGATAATTTGTCTCATGAAGAAAAATTACTAATTATTAAATGGTTTTAATTGTTACACGTAGATCACCTATAATTTGTTAATACCTATTACAAAAAATAATAATTGTTTCTTAAATAAATATACTAGTGTTTTCTTTATTTTGTATCAGTTCATAAATTAATAACTTTAATCTTTAATTGTCCCCTATCATCAGTTTCATGGCTAATGATATTTTTTCTTAATTGTACAAATTTTTAAATTTATTTTCTGGCTTTATATGAGACAGAAATGTAATGAGTTTGGTATCAAAAAATTCTTAATTTTTTTCTTTATAATAGGCACCAATTAATTTTTCAATAATTTAATATAGAAACTTTTGGCGACTAAAAAACTGTTTTTCTATGTAATAGCCGTATGACCCGTTTTAAAATTTACACCCTGTATATATATATATATATATAAATTTTGATTTTGGAATCGAAGTTTTTCAAAAAAATATTAATTTTTATTTTCTAACTTCAAGTCTTTATTTAAACAGATTCGTTGTTGAACATAATAACAGCTTGTAGAAAGTGATACAAATAACACTTATGCCTAACTATACACTAGTTTATATACTAAGTTTATCATAAACAAATTTGATAAGAAATGATGGCATTTGTGATGGTAGTGAATCATAACTCTGTGATGGTAGTGAATCATAACTCCTCCCCTTCAAGAAATGACATTATTTCAGAGGATTCAATTCTAAGTCTATCTTTTCTTGGTTCACAATTTGCTTCTGCTTATATTCTAAAATACGAGTATATATTCTCTTTTTACATAATATGAGTATAATAATGATACTTATAATACTTAAAATAATATATAATATAGGTACATGGTGATTGTCAATCCCTTTTATAGATTTGATTTGGTCTAGGTGTGTAATATTTAACTTGACTCTATTCAATTTATTTATTTCTGGTATTTGTTTAATTTCTATTTCTTTTATAGTGTCGAAAATGTATTCTTGATATAATGGTTCGTACTTTTGGAATTGCCAATTTTTTATAGTGCAGATATCTTGTTCATTGATGAAGATACCCTGTACTTGTTTATATTTGTAGTTGTCTCCGCAATTAAACTCTAAATTTTGGGGATTTGGGGAAAATATAATTACTTTATATGTAAATGGTATTTGTGAAATGTAATTTTTTGTTGCAATCTCTTGGCTTAGACAATCATCATATATTTGTTTGTTTAGTATGTTATTAATACAATTGCTAATAGGGTTATAATTTGTTATACAATATTTATTATTTATAAATTTACGTATGGATATATATATATATGTTATTATAGCTAGTAATCATATTGTTTTCCTCTGCTAATTGTTTGTATGATAAATCGTAATATGGTACTGGAGTAAATTGTTGAATTGGGTATAAGTTTTTTGTGTAATTTGGGACCGCTAATAAGATGTGTATCTTATTATTTTGTAGTGTACAAGTAACATATACCGTTTCGAGTGTTTGTAGTATATTTGGGTTCTGTGTAATGTTTTGGAGACTACTGGGATCTATTATGGTTATGTCTAATTGATTTAAAGAGCAGAATTCTAAGGATTTTATGACATTGTCTACTATGCTTTTGAGTCTTTGAATATATATTAAAATTTTATTAATTTGGATTTCAGTGTGCATAAGCGCTTTCCAACTTTTGTCCTGTTTCATTATTACAATTACTTCGTTAATTGTCGTTCGTAGTTTATTTTCGTCTAGTCTTACAGTTTGTAATTCTTTGTTAAATTTATCGGTCAAAGTTTGTTGTTGGCGGATAATTTCGTTTGTTTGTGCCTGTAATACTTTTTGGTTACTACTGAGTTGTTCTAAAATTGTATTGTAACGTTCTTCGTCAGCAGCGTCTAAATTACCTGTTATTGATTTTATTATAGATCCGAATCCATTTATCAAACCTCTCTTCTTCCTTCTTCCGAATAATTTGATTATGTTAGTTTCGAGTTCTTTGAACATGAAATTTATAATTTTGCCATTTTCAATAAGAAATGTTTCATTAGTTAATTGTTTGACTTCATTATTGATGAGTTGCTCTAATTTTGTGTATTCAGTGTATATTGGATTTATGTCGTTATAATAATAGTGTAATTGTTCGCTTTCTTTTAGGTAGCACTTACCAATTGTATGCAATAGAAATCCGGGGTTACTTGTGATGTTTTTTATTTCGGCGAACCCATGTGAGGTTCTGAAACAGTTAAATTTTGATCTTATCAAATTTTACCTTTCGTTCTCTGCTTTTCGTTTTTGTATTTATTGTTTTGAACTTATCGTTATAATTCTTTATTTTGGATTTCAGGTATAAGGGTTTTTTGAATTTGGTTATTAGTCGGGGGTTTTGTTTTAGATATGCTTCATTTAATGTCTTTAATTTATTAATTTTATTGTTTTCTAGCGGTTCTCTAAATCGTTTGAGTTTTTCTTGTTTTATTTTGTTCTTTACTTGTACTAACTCTTTTTGTTTTCTTTCTTTGTAAACCTGCAATTTATTATTTATTCTTTCCTTTGGTCTTAGATTTGTGTAGTCTTTTCCGTATAGTACTTCGTTCGGGGTCATATTTGTAATTGTTTGTATTGAATTATTGTACGCGAATATACAATCATCAACTGTTTCTTTCAGAGATTTCAGCTTATGTGTTCTTGTTTTTATTCGTAGGTGTTCGATCAGCGTGGAGTGAAATCTTTCTACCGCGTTAGATTTCGGGTTTTGAGCAGACGTTAAGTGTAGTTCAATTTGGTTATTATGACAAAATGTTTTTAGGGATATATTATTAAACTCGCAACCTTGATCGCATATTATTTTCCGTGGAGGTATCTTGATTTTAATAAATGTTTCTAGCGTTTTTACTATTGTCTTACTTTCTTTAGTTTTGACTGGATATGCTTGTGCGTACTTAGAGAATTGGTCGTAGATTGTCAGGTAGTATTGTCCATCAAGGGTCAGGAGGTCTATGTTTATAATTTCGAAAGGTCTTTCAGGTGTTTCCGTGAGATTATCTATGAGCTTAATAGGTTTACGATCATATTTGCATTCTTTACAAGTCTGACAATTGTTTATAAGGGCAGTAATAGTGTTAATCATCTTTGGCCAATAGTATTTTTCTTTTAATTTGTTATAAGTTTCCATGATTCCTCTATGGTTTGTTTTACCTGTGTGGTATAGGTAAACGATTTCATTCTGTTCATCTATTTGCTCTATATCTTTTACCTCTTTATTAACTTTTATTAAGTTTAAAGTATTTACTTCGAAATCTTTTTGGATGATTTTATTTAGGGCGTTAAAGATTTTGTCGTCACATATACAATAGTATCTAACTTTGGGGGTGATGTAATCCTTTATGAACTCCTGTAATTGTGTATCTAATTTATCTCTTTCAATAGTGACTATTAGTCTTTGTTTTTTGTTATTGAATAATTTCTTGATGTCTACGTCATATGTTTTGTCTAAAGAAAATATAATTTGATTATCTGCTACATTTATGCGATTTTCTAATATTTTTAAACCGTTAATTGGGTATTCTTGAGCTGAATGTATAGTTTCTATATCGTCTTGTGTGTCTATTATTCCTTTTATTGAGTCATCGTTTTGCTGTATAATCTTTTCTAGTTCTATTCTAGATTCTAACTCATCGCTTAGCACGAAGTTTTGTGGTAGTGCATAGACGTTTATTTGTATGCATGTGTTTTCAAATACGGAGTTTAGTATTTTAATTAATTCATCCTTCGGTAATTTGTCCAATCCGCATGATAAATATGGGATGTTAATTTCGTATAGGTCATTTTTTATTAAATAATCTCGAAGCTGTATTAGTGAGTTTTTTAATAATTTTTTATTGCATTCATCCCTAAATGATTCTTTTGAAAACAAGTGGAAAATGTGTTTATCATACTCATTTTGGATTATTATCTTATTTGGTAGTTTATTTACACAAAAGTTCCTACTATTGAATTGGTAATCTATTTGTTTTGCCAAACCTTTTCCGAACTTGTAATCCTTAGATATACAGTGCGCGAAGATGGGTGTCGTTGTTACGTCACCTACTTTAAAATTTATTTTGAATGTATTTTTGATTCTACTTAAAAAATCCGCGATTTTATTCGTTTTTCCTGCTATGTATTCTATCTCGAAATTATATTCGTTAAGTTCAATTTTCCATCTCATTAATTTTTGGTTGGCATTTTTCATGTTAAACAGCCAGGTCAATGGCCTAGGATCAGTACGAATAATGAATTTTCGTCCGTATAGGTACGTCTTGAAATTCTGTATGGCCCAAACTATTGCTTTTAATTCTTTTTCAATGGTAGAATAATTTTGTTCATGTGTATTAAATGTCTTCGAGGCGTATGCTAATGGTTTTTCTTGTAGGTCTTGTACCTGCGAAAGTACAGAGCCCATTGCGTAATCGGATGCGTCGGTAGTTAATATAAATTTTTTATTAAAATCCGGGAATGAAAGTATTGGGGGATTTATTATTAGTTCCTTCATTTTCGTGAAACATTCTCTATATTCATTATTATAAATATCTATTGTAGACCCCTTGCGTAAACAGTTAGTGAAAGGCTTAGTTAGTTTTGAAAAGTTTGGTATAAACCTGCGATACCAAGATAGCTTGCCTAATAATGATTTTATTTCTTTCACTGTTTTCGGGATTTGAATATTTTGTATTACTTCTATTTTTTTTTTTTTTCGTTTGGTTTAAGACCTTCGCTCGAGATTACAAATCCTAGATATTCTACTTCTGTTTTAAAAAATTCTGATTTGTCTATTTGTATTTTTAGATTTGCGTTTTTCAAGTACTCAAAGACCGTTTCAATATTTTGCAAATGTTCTTGTTCTGTATTCCCGAAAATGATTATGTCATCCAGATATACGAGACATATTTTACCTATTAAGTCTTGTAGGACTTCGTTCATGCACCTTTGGAAGGTGGCTGGTGCATTAATTAGACCGAAAGGCATTCTCAAAAATTCATAGTGTCCCGTGGTAGTGCTGAAGGCTGTTTTTTCTCTATCACTTTTGTCTATTAATATCTGATGGAAACCTGAGTGTAAATCGAGGGTAGTAAAGAATGTTGGGCTATTTATTTTGTCAAAAAGTGTATCGATATTGGGTATGGGAAATTTGTCTTCTTTCGTTTTTTGATTGAGTTTCCTGAAGTCAATTACTAGTCTGGTTTTCCTTTTGCCAGATGCATCTGCTTTCTTTGGTACAATCCAGATGGGTGAATTGTACGGACTTTTAGATTTTTGTATGACTCCTGTTTTTAATAATGTTTGCACGTGTTCCTCAATATCTTTTTCATAAATTTGGGGTAACCGATAGTTTTTTGTGTATACGGGTACGTCATCAGTGGTATATATTTTGTGTTGTATTTTGTTAGTGGATGTTAACGTTTCATTTTCTTTAGGAAATAGTGAATCATATTTTCCTAATAATTTATACAATTTATTCTTTGTTCCTGGTTCTAAATGTTCATCGCGTATTTGCACATATGTTTCTTTATCTTTTTTGTCCAAATTTTGAATATTAAATTTCATCTGTTTCATTTTAATCGTGTTATTTGTAAAGTCTATTATTGTGTTCGTATCGCGGAGTATATCTGTTCCGAACAATAAGTTACATTCTGCGTGAAAATTTAAAATGAAAAATTTGTGGGTTTTTCCGAATATTATAATCTCTACATACTTATCACATTTGACTTTGCTCGTCGCTGTTCTAAAAGTAAGGAATTCTTTAAGAATCTTCATTTTATTTTGTTTTATTGTCTGTTCCGTTATTAAGTTTATATTCGAACCTGAATCTATGAGAATTTTGAAATTTTGATATGTGATAATCGGGATCATTTTTGTATTTGATAACATCACATATTTTCTGTTATCTGGTCGGGATCGTAATCTAAAAAAGATTGATTATCGAATGTTTCATCTTGATCGTTAGTTACGTCCTCATCATTAATTTCATTGTCACAAGTATCTTCGGGATCTTGTGTTTCTAAGGCGTAATTTCTTTTTATTGTCTGTGTGGACATGGGTATTGTTGTTTTTGTCATTCCGGACATAGGTGTTGGTTTAAACTGTTGTCTCGTCTCTATACCATTTTTGATATTCTGTCTGGCACACATTTGTTTACCTGAGGGTCTTGCAAGTTGAGGATTAAATGGTTTTGAGGGAAATTCTTGTCCTGGGAATTTTCGTGGAGGTGGGTTAAATTGTTTAAAAAAGGGGTTTTGTATGTTGGATTGATTATTTATTTTGTGGAGTGGTGATTTGTGTACTTGTGTAAAGTTGAATTCGTTAGTGAGTATCTGTTCACATTCATCCATAGTTTGTATGTTTTTGCTGATAAATAGTGTTCTTAAGTTCAAGGGTATTAGCGATATAAAATGTGTAGTGATTAGTGTATGTATTTCTGTTGTTATTGCTTTCTTTTCTTCCTGTTTATATGTTAATAGGGCTATTTTTGATGTGATTTTGTGGTATGCGGTTTTGAATTTTCCTAATGTATTATTAATATCGTTTGTGTGAGTAATCCGAAGTAATGTTAACAGGGTCGTGATATACGTACTCTTATCTTCGAAATTATTCTAAAGATAAGTTTTTATCTCTTCCCAAGAGTTGAACTCTTGTGTACTTAGAATATCTCTAGCTTTGTGAGTGAATTTCTTTTTTAGCATGGAAAAACAGTATGTTTTTTGTATGGCTGTGAGGTTTAACGTATTCATTACTGAGTAAAAATTGTCAGCTTCCTTGATGAATTCCGGGAGGGTTTTTACCTCTCCATCATATTCCGGAACTCCATCAATGAAGTTTCTGATATCACTGATCGTAGCAGTGGCCATGCTGAATTTAATTTGAGATTTTGTTAATTCTTCAACTGAATATGATAAAGGTGAATTTATAGCCTCTGTTACTATCTGTTTAATTTTGTTGGTACTTTGTTTATTTGATACAGGTAGAAGTCTAAATTTGTCTTCTAATTCTCTGATATTGTCAGTGTTCATTAATTATTTATTAATTTTGTATTATTATGTGTAACTTGTATATGCCTTGTGTCGGGGCTCGTTCTGATTCCTAACAGCGTTAGCCGTTCCTCAGAACCCTTAGTATAACAGTATTTGTTCGCGGACCGATTGTTATTACCGGCAAAAGTGTGCGTAATTACTACGAGTGTTTTGTAACTTACAACAGTATTATTATGATGTATGTTGTTCTCTGCATAGTAGTAGATGTCTTGATACGTTTCAAGTGGACGGGCGTTTGTATCTTTCCCTGCACCTTCGGTGTTGTCGATGGTGATGGAATGGGATGTTCTACTGGGGCTGATCTCCTTAATCTCGTTGGGTTAAAGATGGGTCGTGGTTAGACCCTGGTGCAACCACTGTTTAGGTTGATTGTTGATGGAGTGAATATTTATGTGTTTTCACTTGTTCGATCGCACAGAGCAACAATTGAAATTGTTGAATAAAGTATTGCGCAGACTTACGGCGAATTTCAGCACACTGCCTTCTTTATTTGCGATCCTACCGACTGCGCCAATTTTGATTTTGGAATCAAAGTTTTTCAAAAAAATATTAATTTTTATTTTCTAACTTCAAGTCTTTATTTAAACAGATTCGTTGTTGAACATAATAACAGCTTGTAGAAAGTGATACAAATAACACTTATGCCTAACTATACACTAGTTTATATACTAAGTTTATCATAAACAAATTTGATAAGAAATGATGGCATTTGTGATGGTAGTGAATCATAACTCTGTGATGGTAGTGAATCATAACTTATATATATATATATATATATATATATATATATATATATATATATATATATATATATATATATTTTCTTTAATCATCACGACGATCGGGGAAATTTTGCTCACCTGTACAGACAACGGTGCGAGTGATTTTAATGAAATTTTTTCCAAGATGTAGAGAATAACTCAACTTGATTTCCTGGTAATAGGTCATTTTTCTGTACGGTGCATAGTTTTTGTGTAGAAAAATTTAAAAGTCGTATTTTGGCTTTTTGAAACAATTTGAAATCAAAAATTTAGTATTCTTTGAAAAATTTAAGACGAAGAACGTTTCTTTGACATGTCAATCAGAACATTTAAATGGAATTATTTATAAAATAAGGACATTTTGAAAAAAGTTAAATTCATAAACATACATTATGGCAAAAATTATAATTTTCGAAGTTTCATGTCCGTGATTCATGTGCATTTTCAAAGTGTTGCCACACATCCCATAAGTAACTAAGTAAAAAACAAATATTCCAATGTAAAGAATTTGACAGCTCGATCAGCTTTTGTTTTTTGCTTAAAGTTGTGAGAAACATGTCGTGTTTGGTACCAAATGAGAGGTATCGTCGAGGGCTGCCATGCAGAAATGTCAATAATTTGACAGCTCGAACGGCTTTTGTTTTTTGCTTAAAGTTGTCAGAACCATGTTGTGTTTGGTATCAAATGAGAGGGTTCGTCAAGGGCTGCCATGCGGAAATGTCAAAAATTTGACAGCTCGATCGGCTTTTGTTTTTTGCTTAAAGTTGTCAGAATCATGTCGTGTTTCGTATCAAATGAGAGGTATTGTCAAGGGCTGCCATGCAGAAATGTTAAAAATTTGACAGCTCGATCGGCTTTTGTTTTTTGCCTAAAGTTGTCAGAACCATGTCGTGTTTGGTATCAAATGAAAGGTATCGTCAAGGGCTGTCATGCAGAAATGTCAAAAATTTTACAGCTTGATCGGCTTTTGTTTTTTGTTTAAAGTTGTCAGAACCATGTCGCGTTTGGTATCAAATGATAAGTAACGTCAAGGGCTGCCATGCAGTAATGTTAAAAATTTGACAGCTCGCTCGGCTTTTGTTTTTTGCATAAAGTTGTTAGAACCATGTCGTGTTTGGTATCAAATGGGAGGTATCGTCCAAGGCTGTCATGCATAAATGTCAAAATTTCGACAGCTTTTAAGAAATAGTTTTTATTTGGTATAATAGTCACAAATTCAGTCTGATACCTTGAGGGTATGGATATAAGGTGGTATAATTGGAAATCTAAATTGTAATTAATAGGGTCCTCCACTCTAACTTTTTTATTATTTTAAATGAAAGTTTGTTTAATTTTGAAGCAATTTGTAGTATTAAAAAGTCATAATTGTTTTTAGTTCAACTGCATTTGATTTTTAAAAATACCTGTAGCTATCTTTCTCGCACCAGTTTCTGTAGTAGGCTGCTCGAGAAAGATAGCAATAGTTGTGACGTAGATATAAAGATGCTTAAAATCACTAATATTTCAAAAACTAACAATTTTTAAAAAACTTTTATCGTCTCAATCATGATTCTATCTTATCTACTTTCAATATAACTAACTTTTTACTCAATTTTCTGTTATGGTGGAGGACCCTATTGGTATATACAGGAAGTAAATAATTTTGTTTAAATTTAATTTACAACTTACTTTAATTAAATTCTTAAATTTTAACATATTATCAAAGGTAAGTTCTAAATTCGTTGTCATAAAATTTATAAATGTTGTTTAGTTCCAAATAAAGGTCTTTAATTTTTATGATACTAGGATGCATTACATGTAATTTGCAAAAAGTTAGAGAATTTTCTACATCTTGTAAGATACTAAAAATCATACTAAATAAGGTATTTAGTTGATTATAGATATCGTGAATATCCAATTTGTTTAATTGCTGAGTTCCATCAATAACTACGTGCAGTAACTGCTCAATTTTTGATTTTAACTCTTGTTCATTTCGTTTTATGGTGTCAATAGTTTTGTTAAATTGTTCTATCAACTGATGGCTGACAGAATATTGATTTTTAACTTGATCATTTAATTTATGTTGGTTTTCCTCCAAATGTCTTAAAATTTTGTTATATCGTATCTCGTCTTCGGCGTCTAAATTTTCAGTTATTGCTTGTACTAGAGAACCTAGTCCATCTATTATACCTACCTCTCTTGCGTCGAGGTTTTCCGTAATTATTAATTAAATGGCTAAACTTATCATCTATCATGTTTTGAATGTACGTAATTATTTTACCATGATTCAAAGAATCTTCTAGGCTATTATTGTTTATGTGAATAGTTTCTTTGAGAAGGTTATGTTGTGATTTTAATTTATTGTATTGATTACGGATTGACTGTAGGTCGTAGAAGTGTAAAAAAGTATGTGTTGTTTTTTGTACCTTTGCTGGTCCTAAGTCGAGTGCTAAAAGTCCAGTATTTTTCGTAATGTTTTTAATTTCTAGTCCGTAGACGTATATGAGCAAGAGGGACCTGGAAGAGTGAAATCTTTGTTAGTGGTTTTATTTATTTTTCTAGGTCTTTTTATATTTGCTAAATGAATTTTTGATTGTTTCCTATTATCTTTGGGGTCTGTACGAATTTCAGCAATTTTTAATTTTTGATTAATGCTTTTATGTTTTCTTTTTTGAGCTTTATATTCTTTGTTTTATTAACTTTTTGCTTATTATGCACATATACTGTTCCTGGAATCTGTGGCAAATTTTCGCGTGTTTCATTTAATTTTTCCATCAAGTTAGTTTTATTATTTGGTAATTTGGCATTAATATTTTTATAAGTTGCTTCAGTTTTTTGGCGATGATTTTGAACATAGTCTTGTGTGATTTGTTTTTCAAGCTCAACATCTAATGGTGAGTTTATTTCAAAATGTCCATTTATTACTTCGATTGGTTTGAGACCGGTAGAACTAAATTTGTGTTATATTATATGCTAATATTGCATAATTCACTTTATTTTCTATTGTTTCATTTTTGAAGTTTTCTTGTAGATTAAAGAGCCGAATATCTTCAATAAGCGTTGAATGGAAGCGTTCCACGAGTCCATTTGAATTTGGGTGCTGTGAGCTAGTAAAATGAATTTCAATTTTGTGTAATATAAGTAATTCTCTTAAAACATTGTTTTTAAATTCTAGACCGTTATCTGAAGTGGGATCACGTAACTGTGAAAACGATATTGCGACTGTCGACAAGTGAATATGTGATCACGTAAATAGTGAAAACCGAAAACGATATCGTTTTAGACTGAAAAAAATGTGAACTCTGGTCGATACTCTCAAAGTATGTGAAAACGATAGTCGTTTCTTACGTCTCTTTTTCATAATTTCATTTATTAATTTCATACATTTGGGTATAGGTATATCCTTTTCTTATTTACAGTAAAATTTTTGAAAGAAGTCCGATCAAGGCCATCTACGAATTGCATCTATGAATTAAGATTTTATGCTGTCAAATTTAGTAGTGTCGTTTACATAGTTTTTATGAGGTACACAAGATATTATGTACCCTCAAAAAAACTAAGTAAAAGACACTACTAAATTTGACAGCACAAAATCTTAATTCATAGATACAATTTGTAGATGGCCTTGATCGGACTTCTCTCAAAAAATTTACTGTACTTGCATTTAGATAAAAGAATGTAGTGAGCAATGAGTTGAATTTGACGTTTTGGAAAGAATGAAAGAAATGTCATTATAAATGATTTAAAAATAAATTAATATTTCAATTTTAACAAGTATTTTTTTTTAATAAGGAGAAAATGAAGTAATTATAATAAAATACGATAATTATAAAATGAATGTTGATTACAAGAATGAATCTAAGAAAAAAATTCATGAATATTTTAATAACCATGTTGCGAAGAACCAAATGCTTTTATTAAAAGATATAAAAAAGTTTTTAATTATGTTTTTTTTTTTATTTATTATTTAAACTCGAATTAGAGATATAATATAAACATACTGAATTAAACTATAAACTATTTATTATCAACAATATAAGGGCGGTAATACACGCATTAATATAATATACATTTCACATAGCTTGTAACCTGTTAACGGCATCCTCTTCTTCACACGCACACGAGCTCATCAACATGGGACAGCTCATCTAGGCGTTTCCCTAGGTGTTATAAATACACATTGTCATTCTAATCACAACAATTATCATCTAATGAGATAGATAGGAGGGGGGGGGGTGGAATAAGGCTATTTCCAAGTCCCAGACTTGGGCAGGCGCCCAGCATATTAAATGCGGCCTAGCACCTCGTGGGTTCCAGTACCCCTATCCGCAAAAGTATGCACCTAGTGCAGGGACAATCTGCTGGAATACGGCTCTTGTGAATTGTCACTTTAAGCTACTAGCGAAACGGTCGCCACGCATGTCCCAGACATGTTGAGCTCCCAGAGCTCGACCTCCAAGACGCCGTGGGTCCCAGACCCATCATGAGAGTTTAGCTTACGATCACACATAGGTCCCAGACCCCAGGTTTATCCTTAACGTCCCAGACGGTCTCGTGGATCTCAGCCTTTCATTTGGTGTCACTAGCAGTACCATAGCCACCAATACATGTTCCAGACATGTATTACAGAAAGGAAATTATATGCCACCTTACCATTTGTTGCCAATGTTACAGACAAAATTGGCAGGATTTTAAAGAAATATAACATACAAGCATCTTTTAAATCAAGTATAAAAATCTGTTGTGGCCAGAACAAGACCTCTCGCCATTTCCATATTAGGCTATATAAGTATAGAATTGCACTTCGCTTTCGAACCGTCGTTTTATAACAAAATATTACAGAACTTTACCCAAATATTGTTTCTTATTGTATTTAACATGTCTTCTGCACACATATAATTCTAATTATATCTATTTTTCATTGTATGAGGAAGTTTCTAAATGTCAGAGGTTGTTCCAATTCATTAACCATTGAGATTGGCGGCATTTCTGATGGATATATGCATTTTACCACAATTTTACCTATAATTTCAAATATTTAATTAATAAAACAATAAGAAAAATTAAATATACTTACCAGAAAAAGCTATCAGAATGTCACTAAAACTGTTGATATTTGACAATGACATGTGTCATATACAAACTATATTATAAACATTGGAATTTGTCAACTGGTTTCCTTAGTGCCTTAGCCTCTGCGATTAGTTTACTCTATAAATTATAGTGTCTTTATCTCTAAATCTATACAAGATATAATAAAAATTTGAAGTGTATTAGATAGAGAATTTTATGTTCTTCAATATTTAATAAAAAAAACTTCCAAAAAAATATATTTAAAAGAATTTTTCTAAGAAACTACTACTTTCGGTTGTTCAATTGTTACCAAAACCTTTTCAGCTCTTCCCAGGAATGTCAGATTGAGGAAACTGCAGTTAAATATTTTTTAAGTCTTTGAGTAATCGTGTCTACAACATCAAGCCATACATACACACACACACACATACACATCCACACACACACACATACACACATCCACACACACATACACACATCCACACACACACACACACATACACACACACACACAGACATCATTTTAAAAATGTTATAATCGGATTCTAGGGACCTTAAATCGTGCTTATTCAATAAAATCTGGATATGCGAATTTTAGCATGAATCCAATACCTCTTACCGAGAGGTAAAAATCCGAGATCTTGGAAGTGTTAAATAGAGATGCATTCGGGCGGGCTGGGCCGGGATTGAGGTTTGGATCGACTCGGCCCGAAAATAAAAATTACCGGCCCGACTCGAAGATCGACTCGACAAAAAAATTAGCTAGCCCGGCTCGAAAATTGACTCGAAATCGGGCCGGGCTTCGGGCCGGGCCGGGCCAAAGCTCGAAATTGGGTGCATCCGGCATTCCTAATGTTGATTTTTATGTTAAGGCGAAATGTTCAACTTTTTTCGTGTCAAACTTATAAAAAACCTCTACATTCTTATAACTTTCAACATTAGTTAACATAAGTAGTTAAAAAAGAGACCCTTCTAGTGTAAGTTTGTTATAAAAATAACAGACCTACGAGTATTTAACACTTTGTTTACCAAAGAATTTACACAACTTTTTCACAAATCTTATATAAAAAAATAGAATTTTAATTTACATAAGGATTTTTTATCTAACTTTGTTTCTGCTCAAGAATAGGACAAGAATCCATTATCAACAAAAATCACTTTCATTTAAGTATGCGAGTAATAACAATAATAATAGCATCATCACAATATAATTATTATGCTTTAATGAATAACTTTGAATTCTTGAAGTAAAATAATACATTTTTATTTATTAATATGTGAACTCTGTTGTTATTAAATCATTTTGATCCTTTTTAACTTCATCTATTTTCATTCAAATATTAAGGAAACTTTGCATTTGAATGAACTATAAGATTTTTCGGGCTGGCCCGAAAAGCTCGAATTTTCGGCCCGGGCCAAAATCAAAAGTCCGACTCGCCTCGATTTTTGAAAATGATTAGCCCGATTCGGCCCGATAAGAAATATCTTCAGCCCGGCTCGATAATCTACTCGAAATTGAGGCGGGCTTCGGGCCGGGCCGGGCCAAAGCTCGAAATCGAGTGCATCTCTAGTGTTAAAGATAAAGTTCCTCTACAATGTTCTGGCATATACAAGATTCCTTGCCATTGTGGAAAAGTATACATTGGACAAACTGGCTTAACAATAGCTACTAGAATAAAGGAACACAAACGCCATATAAGACTAAATCAGCCTGATAAATCAGCGGTAGCTGAATATGCCATAGAAGAACTACACGGAGTTGATTTTGAAAATACGAAAATTATAGCAAAGGAAAATCATTGGATTAGAAGATTGATAAGAGAAGCTATAGAAATTCAGAAGTCTCCTAATATCAATCTTAACACAGGCTATGAACTAAATAAATCATGGTACCCTGTTATTCGTTTATAATTTTCTTTTTCATTTGTGTTTTATATTAACCATTTATCAATGTACCTTTGATTTTATATACTTGTAGTCTTGACTTTGACTACATATTTATTTATGTTATTATTATTAAAACCTGAAGAAGACAGCACCTTGCTGTCGAAACGTTGTTAATTTTAATAAAATATACAGAACTAAACCCAAATATTGTTTAGTTTTATTTAAAATGAGCATATTTCAAAATATTAAAAGCTTCTATGGGGAAGATATTTATAAAAAAGTGAATAAATATGAAAGAGTTAAGAAACAAAAAACATCCCGGCTTTGTGATTTAACCTTTTTGAAGAGATGCAGAGATAATAATATCATTCCCAGCTGCGCTCGTGTTAACAGGTACATACAGACTGAACAAGCAAGAAAAATATTGAATCGTGCAAGTTTTGCAATGCTTCGCGAAAGAATCCAATTTACGAGGAAAGAAATCGGATGCTTAGACGAAGATTGTTTTTCTCTACACTTTTTTTTGTCTTCTGCACTTGCTCCAGAGATTTGGTCTACATTGGACAATATTGTTTCGCTACATTTATTGAAACATCAACAAAAGTTAAGTGCCTTGCAGAAATCTAAATTTGATAATTTAGTTAGGAAACAGAAACCTTTGACTCAAAAAGAATTTTTTCCGACAAAAAATTTAGTTATCAATTGAAGTTCGCTTTCATTGCCAGATAATGCTTATTCTGTTTTATTTATTTATTTATTTATTTATTTATTTATTTAGAATACAGACCCAACAGGCAAAGCCCAATAAGAGGGTAGGGAGAGACATAAGAATAAAGCAAATACAAGTTAAATACAAAACACAAATACAAAAAACAATGCACAAATTATTCACGATTATTTACTGCACGCTTAAATTGTTTAAAATCTAGGAGGAAAATATCTACATCTGAGAACTTGGTTTCGTAAACTAAGCTCATCCGATAAATAGGGGAGGATAAGCGAATATTTGAGCGGGCAAAAGGAA
The DNA here is from genome assembly GCA_943142095.1 of Ophonus ardosiacus. NCBI lineage: Eukaryota > Metazoa > Arthropoda > Insecta > Coleoptera > Carabidae > Ophonus > Ophonus ardosiacus. Next base: position 31,614,663 of record OW964826.1, on the reverse strand, counting down.
GGTAAAATGTGTAGCAGGACCTAGTTCTAATGGAGGGTACATGGAATTTTAGTAGTGATAGGGAGTGAGAGTCATCAACTAAGCCGTTTATCAATTTGTAGAGATGGATGATTAAGGTATTTTCTCTGCGTTCCCGAAGACTTTTTAAGTTAAACATATTTAACAAGGAAATATATGTTACTGATCTATCAGGAAAAATGCCATTGACTTTGAAAAACAGATATCGCAAAATTTTTTTCTGAACTGCCTCAATTAGGTCTTGGTGAACTTCATAAATGGGGTTCCATATAATATTGCAGTATTCTAGTTTAGTCCTAATTAGAGAATAATATAGAATAAGGATAGATGTAACGTCTTTAAAAGACCTCGTGTTTCTAAAGATAAAACCCAAAAGACGGATTGAAGCGTTATAAATGTCCCTCACGTGATCAACGAACGACAATGTAGTGTCAAATTTTACTCCAAGGTCTTTGATCAAATGAACTCTAGATAAGGGGACATTGTTAATGGAGTAATTAAAAGTTAGTGGTGTGAGTTTCCTGGTGTAGGACATCACATTACACTTATTTAAATTCAAGTGCAAGTTGTTTCTTGAACACCATTTTGAAACATTAATTAGATCCTGCTGCAATTTATGACAGTCATTTACAGTAGAAATTGGACAGAAAATTTTCAAATCGTCGGCAAATAAGAGTTTTTCACAGTCAATAACATTTGTGATATCGTTAACAAATAACAAAAAAAGCAGTGGTCCTAGGTTAGAGCCTTGAGGAACGCCAGAGGAAGCTATGAGTCTAAATGAAGAATGACTCTGGTATTGTACAAATGACTCACGTTGATGAAGATAGGATGATAATAGGGCAACGAGTGGAGATGAGAATGAGAAAGAATGAAGTTTGTTAATTAATATACTGTGGTCAATCCTATCAAACGCCTTAGCAAAATCTGTGTATATACAGTCAACTTGCCCTTTGCTGTGTAGAACAGTGGACACTGAGTGTGTGAAGTGCATCAAATTAGTAGCAGTAGATCTATTTGCCATAAAGCCATGTTGATGAACAGAAATGTGGTGTTTAATATCACTGAATATATGAGTGTAAATAATTTTTTCAAATATTTTACTAAAATTAGATAACATAGCTATAGGACGGTAATTTTCAATATTACTGGCTGATCCTGACTTTAAAATAGGTGTGATGCGTGTCACTTTCCAGGCAGTAGGGAAAGTACTAGTACTTATGCTCAGGTTGAGAAGGTGAAATAAGGCAATTGATAACGGATAAGCACAGTCCTTAATCAACAAACTAGGAATCAAATCTGGTCCCGAGGCAAGGGAAGGTTTCAGGGTTTTTATGGCTTTCTCAATATCTTGAAGGGTAATAGAAGGGATAGAAACATGGTCCTGACAAGGAGGGTTAGACTTATTTGAAGGAAGATTCGATGGGGAAGAGTAAACAGACTGGAAAAAAGTTGCAAATGCATTGGATATGCTATCAGAAGTTGTTAAAAGAGAACCATTAAATTGCATAGCTTTACAATTTGTAGATATTTTCCTCCTAGAGTTGACATAGTCCCAAAATTTTTTGGGTTCTGTTTTAATTGAATTCTCGCATGCTTCCACATAATTAGCATAAGATTGATTTATCAAACTTTTTAATTCAGATCTTATTACTTTATATTGAGTACAGAAAGTCGGATTATTCGGGTTAGAAATATGGAGGTTTCTTGCTTTGTTTTTAATTTTAATTTTATTTATAATAACTTTGTTAAACCACGGTGGATAACGCTTGCGAGAAGACAATTTTAATGGGACACATATATTAAAAAATTCATATAATTTGCAGTACATAAAATCACATGCTAGGTTGACATCATTGAATTCCTTTAAACAATCCCAGTCGAATGTATTTATGAGAGCATACAATTTAACAAAATCGGCCTTTTTAAAATTATACGACTGTGTGAGACTTACACAAGGTTTAAGCTTATGTGGTATACAAATATTAATAAAAATGTCAAGAGCGGGATGGTGTAAAGGATATTCTACATCGAATACAAGATTATTAGAATGTGTAACTTTGCACTCAGTATTGCTGACTACTAAATCTAGTAATTTATTGTTATTATTTAAGATCGTATTATGTTGCCTAGCATCTACAAATTCCAGTAGGTTGTGGAAGTTATCTATCTTTGGAGAGTTAACATTAGTAGCAAGTTCAGGGATGTTGAAATCCCCCAAAATTGAAAAATTGTTATGCTGTAAATAGGGTAAGCTTTCAAAAAAATCAAAAATTCTATTGTAGATTTCCGCGTTCTGGCTTGGAGGAATATAGATCGTAAATATATAAAAACTGGTACTGTTGAAGTCAAGTTTGGCACAAACAACATCGATATTGTGAGGGAGAATGTCCGAATAATCATTATTATTATTATAATTATGCAAAGGTTTTGGTTATGGAGTAACACCTACAGTGGCGTATTAAGGTATTTTGGCGCCAGAAGCCCTTGAATTTTTTTCGCCCCTCCCCCCTTTTTTTGGTTAACATGAATGAAAAGACAAATTTTTGAAATATTCTAGTAAGAAACTAATAATTATAACAAGTAATTAAATATAACAACTGACATAAAAGAGTAATAACCAATGATTCGAAAATCGACAATCATACGCGGGTAGATGGGAGGGCTTTTTTATTAGTAAAATTCAGCAAACATTGAAACTAAACTTTTCAATTAAAATAGTGCAATGACAAAAATATAATTTAAATGACAATTTTCTTGTTTTGGCACTGGCAAAAATATTAAGTGTAGTCAAAATTAATTTCATTTAAAAGAGTTTTTTCGATGCACATAATAACCAAAGCGTTTAATTTTGCGTGGGATAGTGTGAACTTACGGTAATGCTTCACTCTCTTCAGTGCTGAAAAGGATCTTTTGCCAGTATAGTTATCAAGCAAACACCCGTAATAAAATTACAATATTAGGAAAAATATTCTCAATGTTCTTGTCTTTTAATAGTTTCAGAAATTTCTGCAATCCGTTTGCTAATTTATATGTTATAAAAAAAAATGTTTTTTTTTTCAATTCCTCGTATAATTTTGCGCCCCCTATAATTTTGCGCCAGAAGACCGGGCTTCTCAGGCTTCTGCGATAATACGCCACTGAACACCTAGCCGTATACCAACTTAAGAAATAATTACGAGTGTTGAAGCTGCCATTCATACGCTGCCTGCAGAGAAGTCCCAAGAGATTCGCCATGAAACCGCGCGCATACTGAAGAAGGCTACGTCAGTTAAACAGAACTTGTCAAAAATAAGAATTTTTATGTTTAAAAGAAATAAAGAACAACAAGAATATTGTTGTTTTACCAGCAGACAAGGGTAAAGCTACAGTAATCATGGACAACGAAGATTATATTAATAAGGCGAACGCTTTGTTAGATGACCCAGCGTATGTTAAAGTCAAGAGTAATCCGCTAGGTTCATCTAAATGCCAAACAACGAAACTATTAAAATCCTCGTCTTTACCACCAGAAGATTTGAAAAAACTTGTTCCCCAGGATCCTGTTATTTCAAGATTCTATGATCTGCCAAAAATTCATAAGAACGATGTCCCGTTAAGACCTATTGTTAATTCTATTGGTTCTACAACTTATGAATTAGCAAAATATTTGGACGGATTTTTGAAACCATTGATTGGTCATTCTCCATCTTTCGTCTAGACATTTTGGGGAATTGATTGGTAACATGATTTTGACAGATAATGATTTACTTGTCAGTTTTGACGTTGCGTCATTATTTACGAAAGTACCGATTCACGAAACTTTAAAATTATTGGAAGATCATTTTCCTGCTGACATTATTATACTAAGAAGTGCTTGAAGTGCAGAGCAGAATAGTGTAGTGCAGTGCAGTGTAGTTTACACTAGTACAGTCTAATTCTTGTGGTTTCATAAAACACACTAGTGTATATTTGGGCAAGTTTGCTCAACTGTGAGTAATCAAGCCAAGCGTAGCCAAAGGTGTAAAAGGTTAGTTGTTTATAAACACAGTCTTATCATAAAGCTGCAAAGAAGTGACTGCAGAAATGTCTGTTTTAAAGAGCATAGTGTTTGAATTAATAAACGATTCTGATGAACATCAATCATCACTTGATTCTTCAAAAGATTCAGAGACAGATATATTAATTAATTCTTTATATAACAAAACAAAGAGAATATGTTATATCGGAATCCATTATTTTAATTTCTCAATGTGTAAAATTTTAGGTTAATAAACAGATATGTAGATAGGATAGAATTAAAATGTCTACCGAACAACATTTAGCTACCCCCACTCCTACTCTGCACTTTCTACACCACCTCGCGAGTCAGGTCAGAAACGTGAGTACTAGTACTTAAAATTTTTGTCATCGAACAGCCTGCCAGAAGCTGCCCGTTTCTCATAAAATATGTTAGTGTAAGAAAGTTAACACTAGGGCGACCTAGTACATCATCGAACAAAGCTATTGTTTGACATCCTGTTTTTTCCTCTTCAATGGTAATTACTACAAACAAGTGGATGGTGTTGCCATTGGCTCTCCTATTTCTCCCTCCATTGCTAATTTCTATATGGAGAAAAGCACTAAATACAACTAGAAAGATACGAACTGTCTGGCTTCGTTAAATCATATAAATATGCAACACAAGAATATCCAATTCTCCATTGAAATTGAAGGAAATAATCGCCTACCTTTTTTGGATGTTCTTTTAGAAAAACAAGATGATGGTAAGCTCATTCATTCTGTATATAGAAAACCAACGCATACAAATCAATATATTCATGAGACCTCTAACCACCATCCTGCATAAAAAGCTTGTACTATTGAAACATTATATCAGAGAGCAGCTACTTTATGTCATCCAAATAAACTTCAAGAAGAAATTAATTTTTTGGATGATGTGTTCCTAAAAAATGGTTATAGTAAAGCTCAAATGAAAAGAGCATTAAAGACCAAGAATAAACCACTACCACAAGTTATTACAGAAAGGAAATTATATGCCACTTTACCATTTGTTGCCAATGTTACAGACAAAATTGGCAGGATTTTAAAGAAATATAACATACAAACATCTTTTAAATCAAGTATAAAAATCCGAGATCTTCTTGGAAGTGTTAAAGATAAAGTTCCTCTACAATGTTCTGGCATATACAAGATTCCTTGCCATTGTGAAAAAGTATACATTGGACAAACTGGCAGAATAATAGCTACTAGAATAAAGGAGCACAAACGCCATATAAGACTAAATCAGCCTGAAAATCACTGGATTAGAAGATTGATGAGAAGCTATAGTAATTCAGAAGTCTCCTAATAATATTAATCTTAACACAGGCTATGAACTAAATAAATCATGGTACCTTGTTATTTGTTTATAATTTTCTTTTTCATTTGTGTTTTATATTAACAATTTATCAATGTACCTTTGATTTTATATACTTGTAGTCTTGACTACATATTTATTTATGTTATTATTATTAAAACCTGAACAAGACAGCACCTGGCTGTCGAAACGTTGTTAATTTTAATAAAATATACAGAACTAAACCCAAATATTGTTTAATTTTATGTGAAATGAGTTCTGAAAGCATATTTCAAAATATTAATATTTTGTAGTTTTTACACAAAATTAAAATTTATGAATTGATCATTTTCCGCAGCCCGTCCGAAGGTTGTGCGCCGTTATTTAAATGTGGCTCATACTTTATTTACTTGAAATACAAAACTAAATAAAAACTAGATTACTTTAAAATAACAATCTTATATACTTACTGTCTTAAAAGGTCTCTTGAAGTTTTAATTATATATTTAGAAATATTTTCTTTTACTTCATAAATTTTTCTTTTGGAATATCAAAAGTAACAAAATTAGGTGGTACATGGCATTTGTAACTAATTGATAATTTAACTTGTGTCCTTCTTCATTTTTTGTAGTATTGCTATTATGAACGAAATAAAAACGAATGGTAAGAATAATACGTTCTGACAGATTAAAATTTTTAATGACATTCATATAAATTATCTGTCAAAACTACTTTTTAATACAGAAACTTAGTCTATAAACGATATCGTTTTCACAGAACGTAGTCACTTTACGGAAATAACCGAAGTTGAAAACGTAGTGAGTGACTAATTTTACGTGATCGCTAGGGAAACGAAAATCGTTTTCACTTCTCGATAATCGCAATACCGTTTTCACTTTTACGTGATCCCACTCCTGATATGACTAGTTTATGAATGTCATGATGTGAGAAAAATCTAGTTAATTTGTTACATATTTCGATTGCATTTGTCGACTCGACTAGATAAGCTTGAGCGTATTTAGAGAATCCATCGATAATTGTTAGGAATTTGCAGTTTTCTAAGCTTAATGTATCTACATGGATTGTTTCAAAAGGTTTAACCATGAGGCGCATGAGGCGCGCGCCTCAGGGCCCGCGCCTGTTAGGGGCCCGGATAGGCACCATTTTGTCGAGTTTTTATTTTTTTAGAGTTATATTTTATTTACTTTATGAATTTATTTCTGTTGTGATTGTTTTTCTGTTTGATTTTTGAAATAAATTATATTTTTGGGGTCTTATATGTTATTCTAGGGGCCCGAAAATTGTTAGCGCTCAGGCCCGAAAATACCTTAATCCAGTCCTGATATTATATTTCGTTTTTATTGGGTTTCGTTCATATTTTGATTTTAAACAAATTTCGCACTGGATTATGTAATCACTGACATCCTTAATTTGATTGGGCCAATAGTATATTCTCTTAATTTGGTTAAGGGTTTCTTGTACCCCTGTGGTTAGTTTTACCCTCATGGTAATTGTTTATAGTTTCAGATATATCAAATTTATCCTCTAAATCTATTAATTTGCTAGTACATTTTACAAAATTAATCTCAGAATTTTTGAAATATTTTTGCAAGGTTACACTAAATTTCTCATAAATTGGATGCTCGAAATACAGGTGATATTTTACTTTGGGTGTTATATATTCTTTGATGAAATTAATTATATCGTTTTCGAAACTGTTTTTATCATTGTGCAATTAAGAAATTAATGGGAGAATGTAGGACTTCCGAAAATATAAGTTGATTTCTACCTATATTTACGGGACTTTCAATAATAGGTATGACTGATATGGGATTTTCAGGGTTTGAATGTCTTGATACGTTAGAGTCGTCGTCCTGCTCTTTGTTATCGTTTCGTGCCTTATCGTCGTCAAGTTCAACGACAAGAGATTCGCTGTCATTTTGTTCTTTGAGAAATTCGTCCATATATTTAAAAAATCTGTTGTGGCCAGCACAAGACCTTCCGTCAATTCCATGTATTTTGTACAAATCCCATACCAAAAGGTCCTTGGAACAGATTCTATATAATATCATGTAAAAACACATACTATTTTTTACAAATTCCATACCAAAAGTTCATTTAAAAAGGTTCTATAAATCCAATAAAATTATAACATAAACTACACTAAGTAATGTCCTTCCATCTTCTCTTTGGCCTTTCTCTGCATGTCACTTGCGAGCAACACTATGACATACCAATTTTAGATCCTATACTTTTTTCCATATTTGGTTTTGCACTTGCAACTGACATCTGTCAATTAATTTTTTTGAATAATTATGTCAGCTGTTTCCATGATAAATAACAAAGCTGACTAATTTTTGAAAATTAATTTCTTTATAATGCTTTAACTCTACATCTATTGAATATGAAGGAAAATAAATAATCAAACCATACAGAGAAGAGTATTTTCTTTAATAAATATAATAACAAAATGTCAAAAAATAATATTTAACTGCGTTTTTTTAAGAAAAACTGTTAAAAACTTCAAATAAGGGTACTTCCGGTGGATCAATTATAACCAAAATCTAATCAACTCTTCATATGGATGTACAGAAGAGGAATACGAAAGAATTATAATTTTTAGAATTGTAATATTGGAGTTATCGTCGGAGAAAAAATTGTCACACACGGACACACATACACACACACGCACACACACACACACGGACACACACACACACACACACACACACACACACACACACACATACATACATACAGACATCATCTTAAAAATAGTAAATTCGTATTGTAGGGATCCTAAAACGTGCTTATTCAATAAAAACTCACTACCGAATTTTTTGACCAAAGACAATACCTTCCTTACCTAAAGGTGACGGAAGGTAAAAATCTGTTGTGGCCAGCACAAGACCTTCCGTCAATTCGATGTATTTTGTACAATTCCCATACCAAAAGGACCGTGGAACAGTTTCTATGTAATATCATGTAAAATCGAACACGAACACATACTATTTTTTACAAATTCTATACCAAAAGTTCATTCGAAAAAGTTCTATAATTCCAATAAAATTATAACATAAATATACACTAAGTAAAATGCACTAGACACTTCCTTCATTTCTTCTTCAGCTATCCCCTATTTTATTAGGGGTCGCTGTTTCCTCTTCTCTTCCACTCATTCCTGTCCAAAGCATCTTCTTCACAAAGTCCTTCCTTTCTCAAGTCTTTTGAGATACAGTCCTTCCATCTTCTCTTTGGCTTTTCTCTGCGTGTCACTTGCGAAGAACACTATGACATACCAATTTTAGACCCTATACCTTCCATATTTGGTTTTGCACTTCCAACTGACATCTGTCAATTATAATTTTTAGAATATATCATCTGTTTCCATGATAAATAGCAAAGCTGACTAATTTTTCAAAATTAATTTCTTTATAACGCTTTAAATCTACATCTATTGATTATGAAGTAAAATGTATAATTAAATCATATAGAGAAGAGTATTTTCTTTAATATGTATAATAACAAAATGTCAAAAAATAATATTTAACTGCGTTTTTTTTTAGGAAAAACCGTTAAAAACTTCTAATAAGGGTACTTCCGGTGGATTAATCAAACCTCCATATGGATGTACAGAAGAGGAATACGAAAGAATTATAATTTTTTAGAATTGTAGTATTGGAGTTATCGTCGGAGAAAAATTTGTCACGTTTCTTTCGTTAGTGTTAATTTCAAGATGGGGTGTGTTGTCAGTGATAATATTTGTATTTTGAAAAATAAATTATAACATTGATTTTACATCTTTCCATTGTAATAAATTTTTCCCACATCCAAATCGCACGCACGCACGCACGCACCCACGCACATACGCACACACACACACACACACACACACACACACACACACACACACACAATTCCTTAGTATTTGTATCATTATTTTTTGTTTCGTTAGTGTTAATTTCAAGATGGGGTGTGTTGTCAGTAAGCAATTTAAAAACAGTGATAATATTTGTTTTTTGAAAAATAAATTATAACATTGATTTTACATCTTTCCATTGTAATAAATTTTTCCCACATCCAATCTTAGTGATGTTTAATTTTTCTATATTATTTTTTAAACAGAATGATTTTAATTTTAGCAATATAATAAACATATCTTCGTGCATGGGCTTATCTGCATAATTTTCCTTTGTTGTCAAATAAATTATAAATCTATGTCTATCTTTCAGATATACCAAATTGTGTAATTTAGAATTTTGTTGTCGTAAGAGATTTAAATTTTTTAATTTTTTTTGAAGTCTTTTGCTATACCGGCTGACATTTTTAGGTCTTTGCTGACATAGTGTGCTAGACTTTTTGCAGGGGATGCATCGAATAGCTTTCCTTCTACCTCGAGGATTTTATATTTATTATCGATAGCGTCTTTGTTTTCTAAATAATTTTGATATTCGGTCAATGTAGGTTTGTTTACAAATTTTGAGGGGTTTTGGCTAGGGTTCCCTATGCGTGGTGCATCAGCGTTTGTGTTCAGTTTACCCTTTTTAGTATTGTCTTTGCTCAAAAAATTCGATGGTGAGATTTTCATGAATAAGCACGTTTTAGGGTCCCTACAATACGAATTTACTATTTTTAAGATGATATCTGTATGTGTGTGTGTGACAAATTTTTCTCCGACGATAACTCCAATACTGTAACGCGGCAGTGTTTTACTACCCCCTCGTACATACAGATGGTGATCGTCAATTACCCTACGTTGTGTTATGTAAATAAATAAATAGTGCCCAGAATTCTTTGATTTGAAGTCGTGGTGGTGTAAGGAATAAAACAAGCAAAAAACACAGATTCAACAATCAACGTTTATTCATTAAGTTACATGAAAAGCTCAAATGTTTATACACATGTATAATGCCTGTTACAGAGGGCCTGGGATGCCGGGAGTGTGCCCTGGGCAGGGCAGTGGCTGGCAGCGGGCTCGAACGTGTGGCGGCACCGGGCGCAGCACAGGCAACGTCTCGCCACAGCCGTGCGTACGGCGGCAGGCCGGGGTCGGTCACTGGTGCAGCGGTGCCTTGATCGCGGGCCTTGGTCAGCCGTGGTTACGGCTGCGGACGGATCCCCCAAGTGGATGATGGGTCGAACGTATGACTAAGCGCAGACATACAAGATGTCCAAATATATCCCTTTATTAGCCGTTTGACCAGTGTGCATATAAGTTCTCAGAAGCAAAAGCTGTCTGCTATTAAGTATGCTCATTTATGGCCTGGTGGCATGTATATAATAATAATAATTTGCTGTATGAGTATGTGTTACGGGGAGTAAGCAACGTTGTTGACATTGCAGCTGAACCACTGTGTGGACGTGCACGCCTGTTATCTCGTTACCACTGACCGTTTATTGTTATTACGGGGAGCAATGAGCGTTGTTGGAAATTGCAGCTGAACCCAATAAAGGGACGTGCACACCTGTTATCTCGCCCTTACTGACCGTTTATTGATAGTACGGGGAGTAAGTAACGTTGTTGACATTGCAGCTGAACCCAATAAAGGGACGTGCACGCCTGTTATCTCGCTACTTACTGACCGTAATAATGTATAATTGATGAAGGTGACAGCAATAATAATGTATACCACCAATGCCAAAGCCTCCAGGTATTAATTAATATCAGTATATGGACCATAGAGGCTGATCAACTCTCTGGTAATATATTTATATTATACACTAGTATTAATACCAGAGAGTGATCCTGGCCGAAACCAAGATCCCTTTCCGAGTGCTGGGCACCCAGTTTTAAACACACAAGCGCACCCCTAGAAATGGGTGGTGGAAATGATAGAATATTAGATGTCCATAGGTGCAACTGCAACAGACAGAACTTTCTAAGAAATCATTTTAATACTTTACATCTCATTTGCTGATGTCCTGACGTAGTAGGGTAGTTTCTGCTTATGAAGATAATATGTCGGACGGAGACAGCTTATAATTGTTGATCCCAATTCGTCCGTACTCATCCCACCTAGCCGCCTTGGGTCTCCGGTGCAGGGTTGTGGAAGGATTTCTCGCCTGTTGATTTGCTAATGGGGTATTCCGGTGATATGGAATTAATGCAAAACAATAACTTTTTTCTATAGTTTCCATTTTCATATAGTAGAAAAATATAATAAAACATGTTTAATAAAAAGTTTTAATTCATAATTTAATGTTATAAAATTGGAATTTTTACAGCTCTAGAAACGTCCTTGAAATTTGTGACGTCAAGTTGATAATCTGTTGCTCATTTCGAAGTAAATATTTTCGTTTAAAAACTCAGATAGTGCCAGTAGTTAACACGCGCGGGTATATTTCTTGTTTGACATTTCGGCCACTTTATAATTATTATTCCTATTTTTACCATAAACAAACACAGGACAAACACCGAAATACACGCTGCTACTAAAATCATATGTAAACAAGCAAATGGCTGTCATGAACATGTGGATTTAGGCGCAGAAGTTCGTTGCAGATGTCACCATCGAGTTGACGTCATAAGCGCGCCATGAAAAGAAAATTTGAATTGCGATGAAATTTTTTAAAATTCATATCTCATGTGATGCATACATTTTCTTACTCAAAGTTAGATATTCAGAGTCCTACTAGTCTGTACTAATGTAAAAAAATATTTTTTAAAAATGTCGGAATACCCCATTAGATGCATTCAAAAAGTCACATATGCCCTATATGTTAGACAAAGACATAAACATCTGTACTCTGAGTAAAAGACAAGGATGCCACGAGGTAGTGGTGAATTTTACCCCTACTCAGACAAAGAGGACTTTAAACCTCGGCTTGATGCGTGGGACAGAGATGGACTGCTGTAGCACTGGTTTTAACTCCCACTTCTTTTAATATTCATCTAACTCTCGGTTTACCTAAATTGTTGATATTCACACAATATGACAATGTTTAAACAAATACAAAATGTTTACCTACATCAGTATGAACCTGTAAACCATTTATTTAATTATTTTGTTCATCGTTGAGATTTTTACCTACTCTTTTATATTTCAATTTCCTACGACAGGGCTGGATTCTAAGAAAACTTATGCTTTTTAGTTAATAACATACTCTTACATTATTTTCGTGCTGATCCTATTATAAATAAATTAGTTAATGTTAGTCAGTCATGTTAGTTGTTTATTAATTGTCAAACATGCTAAACATTACTGTAAATTCTTATATTCTTTCGAGCTGTAAACATTCCCACGCTAACCTCATGCCACACCCTGGCGATACCCTTACGTTGGGATTGTCCCAGACATTGTATTGACACGAGACGCCTGTAGTAATTTATGACACCCTTGAAAAGGCCTGCAAAATATCATCGACTCTATTCTAATCGCTTCATAGGAGGTCTGCCTATGCGTTTTGTTTTTGTATACTTGAGAAAACACAATATTAAAGATTTTAAAAATAATAATAACACACCCCATATTCCGTCGCGTTTCAATACTATAATTCTAAAAATTATAATTCTTTCGTATTCCTCTTCTGTACATCCATATGAAGAGTTGATTAGATTTCGGTTATAATTGATCCACCGGAAGTACCCTTATTTGAAGTTTTTAACAGTTTTTCTTAAAAAAACGCAGTTAAATATTATTTTTTGACATTTTCTTATTAAATTTATTAATTTATTAAAGAAAATACTCTTCTCTATATGGTTTGATTATTCATTTTCCTTCATATTCAGTAGATGTAGAGTTAAAGCATTATAAAGAAATTAATTTTCAAAAATTAGTCAGCTTTGCTATTTATCATGGAAACAGCTGACACATTCAAAATTGACAGATGTTTGTTGCAAGTGCAAAACCAAATATGGAAAGTATGGGATGAAAAATTAGTATTTCATAGTGATCCTCTCAAGTGACATGCAGTGAAAGGCTAAAAATAAGATGGAAGGACTGTATCGCAGAAGACTTGAGAAAGGAAGGACTGTGTGAAGAAGATGCGTTGGACAGGAATAAGTGGAAGAGAAGAGGAAACAGCGACCCCTAATAAAATAGGGGAAAGCTGAAGCAGAAAGTAAAATGTGTCAAATGCATTTTTCTTAGTGTATGTTTATGTCATAATTTTATTGGATTTATACAACCTTTTCAAATGAACTTTTGGTATGAAATTTGTAAAAAAATAGTATGTGTTCGTGTTCGATTTTACATGATATTATATAGAAACTGTTCCACGGTCCTGTTGCTGTTGGTATGGGATTTGTGCAAAATACATCGAATTGACGGAAGGTCTTGTGCTGGCCACAACAGATTTTTATAAATGATTTCATAATCATACTCTTCCAATTTTAAGCGCCAGCGCACTAATTTGGAATTTGGTTCTTTAAGAGAAAATAACCATTGTAATGCATGAAATATTTAGTTGTCCAAACGATAGCAAGTAGCTCTTTTTCTATGGTTGAATAATTTTGTTCTGAATCGTTAAGCGTTCTACTTGCGTATGCAATAGGTAAATCTGACCCAATTGGTCCTTAAGACACCAAAATTGCTCGCGTCTGTCGTTAGGTTAAATGATTTGGTGTAATCGGGATATTGGAAGATTGGTTCATTTCTAAGGATATTTTTACATGAATTGAAACATGCAACGTATTCCGGATCTTTAATATTTATTTTGACTCTTTTATAGAGACATTTAGTAAAAGGTTTAGTAATTGCAGCAAGATTTTGAATACATTTTCTGTAGTAGCTTAATAAACCTAGGAAACCTTTTATTTCTGTAGTTGTTTTGGGAATAGGATAGTTTTCGATTGCCAAAATTTTGTCATGATTAGGCTTTACGCCTTCAAGGGTAACCACATAATCTAAATATGTTACCTCTCTTTGTAAAAATTCCGATTTGTTAATCTGGATTTTTAAATTTGCTGACTTCAGTCTGTCAAATACAGCGCGTAAACTTTCAAGGTGTTCTTGCAAGCTAGTACTGAAGATAATCACACCTCTAGATAGACAGATGTTATTTACTAAATTTTTTAATACATTATCCATGACGTGTTGGAAGGTGGCAGGTACGTTTTTTAAACCAAATGGCATTCATAAGAATTCGTAATGCCCATTTTCTGTTGAAAAGGCAGTTTTTTGTATGTCCTCTTTGTTCATCTCAATTTGATGAAACCCGGAAGCCAAATCTAAAGTGGTAAAATACTGACATTTGCCGAGTTTATCTAACAATGTATTTATATTCGGGATGGGGTATTTGTCGTCGATGGTTTTCTTATTGAGCTTGCGGTAGTCAATGAACATCCGCCATTTTTTCTTCCCGGGCGCATCTAGTTTCTTAGGAACGATCCACACGGGTGAAGACCACGTTGAATACGAATGCCTAATAATATTTTGTTCTAACATTTTGTTAATTTGTTCTTTCACTTCCTCTCTATGAACTTCAGGGTATCTGTACGTCTTTGTGTAAATGAGTAATTCGTCTTTAGTCGGTATATGGTGTTTGATTTCGTTTGTGAATGATAGGGGTTTGTCCTCTGTATGAAAAATATCTTCATATTCTTTAATTAATTTTGTGATTGCTAATTTTTCTTCCGAATTCATATGATCTGTTCTAATTTGTGATATATCAAAGGGGGTTTTTGAATTTCTTTCGTCAAAATTTATTTTATTAATTTCGAAATGTTCTGATGGTTCAACTATTATATCATTATTTATAATGTTTATAATTTCTTCTGATTTATTAGGATTAATTACGGGATAATGAAAAGAATAATTATCAATTTTTGCGATTCCCTCGGGCATTATGAGATTATTTAATTTCATTTCCGGAATGAATACTTCACCGATTTCAATACGGTTTGTGTAAAACTTTATAAATTGTTCCGAGTTTGGCTCTACCTTTACGTAGTGTGGACACGGCCAGGCCCGTGGAGAGCCATTACGGGTATAAAAATTATGACCAGAAAGTATTATATCTGTACTTAAACAAATTGAGTTATAAACAACTCAGTACTTACTAATATGAAAACACCACAGCAACATAAATTAAATGCTAATGTAAAAAAATAATTTCAATGCTAATGTCACAGCACAGCTTCACGGATATAGCAGTTGAGCTCTACCGGTTTAGTATGGAACTATTTAATGAAACTTTTGGTATTTATTCTAATAAATGTTTTATTTGCATACCTTCTACTTCTAATTTTAAAGAAATACGCAATAATAATCTTCTCGTAAACTCTTCTGTCTCTCGCTTTTTTTTACCTAATTTTGTTATTTTATATTTTTATTTATAATAAAAGATTTGAACAGAACAAAAATTTATATAAAAGTGGTAGCGCCGTAGGGCCCTGGGGTTCTTACCCCGTCTGCCCCCCCCCCCCCCCTCTCGCAGGCCTGGACACGGCTTTAGCTGATGATAATGAATTCTTATCTCGCATGCCGGTGTTATAATTTTATCTCTTGCCAAGTCGATGATCGCTTCTAAATGTTTCAAATTATCAAGTCCTAACAAAATGTTGAATTGATTGTGAAAATCGAAAAGATGATATTTAAGCATATCAGATTTTTAAAATAATTTTGAACAAGGTAAAATTAAACTAAAATTTTCGATGGACGTGCCATGTGCTGTAGTGATTTTAAAAGGATCTTGTTGAATTTTTTCATTGTAATATTTTTGAGCGATTCCCGGATTTATAAATGAACGTGTGCTACCAGTATCGATAAGGACTTTTAAATTGTTTTCAGGATAAATAATGAATGGTAGCTCACTATGATTATGTGTTAAAGACATTAATTCGAATTGGTTTCCGAGTCTGGTAGTTCTAAAAAATTATTTGTTGCTTGTTCTGTTTCGTAATCAAGAGTGTCTTCATCGGGTTCGTTTTCGTATGTTATTACATTGTTACCGTCATAGTATGTTTCGTCGCCATTAACTTCTGTGTTATGAAGTTCTTCAAACACGAAGTTGAGTGGCTGGGTGTGAATTATTGTGGGCGATTGTTGTAGCCTGACGGGCCTGGTCTGAATTGATTGAACTGTTCTGTGTGTTTTGATGAGTGTAATGTTTTGGTTTCTGAGAAGTGTTAGTATGTGTTTTATGTGTGCGCGTACAACTCCCTATTTGAAAATCGTTCCCTAGCGCAGAATTCATGTCTTCCGGATTTTTCGTACGCATGAGCGTACCAAGCGGTTCCTTCAGACTACGCAATAATACGCGGAGTGCGTATTGCCGGAAATATTTGGCTAATAAATATACTTATAAAACCACTAGTAGTTTTATAGGTATATTGGTTAATACAACGGCTTCAGCTGCCGTGTTTTTAAAGGTTATGTAACAAAACGACGAATTAAAATTAACGGGACTATTTACAAATGTTCAACAAATTAATCCCTACTGCTGTCACCTATCAAATATGTATGATTTATCCTTATTATAGTTTATTATGAAAAAACCGCGGGAATCTAAATGAAATAATTCGGAATTTAGAAAAAAAACAATTAAATAATCCAAATTATTGGAAGCGTGCCACCAGGTTATTTATGGGTAAATAACCAAAACCTAATTTTGAATTTGGAAAGATAATTCTAAAGGATGGCCAAAAGTTATTTATTTAATTTGGAATATGAACTTATATAAACTATAATTTCATTTGTTCGGAGGGCAAGGCGACATATTAATTAAAACAATTTCTTATTAAATAGCTGTATTACCAAAAAATATAATTAAAATGGAAGTTACAATACAATAAAGATAAGTAAAATTTTATAACATAATTTAGAAGCAGAGCGGAAAAGTTACGATAAAAAGAATATTATTATTAAAACTTACATAACTATCTAGTCAAGTGACTATTACTATTACTCTCCTCACTACTGACTAACTCGGGTAGCTATGCAACACACTAGTAGTGAGGAGAGTAATAGTAATAGTCAAGATGAAGTAAGAAGATATTAGTTAGTATAACAAGTTGTAGGGTATTACTCTCCTCACTACTGACTAACTCCCTTTAATTTCTCGATCGTTCAATTTATCTTCCCTGATTATCCCATTGTTTAGACGCTACATCATAAATCTGGAATCTTATTGGTCATTTCTGACGTCAGCGCACCAATCAAGTAGGTACCGCGTTTATCAGAAGCGTCACTAGGGAAGAAACGATCCTTATCAAGACAAAGATGAGTCATATTCTCATCATATTCTTGTGACCCATGAGAACCAGACCGATGATATTTGCTAAGCAATGAGATAACAATAACTCGGCAAATACAATGGCTGTTATAAGACAATTTTAAATCAGAACTTTAAATATTAAATTTTTGATAATTAATAAACAACAAAATGTAGAATAATGACTTTTGCCGAATTATTTACATACTACAATTAATTACAAATACTGAAGAAACATTGTTACAGTTACATAAGATATTTGCAAATTTAAAAGTTCTTGAACTTTATTATAATATTCAAACGGGGATTCGTTACCTTGTTTGAGTTCAGCTAATTCTATAGCTAACGTATAGCAATCTCTTTTGTCGGAATCAGAATTTATAAGAGCTGTTTTTATACAGTCCCAAGAAGTTAATATGGAACCAGCTAACTGAATGGCTGCTTCACCTTTAATTTTAGCTAATATAGTTGACATCAGATATTCATTCTGATAATCATTTGCTTCTTTTTTATTATAAAATACGGTCAGTAACTTTTCACAAATTTCAATGAATCTGGGAAGTAATTTTTTATCGATATTAAGATTTATTAATCTGTTGGGGAATCCTACCGACTGCGCCGGTTAAGTAAACGTTATTGACGTTTATTAAAAAATTTATTTATAAGTGATTACAACACAAAATATTATTATTCAAGATACAAATAATTAATTCAAAGTGACACAACGGTCTCTCTATTATAACTGAACTCGACATAAGGTCAAGACAAGAGTTTTAAACTACATGAGTTCTTATCCTATGAGAAAGTAAAGATAAAAGTAATATGAGGTTTGGAAACGTGGCGAGATCAGCGGTTCCTGTGGGAATGGGTGATCTAACTTACATATATATATATATATAATCGGATTCTAGGGACTTTAAATCGTGCTTATTCACTAAAATCTGGATACGCAATTTTTAGCATGAACCCAATACATCTCTTAGCGAGAAGTAAAAGAGGAAGACCAAGAAAAGTATGAGAAGAAAGAATAACAGAACTCAGAAATAAAAAAGAAAAATTGGAAGAACTGAGTAAGACTACAAGGAAGTGTAAAGAAATGGATTAAAAATTGATTTTGAGACAAGGAAATTCCACACCCGATTACAGGTATCAGGGTTATAGAGAAGAAGAATTTAATTATAAAATTGTTGAAAAGAAAATAGCACACAACTATAATGTATTTTACATTTCATTATAATAATAAACACCACTTCGTGAAAACAACTTTATTGTTCCCAAAAAATATAAAACATAAAAATAATTCGTTTAAATAATCTTACAATTATCAAGTTCGAAAGAATACCTAAATGCAAAATCAATCCCTAACCTATCAGCCAAAAAAAAGTTAAAACTAGCTACTCAGAGTAAATTAGAGTAAATGCAGATCATCTCAGATCATTTACGTTACAATCAGATCTAGATAAATTATATAACTGAAAACAAGAAATAGATAAAAGGTAGAATGACAGCAGTTTTTGACATAGTTGTACCAAACATACAGGCACTCATATACCATATTACTCCATACAGCAAAGCTTGGAGGATTAAATGTAGGGCAAATAAGCTGAAAAAGAGAAATATGTTAAACAATGATTTGAATAGTTCAAATATACATATTAAATTCATGTTTAGTACACTTTTGCAATTTCTTTTTCGGCTTTTATAAATTAACTTTTCGAAATTTCTTTAAAACTTTTACATTAATATGTTCCATTTTCTGTTTAACTTAAATTGTAATTTATAAATTTACTTAAAATTCATTTGCAACAATTTTTATGATGGTACACATAAGAATTTGTATATTTATATTTAACACTATATATTTTAAATTATTGCAAAATCTTTCAGAACTCAATACACTAGGAATAATACAACCTTTTAGTCAATGGTGCCGAAAATTTGGAAATAATAAATCTTTATGGAACAAAAACTGAAAGATTGTATTATTCCTACTATATATTTTATTATATACTTCAAATCAAAATATTTGATCATTTTCACATTGTCATTCATGATGATGGGATTCTTTGAAATCCAGAAATAGATCGGCCACAAAGAAATGAATAAAAACTAAATTATTCAATTATAGTATACTTGTTTCTTTCACTACTCCTATACATACTCACCGTCAAATAAATATGGACTGATGCTTCTCCCCACCCTGTCCCTTACCCTGCGGTGTTGTCGCTTCTTCATAACTCAGCAATTTCAACATAACCAATGGAATTGGCAACAGTGTAGAAATTTCCAGTCCATATTTATTTGACGACAAGTATAATAGAAATTGAATAAATTTAATATTTAATTTAAGGACTTAAAATAGCACATTTTTATATGTATTTATCTGATGTAATTTGATGCAGAAATTTTTTATCTTTCTATTGATATAGTTCGACTAACGAATGAAAGTTGACATTTGAATTATTTTATAGGTTTCTTTTCATAACTTTGTCCCATGATTTGATTTGAAAGGAAACTGACCTTTATATATTCCGTTAGAGAAGATTAGAATTGTACTCAATACCACTGGAGTCCAATGAGGCATTTAAAATGACCTTAGCAACAGGATTAAGGGATGTATTTCAAAATTTTAATACCGCGAATTATGATTTGTTCATCTCAAGTGTAAGCAACCCTCGAGACGGAACTACTATTAGAGGAAATTAAAAATAATCCTATTTCATAAAATTGCCAAAAAATATTTTGTTATAAACAAAATAAACAAAAAATGTTTCAAATATTTTAAATGCACCCCTGTTTTGTTATTCTGCTTTTATGCAGGTACCGTACTTATCCATCTATTTTAAGCAAGACATAGTAATGTATTTCTGGGATTTTTTTCAGTTTATTTTTTAAAATTTACTTTTACTTACAATGTATCCTTATTCCTGGCAGCTTGCAAACTTTCATCGCTTTCTTTGCAGAGATACTTTCTCACGCCTTGGCACATAGAGATGAAAAAGTCACGCCAATCTAACATGTCAAGTGAAACACCAAAGCCTTTTCGATCTTCGAGGGAGAGCCATTTATGTAACTCTTCAGTACGGTCGGCTGGGTACGTCCACTGTGTGAAGATGAAAGTATGTAGCAAAGATAGAGAGCGGTTGATATTGCCGTGAAGTCTGCGAAGCCTACGAAAGAGATAATGAGTTTGCAAATTGCAAGTTATTATATTATGAGGGTCTCGTGGCCGTGGATCTCAGTCTGTTCGCGAATCCGGGGACCCGGGTGCAATCCCGACCGACGCCAAATATTATTTCGAATTTTAATTAGGTGGTGCCTGGTAAGCGCCCGCACGGTACAAATATTTCGTCATTACCGATATCTGTGCACAACTGCACAAAGCAGATTGGTGTAATATGCCGTGATGATATATTTATTTATATTAATAGCTATGTATAAATTAGACAGTAGTGGCAGTATTTAAATTAAACAAACATTATTGTGAAGCAGTATTAAGTAGGTAAAATGGTAATAAACAAATTATATTCAGGACGTATAAAATAACTGTGAATTAAGAGCGCAAAATGGGATATTGCCAACTGAGGAAATCGACAGTCTATTTATGCTCAAAACACACAAGATTTTTTCTGCAGTCGCCACAATGGGGTCCTCCACCATAACAAAAATAATAAAATGTACATTTTGTACTTACAGTACTACTCAATAAATAACGATTATATTTATTAATTTTTCGTTATTTTCCATTTTTCTTGAGCTATTACTTCAATCTAATCTAACATTTTTTACTTTCGTTTTTGTAAATGAATACCCTATTTTATTTCTGTATTCTTTTACATAGCAGAACGGCATTTTGTTTGGTTATGTAATATACCGACATAGCAGTTATGTCAGAATGACCTAGTGAGGTGGTAAATGAGTAATTACAGCGTCATTCCTGACTAAACGTGCCCATTACGAATGTAGACAAGTGACATTTCTCAACATTTTATAATTAGAAATTCGGACAGCGACCGTTTTTCTTTGTCGCGCATAAACGACAAAATGACATTTTGCGTTGACAAAAGCGAACGCAAATGCTTACTTTGTATATAGACTGCAGAAAATAGTTATTTGTGTATTAAGAGCGCAAAATGGGACAATGTCGACAATATCCATTTGCGCTCGAAACACACACAAGATGTTTTCTACAGTCGCCATAATGGGGTCCTCCACCATAACAAAAATAATAAAATGTACACTTTGTACTTACAATAATACTCAATAAATAACGATTAATATAAAGAAGAGTATGTCACCATTACGTTTTTGCTATATCTTTCAATTTTTCTATTCTTGCACCACGTAATAAACAATTCGTACTGGCTTTCACATTTTGCTCTAGATTTTTCGGGAAGCAGATTTACAGCAACAACTTTTGCTGCATCTGCAATATTTGGTGGTGTGCACTAACAATCACTATCCATATTTTCGTCGTTAATTTCCATATTAATAATAATTCTATACCACTTTTCAGCATAAGGGACATAGAAGATATAAAAAATTAAAATTGTATATTTACTGACAATTGTTGTCTCCGCAGCGTTCAATGAATGTTTGATATATTGCAGATATATTGATTTATATGGAAAACGGAGAAATAGTTTTGCAGTGAAGATAGGAACGTATTCAAATATGACATCAAAATATTGTTTTGTCTTTCGTTTTTTCAAAAAATTAATGCCAACTTTGTAATGAATATTATAATTTTTTTTGTATGTTTTATTTGTTTCAAGTACATTAAACTAGTGCAGTGAAAAAGTGGATGTCCATTGGGAGCGTTCATGCCAAACTTTTGCAGGTAGCAGCACAACTGTTCACACAATTTATTTTGTACTCAATTTTAATTTATCGTTATTTTCCATTCTTCTTGAGCTATTGCTTCAATCTAATCTAGGCATTTTATACTTTCGTTTTTGTAAATGAATGCCCGATTTTATTTTCACATCAGTGCGGCATTTTGTTTCGTTATGTACTATACCGACAGAGCAGTTATATGTCAAATTGACTTGTGAAGGTGGTAAATGTGTAACTACAGTTCCATTAGTTCCTAAATAAACGTTTCCATGAAGAATGTAGCGAATGACATTTCTTAACATTGAATAGTTAGAAATTTGGACAGAGAGCGTTTTTCTTTGTCGCACATGAGCGGCAAAGTGATATTTTGCGTTGACAAAAAGAGCTCAAATAGCTACTTGGTATAGTGACTGTAGAAAAAAACATATACAGTGTGTTAATTAAAAAAACTGGTCATAGGCGTTTAACATGGGAAAACAGTTTTTCTTTGCGCAAAAGTCCCCAATTAATTTTAGACAAAATGTTTCAAATAAGTGTTACAGATAATTATATTCTACGCCTAAATCAGTAAACAGTTTTAATTTTTCACGTTTGGTAACTTGTAAAATCTAATTTGAAATTGTATAAAAATATTGCTCATTTCTAGCGATACCTATGGAATTGAAACAAAATTACAGAGAAATGCGTGCAGGCGTTTAACATGGGAAAACAGTTTTTCTTTGCGCAAAAGTCCCCAATTCATTTTAGACAAAAATGTTTCAAATAAATGTTGTAGATATTAATATTCTACGCCTAAATCACTAAACAGATTTAATTTTGCACGTTTAGTAACTTGTAAAATCTAATTTGAAATTGTACAAATGTAGCTCATTTGTAGCGATACCCTTGAAATTGAAACAAAATTACAAAGAAATTCATATCGTTTGAATTGTCAGAAATTTAATTTTATAGATTACAGAATGCGAAAAAATTATAATAATAAAAGTTATTTAAGTGTTAAATTTTAAAAATAATACATGTGTAGTGATTTAGGTGTAGAATTGAATTACTTGCAACTTTTAATTGAAAACTGAACCTCTGACAGTTCAAACGATACGCAATTCTTAGAAACTTTGTTTCAATTTCATGGGTATCGCTAGAAATGAGCAATAATTTTATACAATTTCAACTTAGATTTTAGAAGTTACCAAACGTGCAAAATTAAAACTGTTTACTGATTTAGGCGTAGAATATAATTATCTACAACATTTGTTTGACACATTTTGTCTAAAATTAATTAGGGACTTTTGCGCAAAGAAAAACTATTTTCCCATGTTAAACGCCTATGGACAGATTTTTAATTAACACACTGTATATATATATATATCGTCGGTTTCTTGGTAAAAGTGACCAAGTCCATTTTTTTTTTTTTTTTGTAAAATGAGTTATGACTATCTGCAAGAGAAAACACATATTTAGCTAGGAAAAACTGCCCATGTCCAAATATTGATATTCTGACGTCACTACAAAAATGTGCCCTATGACCAAGTACGTGGATGATAAGTACTTTTGTTTTATCCTACATCCTAACGAAATAAAATTTTACAAAAATACTTTGAAAGTAATGTACAATTGTCTGTTTAGCATAAAAATTTTATATTAATAGACGCTAAAACACTTCTAGTCATCTAGCTAATAGCTAATCACACTTAATCACTTGTTCATACTACCACCCAATATAATTTGAAAAGTATAATATAGACATAATATTTAGTAATATACATGTTCAGAATTACCAATATTAAAAAAATATAATCAAACGTCATTTAAAAAAAAAAATATACAAAATTTTACTTAATAATAATAATATATCCAAATATAATTATTTCTATTAAAGGTGACAAATACGCAACAATAATTAAAAAAACAATAAAATACCGTTAATAAAATATATTTAAAAAAATAACGAAAATTTCAAAAATCCCTATACGATGACGTAAACCGCTTGATTCGCTGGATAGCCCATAGGTAACTAACATAAATAATAAGCATTTTTCCTAATAAATTATAGAACTTTGAAAACAGTTTGACAATATTATGTACTTTACTCATTGCTGTTTTAAACATGGAATTGGCGGAAAGTAATGTGCCGGACACATCAGATTTTTTTTAAAAATATACCAGAGAATATACCTTAACATAACTAACCTAACGCACAAAACTCGACTAGAATTTTAAAGGCGTAAGTTTTGGGCGTCAGCCATTGACAGGATCAATAAAATAATATGAATCCGAAATATTATTTGTCTTACATACATAGTCTTCGAGCATGTACTGACTAGAGGCCGCCTTACGGTGTTTGTAGTGATCGGACCACATGCGAAAGGGAGGATTTGCGGGGATGGAAGCCGTGGTGTATTGCGGGCTGCGCATTGAAGCCGTGGTGTATTGCGGGCTGCGTATTATCTTAATATTTGTACTACCTTTTTAACTCCCTCTACACGTGCTAAAAATCACATATCGAGATTTTAGTAAGGTCTCTAGAATCCAATTTTAACATTTTCACGATTATATCTGTGTGTGTGTGTGTGTGTGTGTGTGTGTAAGGATTTTGTTTTCGCTCTAATTCAAATACTATCATTTAGAAAAATCTGAAACCTTGTATTTCTACCCTATCTATAAGAAAAGAAACCATTAGATTTTGTTGTCAATCGGATAAACGGAAATGGCACTTTACTTGAAGCTCATAATAGTTTTTCGTCAAAAAATACCATTAAATGCCATTTTTTCGCATTTTATGTCATTATGAAAATTAAAGATTATTGAATTTTCTACAGGTATCCACTAATACTTTTTTTTATATATTTTACAAATAAATTTAAAAATCTTTTTTTTATATAAATCCTTAAGCTTAAGATAAACACAATTCCTTTGTTACACAGTTCATATTTCAAATGAATGTAACTGACAGGTATACGTTTCTGTCAAAAAACTACTCATTTCAAATTAATAATAATTTTAAAAAGAAAATAGTAAATAAAGCAATAGTTATATGCAATGGAACATAAAATAGTTTACAGCATTAGTAAATACGTAGGTATGTATTAAAATTAATAAAAATTAAATAGCGGGAGGTTTTGTGTTGGCCACACCAGATTTTTTTACTAAGTAATGACTAATAGGGTATTATCTCATTATTTTTTTTCTTAAAGAACAGGTATATCTAAGAGTACCTGTGAAAACCCGAGTTAAAAATTCCATTTAATAAGCTAGATATTAATTTTTAAAATTTGATTTTGTTGTGCCACTTGATAGTGACGTACTAGTTGTCCAGTACCAGTGGTGTACAATCAGTGGTTCATCGTTTTTTGAGAAGGTTTTGACCATGTATTGAAAAAGGTAGGAAATAAAATATATTTCATTACAATCTTACATACTATTACCAAAAAAATGAAGAAAATTATAAGATAAGTAATCTAAGTAATTGATTACATATTTTTCATTGTATTACGAAAACATTTTGACATTCTCAAATTATTAGTGGCGCTTGTATAAGTTGACTCGTAAGTTTTGTTTTAACTTTCTTGGAAAAGACCCATCATTACTAAAAGACAGTAAATAAATTTAAAAATGAGAAAACTCTACTGGTTAATAGGTCAAAAATCCAAACTTAGCTTGGATAACAAAATATTAATCTACAAAACCGTCATAATACCAATCTGGACCTACAGGATTCAGCTATGGGGATGTGCTAAACCTACAAATATAAACATTATTCAACGAGCACAAAATAATTGTTTACGAATTATAGCTAATGCCCCCTGGTATGTTTCCAATGAAACATAAGGATTTGAATATTAAAAAAGTAAAAGAACAAATTAATTTATTTGCGAAAAAAACATGAAAAGCGACTAAATAACCACCCAAATAATCTTGCACGCGACATATTAAACAATGAGAATGAAACAAGAAGACTGAAGAGGACCAAACCACATGAATTGGCAATCTAAAAAGAATACAATTACAATTTAACGAAGGAGTACCGTTGGGAGCTACCTTCACACCTTTTTTTGTAAAAATGTATCACAACTGCTGGTTGGCCACCAATGGCCAGTTGTAAATTAAATGACTGAAATAAAAAAAAAAGTTTTGTTTTGAAATGTTTTGAATGGGTTGGAGGTTAGAGTTCATTTATTACGTTTATTGCTTTGTTTCTTCTGTTCGAGTTTTATTAATATTATTTCTTAAAGAAATACTTCTTTTTTGCCGAATTCTTTGTGGTAAGTACACATTCAAATCATTTATATAGTTTTGATAAAATTTTATTGCATTTTCTTAATGGTTAGATACTTAATTTTGTATTAAATGAAATGCAAATATTTTAAAAATAATTCTTGTTACAGTAACTTTTATATTTTGTTATAATATATGGATATCAAATAACAAACAAGCAACAAGCAAGTAGCTGACACAGCGAGTAACACAAAAAACAAATAGAGCACCCATGCGCTGTGCTACGAACACTCCCGAACGATTCGAAGTACACCCGAGTATGTACGTACTTAAGATGCGGTGTTACCATATTTAAACATGGAGTAGGGATTACAACTGATCTTCCATTGCTGGTACAACTAGTACATCATCAAAATTTCAATGCTTTGTATCTTTTGCAACAATCAATTTATGTTTTTTTTTTGTTTTAATCCTCTTGTTTACCTGCCAACTTTAATATTTTTAATAATTTTTTAATATCAATCATGAGAGAATACCCTATTAAAACAATTCAACTTTTTCGCTTTGTCGTGGTATTACAACAAGCTTGTATGAGTCATACAGACTTGGTCTCACTATATAATTATTAATAGTCTACGTCACAAGAATTCCACCGCGAACTTATGAATGAAAAGTTTTATGTAAATAACTGTTTAGATGTATTTCAACAGTGAATTTCTGTAACTTGGTTGTAGACGAGTTTGTCTCCCACTTGGAGTATCAACACCCGCACAACACCGCGACATCACCTGTAGCAGTGTATTGGCACTGCAGTATTAATGGGCTACTTCCGTACCTTTTTTTTTTATTTAATATTTTTGAAGATCAGGTAAAAACTAGCTACCCATATTTTTTCTTTTGACAAAATTTTTATTAATTAGTCAGAAAAAAAATAATGAAATTTGATTATTTGAATTACCGCCATGTATGACGTAGAAGTACACCGCACCCATGAATGGTCGTAAAGCCATAGCGTTTGTTTGTACGGGTAATGTAGATCTCCTGTTTGATGTTTCAACAATAGTTTGGAGGTTAGTATTTTAGTTTGTCTTTTTGGTATCGATATTTTAAATTACATGTAACTACCCATGTGTTTATTTGTGTAGTAATTAATATATTTGAGAGCCCAGAGAGAGAAAAATGAACTGTCAAATTCAAATTAAAATTTTCTTGCACGCCATGCCATCTATACGTTATATTTTTAAACATGCTATCCTCCTTCAGTTCAATATAATGACGTCACAGAAAATTTTCATTCTTAATATACTAAAAAACAAATAATTTTTTTAAATTAAAATTTATATTTTTATATATGTTTTCAACATAACATTACGTATATAGTGATAGATATCGGATTTTCAGTACCACGCAAGTAGCCCATTGTGTAAATAACTGTTTAGATTTATTTTAACAGTGAATTTCTGTAACTTGGTTACAATGAACAGTGTTAAGTGTTCAAATTAAATTGTATAATTAACGAAGACAGATTTGTGAAAAATATATATCGGAAGGCCCTGGGTTCAAATCCCAGTGAGATTCATGAATTTTTCACAAATCTGTCTTCGTTAATTATACAATTTAATTTTAACACTTAACACTGTTCATTGTAACTAAGTTACAGAAATTCACTGTTGAAATACATCTAAACAGTTATTTACACAATTAATACTGCAGTGCCAATACACTGCTACAGATGATGTCGCGGTGTTGTGCGGGTGATGATACTCCAAGTGGGAGACAAACTCGTCTACAACGATGTATGCGAAGTGTGAAAAATTCAAGAACTTCACGGGATCTCATAGCTCAATTGGTAGAGTTTCCGACTAGATATCGGAAGGCTCTGGGTTCAAATCCCAGTGAGATTCATGAATTTTTCACAAATCTGTCTTCGTTAATTAAGAAAAGTTTTATATTTTCTAATTATTTTTGTATTCATGTGTTTAGAATTAGTTTATATTTCATAATTGGAAAAAATAATACTTATTTTTTTCGCAACTACCCTATTGAACAACCGAAACTACTAGTTTCTTAAAAAAAAATCTAAATATTATTTTTTAAAAAATTATGTTATTATAAATATTAAAGAATATAAAAATCTCTATCCGATACATTCAAAATTTTTATGTTTGTAATTAAAAGATAAATGTCAGTGTCAAAAAACCAAAAACATTGCTGGAGGCTTTTTCTGGGAAGTACATTTAATATTTATTTTATTAATTAAATACCTATCTATAATTATAGATACATAGGTATATTACATATACCCTTCAGAAATATTGTCAATCTCACTCAATGTGTAATTACTGACTTTCGATTTAGTTATCTGTGCACTCACTTTGGCGCTAGTATCAACACAATTTGAATTTTCCCCCGCCATTTCTTAAAAATTTGAAGGTCCAAATAGTGCGAATGTCAAACCGGTGTGTCAAACGAAAAGTGCGATATTGAAAATTAATACTTTAGTGTCATTTATTGTGTTAACATTGTTTCATTGTGTTTTACGTTATTCTTAGTATTATTGGTGTTCATTTTTTATTTTATAATTCTTTTGTACTAATACTCGTGTTATACTCCAGTAATGAAAGTAAAAAAATTAACCATGCCTCCTAAAAATCGATGTTGTGGAGGTCTATTCTAAATTCATAGCCACATGTGCTATCCGTGGCCGCGTGCCTGAGTGTCTGGGCGCGAACCTGGGGGAACCGGGTTCGATCCCGACAGACGCCAAATATATCCAATTTTAAATGGCACAAAAGTGACCCCTGTGGCGCACTCTCCACACCAGCTATGAGTGCCCGTGAGGTGACGCCTGGTAAGCGCCCACACGGTAAAATATATCGTCATCATTACCGATGTCTACATGTGTTGTAGATACTGGCACACCCAGAAATGGGTAATATGCCGTGATGATATATTTATTTTATTTATTTATGTGCTATCCGCTATCCGATATATGAGTTCCACTACTATCCAATAGATGGATTCCAGTCGGATAGCCACATGTGCTATCCGCTGTATCAATTCCACCACTAGCCAACAGATGGATTTAAGTCGGATAGCCACATGTGCTATTTGTTAGAATTATTATAATTTAAATAGGCACTTACAATATATAGATATTGATCAAATATTATTGATATAACACACAAACACAAGTATTTGATCACAAAATTAAAAAGCCGAACTACTTGTCAACTTGACATCTGGCAATATTAATAAGTTCCACTACTAGCCAACAGATGGATTCAAATCAGAGCGGGATGGGGAACCCCCCATCTGTTGGCTAGTAGTGGAACTTATATAGCGGATAGCACATGTGGCTATGAATTAGAATAGACCCCGTGGTCCGTTTTGTAATAAACTGGATCCAGTTTTTCATAGATTTCCAGTTTATTATGAAGAACTATTTAATACTTGGTTAGAACGTATTTCTTTGAAGAAATTACAAGATATGGACCCGAAGAATGTAAAATACCAGGGACTACGATATTAAAAGTTTACTCAGTTCCCACTCTGTTTTTAACAGGTATGTTAATTTTTTTTTTATGTGAATTTCATTATTATAGTTTCATATTATATGTTTAAGGTGGTCCATATCAGCATTGTTTTCTTTTTCCGAGTACTAATGTAGAACGTACTAATACAGCGACTGCAAGGAAATTAATAATCCAAAATTTATTTTCTCAGGAAGAATAATCTTTTAATTATTTATAGAAGTATCCACACAAAATGTTTGTATTGTCAGTAGCGAACTCAGTAATATTGAGTATGGGGAAAACTCTAAAGGTATTGTTTATATTTTTTGCATCAATTATTATCACTTTGTGTAATTAGTTATTTTCATTGTTGTAATAAAATTTTCTTTATTGTAATTAAACATTTTCATTGTTGAAG
Organism: Ophonus ardosiacus; assembly: GCA_943142095.1. Lineage (NCBI taxonomy): Eukaryota > Metazoa > Arthropoda > Insecta > Coleoptera > Carabidae > Ophonus > Ophonus ardosiacus. The sequence goes on along the minus strand of OW964826.1, from coordinate 31,584,194 downwards.
TGAAAATTCAAATTGTTTAATATGTTTTTAGTGTTTCTATTTATGACAAATAGCAATAGAATATATATTCCATCGAAATAGTTATAAGATTTATCTTACAATATTGCAGGGCTACTTCTTCAGAGTTTGCGTTTCTCAAAACAGAAGAGACTAATTCATCAAGAGAGTTTTTCGACTTTATGCTTATACTCATCCATATATAACAAAAGCTCAGTAAATATACATAATTGTTATATTTTTTTAATAAATTGTATTTTTCCGCAGAAATACTTTCTATGTAAGTCATGAACTAAATAAAATTTTCGATTTCAATTTCATATACAGTCGAACTTCAGTAAGTCGAACTTCGATAACTCGTATTTTTGATAACTCGAATCAAACTGGTTGGCAATAGCGCCAAGAGTGAGAATTATGGGTAATTTTTACTTGATAACTCGAACTTCGATTACTCGAATATCTTTGTAATTCGAACAGAATATTTGGCGCCAACTTCAATAAGTCGAATTCTGGGGGGGAAATTGTCAAAATTACACCAGAAGGTGTCACGTTAAATGATTTTATACATGTGGATTATGATATTGTTACTTCGGAGTTTCCCACAGATGAAGATATAGTCGAGCTCTACAAATCTGAATCCGAATCTGTAGAGCTCAACAATACAGATGACAGCGAAAGAGATATGATGGAGGATTATTTGCAGCAACTACCTTCAAACGAGTTGGTTGAAAATTCGTTGAGCGTTTTGCGTTCGTATTTAAAAACTAATGAACATACAACCGATTCCCTGTATAATGGTTTAAATAACATTGAAGCTTTTTTTTATTGAAAATCAAAATAAAAAATTCTCTCGTCAGTCACAAATAACTGACTTTTTTACACTAAAATAATGTTTATAACTTTGATCTGTACTTATATATCAATCTGTATATGTATATCATAAGGTAAGTGGTTTTTACTTGAATAAATACATACATGAATAATATTTATACATGTGCATTATATTTAATAACCCGAAGTCTTTATAACTCGAACTTTTTTGTGGCAAGTCATGGTTTGAGTTATCGAAGTTCGACTGTATTTGTGTTTTTTATTAATATTCCTAAATAACATTATTTGTTTATGAAATATGTATGAATTATAGACTATTTGCATATACATACTTTAGTGAATTTGGAGTAATTTACGCAAATGGTCATTATTCATACATACTTTATAAATATATAGTAGTATTTAATACAAACAAAAATTTCAAATATCCCGCCTACTGAGCCGCCTTCAAAATTTTAGTTCCTTGTGCAACCACCGAATGCTTACATCGCTGAGTTTATAAAGTCCCATGATAACGATAGAGTTCCCAATCTATATACGTAGTATATGTATCTATTGTCTATGGGCACACCCAGCAATGGATAATATTCCGTGATATGTTTATTTATTTATATATATAAATAAAATATTATTTAGGTTTCTGATCTTTCTTTGTTTATAGTGGAGCTGTGATGATCGCACAGTTCTGCCTGTCAAATGAGTGATTCCGAAGAAGAATTACTATTATTATTTTCAAATACTACTAAATGGTATGTTGGACAATTTCAGCGTAAAAAAACGTCAATACGCTGCACATCCGATTAACACCAAACGATATGAATTTGGGTGTAGCAATCTATTTTATACGCTAATATTGATAATTATGATTAAATTTTCATAGAGTGCGGGCACTTGAAGCTGGCGTGAAGAGTGTACCAGATTTCACTTTTGTGCATTTTCTTCTTACTAAAATCCAATAAATCAAAAATTAATACATAAATATGTAGGTAAATGAAGAGGCAATTAAAATATTTATTTATATATTTTTTAATTGGGCTCGGCCTCGTACTTTTTGTACATTGGCCCGGAGCTATTTTTAATGGAAGTATTTTGCGACACACGCAACATCCAAGCCCCTGGTGGGAATCGAACCCACGACCCCAGAGCCGAGAGGTGAAGGTCGCTTGAGTGCTGCATGAACGCGCTCGGCCACCGAAGCGGCTAAAATATTTATTTATACCGACAAATATTTTATTTTGTGTAATATTTACGTAATATACCAAAAAAAAAATAAAATCGAGATATCGCGGCATCACTAGTCTTGCCTTGATGAGAGCGTAGAAATACATTCAATTCGTTATCGACGCTCTTATCGCTGCTCAGCTCCTAAGCGCAGCTTTACGCGCTGCTTATATGCACCTAAAATTAAATTTATACATTCATTGCACTGCTTTGCTAGTATCGCCACTCTTATAGTTTATCACAGCTCCAACAGAATCACGCCCTTACATTTGTATTTGCTGTAGATTTTATTTGTTTATAATTTTGAAAAACCATATTAATAGCGTTACAATGTGATTACAACCGCTAAATTGATTTTTTGAAAGTCTAAAAATGGCATTCAAGTGACAACAGGAATGAAACATACCCTCATCATCAGTTTTAAAATTAAGAGTTTTTGGCTAGATTTTAAAATAAAATTTTAGTTGTTTCACAGCCTTCTCCCAAGAAAAACAAAATTCTTGCTTGAAAATATTGTTAGAATTTGGTTATAGTATAGTCCAGTGAACGGAGCCTGAAAAAGGGGGGTATCCTACAAAAGGTCGGGTAGTTCTGAATTTGTGATATGTTGTATAGGATGGTTGGTTAGTGAAAAATCCAAATTTCCACAATCTCCCCTCCGCCGCTTCCTTCACCATCTTGTAAAAACCACCGAAATTCGGCACTTTCCTTAGTTTATTGCCTATAACTTCCTTCACGTGAATTGTAGCGCTAAGAAAGTTATTTGGCGACTTGTAGCGGACAAATTTTCCTGCAAATTAGTTATATGAAGTTATTTTATACTATTAACAGCAACGGAACTATGAAGCTAACAAAAAAGGCTAAAATTGGCGTACTTAGCAAAATTTTGAGTTTCATCCGCCTTACATCGTAATAGCTCCGTAACACATCATTTTAGCTTAAAAGTCCTCTTAATCAATCTTGTAGAGAATTACCTACAATAACCAATTATTTTTACGACTAATGCAACTGAGTGGGGGTCAATTTATAAAAAGAAAAAGAAAAAAGTATTATTTCAAATATATTATCTGTATAGATGCAAAATGAACGTAATAGGGTCCTATACCATAGTCATATTTTAACTATCTTAAATAAGAAGACGAAAATATACATAAATTAATGAGTATTAGTGAAAAAAAAATTCTTTAAATATTAACTAGGTCACAAACTACAAGCGATTGAACCTGATTACTAATTGGGTATGACGTGTTAGGTACTAAGAATTTGATTGGTCGCCTGATTTTAAAAAAAAGATTCGCGCGTCTGTAGCGGTCACCTTTGAAAGAATATGAAATGTCATGATGTTCTATAACCTAACAAAACATTTAACAATTTTGTGTTTGATGAATTTGTTTAATTATAACATCTAGTAATATTAACAATAATCATGTATTTATAAATAAATCAATTTGTAATATGAATTAAATTAATAATAATATTAATTAAATTAATATTGAAACTTCAAAACAGGCAAACATTAGCGCCATCCGTCGTCATACTTTGTGTAATAATATTGTCAAACTGTTTCAATGTTCTGTAATTTATTAGGAAGAAATCCTTGTTAAATGCTTATTATTTGTTATTTATACTTAATAATAATTTCTTCGTAAATATAACGTATAAGTTTTTATATAAAAACATTTCAGCTATGCAAACATGAAAAAAATTGTTTCCAGTATAACTAACAGTTTGTCCCATTGTTTGTCGATCACTCGTTAGTACCCGCTACGTCACGTACAAATTCTTAAACTTTAAAAATTCATATCTCGCTTATTACGTAAAATTTTTAAGTCGCGTTTGCACTGAAGTTCTTATTTTATCCTGTTCTTACAGAAAAAAAAATAAAAGAAAAATGGTATAGGACCCCATTATGTTTTGGCAAACGTCAATGAAGTCTCATGTGACTATTAGAAAAAACATTTAAAAAAACAGCACTTCCCTTTTTTATTTGTCTGCAACTTCTTTCTACTGCTCTTCAGCTTAGAATTATGTTCGTTGAATCAGTATTACTTTAATTCCGCATCATAAAAACAAGTATAGTGCCAAAAACTAGAGGGACAATGTTGCTGCACTAAATTTGAAAACAATCACTTTTTCGTATTTTTTTTTTTTTTTGTAAAGTTGCCCCCACTTCTTTACATTGGTCATAAAAAAAATTGATACATGTATTTTGTAGGTAAGTAAATTCTCAAAATTTATCATAAATAGTTCTACGCTAAAATGAAGTGTTACAAAAAAACTTCATTCACCAGATATACAGGAAATTTTGCCCTCTACAAGTCGTCATATAACTTTTTTGCTTTAAAATATTGTCAATTTTTGGTAGTTAAAATATTAATGAAGCAATTTTTCAAAATAGATGTTTCGAGTTAATCTACGTATTCTATATTTCATCCATTCCGTATCTGTAGGAGTTGAGTACATCTAAAAGAATATAATGAAATTTGTCGAAAATTATTTATTTATAGCTAGGAAAAGTGATAAAATACTCAATATTTTTCTAAGATCGCTACTTCTGCCTTGTTGGGAGCAGCACAGCTCCACTGCTATTGGTTTCACAACAGACATAATACGCCAAAATTTTAGAAAATTGAATCTTAGAATATATATAATACTAGGCAAATAAAGGAAGAAAGTACAGTTTTTTTTAAAAAGTTATTGTTTAGGAGTCCCTCGATACTTCACAAACGTTTGCAAACACATAATTACGTTCATTTTTTTATCTATACAGATTATTTTATTTGAAATAATACTTTTTACCTCTCGCTAAGAGAGGTATTGGATTCATGCTAAAATTCGCATATCCAGATTTTATTGAATAAGCACGATTTAAGGTCCCTACAATCCGATTATAACATTTTTAAAATGATGTCTGTGTGTGTGTGTGTGTGTGTGTGGATGTATGTGTGTGTGTGTGTGTGTATGTATGTATGTATGTATGTATGTATGTCTGGATGTTGTAGTCACGATTCCTCAAAAACTATAAGACTTAAAAAATATTTAACTGCAGTTTCCTCAATCTGACATTCCTGGGAAGAGCTGAAAAGGTTTTGGTAACAATTGAAGAACCGGAAGTAGTAGTTTCTTAGAAAAATTCTTCTAAATATAATTTTTTGGGATTTTTTTTATTAAATATTGAAGAACATAAAATTCTCCATCTAATACACTTAAAATTTTTATTATATCTTGTATAGATTTAGAGATAAAGACACTATAATTTATAGAGTAAACTTATCGCAGAGGCTACGACACTAAGGAAACCAGTTGACAAATTCCAATGTTTATAACATAATTTGTAAATGACACATGTCAGTGTCAAATATCAACAGTTTTAGTGACATTCTGATAGCTTTTACTGGGAAGTATATTTAATTTTTCTTATTGTTTTAGTAATTAAATATTTCAAATTATAGGTAAAATGCATATGCAGTTGATAAATTCAAATGTTTGTAAAAGAAAAAAAAATAATGTCATTGTCAAAAATATAGAGTAGTTTATATCTGTTGGGCGGTAGTGCGAGCTCGAATCGAAAATTTTACTTAATTATGTTTCAACAAAAACCATAACGGCAACTTGTCATCCTGCAAACATCGTTTTATGAAGATTTAACCAAGTCTTAAATAATATATGATAAACTTGTAATAAAACGTCAAATTTCGCTTGGACAGATAGTGGCTTTGACGTTTAACGAAAAAGCTAAGATTTTCCACAAACCAAGTATAATAAACCTGCTGAAAATAAAAGATACTCCAGAGAATTAAATATGTAAGTAAAATAATAAAAAGATTAAAGAATGTGACGAAAACATAGAAAAACATAAAAGAACACCTTGGTAAACCACGAAAAAAATCGAAGGTGAAGAAAGAGCACTTAAAGAAACGAAAGACAAAAGAAATTGAAGATGAAGAAAGAGCATTTAAAGAACCGAAAGACAAAAATAGATGTGACGTGAAAAAAATGTTCATTCAGGAAATAAACAGAAATTTCAGAATTGCAAGAAACGAAAAGCGAATGTATTTTACATAAATAAAGTTTTTAATTTGTGTCAAACTATTATTTAATTAGCTTAAAATATGGGCTATCCAGCGAAACAAGCGGTTTACGTCATCATTTAGGGATTTTTGAAATTTTCTTTATTTTTTTAAATATATTTTATTAAAGGTATTTAATTGTTTTATTATTATTATTATTATTATTATTATTATTATGTATTTGATACCTTCAATAGAAATAATTATGTTTGGATATATTATTATTAAGTATTTTTTTAAAATTTTTGTAAAATGACGTTTGATTATATTTTTTACCTCTCGCTAAGAGAGGTATTGGATTCATGCTAAAATTCGCATATCCAGATTTTATTGAATAAGCACGATTTAAGGTCCCTACAATCCGATTATAACATTTTTAAAATGATGTCTGTGTGTGTGTGTGTGTGGATGTATGTGTGTGTGTGTGTGTGTGTGTGTGTGTGTGTGTGTGTGTATGTATGTATGTATGTATGTATGTATGTCTGGATGTTGTAGTCACGATTCCTCAAAAACTATAAGACTTAAAAAATATTTAACTGCAGTTTCCTCAATCTGACATTCCTGGGAAGAGCTGAAAAGGTTTTGGTAACCATTGAAGAACCGGAAGTAGTAGTTTCTTAGAAAAATTCTTCTAAATATAATTTTTTGGGATTTTTTTTTATTAAATATTGAAGAACATAAAATTCTCCATCTAATACACTTAAAATTTTTATTATATCTTGTATAGATTTAGAGATAAAGACACTATAATTTATAGAGTAAACTTATCGCAGAGGCTACGACACTAAGGAAACCAGTTGACAAATTCCAATGTTTATAACATAATTTGTAAATGACACATGTCAGTGTCAAATATCAACAGTTTTAGTGACATTCTGATAGCTTTTACTGGGAAGTATATTTAATTTTTCTTATTGTTTTAGTAATTAAATATTTCAAATTATAGGTAAAATGCATATGCAGTTGATAAATTCAAATGTTTGTAAAAGAAAAAAAAATAATGTCATTGTCAAAAATATAGAGTAGTTTATATCTGTTGGGCGGTAGTGCGAGCTCGAATCGAAAATTTTACTTAATTATGTTTCAACAAAAACCATAACGGCAACTTGTCATCCTGCAAACATCGTTTTATGAAGATTTAACCAAGTCTTAAATAATATATGATAAACTTGTAATAAAACGTCAAATTTCGCTTGGACAGATAGTGGCTTTGACGTTTAACGAAAAAGCTAAGATTTTCCACAAACCAAGTATAATAAACCTGCTGAAAATAAAAGATACTCCAGAGAATTAAATATGTAAGTAAAATAATAAAAAGATTAAAGAATGTGACGAAAACATAGAAAAACATAAAAGAACACCTTGGTAAACCACGAAAAAAATCGAAGGTGAAGAAAGAGCACTTAAAGAAACGAAAGACAAAAGAAATTGAAGATGAAGAAAGAGCATTTAAAGAACCGAAAGACAAAAATAGATGTGACGTGAAAAAAATGTTCATTCAGGAAATAAACAGAAATTTCAGAATTGCAAGAAACGAAAAGCGAATGTATTTTACATAAATAAAGTTTTTAATTTGTGTCAAACTATTATTTAATTAGCTTAAAATATGGGCTATCCAGCGAAACAAGCGGTTTACGTCATCATTTAGGGATTTTTGAAATTTTCTTTATTTTTTTAAATATATTTTATTAAAGGTATTTAATTGTTTTATTATTATTATTATTATTATTATTATTATTATGTATTTGATACCTTCAATAGAAATAATTATGTTTGGATATATTATTATTAAGTATTTTTTTAAAATTTTTGTAAAATGACGTTTGATTATATTTTTACCTCTCGCTAAGAGAGGTATTGGATTCATGCTAAAATTCGCATATCCAGATTTTATTGAATAAGCACGATTTAAGGTCCCTACAATCCGATTATAACATTTTTAAAATGATGTCTGTGTGTGTGTGTGTGTGGATGTGTGTATGTGTGTGTGTGTGTGTGTGTGTGGATGTGTGTATGTGTGTGTGTGTGTGTGTGTATGTATGTATGTCTGGATGTTGTAGTCACGATTCCTCAAAAACTATAAGACTTAAAAAATATTTAACTCCAGTTTCCTCAATCTGACATTCCTGGGAAGAGCTGAAAAGGTTTTGGTAACAATTGAACAACCGGAAGTAGTAGTTTCTTAGAAAAAATCTTCTAAATATAATTTTTTGGGAGTTTTTTTTATTAAATATTGAAGAACCTACAATTCTCCATCTAATACATTTAAAATTTTTATTATATCCTGTATAGATTTAGAGATAAAGACTCTATAATTTATAGAGTAAACTAATCGCAGAGGCCAAGGCACTAAGGAAACCAGTTGACAAATTCCAATGTTTATAACATGACACATGTCATTGTCAAATATCAACAGTTTTAGTGACATTCTGATAGCTTTTTCTGGGAAGTATATTTAACGTTTCTTATTGTTTTACTAATTAAATATTTGAAATTATAGGTAAAATACATAAATCCATCAAAAATACCGCCAATCTGGTTAATGAATTGGAACAATCTTTGACATATAGAAACTTCCTCATACAATGAAAAATATATATAATTAGAATTATATGTGTGCAGAAGACATGTTAAATACAATAAAAAACAATATTTGGGTAATGTTCTGTAAGATTTTGTTATAAAACGATGGTTCGAAAGCGAAGTGCAATACAATACTTATATAGCCTAATATGGAAATGGCGAGAGGTCTTGTGCTGGCCACAACAGATTTTTTAATTAGAAATAATGAAACAAAAAGAGTTGCTGCATTAAACTAAAAAAAAGTAATTTTCATTGTTTTGACCCCCACTCCGTTGCATTGGTCGTAAAAAATAATTGTGTTTTGCAGGTAATTAAATTCTCTACAAGATTGATTACGAGGACTTTTACGCTAAAATGATGTGTTACGGAGCTATTGCGATATAAAATGGATAGAAACTCAAAATTTTGCTAAGTACGCAATTTTAGCCTTTTTTGTAAGCTTCATAGCTACGTTGCTATTACTCGAACAAAATAACTTCATATACCTAATTTGCAGGAAATTTTGCCTTCTACAAGTCGACAAATAACTTTTTTTACAACATATCAAAAATTCAGAACTACCCGACCTTTTGTAGGGTAAATCGTTTCGTTCACTGGACTATTAGAATGCTCACAACATTTTGTTATCTTATAACAAATATTAATGATAGCCCAGCACAATTAAATATTTAAGTAAGTGCTGTATTATGAAAAATATGAATGAATAGTGATGCAGTCATTATGTTTTGTGTATGTAGGTAATGTTGAATAATTTATATTATGTTTAAAAGAATATTGAAAAACTGATTTAACACCGAAGGTTGAATGGCGCTGCGATAGTTCCGCCTTCTGAAATATGACAACTGTGTACACAACCGGCAAACATTTTTAACAAGCGTGAATCAACTGACATTTTCGATTGACATTGGTCGTTCGATTACACATTTTGCAAATAAGCACAAATTATACGTATTAACTTATAGCAAATAATGTTTATAAAAAATAGATGTTTCAACTTAATACAATTTATAACCTTTGAAAAAAATACATGACAGATGTCAGCATTCAATATTAACTATTCAAAATGTTGGCAGCAGAAGAAAATTTTAACCAAAATCAAAGCAAGCAATTTACAACAATTAAAATACCAAGTACACATGAAACAAAACAGTTGTTATATATGATGTTTATGATCTGTCATTAATTGTATGAAATATTACAGTAAAATAAAAGTTTCACTTCGGACGTGTGAACTTAAGCACGCATAATTTTTTGTTTTTCAACCTGTGCTTTTGTTTTTTTAGTGAAACAACATAAAATAATGGAATCAGCATTATAAACCTCCTCTCCTTCATAAATACATCGCGATCTTTCATTTTTTTAAATGTAATTTATAAAATATATCAAAATTTTAAAATAACAATATAAAGATATTTATGGGGTCTCGTGGCCGCGTGCTTGAGTGTCTGGTAGCAAATCTTGGGGAATCGGGTTCGATGCTGACCGACGTCAAATATTTTCGAATTTTAAACGGCACAAAAGTGACCCCTGTGGTGCACTCTCCACGCCAGCAATGAGTGCCCGTGAGGTGACGACTGGTAAGCGCCCGCACGCGTTACCGATATCTGCGATAAAGCAGATTGTGAAACACTCAGAAATGGGTAATATGCCGTGATGATATATTTATTTATTTATTTTACGATATTTACTGTTTATTCAATATTTCACTTATGCTAACTAATTATCCGTAGTACTATGTCGTTTTTGTTACTGAAAAATAAATTATTTCTGTAAATAGGACACATAAAAATGCATATTACGATAAAAGTTCTTTACATATTTCCCGTAATCTTTCGTAACTAATAATCCTGGACGGAATAGTTCACAGAATGTACGCTGATGGCGCAGCGATCTTAAACTGTTTTACCTATATGGATAATACATACTTGGGTCTTCCTCCAGTGAGCTGCAATATACCATCTAGAATAAACGCAGGGAATAGATGCACAAACAGTGAACTAATCTTAAACCACGTGTAACTGGGCAGGAGTTTCAAGTGTGGATACCAGACAGCTCCTTTGGACGGGTATCTATGTAGATATCCGTTGATCTTATCTTCTACCATGTTCCACCTAAAGGGTTTGCGTACACTGCTGGTAGCTTGGAATACTTCGACACGACCTGGTTTAGTGGTGGCCACGTGGGCACCCGACACCAGAAGTGTGTTGATGACAATGTCAACAGGGATGTAGTCACAGATAACGGATGTAGACATAGGTAATCTACGGACTACGCCCATTAAAGCTCCCATTACGAAGCCCTGAGGGCCGTTTTTGGAGATGGTCCAGCCTGGCATGGGTTCTTTCCAAGCACCACAAACTAGAAAAAAATTTAATATTATTTGTGGAAAACAGCCATTATGAGATAGATACCGTCCCGTGGCCGCGTGCCTGAGTGTCTGGTAGCGAATTTAGGGATCCGCGTTCGATCCCGACCGACGCCAAAAGAAATATTTTGAATTTTAAATGGCACAAATGCCAGCAATGAGTGCCCGTGAGGTGAGGTGTTAAGTGTACAACTTTTAACCCGTGGTAAAACTAACCCCATAGAGAGTAAATCTGGCAATATTTTTTTTTAACATGCTTTCTACAAGAACTAGAGGCCTTTAAAACTGACCAATTACATCATAGTTCAAAATTTTGTAAAAATTTAAAAATCAATGTGTTCTCTGGAAAAAATGTCACACCTATTTCAAATACCATATAAGATCATTGGCATACGTCTATTTGGAAATAAATCTATGTACCGTCTGGCAGCAATATCTCACCACAAACCATGTGTAAGACTGCATACTCTTTATTGGTGAAGGTAAATGGCATTTTGGGAATATAAAAAAAAAATTATAATATAAATAGGGTAATACTACCTTTTTTTTAGTTTAAGTTCTGTATTTATTTATTTATTTATTTATTTATTTATTTATTATTAAAACCCAACGTTTCGGCACCATAAACTGGTGCCGTAAATGTTACCTTGGTTACTTGTTTTTGTTATTTCACATGTTTATGTCAATGTTTTCCCCTGAAGAAGGCACCAGTTTATGGTGCCGAAACGTTGTGTTTTAATAATAAATAAATAAATAAATAAATAAATAAATGCAGAACTTAAACTAAAAAAAAGGTAGTATTATTGCAATTATTAATATGAGTTCTGAAAGATATATTTTATTAATAAATAGGGTACTATACCATAGTCAAATTTTAACTATCTTAGAAGACGAAAATATGCATAAATTAATGAGTATTAGTGAAAAAAAATTGTTTGAATATTGATTAGGTCACAAACTACAATCGATTGAAGTTGATTACTAATTGCGTATGACGCGGTAGGTACTAAGATTTTGATTGGTCGCTTGATTTTAAAACGGAGATACGCGCGTCTTCTGCGATCATCTTTTAAAACTATGAAACGTCACGTTGATGTATAACCTAACAAAAAAATTAACAATGAGGTCATGCACGACTTTTTTTTTATAACTTTAATCGATAGAGTAATGAAAAATAATATACCCGTATTTTTTATTTTTCCTCAAATCGATCTTTAATCATGAAAAAATTGTAATTGAAAATGACATTCTTTAAAATGCGGCTGAAGATCCCCGCTTCGTCCCTTGTCCATTGACGTCACAGAGTGAGAAACACGACCATTTTGATTTTCACATTGTCTTAAACGTCAAAGTGACATTTAAAGATAACCTAAAATTTATGAAAGTAAACATGTCGATGGAACGTTGTTTCGTGCCAAAATAAAGAATAAAATAATATTCTGGAATATATTCAATGTCTCATATGCGTTTATAACCTCCTACCGTCTAATTCAAAGATTCAAAAGTGAAAGAAACATCTGATGTAACGTAGATAATTTCACGCCAAATGAAAATTATATTTATAAAAATAAATAGAACGATATTATATTAATATAATATAGCATATTTAGATATGTAATCCTCAATTTATAGTTTATATATATTTTTCTTTTAGAAATTATGTGTCCATATAAAATGTCTGTTTGAAATGAGTCTGAACTACGTTCGTAACGTTGTGACGACACAACATGGCTGGTTTTTGCAACTTTTTAAAAATACCATACTTTAAAACGATTTTATACAACAACAAATATAAATAAAAAATAATTTAATCATACTGATCGATGAATTAGACTATCCTTTTTCGATTTAAACAGAAAAAAGGTACAATTATTTTTTTTTGCATGACCTCATTCTGTTTGATGAATTTATTTAATTATAATATCTAGTAATATTAACAATAATAATGTATTTATAATTAAATCAATTTATAGTAATATTAAATAAATTAATATTGAAACTTCAAAACAAACAAACACTAGCACCATCCATCGTCATACTTTGTGTCATAATATTGTCAAACTGTTTCAATGTTCTATAATTTATTAAGAAAAAATGCTTATTATTTATGTTATTTATACTTAATAATAATTTCTTCGTGCATATAACGTATAAGTTTTTGTATAAAAATATTTCAGCTATGCAAACATGAAAAAAATTGTTCCCTCTATAACTAACAGTTTGTCCAATGTTTGTCGATCACTGGTCAGTATCTGCTACGTCACGCACCAAATTCTTAAACTTTAAAAATTCATATCTCGCTTAATAAGTAAAATTTTTAAGTCGGGTTTGCACTAAAATTCTTATTTCATCCTGTTCTTACAGAAAAAATAAATAAAAATATCTGATGTGGTCACCACATGACTTTCTTGTACGCCTGTTACACTATACATATTTTGTTAATAATTAAAATATGTATTATAACAGATCCAATCATAAAATTGCACGTATTTGACATATTTTGACATTGACATTAAATTATTTATTTTTTTGTTATTTTTTGTCCTAATTCATGGCAAACTTAATTACAGAAACAAAAAAGTATATAATTTTTAAATTTACATATATCGCTTATACAAAGAGCTAATTTAATCATACTTGATGTTTTCGACGCAGAATTCAATTCTCTTAAACTTTTATTTGAAGCATTTATTATTAAAATCAAAATAACACAGCTTCAAGTAAAGTATAACTTCCGGTTACACTATTTTAATCAAAATCTATTATGTTATTCCCATTGATATAAAAGTATTATATACCAAAGGAAATAAAAATCAGTGTGTTCTCTGAAAAAAATATTGATTGTCAAAACTGACGTTTAACCTTTTTACTTCCTTGTAAAGTAAAAAAAGTACTGTAACCGCGAAAAATTTCGGTTTCCAGATTTCAACGGAAATATCCATTTTGACCATCCCTGAATCCATTTAGACTATTTTCGTAGTGACGTCTGTACGTACGTACGTACGTATCTCACATAACTGGAAAACGGGAAGCCGTAGAAAGTTAAAATTTTGTATTTAGGACAGTTATAACATCCAGATGTGCACCTCCCTTTTTGGTCATCACATAACTTTCGGAAGCGGTACTTTACTTGAAGCCTATAATAGATTTTAATGAAAAACTATATTAAAATATAATCCAAAACTTTTCAAATTTGGTATGTAAGACTTCTATATCAATGTGAATAACATAATAGATTTTAGTTAAAATGGTCTACCCGGAAGTGGTACTTTACTTGAAGTCTATAATAGATTTTAATGAAAAACTATATTAAAATATAATCAAAAACTTTTCAAATTTGGTATATAATACTTTTATATCAATGGGAATAACATAATACATTTTATACACATAGAAAAAACCTTTACGATCAAGGAGAATATTAAATATACGAAGAAAGAAATTATGAAAAATTCAATGACACTGCAGGGACTCGAACCCCGGATCTTCAACTATCTAGAGTGGCGCTTTTACCATCTGAGCCATGGGGTCACGTCCCAGCGAAGCCAATGAATCTTACAAAATTTCTTTTTACAAATTTCGTAGGTGAGTACACTATCCTAATCGGTATAGATGAATACTCGGCGCGAAACAATGCACTTAATAATGATGTGAAACAATTAGCCGTCACAGAATCGTTGATAATAATTATTTGCGACCGTACCTGAAGTTTATACACATAGAAAAGGCCTTTACGATCATTTTAGTTAAAATGGCCTACCCAGAAGTGGTACTTTACTTGAATCCTATAATAAATTTTAATGAAAAAGTATATTAAAATACAATTCAATACTTTTCAAATTTGGTATATAAAGCTTTTATATCAATGGGAATAACATAACAGATTTTGGTTAAAATAGTCTAACCGGAAGTGATACTTTACTTGAAGCTGTTATCAGTTTTTATTAAAAAAATGGTGTTATTTTGATTTTAGAAATAAATGCTTCAAATAAAAGTTTCAGAAATTGAATTCTGTGTCGAAAACATTAAGTATGATTAAATTAGCTCTTTGTATAAGCGAGATATGTAAATTTAAAAATTATGTATCTTTTGGTTTCTGTAATTAAGTTTGTTATGAATTAATACAAAAATAACAAAAAAATAAAGAATTTAATGTCAATGTCAAATTATGTCAAATACGTGTAATTTTATGATTGGGTCTGCTATAATACATATTTTAATTATTAACAAAATATGTATAGTTTAACAGGGGTACAAGGAAGTCATGTGGTGTCCACATCAGATATTTTACAAAATTTTGAATATTAAAATCTGCATATAAATATCACCTTGTTAGTGAAAGGAAGAAAAATTTTAAGAATTGCATACAATAGCATTTTATAAATAAAACAAAGACATGATAACGTTGCAAAAATGTATGCATAAATTACTATATTGAATTTTTTCTAAGAATGACATTCCAATGTGATCACGTGATTACATAGTATGAAAAGGGAAATCACATATTTTTTAGCAACGTGTTTTTCATGATTGTTTTATTCTTACGTAGCGTTTGTTTCCGTGTCTCGTAACTTGAGCTATGTGAATAATTTGTATGTTTACAATAAATTGAGCGGTAAAAAGTGATTGAAACGGTGTAACGAAATTATTTTGAACACTTCTGCATACGTTGATGAAGAGAAAAGTATAAATGGTCCCCTAATTTCATTTTCTTCTGCAGAAGATGTATTATATTTTGAGGTTATCACGTACCAGTTCTGTATATCCTATGAACCTACTTCTGATTGTTATTAAATTTCAGAGAGTTTGTAGTTTGTACTGCTTTAAATATAAGCAGAACATAAATTTTAACCCTTACAATTTCCATTTTTTCATACATGAATTCAATCAATTAATTTCATTTATATGTAATGTCATTATGAATAATGTACATCACAGACAACAGATACTAACTACTGAAAGCCTCAAGGTCATGCTATATAGTTGACACGGCCAGGTGTATACGGTCTGTAATTATGACATTTTTAAAACATTTTCAACGGTTGGCATGGGACTGAGAAGCACCAAATCGTTCCCTATGTTCATACTTTGAACTACAACAGTATAACAGACCGACTATTCGAGTTTCATAGGCCTGTTACATAGACAAGGAAAGATATATACTAGACCGAGTTTACAATGTTAGGAGTTTGTGCCAAATAGAATCGATGGGCGCCATAACGAGACGCTAATAGAAAGGCGGGAAATTTAAAAATAGGAAAAATATGTTTACTGAAACTAACAAAATATAGACATATGTATACGGTAAAGACTGAATACAATCAAATTCAATAATGAAATATATTTGTACATAAAACAAATAGCGAAACAAGCTTAGTAAACAAATACTAACCAAAGAAATAAAACTGAAATGACAGATTGCTGGGCTGCCAACATAAATAAATAAAATTCACTACAAATGAAGAAAATATTTATTATAATTATTGTAAAAATAATGTAAATTAAATATTGTTCGTACTTTTTATTGGGCGACTGAGCTTTATTATTTTGAAATGAAGAAATGATGTAAAATACGTAATTTAAGTTACTGCATAGTTACTTTTTTTCATTATGTTGTAGAATTTACACTAGAATTAGCGTCTCGATATTATTCAATTCGGCACAAAACTGGTCATTGCCGCCATGATGGAAGCTCGGTCTAGTATATATCTTTCTTTGTCTATGGCCTGTTACCAGGTTCAGTAATGAGCGTTCATTGTTAAAGCAAGCACAACATCTTGGATAAGAATTTTACTGTGCAACTACAGCCCTTCGAAAACCCCAATAAAACTTTTGCCTATTTAAATAGTTTCAAGCAATTTTCAACTTTCTTACACATAATATACACTGAAAAGAAACTATATTAATACGGAGGATTTAATATTTTCAACTTTCATAGATATATACATTCCGATTCTCAAAAAAGTTTAAGCAAATCCTCATTTTTAGATTAGTGAATTCTATTCTATTCCTGTATTTAAAATTTAATCTTTTACAGCCCGATTCACAAAAAAGTTTAAGCTAATCCTCATTTTTGGATTAGTGAATTCTATTCTATTCCGGTATTTAAAATTTAATTTTCATGATATCAATAAAGGTAGATACTAGGAATAGATTAGACTATATTTTAAGTTATAAACTGTCAAAATTAGAGTAGAATTCGCTAATCCAAAAATGAGGATTAGCTTAAACCTTTTTGTGAATCGGGCTGCAAAATATTAAGTACTAAGAAAATATTAGACTATATTTTAAGATATAAACTGCCAAAATTCGCTGATCCAAAAATGAAGATTAGTTTAAACTTTTTTGTTAATCGAGCTGATAATGTACACTGAAAAGAAACTATATTTGCGTGAAACGCTAAAATTTTCACAGTAGCAACGATTAGTATTAATACGAAGGATTTAAAAGTCATTTGTTCAAATTATTGATGGACGAGCTATACAATTTTCATGTTTAAAATCATTGTTGTTGCATTTCTACTGGAAAACTTGTCATTAAATATCTTCAACAGCATTAAATCCCCGAGTAAAAATGTTGGGTACATATCCCAACACGACTTTCATCTTACAACATTCGCATCCAAGTACCAATTATCTAATTTCTCTTTGTTAATTCACAGAATTATATAATATTTATTTCATTTACTTACTCATGCTTGGCCTGACGATAGCCACAGGATATTTGGATTCGTATTTTTGTATTTCGTGTTCTGCCATGTGTTTCGTGAAGGTATATGTGTTAGGATGAGTTCCAATCAGTTTTGGTGTCATGTCAATTAATTGTTGGTCGTCTTTCACTTCTTCACAGATTTGAATTATTTTCTCTGTATCATCCAACAGCGGGTAGATTTTCTAAAGGAAAAAACATTAATGTTGGTGGTTGTATACAATTTAGAATATTGTAAGATTATAGTAGATACGAAATCTATTAACAATAAAATATTTAGATCCTGTCTCTTCTCGATATTTTATAAATAAATATCTTCATTTAATCGAATTAATGAATCCAAATAAGGGAAAACGCGTTATTTTTAAATCGATACTCAATACTAGTTTATATTTAAAAGCTATTAAAATCATAGCGATTTAAAAATTTGCTAATTATTTGTTACACATTTTCACTGCATTTTTAATTTAAAATAAATTTTAAACATTTCTTACCTCCTCCGCATGCAAGAGATACGAATTAACATATGCACTGCTGACATGCACCAAAACTGCTAAATTTTTAATCTGAGCACATAGTTCAGCAATCTGTCTTGTTCCTAATAAATTAATGCGGACTGTGGTTCTCAGAGTTTCTTCGAAGTCTAAGGAAGCAGCAGAATGAATTACAACGTGTACTTCGTTGCATAAAAGCTGCCTGTCTTCTGCAGACAATCCTAGATTTTTCTCTCCAACATCTCCGGCTATCGCCTTGCATTTTGAGAAAAGCTAAAAGCAAATAATTATTTATACAAGAAAAAAAAGTGTCTTATTTCTTATTTTAGGAATGGGATAAGAGTCGTACGAAAGTGCATCAATCCTTAAGAGTAACATAAAACAAATTTTATTTATTTTGCGTTCATAATGGAATCATTACGAAACCCAATTGCGTATCGAAAGAGCCTTCATTTCGATACGCAATTTTTTGTTTTCGAACTTTTGATCTTTTTATATATTAAAATATTTTTAAATCTAAAGTGTTTTTAATTTCATATTTTAGCAAAATTGTAAAAAATACCGGAAAAGAAATGTTTAAATTTTGCAATATTTTCTTCCTGCCATTATGGCGTATGTACGAATTAGGTCTCGACATACGTGACAAAAACGTGATTTATAGAGAGATACAAGCAAAACACGGCCACTTGTTTTTACACTTGACAATTATGCTCTGTGCTTATCAAATAATTTGCTTTTTGCGAAATGACATTGATGTTTCAATATCAAATGTAAAAGACATACATATAGTCCAGTCAATAGAGGTTTTTACCCTACAAAAGATGAAAAAAAAAAACGATTTTAACATATGTTGTTTGGATCAAGACGGGGATGAAAAATTCAAATTTGTGACCTTGGGGAGGCTCGGCGTGAGCCCCCATCTTGGATCAAAGGTGCAAAAAACGAGTTTTTCGCTATTATTTTGAAAACAGTGGCTCGTATCATAATTTTACAAGAATAAAAAATTAAAGCTCGTTATTTTTTGATGAACTCTCAAAGAGGTATGTTCAAAAATAGGTGATCAGAACAACAATTAATGAAAGAATTTTTAGTCACTCAAAATATACACAATATTAAGTTTTTAATACTTAGTCTAATAGATCTTCTTATTTATAACAGTTTACATTCGCCGTGGCATCCAAAGAAGTAAATTATCGATAATTTTTAAATAATTTTTGCCAACGCTTTCTCAAAAATTCATTAACCACTCTGATCCGGTTAAAGATACGAAACCAAGGTTTGAAAATTTTACTTCAGCTTGGAATTCTCCTTTTGTTATGTTAAATGTTTGTTGCCCCGATGACTGGTTCGCGAATTATTAACAATTTAAACTTATATGAAATTTCTTTAAAATTTGAAACATCTACAAATCCGCTTAGTTGTCATTAGAAAATTTAACACGTATTAAATGCATGATAATGTTTATCTTTAACCGTGTCGAAATTTCAAAAGAAAAAATTAAAACTAAACCGATTTGCAGATGCTTCAAATTTTAAAGAAATTTTATTTAACTTTAAATAGGTAATAATTCGCGAACCACTCATCAGAGTAAAAAATCATTTAATATGGCATGAAGGAGAATTCCAAGCTGAAGTAAAATTTTCAAACCGCTGTTTCGTATCTTTAACCGGTCAGAGTGGTTGATGAATATGTGGGAAAGCGTTGGCAATTTTTTTTTTAAATCATAGATAATTTACTTCTTTTGATGCTACAACGAATGTAAACTGTTATAAATAACAAAATCTATTAGACTAAGTATTAAAAACTTAATATTGTGTATATTTTGAGTAATTAAATATTCTTTCATAAATTGTTGTTCTGGTTACCTATTTTTGAACATACACCTTTTTGAGAGTTCATCCTAGGTAAAAAATGCAACAATCCTTTTTGTACAAAAAGTAACGAACTCTAATTTTGTATTCTTGTAAAATTTTGATGCGAGCCACTGTTTTCGAAATAAAAGCGAAAAACTCGTTTTTTGCACCTTTGATCCAAGATGGCGGCTCACGCCGTCTCCCCAAGATCACAAATTTGAATTTTTCATCCCCATCTAGACCCAAACAACATACATATGTTAAAATGTTTTTCCCCACCTTTTGTTAGGCAAAGGTCTTTTTTGATCTCCATTGACTGGACTAATACATTCTTATAAATTCAAGTTTTCATTCTATGCTAGCAGCGCTCGTAGCGGACAATTAAGGCGAACCAATGATGCCGCATCCGTCATCGTATTGCGGCCGATTTAACTAACAATAAATTTAATAATGTTTGTACAAAAAAATACGCTATATTTTATTATTTTTATTGTATTAATATAACATGGCATGTATAGCATTGCTTTCATGTAGAAAAATCATTAGATTTCAGCATGACTAAATTTCCCCATTAATATGAACTTTCAAATAATTGAATAAATATTAACCCAATGTTACCAACTACAACATTACACATACAAATTTCCCTAAACTAATTCCGTTTAATATAGCAGTTTTTTTAAAACTATTTTAATATATAAAAGACGCAAAATATAAAAGAAAACCATAAAGGACTCATTTTAGACTTTTTCTCTCATTTGTCATTAATTTTGATGTGAAAAAAAAAACATGTCTTATAAAACTCGTTCTTTAATATACTATTTTGCGTGACTATTTTGTACTCATGCATTGAAATGTGTTGTTTCGTGTTGCCTAAGCAACGTCGAAACCAGAACCAGTAGTGGCAGCACGTACTTTAGGATTCTATCAAATGAGGCATTTGTTTTCGCATTTCGCCAGGAAGCGAAAATTTGGTAGCATGCGTGCCTCAAAATAGTCGCCTGCAAGCGTACGACTCACGGCGAAAGTGTCAAAGTAACGTTATTATTTTGCCACAATTCTATTCAAAGCCAATTTATATGTAATTTATACAACTGTTATAATATTTTTTTATATTAATAGCATAAAATCCAAAAAATTCCGGAACAAAAAGCGAATATAGAATTCTGAAGTGAGTGCTACCAAGATTCGTAAAAGTAAAATCGCATTCGCCTGCTTTCTATGATAGAATTCTAAAGTGCGTGCTACCACTACAAGTCTCCAGCAGAAAAGTTTGCGGGAAATTTAGAAAAAAAAACAATACAATTTCTAAAGCATTTCTTAAAAAACTATATAATAAAAAAGTTTAGTATCTAGAAATACTATTTTGCTTATAGCCGATTTCACCAACTTGAAATAAATCTCCAAATAGCTTATTCGTCGAATAAGAGAAAAATATCGCACCGAAACTGTAACACAAACGACGGTATTTATTCTAGCAGTCATATTTTGATACGATATTTTTCATTTATTTGACGAATACGCTATTCGAAGATTTATTTGATGTTGGCGAAAAAGTAGATGTCATAACCACGAGTAGTGGCGTACCCAGGGACAAGTTTTTACTTTACCACTTTTTTGTTTTTTTTTTTTTATATGGGAAATGATATAATTTCTTGTTTCTAATATTTCAACCCCCACCCCCAGCTCGAAAATTTACGCCTATGATTACTAGTTTACTATGTTATTATCTTACCTTTTGAAATTCTTCTGGGTTCAAATCTTCCTTCAGTTTATCAAAAACGGAAATATCCTTCAAATCACTTAAACGAGAATGAATATCTTTTCCTTTTTTAGGACGAAGTAACAAATATAGCGTGCCTACATCCGGAATAGTTCTTAACAATTTCTCTATTAAACAAATTCCCACAAATCCTGTGCCTCCAGTAATAAAAATATTTTTCTTACTATAAAATTGCTTTATATTTTGGTCCGTCATCTACAAAGAAAATATAGTTACACAACGTAAAGAAAATGTATCATGAAACAATGTATTTTTTATTTTGCATTTCTTGAACTACATAAGTATGTAAGACAATATGTGAAAGTCCGAGTTTAAAATTCCTTCATATAAGCGAGATATTAAATTTTGAATTGTAAACTTCATTTGTGACGTAGGTAATGTGGGTATACCAGAAGTAAACAAACAGTGGTTCACAGACTTACGAAAAAATGTTGAGCAAATTACAAAATAATGTGTATTTGAGTTGTAATATTATATTTTATTATTAGAGAAAGAAAATATATTATTGCAATTAATTTATTTTACGTTTTTTCTTATTTTACAAAAAACATTTTGACATTCTCGAAACATGGCGCTAGAATCGAAAATTTTTTACAGGTGTAACTGTAATAATTATTTTACATACAGGTACCAAACACTTTTTCGTTTCACGCTTACTTGTCATTTCACAAATATACTTTTCTTTAAAATAATCACAATAAAACTTATAACACCACTCTTACTCACGATTTCAAACAAATTTCAAAGGAATGCAGCAGATAGATCAACATGCGAAGGCAAGAAAATCACCCGAACAGCATCCGAACATATCCGACACACCGGAATAATTCTATTCTTAGTTGAAAGCACTGATCTCTATACATAACTGGATCGCGTATCCCATGTTAAAATCTTGTCACTAATTTAATGTCGCCATATTTAAAAAAGTGTAGTCTCTCGGCTCATTTTTGGCTGGATATTCAAATTACTATCTGATAGATTTGAATTAAAATACATATTTTTTCAGCAGGAAAGTAAGATATATACAAAATACGATATTTTATTTTTAATTAATATTACAAATATAATAATTTAATTAAAAATGATGAGAAAATATGAACATTGTATCTATATTATTAATTTTTAAAGAAAAACAATTACATGAAATATAGTACAATAAAATATATAATCTTTATTAAATTTCAGCTTAATAATTAATATAAAATTCTTTTGTATTCATCAATATCTCTGAAGTGACATAATGACTGCTACATATTTTCTTGAGACTTTTTAAATTCTCATCTATGAATGTGTAACGAAATTTGATTCCGCAAAACCTGAAAAAGTATATTATATTAGATTTTGAAAACCAGTGCAATCAGTAAATATTTTTTACTTACTTTAGTACATAAAATTTAATACCATGTACCGTGCAGACTATATTACAAAATAGTACAGCAACAATAAATTAATAAAGATATATATGGAAGAAGTGTATTACTGTCATCATTAACTTATGAAAAATAAACGTTCTTTTCTTTGGCACAATATACACATTTTAATACCATTTTGCTAAACAGTTGAGTAGGCAATAACACTACGTCAGGCCGAGAGACTACACTTTTTTCCAATATGGCGGCTTTCAAATAATCACAAAACGCCGTATCTCCATCGTATCTCATACGCAATCCAGTTATGTATAGAGATCAGTGGTTGAAAGCGAAGTGAAAGCGGAGCTCCATACAGTACAATTTCAAACTTGAATCCTATTTGCTTAAACATGCGTGCACATGTCCTACGTCATCAAAAGTAAAACTCCCCGTATTTTTTAGAGGGAGTAATAAAAAAATAGTTGGTATTTTCCGTATCGTTTAACTGTTATCTTTCATTTTTTTGGTAAACTTTTACTGTTTTCGATTACGGTGGAATAGCCTGTTCATAAAGCGGAAGTGGTACTTTACTGGAAGCTCTAAACAGATTTTTTTGAAAAAATATATTAAAATATGATCTTAACCTTCTCTAATTTGGTATTTAAATTTGGTTTATATTTCGAAACAACATATTAGACGGAAAAATACTACCTTTTTTTTAGTTTATGTTCTGTATTTATTAATTTTAACCCAACGTTTCGGCACCATAAACTGGTGCCTTCTTCAGGGGATACATTGACATAAATATGTTAAAAACAATAATAACAAGTAACCAAGGTAACAAGAAATATTCATAAATGTTACCTTTTGTTATTGCCGGGCATGCATATATTGTCTAGAAAATTGTATACATAAAAAAGGTAACATTTATGAATATTTTTTGTTACCTTGGTTACTTGTTATTAATGTTTTAAACATATTTATGTCAATGTATCCCCTGAAGAAGGCACCAGTTTATGGTGCCGAAACGTTGGGTTAAAATTAATAAATACAGAACATAAACTAAAAAAAAGGTAGTATTTTTCCAATTAATCCGTACGTCACTGGTTAGTTAATAAAAATCAGGGCATCGAACCCGCAAAAAATTGGATTCGGTTTAGGTTCAGGTTAATTAGTTTTTTACAAGATGGGTTCGGGTGCTGTTCTGGTTCAAGCATTAATAAAATTTGCGGTTTTGTTCGCGGTTCAGGTTCGAAATAAAGTAAAATGAAAGCCGGAATTTACGCAAAACGCAACAAGAAACGAACACAATTTTCACGAAAAGTCAGCCCAGACAGTAACGCAGACGCCTAAGACGTCGGTTATCGGCTGTATTTTCTTTTCGAACTAAAAATTTACCTGAACCGGAGTTGAACCCCTAACCTGAATTTTAAGGCTCGGTTTATGAATGAATATTTCTTGTTACCTTGGTTACTTGTTATTATTGTTTTTAACATATTTATGTCAATGTATCCCCTGAAGAAGGCACCAGTTTATGGTGCCGAAACGTTGGGTTAAAATTAATAAATACAGAACATAAACTAAAAAAAAGGTAGTATTTTTCCAATTAATAATATGAGTTCTGAAAGATATTTTAATAACATATTAGACGTTGACTAAATATGATAAACCAGAAGTGGTATTTAATTTGGAGCTCTTTTCGAGGAAAAACAATTAAATATAATGAAAAATTTCGTATTACAGACTTTTCTATTTATTGTACTGATTGGCTGCTTTATCGGCGAGCACTGACCAAAACAACCAACAGTTCACGCAGTGATTGAGAGAAGATGAATGAACTCAGTGAAGTATTAGGGTTAGATCGCTAGTTCTTGAACTCTGGTTATTTTGTTATTTTAATAATTATTATTCGTGTTAGTCGTATTATTACTTATTTTTATTAGTCGTTATAAATCGTATTTGTGTGTTTGTTTAAAGTAAATGTGTGTAATTTAACTAGTGATTAATTAAATGAACATTGATAATTAAAATAAACAATGTCTTCTCCACACGCCCAAAATGAATCCCGGCCCCAGAAAACAACACTTTAAATCAATCAACAGTCGGCGCTTCATCGTCTTCCAGCCGTGTAGAAAAACTGTTAAAAAAAATTGCTTGAACGTGAACTGCTACCAGAACCATTAAAATCGAGTTGGGATAAACATACACCAGGGCCGTCACAGGTGCAATTGCCGCATTTCAACCCTGCTTCTGCGCTTGCTGATCCGGAGGGATGGTGTACATCAGCAGATGAATTTATTAAAATTAATAAACTTGCTTGAATTTCACTAATAACAAGTTTATCAAATTCTTTAATAGGTGAAGCCGCTGATTGGCTTATTAAATGTCGACCATTGGGTAAAACATAGGAGGAAATTCGTGAAATTTTTTTGTCTGTGTTTGCTAAACCTGCAAATTTAATTAAAATGTTTGAAGAGGCTGTCAACGGACGTCAAAATAGTATTCATGGAAGTAAAGTGCGGGACACGAATCTTGACCTGAGGGGTAAGGGAAAGAAATGCTCTCATATCGTGATATTCCATAAACGCCGGCAGATAATATTTATTATAGTATATTTATGCTTCTAACTCATTTGTGTATGCTTATGATATTAATGGATCTGAGTGTAAACAAGACAAGATCTGAATCGAACAGTAATAACATAGATCAACTGCCAATATAAGAAAGGCTGCGTAGCTTTAAAATTTATTTGGGCAACTATTATATGTTATACTGGGTATGCGCGAAGTAAATTAATTATATTTTGAGCGCATATATTAGACAGTGATCTGTGCTAACATATTTTCCATAGCTCATCTTTCATGTCCCGCACTATACAGTGTGTCCCATTTAGAGGTGCCACCATTGGGATTTCGAGAACTATAAGAGATACGATGTCGGTTAAATGGAACTTTTTGTGCACCTTTGGGAGATCATCTCAGATGTGCTTTTGTTTTTCTAAAAATTCTCATAGGACACTAGATAATGACGAAAAACTGAATATTGTTGATTTTTTCTTTCTCAAATAACTTCTAAACTATTAGTAATTGAGAAAAACGTTTCAAATATAAAATATAGATATTTTTATCAGGGCATCGAACCCGAACCTGAACCGAACCAAAACCGGAACCAAACCGTAACATTTTAGGGAACCCAAACCGAGAACTGAACCTCAGATATATTTTTAATTGAACCTGAGTCGAAACCGAACCGAGCCTTAAAATTCAGGTTAGGGGTTCAACTCCGGTTCAGGTAAATTTTTAGTTCGAAAAGAAAATACAGCCGATAACCGACGTCTTAGGCGTCTGCGTTACTGTCTGGGCTGACTTTTCGTGAAAATTGTGTTCGTTTCTTGTTGCGTTTTGCGTAAATTCCGGCTTTCATTTTACTTTATTTCGAACCTGAACCGCGAACAAAACCGCAAATTTTATTAATGCTTGAACCAGAACAGCACCCGAACCCATCTTGTAAAAAACTAATTAACCTGAACCTAAACCGAATCCAATTTTTTGCGGGTTCGATGCCCTGATTTTTATTAACTAACCAGTGACGTACGAAATAAATTTTTATATCCGTAAATTTTCGAGATATAACACAAACTTATATTTTTTTAAATGGAACCCATATCTTATTTTAGTCTCAAAAAAATAAATATTTTTTTCTCTTTTCAACGATGTAAGGGTTATTATGTTTTATATTTGTTTTGCTCCTAAAATTTAATTTTTCTCTTTATTTTCCTGAATTTTCTAATTATTTCCCAAAAAAACATTATTATTTTTATTAATTATATTGTATTTGATCAAAATAATTTGTTTTATGTCTTTATTACTTAATATTTTTATTCTAAACTCATAATTACAAATTACACTATGATGTGCCAAGGGTGACCTGATACAAAATATTATAAAAATTAATTTGATACGAATTTTGAGCAAATATTTTTAAGGAAATAAATTATTTAAATACAAGGAGTATTTACAAATAGAAATCTACCAATATTTTCAAAATAATTGTAAATTTAATACAAAATAAGGAAAAAATAATAATTTTTGAAGGCAAAACAAATATAAAACATAATAACCCTTACATCGTTGAAAAGAGAAAAAAATATTTATTTTTTTGAGACTAAAATAAGATATGGGTTCCATTTAAAAAAATATAAGTTTGTGTTATATCTCAAAAATTTACAGATATAAAAATTTATTTCGTACGCCACTGGTTAGTTAATAAAAATATCTATCTTTTATATTTGAAACTTTTTTCTCAATTACTAATAGTTTAGAACTTATTTGAAAAAGACAAAATCAACAATAATCAGTTTTTCGTCATTATCTAGTGCCCTATGAGAATTTTTGGAAAAATAAAAGCACATCTGAGATGGCCTCCCAAAGGCGCATAAAAAGTTCCATTTAACCGACATTGTATCTCTTACAGTTCTCGAGATCCCAATGGTGGCACCTCTAAATGGGACACACTGTATAGGTACTGTTAGATGAAGGCTTGCATGTAATTCGTTTAGCATTACATTTAATTAAAACCAGTGAAAGTGACGAAGCATTGGATACCTTATTTGCGCGTTATGGTGTTGGAAATAGAAGTGTAGTTTTAAAAAGAAAACTACAAAATGATGTGCCCAAAGATTTAAAAAGTTTTGTGTGGCGATGCGAAGACAACTGGGTAAACGGCCAGCACTATTTCGGCCAGATCATCACATCACCCCGAAGCATCGTGCCTTTACTCATCCTTTGATCGATTTCCCGGAAAAAGTCATCAGTGTGGTAGAATTGGACACAAGTCGTTCCAGTGCAATATAAAGCAGAATAAATTTGTGGACAGAAAATCAGACAATTTTTGCAAATCTGCTAGAGTGGAAGAGAGAAAGATTAACCTTTGTACCAAGCAAGCTTCCCCTAAAGGCCAGTTAAAGTTGTAAAATGGTAAAACTATTCCATTTATTTTTGACTAGGGCTCAGACTGTTCATTGGTTAAAGAAAATATTTCAGTTGTCTTTAATGATGAACAACGAAGTTGTTTAGTATCGTTGAGAGGAATTGGTGAAACTTGTGTACTTTGTATCACACATGTTATAAATTTAAGTTGTTATAGTTACATATTTGTAATCGTTGTTATGTATTTTGGTTGTGAGATATTAAGTAGTAGTAGCCTTGAAAGAAATGTCATGGAATGTATGTATTCTGTAATAAAAAGAACGTATTAAAAAGTATTGAAGCTAATTATTGAAGTACAAAGTATACACATATAAAACTTCAGAAGTGGGATTAAACAGTATTCTGCTTAAGGAATAACGAAATAAGAAACCGAAAACTCCAAAGATGAAGACAATAAATATGACAGAAACTGGAACAGAAGAAACTGAAGGTAGTGAAGTTGAGGACACTATTAGAATTGCATCAACCGAACAGAATTCAAATAAAGAATTAACCGTGACAGATCTTTTACGAATAATGATGGAAGAAAACCGTAGAAGAGATGACATGATGCATAGTCTTATTCAGAGTCTTAAATTACCGACAGTATTACCCGCAGAAACCCCATCCTTTCATATTATGCCAGATTTAACAAAAACAATTGGAAATTTTAGTGGTGAAAGTCATGGTCCAGAAGCGAAAATATGGTTAAATAAAATTAAATCCATGCAAATATTACATCATTGGCCAGACTCATTCGCCCTTGAAACAGCGCGAACACATCTTGTTGACGGAGCCAGTCACTGGTATGCCGCTCAAGAATCGAAATTACAAAACTGGGAAGATTTTAAAAAAATATTCGAAGGTACATTTGTAAGAGAAGCTAGTATGACTACAAAATGGCGGAAAATGGTCGAACGACTACAAGGGAAGAAAGAAACATTAAATTCTTATTTCCATGAAAAGGTACGTTTGTGTACAGACCTACAACTTAATATAAGCGAAATAAAGGAGCAAGTGTTGTTAGGCTTGTATTCGCTAGAACTATGTACGATGGTAATCGGTAAAGAACACAAAACTATGGACGACCTTTTACATGACCTAATGAAATATGAATTAATTATAAATGAACGAGCAGAAAGAAGCAGAACATTGAGAAGAGAGGCAGGAAATATAATATTAACTAATACAGTAGCCGATGAAGATAAGTCAGAAACAACAATTTCAAAACCAAGATATACAGCAATTAGAAATGACAAAGGAGAATTTAAATGTTTCAATTGCAATAAGTTCGGACACATTGCGAAGGATTGTCCAGAGCCAGTTAAAATGTTTTGTTACAATTGCAAGCGCAATGGACATACCAAGAAATACTGTCTAGAGAAACAACAGAATATTAATGAAAGAGAAGTAAAAATTGTTGAAAATTCAAATAATTCTGCATTAAAATATTTGAAGAAAGTAAAAATAGATGGAACAACATTCCAGAGCATAATGGACACTGGCAGTTCGGATTGCACAATAAAATCAACATGCGTAATTGAAAATAACTTTAATATTGTAAAAGAAAATGTAAAACTAAAGAGCTTTGGTCCAGAAAATTTTGTTGTGAATTCTCCTGGAGTAATTTTTGCCAAAATTGAAGTGGATAATGTAGTAGTAGAAAAGGTGAAAATGAGAATTGTACCCGATGATACGCAACCTGTGGAAGTAATAATTGGGCGCAGTTTTACAGAGACTCCACATGTATATATGAAGATAGGTGAGGAATTAATTTTTGCAGATCGCAATTCAGATCCGTTTAAAAACTTGAACTTAGAAGTAATAAAACCAGCATTACGTGTACAAGAAACTGTTGTGCTTCCCAAACATTCAATCAATTTAGTAAACGTTATTGGACAAAATTCAGAAGAAATCGTCATACCGATTCTAAATTTAAGCAATGAAAAAGAAACAATATGCGACGGAAAGAAGTTAGAAGTAAATAGTGCAAACGTTATAAAGGAGTTACATGCAGAAAATATAGGCAAAATAAAGATAGAAGACATTAATGTTGGAGAACAAGCCACTTTAACAGAAAAAGAAGAATTAATGAAGTTACTAAACGAATATCGGATGTGTATTGCCATGAACGTTAAAGAACTAGGATGTACGGATCTTATGAAAATAAAAATAAAGGAATTACCGAACACTACTCATGTATACAGTAAACCTTGTCGAGCAAGCAACAAAGAAAGAAAAAGATCTTCATCTCCAAGTAAAATTAGTCATCAAATCGATAGAAGTAAGAAAAGAAAAGGTTCACTTCTCTCTAAAAGTAGAAAAATAAGTCAAAATAGAAGTATAAAAAGAAAAAGAGCACATTCCGTTAAAATCAGAAAAATAAAATGTCAAGGTATCAAAAGGAAAAGGTCATCATCTATTGAAAACAAACACGTAAGAAGTAGAAAATCAAATAGACGTAGATCTTCTTACCATAAAAGCAGAAAAGCAAGTCAACATAGAAGCATGAAAAAGAAAAGATCACCTTCTTGTAAAGGCAGAAAAGTACATACTCAACAGTATCTCAAAAGTAGAAAAGGACATAGATTATGTTCCCATGAATACAGAACAATTATATTAACAGTACAAACAAAATATAAAGAACGATATGATTTAAATAAGTATCGTAATGAAATAGGAGAACTAGTATTTATGAAGACTATACCCAAACCTACAGGAGAGACTACCAAATTACAGGCAAGATATAGAGGTCCGTTGGTAATAACAAAAGTTTTACCAAGTAATACTTACTGTGCAGCTGAATTGCGGGAACAACCAAAAGGGCATCGATATGCAACAACTGCACATGTTAGCCAACTTAAATTGTGGAAATCGTTAAATACTACAGACGACGATTCAACTGAAGAACAAAATGTAATAGCAGAAGAAGAAGAACAAAATAAAGATAAAGAACCCCAAACAAAACCCACAAGAATTAAAGGCATCGGAGCAGATCTCATCTCGCGGACGAGATGAAATATAGGATGGCCGAGTGTTATAAATTTAAGTTGTTATAGTTACATATTTGTAATCGTTGTTATGTATTTTGGTTGTGAGATATTAAGTAGTAGTAGCCTTGAAAGAAATGTCATGGAATGTATGTATTCTGTAATAAAAAGAACGTATTAAAAAGTATTGAAGCTAATTATTGAAGTACAAAGTATACACATATAAAACACAAATATTAACTGTTGTTGAAATTAAAAATATACAAATTGAACTTGTTTTACATGTTGTTCCTGATGATAGCATTTCCTGTGATATTATAATAGGTAGAGATTTAATTTCAGAAAATATTTCAGTTAATTTTAGTCCTCAAGGTTTATCATTTTCTCCTGAAAATATTGCCCAGATTTGTGAAAATAATAGTATTAATTTTGATAATGTAAACACTGATTTATATGGAATGCCGTTTTAGCATTTATTCCCACATTTTAAAACAGTCGTACAAACTAATTTATCGAAAAAATAAACTCTCATTAAAAAGAAAGATTTAAACTGATTGTTGAATTAAAATGTTTGTTGATAATATAAATTCCCACATTTTAAAACAGTCGTACAAATTAATGTATCGTAAAAATAAACTCTCATCAAAAAGAAAGATTTAAACTGATTGTTGTATTAAAATGTATGTTGATAATATAATTACAAACATTTTAAATCAACAGTCAACACAAAACTTTCTTTTTAATATTAGTTTAATTTTATGTTTGTTCAATTTATATGATTGTTGATATTTTCTAAACAAACGTAAAAATTCAAGTATCTTCGAAATGAAGTAACATTTATATGAATGAATTGACCCTTTATTTTCACTATACATGAATTAAAACGATTGTTTATTTATGTGATACTTGAATTAAATAATTTATTTAATTCTAAGATATATGCATTAATATGAGTGTTGATAAATTTAAATGTATTAATTTAATTAGCACCGTGATGTTTTTTATCAAAAAGTAGTGTACAAATTTTGGAAATTATTATTTGATTAAATATTTATTATGTTTGATATTACACACATATACTCTTATATTCATCCTCGTGATCTAGTGTGCTTTTTCAAACTTCTCTAGTTCAAACAAAAGTTCAATTTTGACATTACAATCATCTTTTACCTCACTTATAGTAAATAAGGTGTTAACATGTTTAACCTCATTGTCATCAATGTCATTTATTGGCCACTTTTGTTGCTCTTCTTGTAACCAAGTTGGACCATTCAACCATATTTCTGCTGCAAGTAAAGCAAGCTTTGTAGACATACCTCTGGTTAACAAATCAGCGGGGTTGTCTTTGCTAGGGCAATATCTCCATTTTCCCTTTGTTAAACTTCTTATTTCGTTGACTCTATTAGTTACGTATACTTCGATGTATACTTCTTTTCTCTTTGTATTTCCTTTTATCCAGTAAAGAGTGATCTTTTGAGTCAGACCACATAAATATTTCTTTAACATTTAATGTTAAACTCTTCATAATCTTATCCTGCAGTCTAGCTGCACACAATGCGGTAGTTAACTCAAGTTTAGGCAAAGTTAACTGTCTGTCTCCTTTTTTATTTAAGGGAGCAACTCGATTTTTTGCAATTAAAAATTGATAAGTATTTGTTCTCAGACATTTCAAATATGCTACGGTACCATATGCTTGTCAGCTTGCATTAGCAAATACATGTAGTTCCACTTCGTCGTTACTGTTCTTTAAAGCTATGCATGGAAAATGCAAATTTGCTAATTTCGGAATTCTGCATAACATTTTTTTCATTCAGACTTCAAATTTTCGGGTAAACGAGCATCCCATTCAAGACCCTGCTTCCATATACATTGCAGTACAATTTTTATTCTTACGGTGTAGGGTCCAAGCACACCTAATGGATCGAAAATCTTCGTAATGGTCTGAAGTACACTTCTTTTTTTGTAAGATCAGTATCAAAATCTGCATTACGAATATGGGATATGCCAAGCGATATTTCATCGGTCGTAGTAAACTATAAAATTCCTAAAACCTTTTTTGGTTCGCTCTTTACAACAGATTGTTCCTTTTCTTTAAAGTGTTCATTTAATTTCACGTTGTTGGAGCTCCATTTTTTTAAATTCATGTTTGCTGCTTTAAGTATTTCTTTGGACTCATTATCATCATATGTCAATAGCTTCCGCTTTTTCAATGTCTGCAGTTAAACCGACTGCGCCGATTTTAAAATTAAGTAACATTTTTACCAAATTCTGCACTAAATTAGCACCCACTGACAATTGTTCGTTTAACGACTCAAATGAAGGTCCGTGCGCTGAAGCATCGTAAACCACTCGTAACTTGGTCGTATCCTTGTCTTCTCGGTACACTGTGTCTGCGAGGCATACAATAAGTTTTAGAGTCACATAAGTTATTTAACACGATTTCCGCACAATCGTTATTTAAGTATTCGTGGATCGCGCAATCATATTCGTGCAATTTACCGTTTCGAAATAGTTTATTGGTCAAATTGTTCACACGCGCTAATGCTCCCATATAGTTAGAGTCCAAAGATTGTTCACTTTTCCACGGTAACGATACTTCGTAGCGACCGTCTTTAAATTCTATTTTTTCCTTTATAAAGTCATTTGTAAACCCGTTATTCACCTTTTCACTTGAATTTATACCGATAGACTCCAGAGTCAAAATGTCCTTTATATTAAATTCTTCATCAAACGTTTGTACGTTTAATACAGTCACTAAATTCAAATTTACCATAAAGTCGTAATTATTGTTACTATAAACGGAACCGAGTAATGTCCATCCCAATTTCGAATTTATCGCCGTCATATCTTCAGTTAATTGGTACGTTTCACCTGTGATTAACTTCAAGTAGTTAGCAGCTCCAATCAGTAATGATATTCCGCTTATTACTTGCTGTTTCTGCTTCGTATTTGCTAGCTGATGGTTTCTTGAAAATTCTCTAATAATAGGATTCTTCAAACAGGGCGTCTCTAAAGAATTGAAACAGATTTCAGGGACCTCTGTTGCTTCTATCTCGATAAGTTCATTGTTGTATTGGCCTTTTAAAACTATTTTGACTCTGTTACATAGTCTAGCCGGTGCTCTTGTTTTATTACCAAATGCTTGTATGGCTATTTTATATGTATCCGTAATAGATAAATCCAACTGACGCAATAAGCTTTCTTTTATGAATGTGAGTTGGCTACTACCATCTATTACTATTCGAGCTAACGTCTTCTTGCGTTTTATTCGTAACTATGTACGCACAGGCAGTTTTCAAGTAAACATTGTCCAATTGAGCGTTCGTTAATAAACTTGAAGAACTTTCACTATTTGATGTATTAGGTTTAATATCAGTTCTTTTTTGTTCTCGGTAACTCTGATCACACATGTCTGTTTTTGCATTTCGCACAATTTAAATCTCTAGTTTTACAATATTTTGAACTGTGGTTCGGCTTTGTGCATCGAAAACAAAGTCTTTTTTGCTTTAAAATATTCTTCTTTTCGCTTAAACTTAAAGAGTCACAATCTTTTGTTTGATGAGTTTTGGCTTGACAGAACAAAAAATAATCTTTTACACTCGTTAATAGACCAGCCGCAGTGAACATTTTATTTCTTGGCTATTGCTAATAATTTCTGAATATAAATATCTACAATACGCTCTGATTTCCGTATTCGTCTTTTAACAATTCAATTGCAACCTTTTAAGACGATTAACTCGACATCAATCCGTTACTTGTTATTAATGCTTTACCAGTTAAGTACGATTTTAGATATGCAAATTTTGCAGCATCATCTAAATTTCTGTTCTCGTGAATTGCGAGATTGTACTGCTCCCAAAACGCAGGCCAATTAAAAATATTACCATCAAATTTAATTAAATCAAGCTTGACTAATCTTACCAGAGTCTGTCCCTGTCTACCTTGATTACGCGCCATATCTTCTTGTCGCTGCAGCGCTGGTAAAGGTGAAACCGCGCCCTCTTCACTTCTGGTTGCTACGATGTCTGCTTGCATTTGTCGATGTATCTTTTGCTCTAGTTTTGCAATTACCTTTACTGCGTTGTCATTATATTCCACAATTTTCTCGCACTCATGTTCTAGTTGGTTTTCATCGAAACCTGGTGCTAACCTTTCATTAATTGTTAATTAGTACTGGAATTTCGTTCACATTAACTTCGTCTTACTTCATCAGCTCCTCTGCTTCTTTAATTATGATCGTTAGCTGTTTGCGGTACGGTTTTCTTAGTGATAAATCCATTTTCTTCGTTATTACGTTACACATAAAAATTGATCAAAAGTAATGCAATATAATATTACATAATCATGCGTCGTCGTAGACTGAGACTGTCTGTTCTCTACTCGTCAGAGCTGACGTGCTCGTGTTCGTGCGACGTTGCTATGCGGTTGCTGGCGACAGCCTATTGGATCTTGTAAAGGTTGGTTACACACTGAGCGGTTTTTACCGCGTCGGTAAATTGGCCGTCGCCGCCTACCGAATTTGATGTGTTTACACATTAAGCAGTAAAAGCGCCGCCGCTTATTAGCGGTAAAAGTAGAGCCGCTCGAGTTGGCAAAAAGGAGGCGACTTGATCGTTAATTTACCTTGATTTGGCTTATATGTGTTTTGCTTTGCCAATTGACAAGTTATTTAATTTCGTCAAAGTCCTTTCTAATACCAAGGCACAACTCTTTCCATCCATGCAGTCCTTGTAGCTTCTCGATCTAAAATTTTCTAGTGATTTATCTCATAACACAGGTCTCTCTTCAACCAATGAAATGAGAAGATCGTTATCTACTTTACGACGTCTTCGCCACATTTTCAACAAAAATAATGGGCCAATTTAATTCATTCCGATAAATGTTACTTCATTTCTACGATACTTGAATTTTTACAATTGTTTGAAAAATATGAACAATCATATAAATTCAACTAATATAGAACGAATGAATTAGGCGGCGGTCTCACTGCACGAGTCGTGTCACGTGGTGTAATATCGTTTCATACCGTGTCGTTTAAAAATCGACGATCCGGTCTCACTGATCGAATTGCTTCGATCATTTAGTGTCGACTAGATTTCTTAACCTTTAAAATCTTGGAAGCTTTTGAGATTTTTAGAAGGTAATATTATTAATATTATTATTATAATGTGTCGCCAACATTATCTATTACATTCATATTCGCATAACCTGGCCTAGACTGATCATGAAGATCTGGACTATCTCTGACTAAATTGATTAATAAATCAATTTCGCCAGTGCTCCATTCCTTTAATATTATTTTAGTTTCAATATTCATTCAATAAATTAAATCAACCGACCGAACAATATGAGGACTTGATTCTTGATTGTGAGGTTATTGTCATTTACTACACATCTTGGAGGAAGGAGGAAGGAATAATATGGAGAGAGCATAAACTTATATTGGCGAGGGGAATGTAACACGGTGGGAACGGACGCAAGTAGTCAGTATTTCATGTTAGAGTGGGGATTCGCGCGGTCAATACGAAATGAAATACTCATATTTGATCAATTTATTTCAATTATGCGATAAAAATTTAAATAAAATAACTAATAGGCTATGAACTATGACTTGGGACAAATGCAACAGTATTCCAAGCAGAAGTACACGCAATTTTAACCAGCGTGCAATTACTATTGGAGAAAAACTACCACAATAAAAGAATCTCCATAGTACCAGACAGCCAAGCCGCACTTAAGGCACTAAACTCGTGTAAGGTAGGCTCAGGACTAATTCTGCACTGCATCCACAGATTGAATGCCTTAGGAGCGACGAATAAATTAAGATTGATATGGGTACCCGGGCATTCAGAAAATGAAGGAAACCGGGCAGCCCACCATCTTGCAAAAGATGGGACAAATATACCTTTTACATGACCAGAACCTGCTTGCGGAATAACTGCGCAAACAGTTAAGCAAGAACTTAATACTTTGCTTTGGCAATGGCACAAACGGCATTGGACAGCCACATCAGGCCAAAGACATTCCAAGCTCTTCCTGAATGAGCCATCCAAGAAAAGAACAGACAACTTACTTGTAATGAGCAAGCAAGATGTCAGACTAATAACAGGACTGGTAACAGGACACTGTCAATTAAATAAACATTTGCATAGGTTGGGCCTCAAACAAGAACCAACATGCAGAGGATGTGGAGAAGAGGATGAAACCCCTGAACACTTAATATGTCACTGCGAAGCATTTATGGCAAGCAGACATAGTCTTTTAGGGGCAAAGAAATTGCACACTGAGACACTAAAGGCCATTAGTCTAAAGAAAATTTTGGAGTTTACATAACATACAGGGCTCCTAGAATAGGAGGAAAACACGGAGGGTACAATAGACCAGAAAGGTCGCAGTACAGGGGCAAGAATAAACCACCTCCCGACAATAATAATAAATAGGCTACGAATAAAAAACAAGAGTGATTAATTAAAGTTAGAAAATTAAAAATTGTTGATTACTCGGTATACTTAATGATCCATTATTTTCTAAACGCATCTATATGATTTAAAACAGCAGAAGTATATTTTATTATTGTTTCTGGTTCAAAGCAATGCACGCTATAAAATTAATAAGCAAAGAAATATTGCCAAAATGAAATTTAACATTGAATATCATACGTTCGCTATAAAAAGCAGACATCAAATATAAAACAAAATAATATTAAGTAAGGACTGCAAGTGTTATACACATAAAACACACGCTGATTTAAAATATATAAATATAAAATAGTCTCCTAATTTCCTAACACTTTACAACAAACGATTGAAGATACTCGATTAGTGGGACCGCCGCCTTATTGAAAAGATATTTTTGTACTGGCTGATGATTTAAAATGTTTTTTAGAAAATTTTGTAATTATATTATCAACAAACATTTTAATACAACAATCAATTTAAATCTTTCATTTTAGTAAGTTTAATTTTACGATACATGAATTTATAAGACAGTGTCTTTTAAATTGATTGTTCTAAAATTATCAACAATCATATTAAATCATGTATCGTAGAATTAAACAAACAATTTAATTCAAGAATCACAGAAATAAACAATTGTTTTAATTCATGTGTCGTGAAAATAAAGGGTCAATTTAATTCATTCATACAAATGTTACTTCATTTCTATGATACTTGAATTTTTACGTTTGTTTAGAAAATATCAACAAACATAAAATTAAACCAATATTAAAAAGAAAGTTTTGTGTTGACTGTTGATGTAAAATGTTTGAAAAGTTTGTAATTATATTATCAAGAAACATTTTAATTCAACAATCATTTAATTCTTTCTTTTTAATGAGAATTCATAATATGTGGAAATAAATGTTAAAACGGCATTCCATGCAGGTCAGTTAGAAATTCGTTTAAAAGATAAAAATAAAATTGTACAGCGGCGTCCGTACCGTTTATCATCTACTGAATGTGAGATTGAACGATCAGTTATTAGATTCAAACATCATCCGCCCTAGTTGTTCACCTTTTGCAAGCCCGATTATTTTAGTAAAAAAGAAAGATGGATCAGATCGTATGTGTGCAGATTTCAGAGAATTAAATAGTAATACAGTACCAGATAAATATCCTTTACCGTTAATTAGCGGTCAAATTAATCGTATTCACGGTGCATATTATTTTACATTAGATATAGCTTCTGGATTTCATTAAATTCCTATAAATTCTAATTCTATAGAAAAGACCGCTTTTGTTACACCAACTGGACAATATGAATATTTGACAATGCCATTTGTTCTTATGAATGCACCTTCTGTTTATCAAAGAGCTTTGATAAGGCGTTAGGCGAATTACGCAACACAATTGCTGTTAGATACATAGATGATATTTTAATACCATCTAGATCTGTTTATGAAGGATTAGAAAGGTTTGAAATTGTTTTGAAAGCTTTAATAAACGCCGGTTTCTCTTTGAATTTTTAAAAATGAAGTTTTCTTAAATTAGAAACAGAATTTCTTGGCTATTTATTTCGAGCAGGAGAATTGCGACCCAATCCTCGTAAAAATTTTGCTCTTATAAATTCTGCACTGCCAAAAACTCCTACAGAAATCCGTAAATTTTTAGGTTTAGCATCTTATTTTCGACTATTCATTCTATCTTTTTCAAAAATTGCTACCCCTTTGTATTAGCTTGCGGCAAGTTCGACCAAAAAGATTCAGTGGTTACCAAAACAAGACGAGGCAAGAAATATTTTAATTAAATTTTTAACAACAGAACCGGTATTAACTATTTTTGACCCACTTCTTCCCATTGAATTACATACTGATGCTAGTTCTGAAGGTTATAGTGCTGTTTTACTACAAAAAAATAATTCAAATTCGCATGTTGATGCATATTTCAGTAAACGTACAACCAATGTAGAATCACTCATATGAACTCGAGTAAATGCGGTTAAACATTTCTTGCAAGAAAAATTCTTTACAGTAGCAATTGACCGCAATTCTTTCAAATCCTCGAAAAATAAAATGGGGTCATACCACATTTTCCAATTTATTTTTTTTCTGAAAGTATACTTAAAACCACTCACAGAAATATATATTTTATATCACATAAGTTTCTAGTTTTACAGAAATAATTTTTTAAAGTTTATATTAAATTTCAAATGACGTCATGGTTTTGCGACCGTGACCGTAGTCTCTCCTATCGAATAAAAATGGAACTACGTTTGACGTTTATGTTATTTGACTTGAAAGCAAACGTGACAGCAAGTTATTTTGTATTCGTGCTTTTGTTTTTATTGTATATTGAATAATTTGATTATGGAAATTAATCTTGAGGTTTAGGAATACGAACAAAAACTTTATTTTTGCTTCTCAACGAGATGTTCTCGCAAGACGGCACAGAACAATATTATACACCATGGTAATATCTAAATCACACATAATTTGTATTTATTAGAACATTTCGTAATTTGTACTTACATTTAAACAAAAACAACTTATTGCAAAGATATTTACTTTGAAAATGTTGGTTATGTTCGAAAAATGTGACATCTCTGCGCTGCGCTAACATTCATGTACTACGTGTACGAGTACATGTGTGCGTGACTATCATTATATGTGTGTACAAAACCATGACGTCACAAAATAAGACTCAAAATGTTTAGAAAGAAAATCATGAATGAAAAGTATAAGAATATTACATATTTTTCATGTATATATGTATAAAATTATGTAATTTTTTTAATTATATAAAAAAAATCAATATATTTTTTTTTTTGTATGACCCCATTGATTTAACTCGTACGGTTCACAGATGGTGGGCATTTTTACAATCTTTTGATTTTGATAAGCAGTACAAAGAACGCTCACAGAAGAAACATGCAGACTTTTTATCTCGTAATCCGTTACCAAATGTTGAAAATTGTATACAAATTTTTGATAAAAAAAGACAGAATTCGTGGATTTGCAAAAATACTGGTTGCAGGTTGAACAACAAAGAGATAATGAAATAGTACAATTAATTGCAAAATGGAAATCTAATGAATTTTCTGATGATTTAGCCAAAACTTAAGATGTTCGAAATAATATTTTATTTCGTAAAATTGAGAGAAATAAAAAGTCTTAAGTGGTTACCAGTTGTTCCTCGTTCTATGGCTTGGTCTGCAAATAATCATATTAAACATTTAGGATGGGAAAAGACTCTTGAAAAAGTTTATGAATTTTACTGGTTTCTAAATATTTCAAAAAATGTCAGAAAATGTGTGAAAAATTGTTTAGTTTGTAAAGCATCAAAAGGCAAAACTAGTACCCAACAAATTCAGTTACATTCAATACCAAAAATTACAAAACCTTCAGTTCATATAGACATCTGGTAAATTAAGTGGAAAAAGTGATAAAAAAGAGTATGTGTTGGTACTAATTCATGCTTTTTAAAAGTTTGTAATTTTATATCTTGTTCGCACACTAACAGGGAAACAAGCTGCTCTGCTGAATCTTTCAAAAAATTTACTTACTTGTTTGGGGCACCGCTCAGCATAATTGCTGATCAAGGAAAATGTTTTACAAGTTCTGAGTTTAAAATTTTTTGTTCACAAAATAACATTGATTGCATTTTATTGCACACAGCACGAGTAAAGCAAATGGACAAGTGGAGCGAGTTATGCAAACTTTAAAAAATACTTTTACTGCTATTGAGACAGAAGGTGCTAAAACATGGCAAGATAGTTTAGGGGTGGTTAAGCTTGCTTTGAATTGTTCAAAACATAAAACTACAACATTGTTTGGCTCTAATATTCGATCTCTCGAACTTAATAAAATTTTACATGAAGGTATAAAAAGTGATAGTGATGATGATGATAATTTGAATAATATTCGAGAACAGGCTAGTGCAAATATTGTTAAATGTGTATGGAAAGATGCTAAGAGGTTTAATGCAGGAAAAGCTAAGGTGAAATCTTTTACTGTTGGTGACTTTGTTTTTGCTAAATGTAATGAAAGAATACTATCAAAATTAGATAGTAAATTTAGAGGTTCGTACAAAATTGTGAAAATTTTACCAAATAATAGATATGAAGTAATAAAAGTTGGAGGAAAAGGCAAAAGTTTGCTCATGATGAGTTGCGCGTGGTCCCAAGTACGCAAGTTCAAGATGATTTTGATATGGATTTGAGCGTCAGTCATGAGCCAGTGTCGGCGACTGAGAATTAAGGTACTAAGTTATTTGAATGGTACTGAGTTATTGTTTGAATGGTTGTTCATGTTGAGTTTGTTGGTAGACTGCTGCGGTAGTCTTGAGTTTGTTGTAAAGTTTGTGGATATGATAGACTGCTGCGGTAGTAACCATTGAAGTACTGAGTGGAAAATGACAGATTGCTGCGGTAATCTGGTCAAAGTACTTATGTGTTATGACAGACTGTTGCAATAGTTTGGTCATTATATTGAAATGAAAGTTGACAGATAAGCTGCGGTAATCTGGTCAAAGTATTTGTGATATGACAGGCTGTTGCGATAGCCTGGTCATTGAATTGTGATGGAGATGACAGATTGCTGCGGTAATCTGGTCAGTGATGAAACCACTGCGGTGGTAATGAAGCTGATGCGGTAGCCAGTTGATTTATATGCGAATATTTGATATGTCGCAAATTTATTGAGGCAATGGTCAGGATGGAAGAGCATGTCTAATCTCTTCATTGTGTGTTTGACAGATTACAGCTTGAATTAAGGTAGCGCACGAGGTCGGGCGAAATGTCAGAATGGCCATGGCGGCGGCGGCGGTTCCCATAAGGGTTTCCCCGACTTCTAAGTCAAGAACGCGTTCACGCATCTTATTTTTGAAGACGGGGCTTCCCCGAGGTCGTGTGCGGTCGAAAAAAACCAACAGGTCAAAGGAAATGACTTCAATATAGTTCACGTAGTGATTGAGAGAAGTTGAAAGAACTCAGTGAAGTGTTGGGGTTGGATCGCTAGTTCTTGAACTCTGGTTATTTTGATAATTATTATTCGTGTTAGTCGTATTATTACTTATTTTGTGTTTGTTTGTTTAAAGTAAATGTGTGTAATAGTGTTTAATTAGTGTTTAATTAAAAGAATATTGATAATTAAAATATAATAATAAATGTCTTCTCCACACGCCCAAAAAGAAATCAGGCCCCAGTCTCCGACATATATGTTTGAAATCTGAACTGTGTAGGTAACTAAGGAATTATATTTATAAACATATGCTCCGGGATTTATAAAATAGATTATTAATGGTACTGAATTATTTATAAAATATATGGAAAAAGTATGAATGCATACCTGTAGAAAATTTAATAGTCTTTAATTTTTATAATAACATAAATCACGAAAAAATTTAATTTAAAGGTATTTAAAAAAAAAAACTTTTGAACTTGAAGTAAAGTGCCATTTCCGGTTACCTGATTTACAGCAAAACTAATGGCTTTTTTCCATCTTAGAATAGGATAGAAATACAAGGTTTCAGATTTTTTTGAATATGATAGTATTGAGTTAGAGCGTTAACAAAATCCATACAATGTACATACATATACAGACATATACAGACATCGTGAAAATGTTAAAATCGGATTGTAGGGATCTTACAACGTGGTCATGTACCAAAATCTCGACATGCGATTTTTACACGATCCCTATACCTCCCTTACCAAGGATAGCGGGAGGTAAAAATACAATGAAAAATGATTAAAATATTACATTTTTATTGCATATTCAATTCAAATTTTTTTGCATTAATTTTACATTACACTTCACAATTTTAAATATTTTTTTTTATTAAATATTTAAATTTATATACATCTAATTGAATACCTACACATTTACTGATATTTAATTAATTTAATTTGTTATTTAACGTCAAGTAATATAAGAAGTAAGAAGTATACATATAATTATATATTTAGTTAGGTACTTTCTCTTTGCCCTTTTCCG
Source organism: Ophonus ardosiacus (assembly GCA_943142095.1). Lineage (NCBI taxonomy): Eukaryota > Metazoa > Arthropoda > Insecta > Coleoptera > Carabidae > Ophonus > Ophonus ardosiacus. Next base: position 31,540,553 of record OW964826.1, on the reverse strand, counting down.
ATTTACCTTGCATGTTATCATTTTATTTACCTAACTTATTTATACACCGACCGGCAAAAAAACGGGGTAAGTAAACTTGTACCCCCCCAAGTTAAATTTATAAATAAATAAATAAAAAAAACAATAATAATAATAATACCAGTAATTGCTCTCTTTATGCATCCTAAACCTTAACCTAACCGTACAAAAGTTCCGGGCGTGATTTCTGTGCGAAAATGTTCAAATATTCATTAAAGAATAAATGTGTTCATAAAAAAATACAATCTGGCAACGGCTACTAGATCATAAAAAAAAACAAAAGTGGAAATAAAAATAATTGTGCATATAAGCCCATAAAGAGTGCAATTATTAGAAATATTTTTTTTTATAATTTTTAAATGGGGTGGTCAATTTTATTTATATAAAAAACTGACCACCTTCAATATCACCGATATCTCGTATTACGAGCGCACTTTTATAATAAAAGAGCCACACATGCAATGTGTTGAATTTGTTCCATATTGAATGAATAAAAAATAACTTAAAAAAATGTTATAGCAAATTTAAAGAAACAAATACTATCCTCTTTAAAAGAAAGCTTGACAAAACCATGGAGATAAAGCTTTGAAAAAAAAAAAAATACATTGAGAGTGTTAACAAAATTTGTAAGTTGGTTTCAGCTACCTAACAAACATGAATATGAAATAATTTTAATTGTTCATCAACAGCAACAATAGTTTATAGTAAATGTAGATTTTGTTCCAAGAAGTAACATTGTAGTACAATAATTCTATGAATTACATAAAAAATTCTTTAAATAATTAGAATTTTAATACTACAGTAACTTTAGATTTTTTATTTTTGTAATAGTTATTTAAAGAACAAGAGTAAAAAATGTCGTAACGTAAGTTTGTCGTGGAGTTGCATAGAAATAATTTTTAAGTCTGCAATAAAAGTGTGAAAAACGTGCCGTAACGTTTCATTATTTTACGCGGTTGCGTTAGAAACTGCTCTTTTCACATTTTTATTGTGTTAAAAAAGACATAATTTCTAAATCCATTTTAATGAAAAAAAGTATAACAAACGTAAATAAAATATATTGTAATACATAATAGTTATTTATGTATTAATAATAGTTATTTATGTATTAAGAGGGGGTGCAAGGGTGGATTCAACTCCACCCAATGTCAACCTCTCCTCCTAGTGGTGCACCCCGGGTAATGCTAACGAGGCTCTGGCGACCGAATCTAGGCGGTATAACCACGATTTGGTATGTGGAACGTAAAAACCCTTCTTGAATCCGAAGCAGTTCTAGGTTTAAGCGAAACAAGATGGCCTGGGGCAGGAGAACTCCACACTAATGATGGTAGTTTATTCTTATACTCTGGAAAACCCAAGATGAACCTAGATCGTATGGCTTAAGGATTATACTATACAAAAATGCTAAGAAGTCTTTGATGGAGTGGAACCCAATATGTGAACGTATAATTACAGCCAGACTTCACACAAAAATACGTAACATTACCTTCATACAATGTTACGCTCCAACCAATCCCTCTCAAAAAGAAGAAAAAGAAGCATTATACAGCGATCTTACGTCAACTCTCGCAGCAGTTAAAAAATCTGATATTATTATTCTTATGGGAGACTTAAATGCGAAAGCAGGCAACACCAATGAAGACTTGGAACATGTTATGGGCAATTTTGGCCTAGGTGTTAGAAACGAAAACGGCGAACTACTTACAGACTTCTGTGCAGCACATAATCTAATTATAGACATACATACATACATAAAATCACGCGTTTCCTACTTAGTGGGTTAGCAAAAACCCGAAAATAATAAGAAAAGGGATGAAAGCAAGAGCTCCACAGAATCACTTAACTCTTTAAAAACATTCTTCTTCCGCCTTGCCCAAAATCATCATAACATTCATTCAAGAACATATTATTGTGACCGATTTTCGGTAGCGAATAACCGCATCCGGACCACAATAATAGTTAGGGGGCACTCTTTTCCCACATAAAAATATTCATAAAGGAACATTTCATTTTAGTGCGTTGTAAAGGCCTATTTATAATAAAAAGTAATGTTAAACGCAACGCAACGTGACCGTTAACGCAAACACAAAATCTGTGAATCTGCCAAAGGTAGCACTTCTAATCAATCAGAAGAATTCGGTATATTTCTTTGAAATTCGGTTTACTTTTATTTATTGTCTTTATACGGCATGCATAAGTATAAATAAGGTTAGTATTATAAAATAATTTAAATAGAAATGGACAGTGACGAAAATATAGTATTTATTTTGTAGATGTGACAGTTCATGACCATGTCGATAATACAGATTGCAATCTGTATAACTCTTTTCAAAAGATTCTAAAATCTCTGCAAACGTACCAGTACATGACGTCACACATCTAGTTACTTTTATTCAATTTTTATTAATGACGTGCATTGGCTGCTTAAATGATTTGGGTATAGTAACATTGTTGACATATGAAAATTTTATTTTGTTACTGTCATACATATTAAAAATAAATGTCAAATTGATAATTATAATTTATAGATATAATTTTTATTTATTTATTTTATTATATTTTAAAAATACATATATTTAAAAATATTTTATTATTATTATTATTATTATTATTATTATTATATTAATTACTAGCGGCACCTATAACTCAGTTGGTAATGTAGTAATATTATGTGAGTGAGAAGAAATAATTATTGAAAATAAAGTAAATAAATACGAGTAAGTGTTTCAATTTAACAATAAATACAACAGTAATACCCGTCAAAGACTTCTGCGAAATCATTTAAGCCAGTTTTTGACACAACAATTGCAACTGACAGATTTTGGTTGTAATTTTAAATTTGATTTACGAGTAACAAATAATAGTATACCATACGCCAAGGTTGAGAAGATAATCATTATTGACCCAGCGCCAAGATTGTAACCGAAGGCGAAACCCGAGGGATACAACGCGCCCGGTCAATAATGATCTTCTCAACCCTGGTTTATATACTATTTTTTCACTACTAGCACATAAATCCTATTTGAATTTTTTTTATTGATAATAATAATCACTTTGACATGAATAATTACACTACTTGCTTGGTAATATGCACAAAAACAAAGTAGGCTGCATTTGTTTTTATATCTGACGTTTCGTTCATTTCGCTGGTTTGTTAGCCTCACTTATGAGCCTTGATTCCTACCTACATCTACCCATGTTTTACATTTTCACCAAAACAGCACAATGGCCAGGTGAGGCGAGGCGGCAGCGTAGGTCAATTTAAAATTAAGCGGCAAATTTAAATTATATACTTTTCTTTAGTTTACTGAGTTCAATAATATTTGGATTTGGAGGCTTGAGTTTGATTGAAAAGTGACAGTTTGCATTATAGGCCTAGGTTAATAATAAATTATTATTGACCTACCACTGTTACCAGTTACCATGGTTACAAGCAAGCGGTAGTGAAGAACAATTTCTCATGTCAAATAAAGGTAAATAATAGTGGGTTCCTAGGCTAGTAGTGAAAAAAATATTATACAATACACGCAAAGTAAATGTTTTACTGCCTCAAGGAGGTGACAGGCTCGCCAGTCATTTCCCCCTTTTCAGCATTAAAACGCGTTTTACCTGGCTTGTAATGTAAAATACTATGAATTTGTTATAGCATTTTTAAATTTTTTTAATTAGCCGCCTCGGTGGTCGAGCGTGTAGAGGCAGTGCTCAAGCGATCTGCACCACTCGGCCCTGGGGTCGTGGGTTCAATTCCCGGGCTTGGAAATAAAAAATTTTGCTGTTTACCTAAAAAGTTATAAACAAAAACAATAGTACCTGATAACTTCACGTAGCAGACCCCTTTTGTAAAATGTTAAAAAAAAATGCACTATAATTTTTTGCTAATTTTTGCTGTTTACATCAATTTTTTTGCTGTTAGCCAAAAAAAAGTTATAAACAAAAACAATAGTACCTACCTGCTAACTTCTCGTAGCAGACACCTTATATAAAATGTAAAGTTTTTTTGCACTATAATTTTTTGCTCATTTTTTTTGTAACTTTTATCGTATACATCAATTTTTTTGCTGTTTACCAAAAAAAGTTATAAACAAAAACTATATGACCTGCTAACTTGACGTAGCAAACCCCTTATAGTCCAATCAATGGAGATCAAAAAAGACTTTTGCCTTGCAAAAGATGGGAAAAAAACGATTTTAATATATGTTGTTTGGGTCAAGACGGGGATGAAAAATTTTTATTTGTGACCTTGGGGAGGCCCGGCGTGAGCTGCTTTCTTGGATCAAAGGTGCAAAAAATGAATTTTTCGCTATTTGGTGTAATTCTGATGCCACTTGTTAGGTAACAATTCTTGTTAACTTAACAATTATTGCTTGTTCAGCAATAATTGTTTAAAATGATATTCTGGTGTCTAATATCGCTTGTTTACATAACAATTATTGTTCATGATTCTTGTTCACCCAGGCAATAAGAAAAACGTCTTGCCAAGTGAGGTTTCAGTATTGTTCAGTGACGTTAAATGGCGAATGGTGTAGTTTTATTAATTGCGGCACTTCAGAATGATTTTCTTATAAATTGTTATTAGTATACAAGTGTCCAGATTTCGAAGACCATCATTCGGATATCGGACACTATAAGAGATACGACTTAATTTTGAAATAACTTCTAAACTATCAGTAGGTAATCGAGAAAAATGTTTCAAATTAAAAAGTTAGACATTTTAGTCTATCCAGTGGCGAGCGAAAATAATTTTTCTATCGGTAAATTTGCAATATACCGTATGTCCACGGATCGAGTTCCAAAGAGGAAAAACTTTTTTATTTTACAAAAAAATGTAATCTTGATAAAAGTTTTTGGATGTCCCGAAACGGTCAATTCAGTTTTAACATTTTCAAATTTTCTTTTAGTTTCAGATAAAAATCGAAAAATTGGTCGTTTTAGTTGAAAATTGAATATTTTTTAAGTGTTTAGAGAAACCGTGGTTCCAACATCCACACATACACACACATATATACCTACACACACACACACGGACATCATCGTACAAATATTATAATTTGATTATAGAGACCTTAAAACGGGCTTATCCACTAAAATCTGGATATGCGATATTTAGCATGATTCCAGTACCTCTCTTAGGGAGAGGTAAAAATGTAAGTTTGTATTATACAGTATGTCCCAAAAAATAAGTTTGCGATGCCATGGTAATTGCCGTTATTTATTTATTTTCATTAACTGTCAGTTATAAAAACCAACCATAATCGTTGAAAATGTTGTCAAAAGACGAACGAATTTACCTAATTCAATGCTAGGGCAAAGGTAATAAAGCGATCAGTCGAGTTGTCGAAGAATTTAAACAAAGGTTTCCCGATATTTACATATCAAATAGAGAGTCCCAAAAAATAAGTTTGCGCTGTCATGGTAATTGCCGTTATTTATTTATTTTCATTAACTGTCACCTCTATTTGATATGTAAATATCGGGAAACCTTTGTTTAAATTCTTTGACAACTCGACTGATCGCTTTATTACCTTTGCCCTAGCATTGAATTAGGTAAATTCGTTCGTCTTTTGACAACATTTTCAACGATTATGGTTGATTTTTATAACTGACAGTTAATGAAAATAAATAAATAACGGCAATTACCATGGCATCGCAAACTTATTTTTTGGGACTTAAAATAATTTTCAACTAAAACGACCAATTTTTCGATTTTTATCTGAAACTAAAAGAAAATTTGAAAATGTTAAAACTGAATTGGCTGTTTCGGGACTTCCAAAAACTTTTATCAAGAATACATTTTTTTTGTAAAATAAAAAATAAAAAAGTTAAAATAATACAAACTTACATTTTTACCTTGAATTCCGAATTGGAACAACATTGTAAAGGCCCTTGTTCATGAACAATATTGTTTCCAAACAAGTTGGCATCAGAATCAGACCAATTATCTCAAATACAGTGGCCCGTATCAAAATTTTACATGAATACAAAATTAAAGCTCGTTACTTTTTGTACAAAAAGGGTTCGTGCATATTTTACCTAGGATCAACTCTCAAAGATTTTTGTTCCAAAATAGGTAACCAGAACAACAATTTATGAAAGCAAATTTAATCACACAAAATATGCACAATATTAAGTTTTTATTAGATGCGATTATAAAAAAATTGTTAATGGAAAAAAGTCGAGAGTCTTGTCGAGACTCGAGACAAGACTGACATCATGTCTCGTCTCGACAAGACCAAGACGAGACCACTATAGTCGAGACTAAGTCAAGACCAAGACAAGACCGACCCCAAGTCTTGTCTCATCTCGACTTCCGGCAACACTACTCACGCCGAACCTCCCCAAGGTCACAAATTTGAATTTATCATCCCCATCTCGACCCAAACAACATATGTTAAAATCGTTTTCTCCCCACCTTTTGTAGGGTAAAAACCTCTATTAACTGGATTATTATGTAAAATGTAAAGTTTTTTTTGCTGTTTTCCAAAAAAAGTTATAAACAAAAACAATAGCACCTACCTACTAACGCAGCAGACACCTCATATAAATTGTAAAGTTTTTTTGCAACATAATTTTTTTTTCATTTTTTGCTAATTTTTGCTATATAGGTACATCAAATTTTTTGCTGTTTACCAAAAAAAGTTATAAACAAAAACAATAGTACCGGCTAATTTCACGTAGCAGACACCTCATCTAGAATGTAATGTTATTTGCACTATAATTTTTCAGGGTTGTTGTAATTTGTCCGACCCAAAAAAAACCCACCCGGGTTTTTAAAAAAAACCCAAAAAAAAAAACATCTAAAAACCCGCTTTTATTAAATCATATTTTATTAATTAAATATGGTACATACTTATATGGTACACACATATATACATAATTTTTTGTCACCGCCAACATTTTACAATCAATTTAATTTTGTGTACTTCGTGTTTGATCATTTTTAATACATTTTTCATTGCACTGCGAACTTTGCACAGTGTTTCTTTTATATTTGAACAACTCCAATCCTTGTGTCAGCATTTTCATTATTTTTTGAGTTGTGTATTAAACATATTATTTGTTTAACAAGGCTATAACATCTACTGAGATAATTTACACATTGGATCTAATTCTTGTACACACTTGCATTGCGCAGACTTGCAATTATTAATATTAATTCGTCACTTGTACGCATGTACACTCTCTAGTTAATTTTTTGTTTATTTCATTACAGTCTTAAAAAAAATATTAATAATATTAATATCTATTATCTATTACGATACTTGTGTATGTGTATTAAGATACTTTATAAAACTAAAGTTAAAAATGATACATACTATAATTCGATGTTTGTCAATAAAACCCGCTTTTATTTAATAAAACCCGGGTTTTTTTCAACCCTGTAATTTTTTGCTCATTTTTTACTAATTTTTGCTGTATAAATCAAATTTTTTGCTGTTTACCAAAAAAAGTTATATACGAAAATAATATCTGCTAACTTCACTTAGCAGACATCTTATGTAAAATGTAAAGTTTTTTACAATATAATTTTTTGCTAATTTTTGCTGTATACATCAATTTTTTTGCTGTTTACTAAAAAAAAAGTTATTAACAAAAACAATACCTGCTAACTTCATGCAGCAGATCCGTTTTGTAGAATGTAAGGTCTTTTTGCGCTATAATTTTTAACTTGTATTTGCTATTACTAAAAAAAGTTATAAAAAAAAAACAACAATACCTGTTAAATTCACGTAGCAGACCCGCTGTGTAAAATGTAATGTTTCAATTTTTATGAACATTTAAGGCGGTTTAACCAAATATTGAAAATTATAAAAAAATATTTGCTCTATAACTGTATGTTAGTAATATTATTTATTTAATTCAGTGTACATTTTTAGTGCCCCTGGTCGACACGAAATATTTATTAAAAATAATTACGAATTAATTTACTTCTTATTCAAGGTCAGTTACCTTGAATAAGTAAGTAATAAGAAATAATTTTCCGATTATTAGAGAAAAAAAATTTGATCGAAATGTATATACCTTCAAAAAATTACCCTTTTTTAACTCCCTGTATAAGAATGGAACTTAACAAGTTATTATTGTTATTATTATTATTAATATTAATATTATTATTAGCAAGTAGATAATACTTTATATTTCACATCTACTGACTATAATATACAAAGTTTCAATGACATTATGATATTTTTTAATATTTTAAGAAAATTTCAGATGAAAGCTCTTGGATACACACACACACACGCACGCACGCACGCATGCACGCACGCACGCATGCACGCACGCACGCACGAACGCACGCACACACGCACACACACACGCACACACACACACATACACACGCACATCGTAAAAATGTTATAATCGGATTCTAGGGACCTTAAAATTTGCTTATCCATTAAAATGTGGATATGCGATTTTCAGCATGAATTCAATACCTCTCTTAACAAGAGGTAAAAATCTGATGTAGTCAACACAATACCTCCCGCTTTTTAATTTTTATTAATTTAAATACATACCTATATATTCTGCAAACTATATTAAGTTCGTTTGCATATATCTTTTGCTTTACATGATCCATTTCGTTAATGTGTAGTTGTAAACTTATATGTGACACTTTGATAACACGTACTTATTCACAGTTGTTTGATTTTTAGCACTGCAAACATATCAAATATGTATATATGATGGAAAATATATTATTTTTACTAACCTTAATTTCATTAGATTCAATATAATCTTAACAAAGTTGCATTATTAATTTTAATATAATTGCTTCCTGACAGTGACATATGTTCAAATATGTCAAAATTGTTATTAAAATATTTTGTTTTTGTTTGACGCATAGACAAGATGTACAAAAATAAATTACTTTATAATTTAATATTTAAAGTTATTTCAAGTTATTTACTAAATGTTATTATTTTTTTTTTATTTTTTATTTTTTTTTATTTTTTATTTTATTTGATGTTTGGGAAGCCAACAGTTACCCAATTAAAGGCTTCCACGACAATACAATAGTCCAGTCATTTGGTAGAAAAATAAGGGTTTATTCCACAAAAGGTCGGGTATTTTTGATTTTTGGATATATTACACAGGGTTAGTTAAAAGTATGGAGACGGCGATTTATTGTCGTTAATATTCATTTAAGAAAATTATGTTCAATACAAAAGTTTTTTTAAAGAAATTTTGATCTACATTTGAGAATACTTGAATTTTTTTTTCTTCAATTGTTTTTGAGTTACACTTGTCCGCGTAATTTTTACCTCTCGCTAAGAGAGGTATTGGATTCATGCTAAAATTCGCATATCCAGATTTTATTGAATAAGCACGATTTAAGGTCCCTACAATCCGATTATAACATTTTTAAAATGATGTCTATGTGTGTGTGTATGTGTGTGTGTGTGTGTGTGTGTGTGTGTGTGTGTGTGTGTGTGTGTGTGTGTGTGTGTGTGTGTATGTATGTATGTCTGGATGTTGTAGTCACGATTCCTCAAAAACTATAAGACTTAAAAAATATTTAACTGCAGTTTCCTCAATCTGACATTCCTGGGAAGAGCTGAAAAGGTTTTGGTAACAATTGAATAACCGGAAGTAGTAGTTTCTTAGAAAAAATCTTCTAAATATAATTTTTTGGGGGTTTTTTTTATTAAATATTGAAGAACATAAAATTCTCCATCTAATACACATAAAAATTTATATCTTGTATAGATTTAGAGATAAAGACTTTATAATTTATAGAGTAAACTAATCGCAGAGGCCAAGGCACTAAGGAAACCAGTTGACAAATTCCAATGTTTATAACATGACACATGTCATTGTCAAATATCAATAGTTTTAGTGACATTCTGATAGCTTTTTCTAGGAAGTATATTTAACTTTTCTTATTGTTTTATTAATTAAATATTTGAAATTATAGGTAAAATTGTGGTAAAATGCATCAGAAATACCGCCAATCTGGTTAATGAATTGGAACAATATTTGACATTTAGAAACTTCCTCATACAATGAAAAATAGATATAATTTGAATTATATGTGTGCAGAAGACATGTTAAATATAGTAAGAAACAATATTTGGGTAATGTTCTGTAAGATTTTGTTATAAAACGACGGTTCGAAAGTGAAGTGCAATACAATACTTATATAGCCTAATATGGAAATGGCGAGAGGTCTTGTGCTGGCCACAACAGATTTTTTTTTAATGGGAACATGTTAATTTTACTCTACCATTCGATAGAGCGTTTTTTTCTCTTTACAACAGTATTTTTGTTTTGCTTTTTCAATTTATTTTAATAACATTTTTACAAGGAAAAACACCGGTTTAAGTATTTACGAATAGTAGGTACATCTAACATAGACAAAATTATTTCCAATAAAGTTGTCGGTCACTATCTTATCATTAAAAACAAATTAATAACTAAGTAAATTAAAGTAAATGTTCAAATTGTCCTCCATTTGTAATTTGACAGTGACCCAATCGATTTACAAAACCCCGAAGAGAATTCTCTAAAAATTCACGGGGAATTTCTTGTATCGTTCTGGTAATTCGTATTTTTAAATCTTCGATGTTATCGGGCTTATCTTTGAAAACTTTGTTTTTTACGTATCCCCGAAGAAAAAAATTTAAAGGGCTTAAATCAAACGAACGGGCTGGCCACTCATTTGAAAAAAAAAAAACAAAAATACTGTTGTAAAGAGGAAAAAAACGCTCTATCGAATGGTAGAGTAAAATTAACAGGTTCCCATTTAAAAAAATTACCCGGACAAGCGTAACTCAAAAACAATGGGGTATTCCACCATAACAAAAAAATTTAAAAAATTTCAATTTAACTTAAAGTATGGCTCAATAAATAATAGTTAAAACAATGAAAACATTTTTTAAATAATTACTTTACGAGATATTTCACATTTGCTAAAAGGAAAAATTGACGTCATACAATTGCTATCTTTCTCTCGCAGCGTACTCAGAGCAGTGTGTGTGAGAAAGACAAGTATAGGGGAAATGTGACGTTACACTGATTTCTCGAAAATAAAATACTGTTGAACTAGGGACAATTAAGATTTTTTAATACTATGAATTGCTTCAAAACTGAATGAAGTTTTATTTAAAATAATAAAAAAAATTGAGTGGAATACCCCATTGAAGATAAAAAATTCAAGTATTCTCAAACGTAGATCAAAATTTCTTTAAAAACTTTTGTATTGGACATATACCCCGATTATGGTCTTCTCTTTAAGAATTATAGAATTTAAGCTTAAAGAGTTGTCTTAAAGAGATTCTTAAATAATTTAACGAATTCTGATTACGGTCATTTAAATTTAATTTCTTAAATTCGAAATGTCATCTTATAGAGCAGCTAACTTCATTTGTGTTATGTTACTGTTATAGTGACATATAGGTTAGAAAATAAAACATATTTATCACATCAAAATATGGAAAATTTTTCACCGTAGTTCATGGTAAATAAAATATATCACGTATTCACGTTAATATACTAGTTAATAAATAATAAAAAACGTAAGGCATGCCAATACATCTACTGAACAATATGAAGAGCTATAAGAGCTATGGAAAGTGATACTGGGTGGTAGCATGAACAATAATTAGCTAGGGAATGACTAGTAGTGTTTTAGCTCTATAAATCGTTTATGGATTATTTTAGAAAAAAATACTTTAAATAGCAGTTATAGAAAAATTAATTGTCCGAAACTTTTATTTGAAGTATTTTTCTTTAAAATAATCCATAAACGATTGACAGCGCTAAAACACTGCTAATCAACTCCTCCTTGTCCTTAGTCATCTCTTAATCACCATTCAAGCTACCACCCACTGTGTTTAGAACGGGAGAAATAAACCCAACATTACCTCCCGATTACATTGAAAAGAAATGGAAAGAATTAGCAATGAAATTAAATTATAACTTTGTTTAACGAAAGTCTTTAATACATTTATTTTCGGGAAATTCGAAACGATTCGTAGTATCCCTTAATATTCTTCTTTAAATTCTCATTTCATTCCTACATAAGAAAAAAAAAATTAATCTAACTTGCACGATTATTAGAATATGTAATTTTTACCCTTCGTCATCTTCTTTTAACAATAAAGCCACAAAAATTGAAATATTGTCCATATTTCGTTTGGATTTTTGATTACAAATAATTAAATTAAATTTTATAGCGAGATTTTTGTCACTGTAAAATTTATAGAAATATTTTAGTAACTAAATATTTAAAGCCATGACCATAATTGTTTTCAAACTTTAACTCTTTAATTTTAAAGAGTTAAACCGTAAATATTTAAAGTTATGTTCATAATTGTATTGCACTTTAATTCTTAAATTTTAAAGTGGCTATAGGGTTATAATGTATGACCATAATCGAGGCATTAATTTCCTAAAATGAATATTAATGACAATAAATCGCCGTCTCCATCCTATTAACTAACCCTGTACATTTAGGGGTCCTAATAAAAAATGCAAGTTTTTCCCCTCGGGGGCCTTCGGGAAGCACCGCCAACTTAGGAAAAAAGGCGCAAAAAAGCGGTTTTTTCTAAATATCTCTTCACCTATTTGCATTAGAGTAAAAATAGTTATTTTTCAATTGGATGACATTAAAATTTCCTAAAACTTTCGTCTAATACTTTTTTTTCTGTAACCAATAGATAGCGAGCTACAGTGCTTCAAAAAAAGCTAAATTTTGAAAATTGCCATAATGCTTCATTTAGATCATATTTTTCTATATTTTTTTTATTTTTTTTTTTCAAATTGCTTATTATTATAATACATTAATTATTAGTATTTAACTACTATACATACATATTAGTTATTGTTTATTGTTTTATTTTCATTCTAAAGACGTTTTATAGTCCAGGAAGTTTATGATTTTACCTCAAAGTAATTACAAGAAAAGCTTTTAATCGGAACAAACCAGCATTATGTAAGCATTATAAGTAACTTCAAAATTATTAAAAAAAAATAAGGCGTTGTACCACTCCAAATTCAGTTTTATTTCATAGCGAAGGACCGTACTAATCTCCCCCATATAGCCACGTAGCTGGCCATCCCGTAGGGGTGTTGCAGTTAATCCCTAAACAAACCCGCGTTATGTAAGGGTTATAAGTATCTTCAAAATTATTAAAATAATAATAATAATAATAATAATAATAATAATGCGTTATACCACTCCAAATTCAGTTTTATTTCATAGCTAAGGACCGTACTAATCACCCCCATTTAACCACGTAGCTGGTCATCCCATAGGGATGATGCAGTTGTACTCTAAACAAAACCGCGTTATGTAAGCATTATAGGTAACTTCAAAATTATTCAAAAAAAAAAAAATAAGGCATTGTACTACTCCAATTTCAGTTTTATTTCATAGCTAAGGACCGTACCAATCACCCCCATATAACCATGTAGCTGGCCATCCCGTAGAAGTGATGCAGTTGTACCCTAAACAAAACCGCGTTATGTAAGCATAATAGGTAACTTCAAAATTATTTAAAAAAAAAAATTAGGCGTTGTACAACTCCAAATTCAGTTTTATTTCATAGCTAAGGACCGTACTAATCACCGCCATATAGCCAAGTAGCTGCCATCCCGTAGGGGTGTTGTAGTTAATCCCCAAACAAACCCGCGTTATGTAAGCGTTATAGGTTATAAGTATCTTCAAAATTATTAAAATAATAATAATAATAATAATAATAATAATAAGGCGTTATACCACACCAAATTCAGTTTTATTTCATAGCTAAGGACCGTACTAATTACCCCCATATAACCATGTAGCTGGCCATCCCGTAGAAATGATGCAGTTGTACCCTAAACAAAACCACGTTATGTAAGCATTATAGGTAACTTCAAAATTATTTTAAAAAAAATACGGCGTTGTACCACTCCAAATTCAGTTTTATTTCATAGCTAAGGACCGTACTAATCACCCCCATATAGCCACGTAGCTGGCCATCCCGTAGGGGTGTTGGAGTTAAGAGGAATACCCATCCGTGCTACATAAAGCAAAAAATATGTTCTAGTTAGGGTCACGAAATTTACACTATTTTTGGTCCGAATTGACTATTTTTTTTTTAATAAAAAGCTAAAGGGTGCCTTCATGACTGCATAGTGCCATTTTTTTTCAATTTTTATTTTTTATACGATTTATAAGGCTTTGAATTAAGTATACTTTGGCTACCATATATTACAAAAACTATACAGGGTGTCTCTTAAATAGGGGGACATGGCTTAACCACAGATTCCTGAGGCTAAAATAAGACGATTTAACCAAACTTGCTTCTACCGGAAAGTGTACCATTTAGCCAGAATTCTGCTTCAAAGTTCTTCAAACCAAAATTAATTTTGCTTATAATAATCGGACGCTTTATTCGATTTGGATGAAATTTGGCATGACAGTTTATATGGTTATAAGTCAACTTTTAAAGTGATACTTGTAATTATTAGTGAACCACTAGTGTATGAAACTTAGGTGTCCCAACATTAATTAGACCGTAACTTTTTAATGGCAATGCCGAAAACGTGAAATTATTTTTCTATAGAAAGATACATTCAATAGTAAACTTTTCTCTCTCTGTTTAATTTTTGATATCTGTTACCCTTCAGACAGAAAAAAATAAAACTTGAGTGACTGCATCGTGAATTTTTTTAAAATAAATTTAATCTAGCAGTCTATCCAAATGTCAAACAAGTAATTTTTAATGACAGTAACGAGTTGTCAATTTTCACAACTTGTTTAGGAGTAAGCTGAGATATGTAATCGTCTTATTTATAATAATGGTAGTAAAATATTATTAGGCCGAACAAACGAATGTTACTAATTTTAGAATATTGCAAAGAAAATTTTTGACAACCCGTAAAACAATTGTTACTGTCATTAAAAATGAGTTGTTTGATATTTGGATAGACTGCTAGATTAAATTTATTTTAAAAAATTAGCAGTACAGTCACTCAGATTTTATTTTTTTCTGTGTGAACCGTAACAAATATCACAAATTACACAGAGAGAGAAAAGTTTACTATTGAATGAATCTTTCCGAAAAAAAATAATTTTATGTTATCGGCGTGGCCATTAAAAAGTTACTGTCTAATCAATGTTGGGACACCTAAGTTTCATACATTAGTGGTTCACTAATAATAACAAGTATCACCTTAAAAGATGACTTATAACCATATAAACTGTCATACCAAATTTCATTCAAATCGAATAAAGCGTCCGATTATTAAAAGCAAAATTAATTTTTTTTCGAAGAACTTTGAAGCAGAATTCTGGTTAAATGGTACACTTTCCGGTAGAAGCAAGTTTGGTTAAATCGTCTTATTTTAGCCTCAGGAATCTGTGGTTAAGCCATGTCCCCCTATTTAAGAGACACCCTGTATATTAAATTAGTGTCTGTTTCATTGGTTAAACAAAACCCCTTTTCTATGTAAAAGTTGCTACTGCTAACTACCGCCACAAGCGGAATTTATTAGTATCAGCCTTAAGCCACGCCTAATACAGTGTTGTGAAAGATATTCACTCGCTAGTCTATTCTGTATGCTTTACAAGGAATATAATTTTATAATAATGGGCAATCGGAAAGGAAAGTATTTCTTTATGGATATATGCATTTTACCTACAATTTTAAATATTTAATTAATAAAACAATAAGAAAGATTAAATGTACTTCCCAGAAAAAGCTTTCAGAATGTCAATAAAACTGTTGATTTTTGACACTGACATCTATCATTTACAAATTATGTTATAAACATTTGAATTTGTCAACTAGTTTCCTTAGTGCCTTGGCCTTTGTGATTAGATTATTCTATATATTATAGTGCCTTTATCTTTATCTCTAAATCTATACAAGATATAATTTTTTTTTAAATGTATCAGATGTAGAATTTTATGTTCTTCAATAATAGTAATAACAGAAATTTTCAAAAAATAATATTTAAAAGATTTTTTTAAAGAAAGTATTACTTCCGGCTGTCCAATTGTTACGAAAATCTAATCAGCTCTTCTCAGGATTGTCAGATTGAGGAAACTGCAGTAAAATATTTTTTTAAGTCTTACAGTATTTGAGAAACCGTGGTTCCAACATACACACACACGCGCGCACACACACACACACACGCACACGCACATACACACACACACACACACACACACATAGGGGTGGTGCATATAAGCAATAAAATAAATTGTCTATTGGGTATAATATTTTGTTGTCCTATTTCTCTTTATACTTTAATTAATATCTCGGGGCATTGGCAAGTACCTTCATATCGTGTAATCATTGTATTTTAGTCCAGGGTGCTAGAATTCATCCTTAGAAATTAAGATTTTTCTTGCCCAGTACTTGTTTGAACGGTAGGGATATACTCGCGCGATAGATCGTTCATCGTACAGAAGTTTTGCAAACGTATTAAATCATCTTGCCGAGCACCTTGCAGTTGATTACAATCGGTAAGAGATTAGATTTTTTGAAAAACTTCAAATCATCAGCATAGAGAAGAAAGTCACTAGGACTATGATGAAAGCATTGACCTATAGAATTGATATAAATATTAAATAAAATGAGTCCCAAATGTAATCCCTGAGGAACACCCGATGTCATTATCGTAGAATTGAAGATTGTACCATTATATCCAATTTTTATTAGTAAAAGTTGCTAAAAAATTATATTCAATAATTTTTTACAAGAAAAACTGTATAGCTTATATAAATGATACTTTCGGTTATCCGATATACACTAAAAACTAATGAGCTCTTCCCACATTAGTATAGAATGGGTTTACAAAATTTCAAATTTTTCTGACTGATAGTATTTGAGTAATCATGTACACAGGATCCACACACACACACACGCATATATACATACATACATACATACATACATACATACAGTAAAATTTTTGAAAGAATTCCGATCAAGGCCATCTACGAATTGTATCTATGAATTAAGATTTTATGCTGTCAAATTTAGTAGTGTCTTTTACTTAACTTTTATGAGGGTACATAACATCTTGTGTACCTCATAAAAACTATGTAAATGACACTACTAAATTTGACAGCATAAAATATTAATTCATAGATGCAATTCGTAGATGGCCTTGATCGGACATCTTTCAAAAATTTTACTGTACATACATACATACATACATCATTGTAAAAAAGTTTAAAATCGGATTCTGGGGACATCAAAGCGTGCTTATTCACTAAAATTTCTATATGCGATTTTTAGCACGATCCCTATACCTCCCTTACCTAGGGTAACAGGAGGTAAAAATAAACGGCGAATAAATAAATTTGCAAAACTAAAATTTCAAATTCAAAATTAATGATCTAGGACGTCCCGACATTTTAAATTCACCAATCAATGACCTAAGTTTTAGCCTCGTTCTTCGCATCACAAAATTATTATGACATTTTGTAAACAAGTAATGTAGTGTCGTTATGAAAAACTAAATTTATACGTTATCTACGTTTTAATTTTTTACGCGTAAATGAACATCCCTAACTACGGCAGGTTTTTGTTTATAACTTTTTTTGGTAAACAGCAAAAAATTTGATGTATACACCAAAAGTTAGCAAAAAATGAGCAAGAAAATAATAGTGCAAAAAAAACTTGACATTTTATATGAGGTGGTTGCTACATCAAGTTAGCAAGTAGGTACTAAGTTTTTTGGTAGACAGCAAAAATAGTTATTTATGTACCTAGGACAAAAAATTGCATATTACAGCAGAGCTTGAGTTTGCTTTCCGAGGCGAAGCCGAGGTAAAGCAAACAAGCGAGACATTTTGTAAACAAGTAATGTAGTGTCGTTATGAAAAACTAAATTTATACGTTATCTACGTTTTAATTTTTTACGCGTAAATGAACATCCCTAACTACGGCAGGTTTTTGTTTATAACTTTTTTTGGCAAACAGCAAAAAATTTGATGTATACAACAAAAGTTAGCAAAAAATGATCAAGAAAATAATAGTGCAAAAAAAACTTGACATTTTATATGAGGTGGTTGCTACATCAAGTTAGCAAGTAGGTACTAAGTTTTTTGGTAGACAGCAAAAATAGTTATTTATGTACCTAGGACAAAAAATTGCATATTACATATTGCTTGAGTTTGCTTTCCGAGGCGAAGCCGTGGTAAAGCAAACAAGCGAGGCTATAATATGCATTTTTTGCCGAGGTACATATTACCTTTTTCTGTCTACCTTACTTTACGTAATAGATCTAGAAATAAATACACGTTTTTTTAAATTCGTAAAATCTTATTATTTATTATATGAATAATATTGGATAATATATATCTTCTGCCATTTTCACAAAATTTTAATTCTTAGCTCTGTTTTAGTTTGAAGGAAGACACACTACACTCACAGACACATCAACACTATTTGACAGGTGAAAATAAACAAATCCAACAAAATAACCTCGAAAACAACTCTATCCAGCGGCATCTTAGATTAACAATTAGTCATGTCAAAATTAATAATTTTTAGTATAGTTAATTTCATTATTAATTGCGCACATATTTAAATTAAATTTATCATTAAAATAATATTTTTATTTGCTCGTTTGATATTTGTTATTTACAACTCCGGTGGTACACACAATTGCAATAATCATAAAATCGTAGTAGGCTTAGCGTACGAAAAAGGTTTGCGGACGAAAAAGGTTTGCGGACGAAAAGTGATAAGGTTCAGAAAAGTGTCATTTTTCGTCCGAAAATAAGTACGTAAAATTTCACTTTTCGTATAGGTAGACAGAAAAATTGATTTATACAGCAAAATTTAGAAAAAATTATAGTGCAAAAAAAAAACTTTACATTTTATACGAGGTGGCTGCTACGTCAAGTTAGCAAGTAGGTACTATTGTTTTTATTCATTACTTTTTTGGTAAACTGCAAAAAATTTGATGTATACAGCAAAAATTAGCAAAAAATTATAGCGCAAAAAACTTTGCATTTTACATAAGGGGTCTGCTACGTGAAGTTAGCAGTTAGGTACTATTGTTTTTGTTCATATTTTTACCTCTCGATAGGAGAGGTATTGGATGCATGATAGAAATCGCATATCCATATTTTGGTGAATAAGCGCGATTTCATGTCTCATCAAACCGATTTTAACTTTTTACCTCTCGCTAAGACAGGTATTGGATTCATGCTAAAAATCATATATCGAGATTTAAGTGAATAAGCACGATTTAAGGTCCATATAAACCGATTTTAACATTTTTACGATGATTGTGTGTGTGTGTGTGTGTGTGTCGATGTGTGTATTTATGTGTGGATGTTGGAGGGACGATAACTCAAAAACTATAAGACATAAGACCAGTTTAACTATGAATTCCTCAATCTGACATTCATGGGAAGAGCTGAAAAAGTTTTGGTAACAATTGGCCAACTGGAAGTAGTAGTTTCTAAAAAAAATCTTCTAAATATTATTTTTTGAATTTTTTTTATTACCTACTAATATTGAAGAACATAAAATTCTACATCTGATACATTTAAAATTTTTATTATATATTCTATAAATTTAGAGATAAAGACGTTATAATATATATAATACCTGGATGTATTAAGTCGAGTTGGCTAAAATACACTAAAGAAATCAGTTGACATATTCAAATGTTTATAACATAATTAATTTGTAAATGACAAATGTCAGTGTCAAAAACCAAAATTTTTAGTTACGTTCTGAAAGCTTTTTCTGCGAAGTACGTTTAATCTTTCTTATTGTTTTATTAATTAAATATTTAAAATTATAAGTAACATGCATATATCCATTAGAAATACCGTCAATCTTGATAATGAATGGAAGAATCTCTGACATTTAGAAACTTCCTCATACAGTGAAAAATAGATATAATTAGAATTGTATGTGTGCAAAAGACATGTTAAATACAACAAGAAACAGTATGTGGGTAAACTTCTGTATTTTTTTTGTTATAAAACGACGGTTCGATAGCGAATTGTAATACAATACTTATATAGCTTAATATGAAAATGGCGAGAGGTCTTGTGGTGGCCACAACAGATTTTTTACGATGATATCTGTGTATGTGTGGATGTGTGTGTGTGTGTGTGTGTGTATGTGTGTATGTGTGTATGTATGTATGTATATATGTATATATGTATATATGTATATATGTATATATGTATATATGTATATATGTATATATGTATATATGTATATATGTATATATGTATGTATGTATGTATGTATGTATGTATGTATGTATGTATGTATGTATGTATGTATGTATGTATGTATGTATGTATGTATGTATGTATGTATGTATGTATGTATGTATGTATGTATGTATGTATGTATGTATGTATGTATGTATGTGTGGATGTTGGAGGGACGATTACTCAAAAACTATAAGATGTAAGACCAGTTTAACTGTGAATTCCTCAATCTGACATTCATGGGAAGAGCTGAAAAGGTTTTGGGAACAATTAGACAACCGGAAGTAGTAGTTTCTTAAGAAATTTCTGTAAATATAATTTTTTTGAAATTTTTGTTATTACAAATATTGCGAATACAACAACACTTGTCATTTTTGAAGGTTTAAAGTCTTCTCCCTAAACCAAATGCACGCCGGTGTATTCTTTATTAGTGAAAGTAACAGGCATTTCTAAATATCTAAGTACTACACCACTTATTGAAAATGCAAATTCAACGTCATTTATGATAGCAAACATATTTTTTTGGTACTTGTTTTTTAGATTTTGATTTATCAAGAAGCTGGTTCGTAATTGGTCGGTTTACACTACAGTTCCATCACTTTTACAACTTTACTGGTTGTGCAGAATATATTTCAGAATATAACTTCTTTTAGTTCTCTTTATCATACCCCTTGAACTATGGTCTGTTTATAACTTTTTTACATAAGGGATCTGCTACATGAAGATATCAGGTAGGTATGTTTATAACTTTTTTGGTAAACAGTAAAAATTGTATACAACGAAAATGAGCAAAAAATTATAGTACCTACAAAAAACTTTTCATTTTACGCAAAGGGTCTGCTACGCATTGTTCTTTTTTTTTATCTTTTTTTGGTAAACGGCAAAATATTTGATTTATACAGCAAAAATTAATAAAAAATCTGATGTGGCCAACACAAAACCTCCCGCTATTTAATTTTTACATACATACATACGTACATAAAATCACTCGATTCCCACTTAGGGGGTTAGCAAATACCCGGAAACAATAGTAACAATAAGAAAAGTGATAAGAGTAAGAGCTCAGCTGACTCACTTCACTCTTTAACAACATTCTTCTTTCGCCTCTCCACAATCATCATAGCATTCATACATAAGAACATATTAAAGTGACCGATTTTCGGTAGCGAATGACCCCATCCGGACCACAATAATAGTTAAGCAACAATCTTCCTTCGCCACACTTTCCTATCCATTTTTATTAATTTAAATACATACTTACGTATTTACTAACGCTGCAAACTATTCCATTGCATAAAACTATTGATTTATTTACTATTTTCTTTTTAAAATGTCACTATTATTAATTTGAAGTGATTAGTTTTTTGACAGTGACATTAACTGTCAGTTACATTCATTTGAAATATGAACTGTGTAACAAACGAATTATTGTGTTTATCTTAGGCTTCGCGACTAATAAAAAAAATTATTTTTAAATTTATGTGTAAAATATATAGAAAAAGTATTAATGTATTCCAGTAGAAAATTCAATAATCTTTAATTTTCATAAGACATAAAATGCGAAAAAATGGCATTTAATGGTATTTTTTGAAGAAAAACCATTATGAGCTTCAGGTAAAGTGCCATTTCCGGTTATCCGATTTACACCAAAATCTAATGGCTTCTTTTCATATTAGAATGGGATGGAAATACAAGGTTTCAGAATTTTCTGAATGATAGTATTTGAGTTAGAGTGAAGACAAAATCCCTACACATACACACACACATACATACACACATACACACACACATACATACACATATACACACACACATACACACATACACACATACAGACATCATCGTGAAAATGTTAAAAATGGATTCTAGGGAACTTAAAACGTGGTCATTTACTAAAATCTCGATATGAGATTTTTAGCACGATCCCTATACCTCCCTTACCAAGGGTAGCGGGAGGTAAAAATGAGAAAAAAATTATACCACAAAAAACTTCATATTTTACATAAGGGGTCTGCTACGTGAAGTTAGCAGGTAATGTTGTTTTTGTTTAAAACTGTTTTGGTAAATCACCAAAAAAATTGATTTATACAGCAAAAATTAGCAAAAAAATATAGTGTAAAAAACTTTACTTTTTACATAAGGGGTCTGCTACATGAAGTTAGCAGGTAATATTGTTTTTGTTTATAATTTTTTTTGGTAAATAGCTAAAAATTTGATTCACACAGCAAAAATTAGCAAAAAATTATAGCGCAAAAAAACTTTACATTTTACATAAGAGGTCTGCTACGTGAAGTTAGCAGGTACTATTGTTTTTGTTTATAACTTTCTTTGGTAAACAGAAAAAATATTGATGTATACAGCAAAAATGAGCAAAATTATAGTACAAAAAAGATATGATAATTTTAACATGTGTCTGCCAACTTCACTGCCCTAAAACACTGATAGTCATCTCCTAATCACCATTCATGCTACCACCCAATTTGTATTAATTTGTTTCTCTATATTAAGCAACGCATAGTTAAAGTATAATAGCAACAAGGCCAAACGGATATTTTTGTGTCGTTATATTGAAATAATAACTGTGAAGGTTGATTGTAACAAAGAATATTTTTCTTATAGTTCAAGAATATTGATTACAAGAAGGAATCCGACAATATTAAAATACTAGTACTTTGCAAAGCTGCATAGAATCAAATATAATTTTGAAATCTTAGTGAGATAATTTTAATTTACTTTTCTATCGATATTGAATTTCCCTAATTTACTATAAAAATTTAGTATAGAAAAGTAAAATAAATATCCTGCCAAACGGATAATTTCCTGACATTGTTATCTTGAAATTATAACTGTAAATTTTTCGAAATATCAAAATTATAATTTAAACTTTAAAGCGTGCAATATGGGAGGGCGTACACATATTTATTATTTGTATGTAAATATTTGTATAGTTAGAGATAAATTATACAAAAATATTATATAATATCTTTATTTATAATTTAGTGGAGTATTTTTAAATAAATAATATTTTGTTCCCATTTAATATGCTCTTTCATTCATTGTTTATCGAATTTTGTATCATATGAAGTCAAACTTCGCGCGCCACACTAGGGATTTGCAGCTCAGCAGTAACACCGTCTAGTGGATTTTTAGCGAACTAGTCTAACAGACATTACAATTATACCTTTGCATTTATGGCCGGCACTTGTCAATTTTCTTTCTGAAGTTTATAATTATTACATTAAAATCATTGCAAAAAGATATTGTTGTGTACCGCAGTTTAACTCATGGGAAAAAAGAAACACTAAACCATAAATTTCCTTTTGACAAGGAAACTATTAAAACAACTTTTGGAGGTTATGAAACAGTTAACACAAAAAAAGTTTGTTAATAGTTTGAAAATAGAGAAAAAGTAAGTGCCTACATGGTAGTATGCTCCCTACATCTTGTTGAAGATGAGTTTTTCAAAAGTAAATTAGGAGTAATTTTCTCGTAAAAATCTTATAAAATTTGATGTCAGCAACACCAGTTAACAAGAAAAGAAAATTAAAAAATTTCTGCAGTTCCTTCAATAAATTTACCAGTAGATGAACAAAGAAGCTCAAAATCTACATTGGTACCGTACATGTCCCAGGCCAACAGAGCCAATCAGCTAACCAGAAGAAATAAATTATTTCAAGTAAATGACGCTCCAATCACAGAGCAATTTTGTGAACACATTGCCAATGACGATGAAGATGTAGTTACAGAAGTAGAAGATGAGGCTTTTACTACTTTACTATCTTTATTAGATAGTGATCCACAATTTAAAGGACCAAAAACAGTTCGTGATTTTGAAGTGCAAGTAAACACTCCAAATAAATTAACTCTTGCCATTTCATAAAAGTGATACCGCAATTACTAATTCCAGGGGTAGCCATCCAAATGTTTAATGTCATATTAAACTCTGTAAATTTAGTTTATAAAGATACACGTTTGCATAAATTATCCATAAAAGAATCGATAATATTAATGTTTATTGAAATGAAATGTAATTTAAGTTATTATTTCATCCTGGGTCAAATTCCAATACTTTACGTCAACAGTTTCAGTCCGGGAAAACGCAAAAAACGGCCTTGTCCGGTAAAGTGTTGCTATTGGAAACATATAATTAAACATAATATAATAATATATAATTCACATTTTCTACTTTCCATTCACAAAAATGGGGGAATTGTTTTTGATACCATTCACCAGACTTGCTAGGTATTAATTTAGCACACGCTTCTTCAGATTTTCTTACAATTTCCGGAGGATTTGTATTAGAGTTCATTTTGACACACGAAATTATTTCAGCGAAATCAACAAATTAAACAATTGTCAAACAGCCGTTACTAATCATGTTCCGACAATGTAACTAGATTTGGAGCATTTCTTAAATTATTTTGAAATTAATTTCAATGAAAGATTTTTATAAACGAGCGTGAAGCTGTCAACACGTGTTTCGCTCTTATTAGAGCTCATCAGTACAGCATAGCATATTAACAGAGGAACATTAACAGGAAATAGTGAATAGAAAATGAACAAATTGTAACAGTACCTGTAAGCAGCCAAATACACATTTGTTGCTTTGAAATAAGTTCCACCATTTGTAGATAAATATAACATCGCAGCAGAGGCAATACACGACCACCCACCAGTCACCGCTACCTGGACCCCAATGTAAATAAATGAAAGATTTTTATAAACGAGCGTGAAGCTGTCAAATTTAAAAAAAAAAAAAATTCACAGGGAAACCGCTCATAGCAGCTGTTAACATGCTATGCTGTACTGATGAGCTCTAATAAAAGCGAAACACGTGTCTAAAGCTGCTATGAGCGGTTTCCCTGTGAATTTTTTTTTTAATTTTGACAGTTTCACGCTCGTTTATAAAAATCTTTCATTTATTTACATTTGGATCCAGGTAGCGGTGACTGGTGGGTGGTCGTGTATTGCCTCTGCTGCGATGTTATATTTATCTACAAATGGTGGAACTTATTTCAAAGCAACAAATGTGTATTTGGCTGCTTACAGGTACTGTTACAATTTGTTCATTTTCTATTCACTATTTCCTGTTAATGTCCATCTGTTAACATGCTATGCTGTACTGATGAGCTCTAATAAGAGCGAAACACGTGTCTACAACTGCTATGAGACGTTTCCCTGTGAAAAAAAAAATTAAATTAATTTCAATGTTTTTTTAAAACGGAATTTGACACAGGATGAAATAAAATACATAACGATATTCGTCCGTGAACTCTTTTTACAGTACTCGTTTCGAGTCTCAAGACTCGGCTCCTTCGTCGCCTCGTCTTTAAACATCTCGCTCCTAGTCTCACTCGCACTGTAAAATGTGAGTTCCAGGACTTATAACGTTAATTACTATTCTGTTACAATTTTTTTTTGGTATGTGCTCGGGTATGTGATAATTTATATAAAACATTTCTTGTACGTAACCTTCATTATCATTAATTTTAAATTCACCTTTCATTATATGAGGAGGAGATTGTAGAGCACTTGTTTGGCGATATAAACTATAAATTTTCAAATAATGTAAAAATAAATAGTTTTATTTTCACTCTTACATTTTTTATTTTATGTATTGAACTTACCTAATAAAATAGTTGTCATAAACATTGTGTTTAGAATACATATGTTTTAAATATAATATGCTCATGCTCAGTTCGAATTGACAAACATTCTTAGAATTACACGAAATTACTAAAGCATAAGCACGACATATGGGCACCTCATGGAAGAATTCTTCTATCTGTACGTTAAAATTATTATTATTCTTCTTCTTATCAGAGTGAACCTAGCGACAGATTCGAAACGAATGAACGGCTGGACAACCCTGCCGTTCGCAAGCGTTCGGCACAGTTCGCTTCGATTCTCTCACCATATATTCTCTTTATTCATACGATAAAGTGCAGGCAATGGTACATATAACACATTTTCAGTTTTATTACAATAATAAATAAAATTATTTAAATAATCAGGGGATACTGGACCGAAGAATAATTATATTTGTCATACGTACATTTCTACCCGAAATATTAACCGTAACCGTTCCATATTGTCACATACTGCAATATGCAAATAAAATAACAATATAATTGTATAAATAATCAGAGAATAGGGCAATGCGAAAAATATTTATCGTGAGGAAATATCTTTCAAAAATTAACCCCCACCCCCTCTTTTCCCCCCCACCAAAAATCGTGACAAATTCATACCTCCACATAATGTGTTTTCTAGTACGAGTAAAATAAAAATATGATTGTTTAACTACTCAGGGGACGCATCGATAATTTTTAAGATTTTATTTAAAATCTGCAAAACTAGAAGCCGTGACAAAATTATTTATAAGGGAATTATTTCCTACCTCCTCCCTAATAAACCTCCGTAAATATTGTTAAAATATCCAGGGGATGAGGGTGGCTTATATAAATCAAAAGACAGAAGTATCGAAAATATCCAAGTTTTTATTTTATATCTGGGAAACTAGAAGCCGTGACAAAATTATTTATATGGGAATTGATTCCTACTTCCTCCCTAATAAACCTCCGTAAATATTGTTAAAATATTCAGGGGATGAGGGTGATCAAATACGGCAGAGTCAAAAAGTTCCAATTTCTTATTTTATTTCTGTAAAACTAGAAGCCGTGATAAAATTATTTATATGGGAATTAATTCCTACTTCCTCCCTAATAAACGTCCGAAAATATCATTAAAATATTCAGGGGATGACGGTGACTTATATAAGTCTAAAAACAGAAACATCGAGATTATCCAAGT